>CM077082.1:28252879-29452879 GCA_039513925.1 Platanthera zijinensis
TTGAACAAAATAATAGAAAGGAACTCATTGACTCATTGCTAGTGTTAACAATTTAAGAAACTATATACCTAAAAACAAATTGATTTCTTTTAATAACGTTAACCATACATTACTTTTCAACAGAAAAAAATCAATACACAATTAACAACAAATCATGCACAATAAACCAACAAAAATCAATTGAGTCAAAGAACCATAATTCCTAAATCTAGAACAACACATCTAGATTTATGTATGTGGAACCATAAAAATTAAAGGATCTATATAACATTTGTTAGATAAACCCTAATAAATGATCTGGATTTATGTATATTATTAACCATATTTCCTAAATCTGGAACCATAAGAAAATCTAGATGACAAAGAATCAAATTTAAAACTAAATCTGCATCATAAAGCCTAACAAAAGAATGTAGGATCTGAATAATCTGTAAGCAAACAAATCTACCAAGCACAAAGAACAATAAGGAGAAAAATCGGTTTAGGTGGGATCTGATATTATACCAGCCTAGGAGAAAAACTTCTGAGTAGGGATTCTGCTGCTGAGAACGAATGACGAAGAAATCAGTTAGGAGGATGGGGAAATCGAAGTATCGATAGTCGATCGTAGAACAACTACCGCCGATAAGGCCAGAAAAATGGAGCACCTGCAAAAAAAAACCAATTAGAAGAAGAAGAAAAAGACGACACCTGCTGCAGAAGACGCCGACACCTGCTGCGACGGATCGAGACCGGGATGACCTAGAACGATGGATTGGGAAGAATTAATGAGCGGCGGGTCGGGAAATTTACTTATGCCGGATTTAGGATCGATGAGCCCGGCGATCCTACCGATTTACGATCTTACCACGTGATCGTAACGATCTTAGTGTCCCGGCGATCCCACGTAGAACGTGGATCGGTCGCCTGTGTAAGATCGTAAGATCGGACGATCTTACGATCTAAATCGTGATCTTAAAACGTTGCTAAGTAGCTCACTTCCAACGCGCCAAAGGAGCATTTCTTCGGGTTGATCTTGAGGCGATGACACCGAATAATGGACAGAGTGAGCTGGACGTGCCAAATATGATCTTGGCAAGATGAGTTGTACACCAAAATGTCATAAAAAAGAGAACGTGCTTATGAAGTAGGAAGATGTCGTTCATCGTAGCTTGGAAGGTAGCAGGAGCGTTCGTCAACCCAATGACATGAAGAGAAACTCATAGTGGTCACCGTGGGTCCAGAACGCGGTCTTGGCAATATCCTCTGGTCGGACCCGGATCTGGTGGTAGCTCATCCGAAGGACCAGCTTGGTTAAGTTTGCTGCCCCGTGAAGCTCGTTAAGCAGTTCCTGGATGGCAGGAATGGGTAGCCATTGTCGAAGAGCTCATTGTAGTTGTTGTTGAAGAGACATTAGGGGGCCGGGTTGCGGCCCGGGCAGTTGCCCCGTGGGAGTCGGGAGGGGTGGCTGCCATGGTGGTCGCGGAGTGTGGTGGCCAGTGGGCGGCACAAGCGGCCATGGAGACAGGTCAGCCTCCACCAAGCAGGGAATGTCAAGGGAATTGAAGATCGTCCGTGGATGATGTGTGCAAAGGCGGAAGCGGATGTGCGGAAGGAAGTTGTTGGCGATCGACGACACACACACGTTTATTCTCGCAGGAGACGGTGATCGTCGACCCATTTGGGCGATCCGAGTCCGCGGATGTGCCCGGATGGTCATTTCAAGTCTTTTCCATATATTATTTTTATGTATTTCGTGTTCTATTTGGCATCGGATCGGCCCGAACGTTTATAGTCGCCCAATCTGGGTGCCCTAACCCTTTTATTTTTCTTTCCCTTATTTATACATGCATGTGGTGCTGGTTTGGGAGATCAGAAGATTGCTAAGTGTGATCCAATGGTGTCTTCGGTGGACTCCGAGCCGTATCCTTGTGTGAGTCTCCCGCCGCCAAACCTCATCTCGCCTACCCTCCTCCAACCCCAGCCACCGCCCTTTCGTCTCTATTCCAGCCAGCACCGCTTCCTCTCCTTCTCCCAACCCCAATCGACACCCCAGCCCGTCGTTTCTCCCAACACCAAGCCCACCTCCTTCCCGATGCTAAAATCCCCCCTCTCAGCCTTTTTGTCATCGTCCCTCTGTCATGACTCCCCACCCCATCCTCTTATATGTCTGCTGCAACCCTCCTCCGATAACCTACCCAACCAAAACCCACTACCCTCAATCGTAATCCTCAGCCATCCACTTCAAGCCGACGATCCCACTGTTGTCCACTTCTGTAGCCCTTAACGAGCCCTCCCGTAATTTTTTTACAGCCATTGCAACTCCCTTTTGGAGCCACCCGCCGACCCGAGGCCGTTGCAACTAACAAATCTCCTTCCCCAAATTACGCTACAGCATGCATAAGCAAATCTTTGTATGAATGTTAATTATTTCTATTTTTGTTGAATGGTCCGACTATTATTTGTGGGTTCTAGTCTTTCATGTGCATTTATGATTATTATTCACTGTCTGATTTGCGGAACCACTTTTGATCAATTTAACTTATTTTCGAACGTGCAATTAGCTTAAAAGCTTATTAAATCTTATTACTGATGTTAAATCTCAACCCGGACTGTTTGCACAGTCATCACTTTCGCACTGCATTTAGGGTTGTATCTTAGTAGATCAAGTCATCGTCAGCTTACCCATGCATCATTGGTATTAGAACCAGTTGGGTCACACTTTATGCTATGTAGTGGTAGGTTGTATCGATCACGGATGTCTGACAAGAATGTCACCGAAGACCGGGCCTCCAGTTCAAATTCAGACATGATGCCCACAGAGTTTCAACGCTTAGTGCTCAAGCAGTTTGAAAACCTTACAAATGATATTGCTAAGGTCAAAACTAGAGTCGATGAGTTAGTAGCCTCTAGAGGTCAAGCCTCGCCTCCTCGATATGAGGAGCTTGTGGAGGACCCTAAGAGCATTCCACCACCGCTTGATAGATGAGCTAGACTTACCACGACAGAATCCCGCTCCATATGTAAGAGGGACTCCTGAGCATGTTTATGATTATCGTCGTGATTCCTCCTCGATGGGGTACCCCCGTCCTCCCTATGAGCTACCCCTCGACCTGATGCCCCTACATTTGGGAGGCCCTCCCCGGACACGGTCGCCTCCCTGCCCTTCCCCGCATCGGCAAAGCTTCTGGGAGCCCCAGACATGGATCCGACCAGTGTTATTTGGTGTTCGGCAGAGGACACATCGCCGCTCAGTGTCCCACTAGGAATCTGTTGATTGAGGATGGGGGAGAGATTCGTACTGAGGTTGATGATGCAGTAGTTGAGGAGATCACTGTCGAGGTTGAGGACGGTTAGGAGAGCGACGCAAAGAGATCGCTAGAGTTGGGAGTCATCTGATGCCTCCTTCACGCCCCTCCTGTCGAGGAGGGCAGGCGCCCACCAAGATATTTTACACGTATTTCTAGAGTGCAAGTGGCCCATGCAAACTCACCATCAATAGTGACAACTGCGTGAATATCGTGGTGAAGAAGGGATTAGAGAGGATGCAGTTATCCGTCGAGCCACATCCGCATCTCTACTGTGTCCTCTGGGTGGACAAGTCAGCCATTCAGGAATCAGGACACATAGAGATTTCATGTTCCGATTCATCTAGCGTCCGTAGAGGACAAGATTTGGTGCGACGTCAACCTAATGGGCATAACACATGTTCTTCTAGGATGGCTCTGGTTATACGATTGCGATGCCACGTGTTATGGTTGCTCCAACACATGAGTATTCTTCGACAAGGGGCGAAAGATCACCCTTACCCCGACCCAGCCCAAGGATTCCCCCAAGGGCCAGGTCGAATCATCCATTAACGCCAGGTCATCAAGGCCTCTACACATTCCGAGGAGCTGATTTTTTGAGGGAGAACTTAAATTCAAGAGTTATGTTCGTGATGGATGCCACCAATGGCCTCTGATGCAGCCATAGACTTGGAGAGTGTTAATCCAGACGTTCAACGCCTGCTGGACGAGTATTCTGATATTCCTGAGGAGCTCAGCGATGAGCTTCTCCCATTGAGAGATAACTGACACGCTATCGACTTAGTCTCGGGGGACCTTTGCCTAATTTGCCTCACTATCGCATGAACCCGACGGAGCATGCCGAGCTGAAGCGGCAGGTCGATGATCTTCTTCGGAAGAAATTCATTCGGAAGAGCTTGAACCCGTGTGTCGTCCCTGACCTTCTTACCCCGAACAAGAATGAGAGATGACGCATGTATGTTGACAGCCGCTCCATCCATAAGATTATGGTGATGTCCCATTTTCCCATTAGCCGTCTCGACGATCTCCTCGACGTGATGGTTGGTGCCCAGATCTTCTCGAAGACCGGCTTACAGAGTGGATACCATCTGATTAGGGTGCGAGAAAAGGACGAGTGGAAGACGACCTTCAAGATGAAGGATGACCTTTATGAGTGGCTGGTTATGTCGTTTGGACTGTCGAACGCGCTGAGTACATTTATGAGAGTTTGATGACGCAGATCCTACGCCCTACATAGGCAAATTCCTAGTAGACTACTTTGATGCTATATTGATCTACAGTCGAGACTGCGCTGAGCACTTGTGCATATTTGCATGGTATTTGATCTCCAACGGAAGGAGCACCTTTATATAATTATATCAACCTGAAAAAGTGCTCGTTCTTGACTACGTCTGTGCATTTCTTAGGCTATATTGTCTCTACGTCTGGTATCTCGTTGACCCTGACAAGGTCAAGTCTATCCGTGAGTGGCCCACCCATCTAGCATCCACGAAGCCCGGAGTTTCCACGAACTTGCCACCTTCAAAAGGAGGTTTGTCTGAGGGTTTATCTCCATCATGCCCCCCTTACGAGCTGCTACCATAAGGGAGAGATTTTGTCTAGACGACAACAACCACCAGAGCATTCGAGGAGATTAAGGAGAAGATGTCGCATGTTCCTGTTTTACGCCTTTCGGTTTTTTCCAAGACATTTGAGGTAGCGTGTGACACATCCAGAGCGGGCATCAGGGGGGGGGGGACTTAGCCAGGAGAGTCATCCAGTTGGTTACTTCAGCGAGAAACTGAATGACACCCAACAAAAGTACTCCAGAATTTGATGTTGTTGTACATGCACTGCTCCATTGGCGCCATTATCTCCTACACAAGAAGTTTGTTCTATACTCTGATCATCAAACCCTGCGATACCTTGATTTGCAGAAGAAGTTAGGTCACCGCCATGCGAAATGGGTGGAGTTCATGCATTAGTATCATTATGTTCTCAAATACCGAGCTGGTGTTGAGAACAAGTCGGCTGACGCATTGAGTCGTCGGGTTACTATTCTCCATACCATGAGAGCGTGTGAAGGGTTTTGAGTGTATTATGCACGATTACCCAGAGTGCCCAGATTTTGGCGATGTTTACATCGCCTTGACAAGAGGTCCTCCTGAGCCCAGTTAAGTTTTTGTGATTTCAGATGGCTATCGATTCTTAGACTCTCGACTCTGTGTCACAGACTTCCCTCTAAGATTTCCTTATTTGGAAGTTACACACGGGCGGGGCAGCAAGCCATTTCGGGTAGGACAAGACGATTGTGCTAGTCGAGGACCACTTCTTCTGGCCTAGACTGAAGAAGGACGTTACCCGGGTCGTTCGCCATTGTCGCGTCTGCCAGACAACGAGGGGATAACGACAGTCTTCGGGTTTGTACACTATGTTACTCATTCCGCACAGACTGTGGGCATATATTAGTATGGATTTTGTACTTGGGCTTCCTCACACGTTGCAGAAGTTTGACTCCATTTTCCGTCATTGTGAACCGTTTCTCGAAGATAGACCACTTTATCCCGTGTTGTAGGAATTTTGATGCATCCCTCGTGGCTACTCTGTTCTTTAGAGAGGTATTCAAGTATCATAGGTTGCTTACTTTCATCGTCTCCGATCGCGATGTTCGCTTTATGAGTTATTTTTGGAAGTCGTTGTGGTAGAAGACCGGTATGACACTAAAGTTTTTCACTGCCTATCACCCAGAGACGTATGGACAGACAGATGGACAGACGGAAGTCGTCAACCGTGGTCTTGGGACCCTTCTGCGTTGTCTCGTTAGGGATAGTCTGTCCACTTGGGATTTCGTCCTGCCTATTGCGGAGTTTGCATACAATAGTTCGGTCAATAGGACCACAGGTCACAGTCCATTTCATGTCATACTAGGTTACGAGCCAGGAAACATGTCGACCTGATTGACGTTTCATTAGAGGCCCAACCTAGAGAGTCCGTCAAGACTTTCAACCATCACATGCATGTACTTCATAAGACAGCCCAGAGAAAGATCGTAGCTACTAATGAAATTTATAAATCTCAGACAGATCTGCACAGGAGGAAGCATGTTTTTAACATTGGAGAACATGTTATGATCCGCCTTCGATCTGAGAGGCTCCAACAGGGGGCATCGAAGAAGTTAAGTGCTCTCTGAATGGACCCCTACATAGCCATTCTACGGATTGGTATGAACGCTTATGAGGTTGATATCCCTACGATAATGGAAATCCACCGGGTATTCAACATAGAGAATTTAACTCCTTAGTACGAGAAGCGTGCGTATGTGGATCTACTGTCCCTAGCTACCCCTGAGCCACAACTTTCCCCATCCCTCTCTAGCTCTTCTACTCCTACCATTCCCGTGCAGTCTCAGTCAGTTGAGCACCACTCGAAGGACCATGCCACCATTCCAGCGGTTCCACCTGTCCTACTTTCAGACAGAGATACATTTCTTCTACAGTTGCAAGCGCCTACCGAAGATGCATTACAGATCATCGGTCGTGACTTCACAACGATGGGTGATCGAGTTGTTCTGCGGTACCTGGTGCATTGGCTCGTCTGTCCAGTCTCTGACGATACTTGTATTTCTGCTCAGGAGCTTGAGAGATTCGACTAGGACTTACGTCGAGAGTTTGTTTGTCTCCACTCACTTAAGATGAGTGCTTCCAAGCCGGGGAAGTTGATGGCGATCGACGACACACACATTTATTCCCACAGAAGGCGATGATCAGCAACCCATTTGGGCGATCTGAATCCGCGGATGTGCCCGGATGGTCGTTCCGAGTCTTTTTTATATATTATTTTATGTATTTCATGTTGTATTTGGCACTGGATCGACCCGAATGTTCATAGTCGTCCGATCTGTGTGCCCTAACCATCTTAATTTCTTTTCCCCTATTTATACATGCATGTGTCATTGGTTTGGTGATTGTTAAGTGTGATCCACCGGTCTCCTCGGTGGACTCTAAGTTGTGGCCTCGTGCGTGACTCCCGCTGCCAAACCAGTATTTCGTTGTAATAGGAGCTCTGCTCCTTCCGACTTAGTGCATTCCGACATGGGGCCCTTATAAAACTGCTAGTTTGACTGAATATCGTTACTTTCTTACATTTATTGATGATTATTCTTGCGTGACATGATTATATTTATTGCGCAATCGTTTTTAAATACGTATCTTTCACTCCCTCATCACTGAGACTCAAACTCAATTTTCACGCTCTATCAAAATTCTTCTAACCGATAATGCAGTCGAGAATATACGAGCCACGAATTCAAAGAAAGTTGCAATACATTGGAGATTCTCCACACCACTTGTGCATATACTACTTAACAAAATGGTATGACCGAGCGGAAGAACCACCACCTCCTTGAGGTTGCAGGCTCCTATACAAGCACTTCGAGGCTACCACATGCTATTTAATTAATTGCATGCCCTCATCCATCCTAAACTTTGTGATACCATTCTCCGCCTATTTACTTCCAGAACTCTCTTCCTCACAACACCTTGTGCTTTAGAAGTGTTTGTTTTGTTCATCATCTTGGCCCTCCTATCGACAAACTTTCCCCGACGTGCACCAAGTATATGTTTTTTGGGTACTCTAGCATGCAGAAGGGTTGTATTATTCTCCTACCGATTAGAAAATGGTAACTTTTGTTGATGTCACCTTCCTCGAGGATCAACTCTTCTACTCCTCTATTTCTGATATTGTATCACCTAATATACCTCGTCTGAACATCCTCACCACTGACTCTCCATAATCGTTGCAACCCCCACCATCTCCTTCTCCACCACCAACTCTCCACAATCAGTGCAACCATCACCATCTCCTTCTCCATTGCCTCCGCCTCTCCACATCTACACTCATCGTCGATTTCACTCTAATGACTTGGGACAGCTGCCCCCTATTGATGACGCTGCACGACCAACTACACAAATTACGGCTCATGTCCACGATGTCGTCCCCTCTACAACTCGCCCTTTATCACATTATGTCTCCTTTAACAACTTATCTCTAGACCTTCATAGGTTTCCGTCTTCCTTGTCTTCTATTTCCACCCCCTCTTATGTACAGGAGTCTCTCCAATATCCAGGGTGGTGTGCCGCGATGGATGATGAAATGACTGCCCCTTGGGCCAATCAGACATGGGGTCTTGTCGCTCTTCCTCCCGACAATCTCGTGTGGGTTGTACATGGGTATTCACTGTTAAGTATCGTCCAAATGGGAAGGTTGAGAACCTCAAAGCCCGTCGTATTTCTTGCGGTTTCACTCAACAATATGTCCTCGACTATTAAGAAAAGTTCTTCGGTCGCTAAGTTGAAAACGGGGGTCATCCATCATCAATGAAAATTACATCAACTTGATATCAAGAATGCATTGCTTAATGGCGATCAAACAGAGATTGTCTACATGCAGTAACATCCTGGAATAGTCTCTTGTAAGACTCAAGCAATCCCCTCGGTTTTGGTTTAACAAGTTCAGAAAAGTCGCTCAACAGACTTCTCCTTATTTACTCCTCGTCGCTCAGTTGGCACAATAATAATTGTGTGCGTTGACGATATTCTCAACACTAGTGAAGATCTGAATGGTATATCTATGATCAAGAAGCACTGTCTCACACTTTCAGACCAAAGATTTGAGTTGCCTCTAATACTTATTAGGTATTAAGGTTGCTTGTCACCCAATGGACTCGCTTTGTCCCAAGGGTTGTACTGTCTCGATCTTCTTCACGATGCAAGCTACTCAGGCTGCAAGCCTGCCAACCACAAGCATCTGCAATTTCTGAACTCACGTGGCTAGAGTCTTCTTACTGATCATGGTGTCCAACTCCTCTCTCCGGCCATCCTCCATTGTGATAGTCAAGTTGTTATCCATATCGCCGAGTATCCAGTTTTTCATGAACGTACCAAGCATATCGAAGTAGATTGTCATTTCGTCTAGGAAAAAAATCAATTTCGTAAACTTGATTTGCAACATATATCCGCTACCGAGCAATCTCTGACATTCTCACCAAGGCCTTACTGCACCCCTATACAGACGGTTCATTTCCAAGCTTGACGACTACAATCTGTATGCTTCATCTTGCAGGGGAGTGCAAAAGAAATAAAATAAGCCCAATGTAAAGGCCCATTATTTGTCCCATTAGGAATTTCTATCATGTATAGATCAGTCCTACATATTGGTTTAGAGTTAATATATCGCACCTCCCTCTTATATATATGTGTACAAATACTTGTATTGTTTGAGTTATTATGAAGCAATAAAAACAATTTGAGCTTCATATTCCATTATTTGTACAATATTTATAAATTGAGTGAAGCTCCATCCTCATTTATCATTACTCTTTATACATAAGCTGCTCCATTCATCCATCTCTTGTTTGTTCGTCTAAAGTCTAAACAGGAAAGCAGTTATGGTAAGTAAAAAGACATAAGTCACCTCCATGAACAAATAAGGTTTTGACACTCCTGGATTCAAGGAATGTGCAAGCAATCTCGTAATTATCATAAATCAATAACTTGCGTCAACATTTTTGCATTCAAGTTTGATAAGCTAGCAAGCTTTTCATATTTTCAAATTTTGAGGAAGTCAGGCATCTTCACTGTCTTTCACAATTTAAGAGTAAAAATGCAACAAACCAGATATTGATGTTAACTATTCATACCTCAGGTCCAAAAGAACCAATAAGCTCAAATGTTTCTAAGTCCCAAAATTTCACAGTTCGATCTGCAGAGCCTGAAAAAATGCCAAAATTAACAAAAGTACCAAACATGAGTCCATCCGCATCCAAAGGATTGTCCATTAAAGTCTTCTATTAACTGAATAAAATAACAACTCGACTATACAAAATGGCATTCATAACCTCACATAAAAAGTTACACGGACTTTATTTCAATTGAAAAAGAAACCATGTAATTGCATGTGAAATCAACACTTGCAAGGATTTATGCACCTATTACCCGAATAATGAAAACTAATATTTCAAAAGTCAACTTGTAAAATTGAGAAATATAAATTGCTGATGAAAATATTGACCCACAAAAACAAATAAATGTAAAAATATATATAAACAGAGAAGGCAAACAGGAGTTAAAGGACACCTGTTGCAAGAAGAAACTCATGTGGGTGAAATTCTATGCTGCGGATCATTCCTTTATGAAGCTTGAAATCATGCAACAGCTTCCCTGCTGTCAAATCCCATAACTGATCACATAAATAAGAAGTCCCTTAGACGGATATATAAAAATTTAAAATTGGAATCAGCAAGTCCAGAAAACTACCTTCACAATGTTGTCCTCTCCTCCAGTGACAACCCATCGACCATCAGGGGTAAATTTGATGGTTTTAATTCCTCGTGTGTGACCCTTGTAAGTATGAATGGAACCCTTCTTTCTAATATCCCATATTTTGAGATCAGTATCCACGGAACCAGATGCAAAAAACTCACCAAATGGATGAAATTCCACAGAGGTGCAGCTGGATCTATGCCCAGTAACAGTTCGTACACCTATACTTCAGAAAACAAACTCACCAAATAAGAAAAAACTTTCCTAAAAATGGGTTAATAAGTTTACCAAACAAAAGAATAGGCCTTAATGGAAGCTAGGATAGGATGTTAATCACGGTTTTGATGTAAGGAGCCTAGAATTATATAATGTGCAAATATATGTTTCAATCTTTTATAGGTAGATAGAATTACACAAAAAATGGAAGGTACTGTCAGGAAGGTTTGGTTCAGTAAATTCAGTTCACCAGGTTATAAGATTGTAAAGAGAAATAGGGTTCAGTATTGTAAATGTATTGAACTAGTACAATCATCCCGAAGATTGACGCATTGCCAGTCTCCGCCTCTACAATGAGCACAAGTACAATTTTAATTTGGTATTAGCGCAAGAAAAATAATCCCTCTAGTCACGCCTTCCTCTTTGATCATGGAGAGTCCCCTTCTCAAATTGTTGTGAGTCACCGCCGTTACAAGTTGTGACTGTTTCATCTTGCTCTAGACTTCTATATTGCTTAAATTGTTGCTACATGATGCCCCTTCCTCTCTGTCTCTTACCTCTTTCACCGATGGCAACTAAAAAATTCGACAGGAGTTACAAAATGCAATTGTGAAATATATTGTTGATTTCAATGCTCTTCTACAGACTGATGCACTACCATTTGCATGGAGCTCTCCTGTCATTCTGAGCAGAGCCTTTTATCTGCACTCTTCTTCGATTGCACCGCCTATATTGGTTGTTGCTCTTGATGTACACCTTCTCAACAGCTGAACTTCGGTTGCATGTTGTCAGTCTTCATCTGGCATGGTTGAACTCTTTTTCGTTACGTGGCCTGCTCTTTAGTATCAGCAACCTTGTCAACTGGAATTTCTTCCCATGATCTTTATTCCAAAGTTGTTGAGTTTAAGTATATCAGTATGTTGATTTTTCAGGCAACACTTCTTCTCCAAGGTTGCTTTTTGCTTCCGGCTATTTAAATTTCATGTCAGACATCGTCCTTAACTTCACAACACTACTACAGACATTGTTTATGATTATTCTTACAAACCATGACAAGGAACTTCATGGTCCTCATTAAAGTACTAAGAGTAATCATACATGACAAGTTCGAAGCTGCGGGGGCCATAATAAAGGCTTTAAGGTCCCGGGCCTCCATCGTACTGTACATCAGTACATGGTACCAATTTCACCACGTCACCTGGAAGAAGACCTTTGTATTTACCTTAAATGGTCTCTATGCCAATAACTCCAAACTATAAGAAGATGGTTGCAGCATATGATGACCGAGATCGTTTCTTTCTCCCTGCACTTCTATGGATTATGCTCGTATTTAACTATCAAGTACCTTCTCTGTTAGTTCTAAGAATCCTACTGAGTGGTACATTGACTATAGGTTATTAATCACATGATAGCCTCTTTCTAAAATTGGTGATAATCTCCTATCATCGATTCTAGGGCTACTGATCAGTGATCACATGACAGACTCTTTCTAAATGGTTCATTTCTTATACTCCTCCCTTACTAGGAAGGATAAAAAAATTGGCCGATGGTTCTCAAATTGCCATTTCTGGGAAAGGATTCATCTTATTGTACACCAACTCTTCATTTATTACTTAGTTCTTGTTAGATATAGTGTATATTATTGTGGCAGAGTTAGCTTAGGCTCATCTTGGGTGTTGTGGACACCCTCCCTTGTACACACATATATATTTGTATTGTTTATGCGAATAGTCTGCACTCAATTATTCAATACTATCATGGTATCAGAGGCAAGGAAAATCTTACCCTAGCAACTCTTCCCGAACGTGCCCGTCTCCACCGCTTCATCCCGTCTCCCGCTCTTGTTTTGATCATCGCTCCTGATTGATCTGTTCCCGCTCCTGATTGATCGTCGCTGGTGATCCCCTGCACGCGTCGCTGCTTCTCGCGACCCGTCGGCTTCTGTCGCTGCTTCTAGCGACCCGTCACTGCGCTTCTCGCTGCTATCGGAACCCGTCCTTGCGATTCTCACTGCTATCGTGATCCGTCCATGCGCTTCTCGCTGGTATCCCGTGCTTCTCGCAGCTTATCGGGATCGCTGCTATCTCCACCGCTCGATCCAGTCTACTGTCCCTGATCCGCGACACCTTCCGCGTCTCCATCCCCGATCCAGTTCGAAGACAGACGAAGCCACGCTTGCTGCTCCCGCCGATCTAGTTCGACGATGAAGAAGTCTCGTTCGCAAGTGCTCCGCCTTCTCCCGATCGCCTCAGCGTCTTCCGTGACATCCTCAGCAAGACCTTCCGCGACATCTTCAGCATCACAACCCCTATTATAGGTCGTCGAACCTCCTCCGCTGCCACCTGCAGCCACTGGATATCCTCCACTGACTGATCTTCGGCAGCCCTGTTGTTCTAGATGTCGAATCTACGCTGCCATCATCGATTCCTGTTGTTTTCCTACTGCCGGATGATTCCGCAGGCTCGACCACCTCAGTTGATCATCTCGATGGCATCCGGTGCTCGTCCTCCTCCGACAACAGTCGTGTCCAAAAAGCACGTCCGGGCCGGGCTTGGCCCGGGCCGGTCAGGCCCGGACTTTTTCCCAACAGGGCTCGTCCCGGGCCCAGCTTAACACGGGCCGGGCCCGGGCTTCCTCTCAAAGAGAGGGCCCGGGAAGGCCCTTCAGGCCAGCCTGATTTCTAGGCGGGATTTTAATCCCGCATAGATTAGGAGGGTTTAAATCCCGCCCAATTGGCGGGATTTCCCCCAATTAGGCGGAATTTTAATCCTGCCAATTGGGCAGGATTTTAATCTCGTCTAAATAGCCCGGGTGCCGGGCCCAGGCTAGCCCGACGCCCGGGCTTTGCCCGGCCCGCCCCGGGCCGAGCACCGGGCCGGGCAACCGACTAAAATAGGGGTCCGGTAAGGCCCTCAAGCCCGGCCTTGGCCCGGGCCGGGCCCGGGCTTTTTGTACACAACTACCTTTTGCAGCTCAGTCTGGTGCTTCTCGTCGCTTGTCTGTCCGCAGCAACTACTGTTAGTGTCTTGGTCATGTCAAATCTGAATATCGCACGCTTCAGACGACTCAGCAGTCTGGCCAGCAGCATGCTCTTGGTGCACCTTCCGCTCAATTTTTGGCTCTGGTGTAGTATCTCTCTATATCTGCGCTTGCTCAGTTGATTGTCCAGCAGTTCTCCGAGCAGGGTTCACTGCCTCACTCCTATGCCTCCGCTCTTCCACCGGCTGCTTCTGACGTCTCTGTCTCTCAGCCAGCTACCTCCGCTCCTGTAGGTATCTCTCCCTCTGACTGGTTGCTCGACTCTAGAGCCTCCTTTCACATGACATATGATGTTACCCACCTCTTATCATGTCAGCCCGTCTCCTCTGCCCTTAGTATCATGGCAGCAGATGACAGTATTCACCCCATCAGCAGTCGTGACCTCCTTCATACCAACCACTTTCATGTTCTCGATGTTGTCTACATACCCAAGTTATCCATGAACCTCATGTACAACCCAGTGTTCGTCGAGTGGATCCGACAAGGCAGAGCGGGGGCCTCGAGATAGCTTGACTCACACCCGCCTAAGCAGACGGCCGAACCAGACAAGCCAGGGTGTCCGACCCACTTCAGCTTGATAGGCAGGCGAGACGGGGAGGCCAGCCGGTTCTCAGCAGCCGGGCGAACCGGGGAGTCTGGCCCGCTTCAGCTCGATAGGCAGGAGAGCTGGGGAGGCCAGCCGGTTCTCGGCAGGCGGGCGAGCCGGGGCACCCGATCCGCCTCAGCTCGGCAGATGGGCGAGCCGAGGGGCAGCCGGCCCGCCTAAAATCAGCAGGCGGCCCGAATTCGTCTATGTTGCGGGCGAGCCGCAGGGCCCCGACACGTACTCGCCTAAGAGGCAGGCGAGCTGCGGGAGCCAGGTCGCACCCGTCCAGGTGACTAGTGAGTTGGCTTGCGCTCGCCCTCTTACGTGGGGGTGTTATTAGGATATGCTTAATATAATTTGGCCTGCCAGTAACCTCTTCAAACAGCGGAGTTACGCTGTTGGCAGATCGATTTGGGCTGCGTATAGCCATTCTGGGCAGAGGAGTTGCGTTGTTTGTAGGACAAACTCAGAAATCTATAAATAGACTCGCAGGGGTACCTCAGAAAGGAAAGTTTTCTTATTCTCTGATTTTGTAGCGCTTTCTGAGGTATCCTCACCTCAGCACTGACTAAGGAGGGGAAGCGCTCTAAGATCTTTCGGGTGTGTGGTGGGACCTCCGTGTTGCAGCCTTGGGTCACTCTCGAATCCTAAGTTCTCAGTCAAGCAGGCTTGCTAGGAGAAGTAAGTGTGTAATCACCCCTTTCTAGGATCCGAACTCCATAGAAGCCGGTTCTCGGTTTCAACACCTCGTATCTGCCAGTAAGCTCACATCCCACGATTGTCTTGTTACCTTTCATGAGTTTAACGGGATCGTCTGACTGGGGTATTCCTTGGAGCTGGTCGTAGCGGGGTGTACGTCCTTGATTGTCTCCATCTTCCATCCACAACCTCGTCACCGATAACTTCTACTTTTTGTCTTCCTTCAGTGAGCTTCGCTCAGTGACATCATCGTCTTAATCATCCTAATGATTTGTGTCTTGCGACTCTCATCATTCATAGTTTCCTTTGTCGTGTCCTGTTGATCGACCCCACTCATGTACGGGTTGTAAGCTTGGTAAACAACTACAACTCTCATATCCGTCTAGTGAGTCTAGATCTCAGCCTCCTTTTGACCTAGTTCATTCTAATGTCTGGGGTCCCGCACCTTTTGTATCCAAGGGCGGACACCGGTATTATGTTATTTTTGTTGATGACTATTCAAGTTATAGTTGAGTGTACTTTATGCATTCTCGCTCTGAGTTTTTTCAGATTTATGTTACCTTTTCTGCTATGGTGCGCACTCAGTTCTCTGCTTCCATATGTACTTTTCGTTCTGATTTGGGAGAGGAGGGTACCTCTCTCACACTTTTCGAGATCTGCTAGCTACCCACGACACTCTCCCTCAGCTTGCTTGTCCTGGTGCTCATGCTCAGAAAGACACTGTTGAAAGGAAGCATCGTCACATTATTGAGACAGCCCACACTCTTCTTATCTTCTCCCACGTTCCTCCTCATTTTTGGGTTGAGGTTGTTTCCACCAATGTCTATCTTATTAACATGCAACCTTCCACTTTCCTTTAGAGTCAGTGTCCTGGTGAGTGTTTGTACTCACGACCCACACGTTACACTCATCTTCGTGTTTTGGGTTGTCAGTGTTATGTTCTACTCCCTCCACGTGAGCGTATCAAGCTCTCTGTTCAGTCTGTTCTTTGTTCCTTCCTTGGATACAGTACTAAGCACAGGGGTGATCGATGTTATGACCATGTTGCACGTTGACTTCGCATCTCACGTGATGTCACTTTTGACGAGTATCACCCTTTCTTCGTGTTCTCTGTCCCCTTGAGCTCACACTCATCTGTTACTCCCTTCGACGTGCAGTTTCTCACTCTTCCCATCTCCCAACCATATGTATCCTCTCCTCTGGTATGTCCACCTCCTCTTCCCTTGTCGTAGTCTACTCAGTCACCTCCTCTTCTATTGACGCAGGCTACTCCGTCACCTCCTCGTTCCTCTTCGTCACACACTTCTCCCTCTGATGAGTTTTCCGCTTGGAATCGTGTCCCTCCGCTTCCATATCACAATACTTGTCGTCCTCCACCTATTCCATCGCCTCCAATGCCCCATACTCGATGTTTGTCTCTTCCAGCGAGAGTTATGTGGATTTCCTCCTGTGCGCCGCAACCCACCTCGTGAGAAACGTACTCCCGACCGTCTTAGCCTTGCTGCCCTACCGTTGGACCTACCTGCCCTTCCTGCTATTGTTTGTAGCACTCCAGAACCGACTTTCTACCGTAAGGCTGATCAGATACCTGAGTGGCAAGTTGTTATGTCTGCTGAGTTGGACGTGTTGAGCACACTTGTACATGGGACCTTATTCCTCTTTCACCTGGTGTTGTTCCTATTACTTGCAAGTGGATCTTCAAGGTCTTCACTCTGATGGTTCTTTGGAGAGCTACAAGTCTCGGTTAGTTGCTCGTGGTTTTCAACAGGAGCAGTGGAGAGACTCTTATTGTTGTTGTAGCTGCTCGTTACTGGTTCCTATCACAGCTCGACATGAAAAATGTCTTTCTTCATGGTGATCTTCGGCATGAGGTATACATGTTTCCTCCTCCTGGTTTATCCTCTCCTCCCGGCCTCGTCTGCCGCTTGAGGTGAGCTTTTTATGGGATCAAGTAGGCGCCCCGCGCGTGGTTTGCATGTTTCAACACAGTCATTACAGCCGCAGGTTTCCAGTCATGACCATATGATCCAGCTCTGTTCGTGCACTCCTCCTCTCGTTGTCGGACCCTTTTGTTACTTTACATGGATGATATGATTATTACCGGTGTTGATACTTCTCATATGGCCTTCATGAAACATCATCTTCAGCAGCAGTTTTAGATGACTAACCTTGGACATCTGAGCTACTTCTTGGGCATTGAGATCAGCTCTACAGACCGTGGTTTTCAGCTCTCTCAGCAGTGTTACACATCAGATCTCCTAGCTCGGGCTGCTCTCTCTGACTCTCACACAGTAGACACCCCTATGGAGCTTCACCTTCAACTACGTCCGGATGATGGGGTTCCACTCTTTGATCTTAGTTGTTACCGCCACCTCTTTGGGATTCTTGTCTATCTCATCATTACTCGGCCTGACATTGCCCATATTGTTTATGTATTGAGCCAGTTTGTTAGTGCGCCCATCTTTGTGCATTACAGTCACCTGCTGTTGCTCTTGCGCTATCTCCGGGCAACGACTTCTCGTGGTCTCTTCTTCTCCAGCAGTAGTTCTCTAGAGCTCCGTGCTTACTCTGATGCTACCTGGGCTAGTGATCCTGATGACCGTCGCTATATCATTAGTTTCTGCATGTTCTCGGGTTCTTCCCTTATTGCATGGAAGTCCAAGAAATAGAATGGGGTTTCTAGTTCCAGCATTGAGACTAAACTTCGGGTCATGGCTACCACCGCTAAGGATATTATTTGGCTCTCTTGACTTCTTGAGGACCTTGATGTCTCTTCTCCAGATCCCACTCCACTCTACAGTGATAACACCGGTGTCATTCAAATTACTCTAAACCCGGTGAAGCACTCGCTCTCCAAGCATATTGGGGTGGATGCTTTTTTCATACGCGAGCACTATGGTCGTGACACTCTTGCTCCTTCATTTGTTCCTTCCTATTGTTTATGTGAATAACATGCACTCAATTATTCAATCCTATCCAGGGGCGGACCCACGTCTGGACACACCCAGGGACGTGCCTAAGTATGTGAGGCGGGGGAGCACAGTTTGCTGTCGAGGTTTCAATCAGGAGGTTTCTCACCGAGACGTCATAGAGTCTGATGATCCCAGCAAGAGGATAGATGGGAAGATAGTTGATTTAGGTTTTCACTGCAAGACGCGAGCGTGAGGCGGCGGTCGACCCCCATAGGTTCTTCTTTTACGACGAGAGTGTTAGGAATCCAAGTCTTCGTCGTTCTCGTCGGGATCATTTCGGGTCTCACTCCTGGTCTTATGTCGCTGGGCCTCGTCGAACTAGAAATCCTGCAACGGATCAACACGCCAACGGAGAAAGAGCAGGCAGGTCTGCTCACTAACTTCTTCTTTTATTCTTTATCATTTTTTATCTTTGTTAGACTTGTCGATGGTTTTTTTATGTGGTAATGGTTTATAATTCAAAGCTGTTGATGATTTCGCCATTTGAATTTACTGTATTTTATAAATTTTTCTCTTAGTTACAAGTTAGATTTTTGCAGTCGGATCTTGCGATTGCCTTGAAGATCAAAACAAAGGAAATTACAAAAGCTACAGTAAAAACAGGGGAAGATTGCGCAAGTGGCGACGCCACCGTCCTAGCCATTGCAACGATGTCGTTGTTGGTTCTTGCGCCACTGGAGGCAGTGTCGCCGCCTGCTCCTCCATCCTCTCACTGCTGCGACGAAGTTCCTCCATGATTCTCATCTTTCGTGGGTTCATAAACGTGGTTAATTTCCTCTTTATTTCGGAAATTTCTTCTCCTTAACTTCACCTTCTTAATTTCTAACAAGCAAATAAGCAAGCCATCTAAACAAGGATTGCAGCAGCCAGTAGCTTTGCGGAAGATCACCATGTTTTTTCTTTGTTCTGTCCGCCTACCATCTCCTCCCCCGATTCCTCCATTTTTCTTGCTTGAAATTTTTTATAATGGAGGCCCGTAGATTAAATCTCTGCCTCACAAGAATTTTTTTTGCCTCTATTTAAGTATCTTCAAGGAAGACCCTTTTACTATTTGTCAAAATGCCTATCAGTTTCTCAATGTTTACATTATTTAAATATGCAGTTCTTCCTCTTCTCAAATATTTGTGATGAATTTATTGTTAGTGGGTGTTATTTATCTGTTTTACTCTACTAATATTTGCAAAATTGGTATATTAAATTTTGTAAAAGTTTCAACCCTTGTAAAGGGGCCTTATGGCTTAACATTTCACTTGCAATAATAATTTTTAAATTAAAAATATTATCAATAATTTAAATCTTTTAATTTGTGCCCGGGTCCAATGAAAATCCTAGATCCGCCACTATCAGTTCTAAACTTTCCTTGAATTTTATTCTCAATTACTCATATTACAAGAACCTTGATTTGTACTACCACTTTTTAGTCCTCGCCATATTAAGATCGGAGTACAAGTAGAGTCTTAGGCTAGGGCATTATGGCAGCCGTGTTTAAAATTTCACCCTAACATGTTTAAAATGCCATTTTGAGACAGCAACGCTATTTTTGCACAATTTTATCATTTTTATCACTAAATTAAAAATCGGCCAATATATCGTTTTTAACTGATATATCACCCAATACAATATTCTATTATATCACCCACTTTTTTAATAAAAATTTGGCGCAGCTTTACATATTATACAAAGGTGTTTATAACAAAGTATATAACCCTAAATCAGAATTGACCAAGACCTTTGAAGCCGCATGGCGGAACTAGGAGCTTTCTTTTGTCGTGTTCCATCTTTTTGAACACTACCAACACCATCTCAACTAATGACGTTAGGAGTGAGGAGATCAAACCGAAAATCAACAAAACTGACCAAAAACCAACAAAATGACTGGAAACCGACAAAACTGATCGAAAACCGAAAAAACTAACTGAACTGGCCTACATATGAGATTTTGACTTTAGAGATTCCGAAAGAAGAACCTATAAAGGAGTTAATCTTCTACTATTGAAGGAACAAAGTTTGGTTTTTTCAAGAGCTCGCACCTGTCTCAAACACAAATCTCGACGATCACCTTGTCACCCTACTAAAGGTACATACACTTGTGCTCAACCCTAAGTTTCCAATTGTACATTGCATACCTCTCCTTCAGCTTCACATCAAGCCGTCATTGCTTCATGGTCTTTTGTATGTCTACCCAACTATTGGCAGGAAACCCTGGGAAATTCTAAGTGAAATAACTGTGCAACGATTGAGAAAATGTGTGTCCATGAGAAGAATATGACATAAGTTTATCAAAAAGCAAAGGGAGTCATGGGTAGTAAGTGGGATTGTGTAGTCGCATAGAATCACGGAGCATTTACTGAGCAATTTAAAGATAGATTGTTTGCAAAGCGGTAGACTTCAATAGATGGGGTAGATTATCAAGAGATTGTTTTCCTGTAGTGAAAATGAACATCATTCAGGTCTTACTTTCTTATGCAGTTAATTTTGGTGGGATCTTCAATTGTTTGATATCAAAAATATCTTCTATAAGGTGGCATTGATGAAGAGATTTTCAGGAGTATTCCTCCACGATTTACAATAAAATTGAGAGAGAGAAAATTGTAGGTTGAAACAATCCACTAAAGAATGGCTTGGGTGCTTCCACAAAGATAAAAAGTCTTTTAGGTATTTTCAAAGCAAAGCAAGTCACGCTTTTTGATATGAAGGGGGCGAGTCCGGTAGAAGGCGCTTCGCGCGCATTTATACTAGGCACATGGGGGGAACGGAGACGGCATGAGCCTCGAGCAGTATTGGGCGGGCCTTGTATCTGATTATCTTTCACATTTTATTTATGTTTTGTACAGCCGATCGGCCTATTTGGTTTCCCCCTATATAAGGGAGATGTGTGGACTGATTAGTGTGCTTGGAATTATTGAGATCAGAAATTGAAGAGGGAAGGAAACCGACCCAGCCCCCCCCCCCCCCCCCCCCCCGTTTTCCCTAGCCACGTACCCTCCTCCTCGTCCCGCTCTCTCGCGTAAGTGCCGCCGCCACAACACCTCGATATCAACTGGTCCAACCTCCCTTCGCGTGTAGTCGTCCCACCCACGCGTCGCGCCTACAGTCCTCTCCACTGACACCGCATCCGCTATTTTTGCACGTCGCCTGGTCGGCGTTTCCTCTGCTCCTCCCAGCATTTTCCTCGGCGTATGCGTATCACCCGCAACATGATGTGTGACTCCGATCCGGCCACCGCCACCGCAGAGCTCTCCTACCGCCTCGACCGGGTCGATACGACCCTGTCGGACCTCCAAGTTGCCTTCCGCGAGATCCACACCGGCCCATCCACCATGAAGCTCACGACCACCCTGCAGTAGTCGACAGTGGTCCTTATGATCGATAGCGGTGCCAGTCACAATATCATCTCCCAGGACCTCGAGGCGGCGATCCACCTTCGGGTGACTCCGGCCCTAGGTTTTCATGTATCCCTCAGAGACGGTCGTCGTGCCTGCACTGCGGGACGATGCGTCGCCCTGCAGTTTTCCATCGACACGTACTCGGGCTCTGTGGATTTCCATGTCTTCGGCTTGGCGGGTTGGATGCGACATTGAGTGTGTCCTGGTTGAGCACGCTTGGGGACTGTAGACACAATTAGGGGCGTCTCACGATGAACTTTGAGGCATCAGGTGCACCTCATCACCTTTAAAGAGACTCCTCTCTGGCTCGTTCACCAGTGGTCCTCCGCTCCATTCTCCGCACGATCGAACCGGACTTCGGCGTTCTCCTGTGGCACATGGATCAGGGATCCGAACCGGCACCACCGCATGTATATCCGGACGTCCAGCGACTACTCGACGACCATCCGATGGTTTTTACTATACCGCACGGGATACCTCCGTCATGTGCTTCCGACATCAACATCATCCTGCAGCCCGGCGTGGCGGCAGCCTCTGTCCGCCCTTATCGGTATAACCATGTCCAAAAGAATGTCATGGAGACAATGGTGGTCGAGATGCTAAGCACAGACATCATACAAACAAGTGCTAACCCCTTCTCTAGCCCGGTACTGTTGGTGCGTAAGAAGGATGGCAGGTGCCGGTTTTGCGTCGACTACATAGAGCTGAACAAGCTCACCGTGCCAGATAAGTACCTCATTCCCATCATCCAGGAGCTGTTAAATGAACTGCGCGGTGCCACCTACTTTTCCAAGCTGGACTTACGCTCGGGTTACCACCAGATCCGCGTGCGGGCAGAAGACGTGTCAAAGACGGCCTTCCGGACACATGATGACCACTACAAGTTTCTCGTCATGTCGTTCAGCCTCACGAACTCCCCAATCACCTTCCAATTAAACATGAACAACGTTTCCGCCCACATCTGCGTAAGTTTGTCCTGGTTTTTATCAATGACATTTTGGTTTACAACTCAACTTAGCAGCTCCACCTGGCACATCTCGCCACCGTCCTCCGCCTCCTCGCCGCCCACCAGCTCGTGGCCCACCAGTAGAAGTGCACTTTCAGCCAGCCTCAGGTCGAGTACCTGGGTCATATCATCTATACCGAGGGAATCGCCATGGATCAGCGAAAGATCGATGCCATCCTGAACTGACCGACGCCTACGAGCCGTCGGGCCGTGTGCAGATTCTTGGGACTCACCGACGTTTTTTTTCGCTTCATCCGCGGCTACAGGGCTTTGGCGCGGCCACTGACGAACCTCCTGAAGAAGGAGGTGCCCTTCCGGTGGGAAGCGATCGCCCAAGAGGCTTTCTACAGCCTGCAGTGCGCTCTCGTGGCAACACCGGTTCTGAGCATGCCTGATTTTTCCCAGCCATTCGTCGTGGAGTGTGATTCATCGGGGAAGGGGGGCTGTGTTGTCCTCATGCAGGAGGGTTGCCTCATCGCTTACTACAACAAGGCCTTCACCGACTGACGAAAGGTTGCTTCCTCCTATGACAATGAGCTATGAGCACTGATGTTAGCAGTTCGGCATTGGCGCCCGTATCTACTCGACCTCCCCTTCACCGTCAGAATCAACCACCGTAGCTTGAAGCATCTATGGATCCAGAAGGTCTCCACCCCGGCCCAACAACTCTGGATAGCCAAACTCTTGGGCTATCAATTCTCTATCGAGTACAAGACCAGGAGGACAAACACGGTCGTGGACGCCTTGTCCCGCCAAGAGCATGACGGCACCTTGGCGGCGATCTCTCTTTGCTGGCGTGGCGATCCTCCAGGAGGTGCGGGCGGACCCCAAATATGGCTGCATGATAGAAGAGCTGCGGGGCATGCCGGATACGCACCCCCCTTTCCGACTAGTGGGCGACAGACTCTACTTTTGTGACCGCTTGGTCCTCGCAGCGACATCGCCATGGATACCGCGCCTACTAGAGAAGTTTCTTTCCACACCGATAGTGGGGCACTCGGGAGCCTATCTGACCTATCGCCAGCTGGCAGCCACCCTCTATTGGCGAGGCATGATGAGGACAGTGCAGAGGTTTGTGGGTGACTGTCTGGTCTGTCAAAAGGCCAAATACCAGATCGTCGCCCTAGCCGGCCTGCTACAACCTCTCTCAGTATTTGATAGGGTCCGGGAGAACATCGACATGGATTTCATTACCCGCCTTCCACGCTCTCAGGAGTACGACTGTCTATTGGTGGTGTTCGATCGTCTTTCAAAGTACGGGAACTTCATACCCGTCAAACACCCCTACACAGCGAGCTCGGTGGCCCGAGTCTTTGTGGGCGAGATCGTCCGTCTACCGGGTTCCCTCGCTCCATTGTCAGCGACCGAGACCCGGTCTTCATGAGCACCTTCTGGCAAGAACTGTTCCGTTTACAGGAGACCAAGCTACGGTTCAACACGACATATCATCCGTAATCTGACGGACAGACGGAGGTCCTCAACCGTTGTGTGTGGGCTACCTTCGCTGCTATGCTACTGAGCAGCCACGCCAGTGGACCCAATGGGTGGCATGTGCCGAATTATAGTACAACACCACCTATCAATCGTCAGTAGGCGTCACCCCCTTTCCAGACAACTTATGGACGTCCGCCCCCAACATTACCGGCAGGGCTCGCCGGGGAATATTAGGTCCAAGCATTGGCAGGGGACCTACAGGATCGGGATGAGGCGTTGTGGCAGTTGAAGCATCACCTACGTCGCGCCCAGGAGAGAATGGACCAGCAGGCCAACAATCGCCGCCGAGAGGTTCTCCTCTCACCAGGCGAACATGTTTTCGTCAAACTGCGATCGCACCGACAAAGTTCCTTGACCGGTTGCCTCCACCCCAAGCTCTTTGTGTGGTATTTTGACCCCTTCATGGTCGTGGAAAAGATCGGCGAGGTAGCATATCGCTTGCAGCTTCCACCCGACAGTCGAATTCATCTGATGTTTCATGTGTCACAGTTGAAGCGGGGGTTGGGAAACCACCCCCTCCAAGCCACCCTGCCCAAAGGTCTGAGCAATGAAGCCACTCCACGTTACAAGCCTGAGGTTGTGTTGGGAACCCGCACCGAGCACGTCCAAGGCCAACCCGCAATGCAGGTTCTCATTCAGTGGAAGGGATAGGCGAATGACGAGGCAACATGGATCTTGGCAGAGGAAGTGAAGGCCCAGTTTCCAAATTTTGACCTTGAGGACAAGGTCGTTGAGAACCCCGGGGTAGTTGATACGAACGGGGCAAATCCGGTCGAAGGAAGGCGCTTCAGCGCGTTTATACTAGGCGCACACGTTTATACTAGGCACGCGCGGGGAACGGAGATGACATGAGCCTCGTGCAACATTGGGCGAGCCTTGTATCTTATTATCTTTCGCGTTTTATTTACTAGCATTTTATTTTTGTTTTGTATGGCCAATCGGCCTATTTGGTCTCCCCCTATATAAGGGAGATGTGTGGACTTGATTAGTGTGCTTGGAATTATTGAGATCCGAAATTGAAGAGGGAAGGAAACCGAACCCCCCTCCCCCAGTTTTCCCTAGCCGCGTACCCTCCCCGTTCCGCTCTCTCTTGCTCTCGCGTAAGCGCCGCCGTCCCTTTCCCCTCACCCACCACAAAGCCTCGATATCACTTTTTCATTAAGCACAACGGAAAGAAATTGATTGTCTTGATTGTTTATGTTAATGATATCCTTATAACCAGGGATCAGAAAGAGTTCTCATAAAGACCCATCTAGCAAAAAAAATTGAGGTCAAATACTTTGGTCTCTTATGATATTTTTTGGGTACTGAGGTGGTAGAACAAAATGTGGGATAATCATATCTCAAAGGAAATATACCATAGATCTTAGGCGTAATAAGAAAGTTATGGTGCAAGCCCATCCAGTCACCAATAGCGGCAAACCATCACAATAGCAGAGAAGATGGTCAAGGATGTTTCAAGTTATTAGTATCTCATTAGGAAATTTATCTACTTATCTCATACTAAACTCCAAAAGAGTTCTCGGTCAATTTATGCATGCTTTGAAAACTCGTCACCAAGAAACTTCTTGTAGGATCCTTGGATACTTGAAAACCGACTTAGGAGAAACGAATGATAAATTCCCAAAATTGATTGGGAATTAAGATTCACATAAATTCAATTACTTATACCAAGCTAGGTCTGGAAGTTTATATTAATGTTGATTTTGTTGATTCCATCTCGGATAAAGAAAATTGTTCACTAGGTATTGGTCATTCTTAGGTGGCAATCTTGCAACTAGTCAAGCAAGATGCACAATTTTGTTGCCCTTCTAGATCAACGATTGAATTTAGATTTAAAGCCCATGGTATCTAAGATGGTATACGAATGAGTATTCTTATGAGAGATTTAAATCTCTAAGTAAAGCAGGTCATGCAGTTAAACTGTGACAATAAGATTACTAATAGCATCGTGCAGATCACTGAAATCATATTAAAGTTAGCAGAAACTTGATCCTATGCACCCATATTGTTCAATCCAAGAATCAATTTGCATGTTCAATTACAATAAAGGTTGAGTGGAGCAAAATTAATTAAAAATACGTGCACATTAAGCATGATTGACTCTCATCCTCAACGTGAGAGAGCGTGTTAAGAAAGCCCAATTTAGCAACCTAGCCCAACAATCTGGTTCATCAAATTAGAATCGTGAAGAGAAATAGGGCGCATTATTGATAATAATTTTAAAGTTGTACTCCCGTAGCTGATGCATTATTGGTCTCATTCCTCTCCATCTTTACTGCAAGGACAGGTACCATTCTAACTGATACTAAAAGAAAGCAGTAATAGTAAACTGCATAAATCAAATGTACAGCTCTCACTCTTTCCTTCTTCCAAATCCCAAAGCTTGATTGTGCCATTAGATGCTCCCGCAAGAACCAGTACTTCTGCTGAATCAAAAGTTACACATTGGACAGAAGTTGTGTGGCCAGATAGACTCTGCAGAATACGTATTCAAATTTTATTCATATAAATGCACGTAATGTGTCCAGAAAAGGTAACAAGACTTCAGTTTACTATTAAAACAGAAGGAAAGAAAGACAAATGGTTTTATAATGAAGAGCTCTCTAAAGGAAACGAACTCAAGTGCATAAAATTTTGAAATGTCAATACAGCTATGTTCACATTTAGGTTACGAGGTAAATAAAGGAAGGGAAATTTTGCCATAAACTCATGAATGAATTACTCATGAAATTATGCAATGCGTAGAAAGTGGAACTCTGAAAATTTTATTAATCCACCTTTAGATTTTACACATGGAGAGAATACAAATATATATAGGAAGAGAGAGAGGGGAAGAATCTCAAACTAAAGATGTGTGATAAAACCAAAACTAATGGGCCTAAATACAGGCTTTTCCAACACTCCCCCACAAGCTGGAGCGTACAAGTCGTAGGCACCAAGCTTGGATAGAAACTGATAATATAATGGTCGCAGTAGAGCCATGGAATATCTGCAACTTGCCCAGAAGCAGGGACACGCTCTAATTCTAGCTTCTTTAACTGAACCTTCTCTCGAACGAAGTGACAGTTAACTTTAATGTGTTGTGTTCGCTCATGGAACACTGGATTCTCAGAATAATGAATGGCAGTCTGGCTGTCACAGAACAGTGTTGTCGGTGAGGATAATTTAACGCCCAAATCCCCCAAAAGACTCTCAAGCCAGGTAAGTTCTGATAAAACAGCCGTCATTGCATGGTACACAGCTTCAGCAGATGAGCGAGCAACAACAGACTGTTTCTTACTACGCCACGTAATAAGGTTTCCTCCAAAGTAAGTATAGAAACCAGTAGTGGACCGTTGATCATCCAGGGAGCCCGCATAGTCCGCATCAGAGTAAGCGATGAGAGATAGAGAGAAGAATGGTTTATACACGAGTCCTTGTCCAGGAGCAGTCTTCAAATACCTGAGGATGTGTTCGACTGCGTAAAGATGAGAGATTCGAGGAGTATGCATAAATCGACTGGCCACTCCAACTGCAAATGAGATATCAGGTCTCGTAACTGTTAGATATATCAATTTTCCCACTAGGCGCTGATAGTACTCTGGATTTGGAAGCAGTGAATTAGAGTCAGATTCATAAGCACACAACTTGTGGTTGACCTCCATCGGGGTTTCTGCATGTTTGCACCCCGAGAGACCAGCATCGTGCAGAAGGTCAATGCAATACTTTCTTTGGCATAAGACAAGGTCATCAGGCCGCCTAGCTACCTCAAGGCCAAGAAAATATCGGAGACTTCCCAGATCTTTGATTTGAAAGACAAAGTTTAAGTGTTGTTTGACTCATTGTATCCCTGCGGAGTCATTGCCAGTAAGAAAAATGTCATCCACATAGACCAGGAGAATGACAGTCCCGATTGATTGATGACGGACAAAAAGGAAGAAGTCTGTCGAGCTTATTTTGAAGCCAACCTCACGAACAGTCTTACTGAACTTTTCAAACCACGCCCGAGGAGACTGTTTGAGACCATAGATAGATTTCAGGAGCAAACACACACGAGACTCCCCTGTGGTCTCAAATTCGGGCAGTTGGTGCATGTAAACAGTCTCAAGAAGATCGTCATTTAGAAAAGCATTTTTGATATTGAGCTAATGCATGGGCCACTGGCGATGAACAACCGAGGAGAGCAGAACCCGGACAGAGTTTAACTTGGCAACGGGGGAAAATGTTTCATCATAATCAAGTCTGTATTGTTGAGTAAACCCCCAGGCCACAATCCGACCTTTTATACGATCAGCTATCTCATCCGCTACATGTTTGATTGCAAAGATCCACTTACAACCAACACAACTATGTCCAAGAGGTAGAGAGACAAGATTTCAAGTTCGATTGACCCAGAGAGCAATCATTTCCTCATCCATAGCAGCACGCCACCCCGAATGCTGGAGAGCCTCCTGTAAAGAGTTAGGCATAGAAATGGAGGAGAGAGAGCGCAAATTTACGAAGAGGTGGAGAGAGGCGACGTAAAGAGACATAATTTGTCAGGGGATGAGCCGTAGATGGTGATGCCGAATCAACAGGCCGCGAGAGCACACTGGTAGAGGGAAGCTGCCTATGTTGCACCGACACCGACACGCGACACGACAATACACGTGACTCGTCCATTCTTCTAAACTACTAATATTTGACACGTTCGGACACGTTTGTTAAATTCATATTTTATAATTATAGAAATTATAAAATACTAATAAATAGACAAGAAATGAACAAACTTAGCATATAAAAATGTAATACGCATACTTACATATTATATATTATCTAAAAAGATAATTGATTCCATGTCCGGCTCATACAGTGAGAGATTTGCAATTTCTAGCATACCAACATCTTCGAATGTATCAAAAGCATCTCCGTCAATATCCCACATCATTGTTTCTCCTTGTGTATATTATGGATTTTTTCTTGAAAGTAGACGTAGATTGTTGTGTATGAAAACCAGATCTTTTGCACGCTTTGATGTCATTCTATTTCTCTTCATTGAGTGCACAAAAGAATATGAGAAACAATACAAGACGTCAAGACCTCTGCGTGTTTCCCGGAGAACCTTCTGGGAGGGAAGCTAAAACGAAGAAGATTAAAAACCAAGAAGACCCTTGCAAGCTACTGTGCAATCGGGAAGTGATAAACCAGGAAGCGAGAGAAGATGAGAAACCAGGAACGGCAGGAAGCGAGAGCACGAAGAGAATGCACTACCTCAAAGAAGCGAGAGCACGGAGAGGATGGGGAGCATGCAGAGGTCGATCGAGAAGAGAAACGCCGATGCCCTAGATCTCGCGGGAGGAAGACGGAAGTCGGCTTAATACTATTTCTTAGTTTACTACTCATCGCTAGACCCGACCGGACTGCTGATGTATGATTAAACTAGGATAGGGTGTTACAAGATTAGCAGAATATGTTTAAATCACTTATATGTATTATAATATATATGCTTAAATTGATACAACTTATTGTTTTCTTACTATCAATTTTGTATAATTATTTCACATTATATTTTCTTATTTCATATTACAAAATTATAAATATTTAACACATTTATTAGTTGATCATTATAATGCTTTTAACATACATTTATTAAGTTTGGAAATATTTATAATCAATCAAGGATATTTAGTTTTTAATTTTCTTTATTTGCTATAAAGCTTAGTGTTATTTGTTTGTATTTGTTATCATTTTTTATTTTAGATACTTTTGGAATTTATTTGAGATATCCACGACTCATTGTTCGTCAATTTATTATGTTATTTTTTTGTTTTTAGAACATATAAGTATACTTATTATACATAAAAATTATTTATAAGATATAAAAATCCAATATTTTAAAATATTTCTGCATATCTGACTTCCGACATCCAATAAAAATTCAATGTGAAATGTCATCGACATCTGATATTTACAATCTTGGGAGTCTCTATGTTAACTTAGAGCTTCCTAAACCATCTGTCTGACTCGCTTTTCCTTCTAATACGAGCGTTTTGTGGTCGTTTTCCTTCGTCATTGTTGTTTTGCTAGTAGTAGTTGTTGCTTGGGTCATCCAAGTCGATCCATTCCACTATAAGTCAGTTGTTCACGATCATCGCATCTTTCAAGGATGTTGGACCCCAATCTGTGCACAGGGTGCTAATTGAGTCTTCACGACCATTCAAGTGAACGAAAGCGAATAGTGAAAAGAAAACTAGTGGAAATGGATGATTAATATTGGGACTCGCCATTGAACTATGAGTGTGAAAAATTTCACCTCTAACCAAATGATACAAGCTTCGAGGAGAGAATAATCAGATGTTGTGTTATGGATCCTTCTTCCTATCTTACGCATATTTATGGGACTTAAGGAGCATTTTGAACTCAACAATGACTTAATTATGTGATGTTCTATATATTATTAATCAGAGGTTGAGGCAGCTAACAGTCTAGGTTACATCAACAACCTCTTCATCGTTATTGTTTTGCTCGTTGTGGTTGTTGTTTGGGTCGTCCATGCCAATCTATTCCATAGTAAGTTAGTTGTTCATGGAATCACGATCATCGCACCTTTCAAGGGTGTTAGACCCCAACCTGTCCACAGGGTGCTAATTGAGTTTTCACATCCATTCAAGTGAAAGAAAGTGAAAAGAGAAAAGGAAACGAGTGGAAATGAATGATTAGTATTGGAACTCATCATTGAACCATGAGTGTGAAGAATTCCACCTATATGAACCAAATGATACAAGCTTTGAGCGGAGAATAATCAAGATGTTGGGTTATGGATCCTTCTTCCTATCTTACATATATTTATAAGACTTAAGGAGCATTCTATCCCAGTAATGCCTTCATAATGTGGTAGTAATGCCTTAATAATGTGGTATTTATATGCTATTAATCAGTTGGTCAGTTGAGGCAGCTAACAGTCTAGATTACATCAACGACCTTGAATGTGTATTGACACCTCCTAGCATATTTTATAGGGTTGATGGCTGCATATAATACAGAGCAGCTTGATCCCTCCGGTTAATAATCGGATGTTACTCCCAGGAATGTTGAGTTAGCTGCTTTTGTTGTTGTGGTGGTGAAAGTAATTTTAGGATATAAATATATAGATAGATAGGTATATACACACACACTCACACACTATATTCATTAAGTTGTATCATTAAAGATAACACAAATGTATATCAATGCATATACTCTCAATTATATGAACATAATAAACCAATATTTTCTTAAGGTAGGAGATCGTGAGGCGGCCAAAGGTATTTGTCGACGTCAAACACAGCTTGTGCAAAACACCGCGTGACAACCAAAATACTTCAATTGTTTAACATTGTGCACAAGAGACACCATGCCCCAACTCTAGTACATTAATAGGACAATACCTCAAAATTTCTAAGGGGCATATAAGGCATACACTATATAAAATGAATTAACAGGATATAAATGGTAAATACATAATCCAACATCGTGTAACTTGACAAAATGTTGAGGAAAGATATCGATGATTGTGAAGGCGATAAAATGTGTAGGTAGAGGAGGAAGTGTGCACATTTGAAAAGGAAGTTGACAACAACAAAGCTGGTGGTTGAGGGAATTTGGTAAATGAAGGATGGGTAAGGGTTATAAAGGGCTAGTGGGGAATTGGTTGACCTGATTTGTTGACACGGTTGGCACTTAACTAGCCCAAAGCAAATATCGCACCATAATCCAATTTGGAATGGCTCCCAAGTGAGGTGGAGCAAAACTCGATGAAAATTTGTGGCCCATTAATTGGGGACTGTGTTCCAGTAGAATAATGAAGAAGAGCAAAGGATGGAGTCATGGATACATCAGTGGGAGGAGTAGCTTTCAGAACCATCGAGCAAACATTAGACAAGTAGGGAATAGTTGGAGAAGAAAAAATAATAGCTTGAACATTGTAGAGGTGTGGTGGAATTTAAGTTGTCATCATGGTTATACCAATTGTCTTCGTTTGGGTCCTATGGGTTGCTGAATCAAGAGTGGGAGGTTGGCGTTGAATCCAGGCCTCGATGAGTCTCTTGTATATACCTAAGAAAATTTATTTATGGCCTGGAGCAATCTCCTCGCCTCCTCGGGCATCGTTCAAAAAAATCAGTCAACTAGTTCAGGTCTTTAGTTTTACTCGGAGCTTGGTAAACTTCTCTTAGTTCACCCATCATCACAAAGATGGTATCATGATTTTTCTTTTTTATGTTGATTATAACATAATCATCGGAGGTGATCTGATCATATCTCTATGATAAAAGAGTACATGATCTCCCGCTTTCATAACAAGTATTTGCAGTGTATAAGATACTTTCTAGGTATTGAGGTAACCCAACGACACGATGCACTAATATTATCCCAAGAAAAATATTGCATTGATCTTCTACAAGATGTTGGATACATGCAGTGTAAAGCCAACAGACACGCTCGTGGATGTAAATCTTAAATTCTCTACTCACGAGTCTAAATCTAATCCTCCTCTACCTAATTCCTAGTATTATCGTTGATTGGTCGATATAAACCAGTTGGTTGACACACCCAATGGATGCAAATTCCAAATTCTCTGCTCACCAGCCTACATTTGATCCACCCAGACTGGTTGGCAAGCTTATATATTTGACCGTGACTCAGCCAGACATCTCCATCATTTTTGGTGTAGTTAGTTGGTACATGCATGCTCCTCGGTAATCTCATCTTCAAGAAGTTAAAAAAATTCTTCGATATCTAAAGATTGTTCTTGGCCAAGGGCTTGTGTACAAGTCTTCATTTTCACTCTCGGTAATTGTCTGACATGATGTTGATTATGCAGGATCTGTTGATGACCACAGGTCTACGAGCAGATAGTGTACATATTTTGGGAGTAATCTAGTCACCTAGAAGAGTAAGAGAAATCAGTTGTGGCACAATAATCTGTCAATGCTGAGTATCGCTCGATGGTCTTTGCAATTTCCAAGCTTATTTGGTTGGAAAGTCTTCTTAGTGATCTTGGTGTCTCTCAATTCTCCTGCAATCATCTACTATGGTAGTAAAAATGTTATTCATAGAGCCAAAACCATGTATTTCTTGAGCGCACCAAGGACATTAAAGAAGATAGACACCTCATCAAATAAAAAATTAAACTCCTTAAACTTGATCTCCAGTGTGTGTCTGTTGCTGCTCAAATCTCCGATATCTTCACAAACGCATTGCCTCAATTTCATTATCGTATCTTCGGCTTGTTTAAAAGCTTAGATCTTATATTGTATAGGCTACGGGGGGGGGGGGGGGGGGGTATAGAATGGAGATGAGGGAGATATATAAAATATAACACCCTACTTGTAATTCGTTGTATGTTATGGGTCCGACCAAGCCCCACACGCTACAACTTGTACAAAAAAAAGCATTAATAAATGAATATCAACCACCATGCATCTCAGAGTACGCATTAAAGTAAACGGAAGCTAAACTAAAAGAAACACCATGAATGAATGTTCACTACAATAAATAGTCCATTACTATCATTTACATTGTAATAAATAAAAGTCCAAAAATAAAGGAAAAAGAAACAACCTCCCAAAAGAGACTCGTGCGTCCCAAAAATAGCTATGTATATAAATAGTTGAAAACCAAGCAACAAGCCAATTCACCACGCTTATTTCATATTTGCCAGCAAGTACTTTAAGCGTGTGTATGTCCCTGCAACCAAGTACAAACGAGCGGAAAACATGGGTCAACCGGAGCTGACCAACACAGTGTAACAATCTCCTTCTCCCCGAGCATCCTAGCAGATCCCGGGGAGCAGGAGCCCTGTAGGTCCGCGTGCCAAAACATGCAAATAAAACATAGTAGCAGACAAACAAGTATATGACACAATCATCAAGCATGTTTTTAAGTTGAGCATGAAACTAAAAGGGGGTCTATATGCACATCATGACTAGAAACTAAATGCTCTACTCATGCACTTTATTCCTAGTAGCGGACTAGCATGCCCTAAGCTACTGAAATCACAACAAGCAAACACCCAAACTCCGCACTCAAGGCGATACTCAGCTAAGCACCAAGGGTCATACCAATAGATCCTACATTATGCAACCCAAAACCACAACATAACGCACAATGGCGTTCTCTCGCTAAGTACACAACACGTACTACTCGCACATCTTTTTCATGTCAAGCTACACAAATATTTTATTCAACGCGACAGAGGTCGAGTTTGTCCCACCCTCTCAAACGTAGCGACAGGAGAGCAAAACCTACAACCATCAGAGCAAAACCTACAACCATCAGAGCAAAACGTGACAGGGGGGGGGGCCTACTTGACCTATGTCCTCAAAGCATGAACTACAGTTCTACGACCCATCGAAGACCCAAACACAAGTATAGTGCACTCAAGGCACTCCAACCAAGACAAGGAGCACTCCATGGTGCTTTTCACTTGTCCACTGAGTTTTCACCTCTCAGGACTATCTCCAGACTCATGGTCTCTCACATGGTACAACATATAAAAGGGATACACCTCATGCTGCCACATCCATGGTGCGGGTTCGGTTAAGTCTGTTCCCGCTGCTCAGGTCATCGTATCACCAACACGATGCGGGTTCGATTTTACCTCGTCCCGACACATAATCAGAAGCACCAACACAATCAAAATAGAAACAAACATGTTATAAGTGCTATCATAACTACCACACACTCAGGGTGGGAATCAAATCAAATTACATAAGATCCTACATGATTATTCAACATTATTAAGCCACTAGATGGCATCGAACACCTACGAGCTCAAACTTAATGATATGTGGATAATTTCAACAAGAGAGCTCACATAACATCCTCCGTTCAACACTCGATTAAAAGAAATTTGACTGATTAACCCTCCAATGTCATTTAGGATGATTTTATTAATGTTATGATCAATCTTAAGCGTAAGGGCTCATCACCACATACTCTATAAAGCATTATAGTTCTATAAGACATTTACCCCTAAACCTGGAGCTTTTGCTCAACGCCGATAATTATGTTAATGCTCTGTAGGGCAAAGACCCTAAAGTCCACTAAGCCTCATCGTTGATTTATATTCGAATCTTTCGTCGCCACTCGCGTTCCTTTGCTAGGTAACAACCACGAATTGACATGGTCTCACTATAAACCTAGGCCATACACGAATTCACACTGCCTCAACCAACGTCGATTCTCAACCCGCAAGCGGACACGACAAAAGAAACACGGATAATTATCTGGTATAAAATATGCAATCAACACCAATGATCTGGGCATATTGCCACGGATAGGCTTCACACAGTATGCTTAATCTGAATTCGTTCATAGGAAATTTCTAATGCAAAGTATGTCAGGGACGAACACAATCAACCTGAATGTTCACTAAGAACCGTGGTCTTCTCAGGTTCTCTAATTAGAGACACCAGGCGCCACACAATCACATCTTAAAAACACACAAGCAACAATCGAATCCTAAACCCGGGGAGAAAGAGATCGTTACCTGCGCCAAATCCTTCCCGGCCATAGAAGCCTCAAGGATTTGGGTGGAGCGAGAACGTGGCGCGGTCACCTTGCGCTGGCGGCGGCGACTCGTTTGTTAGAGCTTTCCAACTTTTGCGACAACACGTTTCTTTCCTCCCACTTTCTTGATCATCAACAGCACGGCTTTAAGCAAGGGCTTTGTCGATAAACCTTCACGGAAACACAACTCGGCAATAAAGGGATCTCATATTTGGAGCGAGGGGATCTTCGATTTGGAGCAAGGAGATCTTCAAAAAGGAAGCTAGGCAAGGGGAACTCTCCAGCAAGGGGAGAGTCGGCCTCCTCTTCTTTCCCACAGAAGACCACCACAAGGAAAGAGGGGAGCAGAGATTTCGGCAAGGGCTTGACTGGATGTCACCTCTTCCCTGAGATTGGAGGCGGCAAGGGTTCGGGAACCCAAGAAGTTCATCTTTCTTCTTCGACGACGGCGACAGTAGTGGCAAGGGACCCCCGACGGCGACCTCTCCCTTTCAGTTGGCGGTGAACCACAACAAGGGCTTGACAAGCCCTAGCAGCGTCTTCGACGAATAGCGCACCTCATCCTCCTTGTCGAGGATGCCATCAGGGACCACAAAGGAGGCGGAGGTATCTCACGACGACGGCTTTGTCGGCGATCACAGGCGGGAAGAGATCGGGAGTGGGATAAATCACAAAGAGGGGAGGGCGTCGTCACATGTTCTGAAAGAGGGGGGATATCAGGTATGAGGGGGGGTTCTGTTGGGAGGGTTATGTTTAGGTCTTTTATTAAACCTAACTATGCCTTGATATTCGCAGACCAGCCATGCTAACCGCACACCAACAATTTTTATGAAATTTGGAGCGTTACATAAATCCTTAATGTAAAGGCTCATTAATGATGACCCAATGTGAGTCTTTTTCATCTCGTGTAGATTTTCAGACCCACATTGTGAATAGAGTTTTTGTGTCACTCCTCAAAGCTATAAATATATGTACCTGTACTTCTATAGATATATGGAGTAATAAAATTGTTACGAATCTTTCGGTGTTTTCTCACATGGTGAATAGGTGAAGATAGGACAAATAGGTGGTGTTACATTGAATGAATTTGTTTGACAATCTGTAATGAGGATAGTTTATGCGACGAGTTAGGATACTAAAAGAAATTTAGTGGGAAATTTGGTTGTGTCGTAGTGCGGTGTGGAGACCTTTGAGCACTGACAACTGTAGGGCGGATTGGTGGATTATTGTCAACCTATCTTGGTCAGGTTTGTAGGTGACACGGTTAGTATAATCGAGTGGCTTTTGGAGCCAAAAATTATTTAGGTGTCTTGGATTGCTATTAGAAAATATCTTTGAGGATTTGAACATGAATTGGGTGTGAAATACATTTAGTGAGTGTATGTGACGGTGGGTTGCATAAACGGCCAAAATGTGTGACCATAAAGGGTGATTGGTGGCCATGTTCGGAGAATATTACACTGATATTGGGCCCAAAGGCATCAAAATTAAAGGTGAAAGATGCTTGAAAACCAGGGTGGTGATGTGCCGATACTTGTGTTAAAGTCAGATTGAGGGCGAGTGGGGAGTGTGCGACCAGTAAATGATTCTTTGCAGAGGAAGTCAGCTAATGGGACAACAAATGAAGGGGGTAGATGTGGACAATACGGTTGTAGTTACTAAAAAAGCTGAGAAATTTGCATAGCTTGAGAAGAAATTGGTGTTGGCTAATTGTTGATGACTACTACTTTGGGTCCACCTTAACACCTTGTGCTGAAACGATGTGCTAGAGGTATTTGAGTTATTGTTGGGCGAAAAAATCACTTAGTTGTTTTGACAAAAGAGAGAGCATGGAGCATTAAGTTGGGTGCTTGGGAGAAGGTCTTGTAGATGGACAACTCGGGTAGGTCTATAAATGAGGGTGATGACAAAGAATACAAGAACAAAAAGTATATAAACGAGCGGAACCACAACAGCTTGAATGGTAGAGATTATGTTCATCAGGCCAAATGACATGATGAAGAATTTGTGGCATCTTTGGTGGGTGTGAAAGTCGGTCTCTTGTTAATGTGGTTAGGGTGTAGGCGTATTTGGTGAAATCGAACTGAAGGTTGAGTTTGGAGAACATGGAACAATGGAGTTTGTCAAATAACTCAACGACTGTAGGGGTGAGAAAAATGATCCTTGATAATGAGGGCATTGAGTGTTAGGAGGTAAGGTTTGAAGAAGGAGGGGGCAGAAGATGGAGGAAGGGGATGTGTGGCGGTCCACCCAAGAGGCCTCAAATGAGGGTCGTCCAACCCATAACACCAAGGCTAGATCCGCGGAAAGTGCCTCTCGGGGCAAGGTGCGTGTATCCTGGATGATCTAGAGAAAGCAGTCCAGTGGGATGATGCTTGGCAGAACAAAGGATAATGTCGTATCCCCCAGCACTTAGGTGGAAGGTGGGATCCAACGACAAAGACTCCAATGAAAATGTTCGGGCACACTGTAGTCTGTAGCTGGAGTGGTGGAGGGCGGATGGGCGGGTCGGCTTGACGTCACGCCACCTGTAGGCAGAAAATTCCACTGCCACTGTCTGCTGAGGTGGATGGAGGGCCACCGTCTAATGGGTGAGGAAAGCCTCCCATGCCAAAATTAAATGGACTCCCGCTTGAGGAAAGTGCGTCGTCATGTCATCCCGGTTGACATACACGTCATCGAGAGTACGAAGCCACGCGAAACCAAAGATGGCATCAATGCTACCAATCTCAAAAGAGTAGAAATCTGCATGGAGAGGGCAGGGGCCCACGGTCATTTCCAAGTTAGTATAGAGGCCCCCAGTGGAACCGCAATGATCATCGCCCAAGCAAATGAATAAATGAGGAGCAGGAGACTATTGAATGTCGAACTGCATCGCCAGACGCTGGGAGATGAAATTGGGGGAAGATTCACTGCCAATCAACACAACCATGGGAGTTTCATACATGGAACCAGCGAGCTTCATAGTGTGTGGGGGTAGAAGTGTCATCAACCACGAAGCACAGAAGGTCTAAACGATACAGCCTTGTGTGGGGTACAGTGTCGGGTGGTGTGTTTTCACCCCCCAGGACTTCAAAATCCCTAAGGGTGACCGTAGAGTCCTTACCAATGGTGATGCAGAGCTCCTTCAAGGTGCAATCATGAGTCGAAGAGTATGATTATTTACAATAGAAATAGACCTTAGTGCGAAGATTGCGGTAGTTTTGGTTAATCATTTGGGGGCCAGTCAGCGGTCGGGGCAGGTGTAGGATGTCCAACACACAGGGGGCTGCAGTATTCACTTGGTGTGGTGGTCTGAAGGGTGTTGAAGAGCAGGCAAATGGTGGGGGCGTAGAACTCCCCGGTGGGAGGTCAGTGTTGACGGAGTTGGCATTGAAGTCTGTTTCCAGTAAGAGGACGAGATCCAAGGCATCAATAATCGTACCGGGGTGGGGAGTGCGAAGGCGAAACCGGATGCGGGGTAGGAGCCCTTGCATGAAGAAACCCAAGTAATGGTCTGGCGGTAGTACCTAAACGTGTGTGGCCAATGCAATGAACTTGACGATGTAGTCGTTCTACACATACGTTTCATGGCTATCCCAGAGTAGTGAATATCGTAGCGGGGGATGAGGTCTTGTTGGAGTTCCAACCAAGAGGGGGAAGGATTGCTTTGTCGTAGCCAGCGAACCAAATGGAGGGTCGACCCTTCAATGTCGACGAGAACTGTTGAAACCTTTTGGGCCTCGGAAGCGTGATGAACATCAAAGAATTGTTTGGCGAGCGCAATCCAACCTAGGGGATCCATGCCATTGAAGTTCAGGACGTCAAAGGAGCGGTGCGGTGGAAGTCATTCCGTTGATGGTCGAATGGGGTCTTAGGGGATTTCCGGAGGTGCGTCGAGAGCAGATCGGGACTCCGTGTTGGAGGTAGATGAAGTACATGGGAAGCTAGCGAGAAGGGCATCAAACTTAGCATCCATCTACTACAATAGATCTTGGAGGGAAGCGATAAACGCCTCGTGAGTATCGAGGCGGCGAGAGATGGCTGGATCCATAGGGGGCTGAGGAGCGGGCGTGTCCGAGTGCAACATCGAGCGAAGTCTAGGGGGAATGCACACGAGGAAAAAAAGCAAGTGTTATAGCAGTAGATGGATTCGTAGGTCAGAGAAAAACAGCGGAGCGACGCGAGAAAAACAGCGGAGCGACGCGAGAAAAACAATGGAGTGACGCGAGAAAAACAACAGAGCAAGTGTTGTAGCAGCAGAAGAATTCTTCGGTTGGAGAAAAATAGTTGATGCACGACTGTAGCGGAAGAGGTGAGGTGTTGCTATTGCGGAATGGAAGGGTGCAACGTCAAGGGAGTGGAGTTGCAGGAGTGTCGCAGCGGTTGCGGAAACGAAGGAGCGCATCATCGAGGGAGAGGCATACAGACACGTCAAGGGTTGAAGTTATTTGAAGCACGGGTGTGTCGGGCGGAAGATACGAGGAACCACTGAATTGGCTCGGGGCCAGAAACCACGGCCGGAAGAGGGCTCGCCGGACCAAATGCTAGGAGGCAGGGTTTGAAGAAGGAGGGGGAAGAAGATGAAGGAGGGGGAGATAAAAGGAATAGATTCAGCCCCTAGAGCTCTTCCAAATTGATCTTACAACCAAAATCCAAATAAGAGTCGTTGCCTAGCTCCGAAACACACAAGGGTAAACGGTAAATAATCACACAACCCGAAACACATGTCCGATAATAAAACATAGAGCTGACGGATGTGTGATTTTCGTGCGCACTACTGGCCAACATTCGCCTTCATATTGGGATTCGTGTCCTCTCCGCCTCGCTCCCGACGTTGACATATATATTGTGTCCTCATCTCCTCATCCTTCCTCTTTCGTATTCGTAACAGTGTGATAGTCAACACAAAAGTATCATAAGTCAACTTTCTTGCGGATTAATAGCATGAGGTACGAAAATTAGTTGGCGTTGGACTGTATTATGTCATCAATAAACATAGAGGTGACTTGTTGTTCCGGTTCTTATTTTTATAAGTGCGGGCAGAGGTAAAAACAAATGATACTGAAGTTGGAGTCGTGTTACAAGTGAATGTGGTGGTTAAATGGGTAAGTAGATAGAAGCCCATGAGATGGGGCGAACAGAAGGTGGAACACAGAAAGAAAATTGGTAAATTCAAGGTGTAAACTCCTATACTAGGCACTAGAGGAATTTGTCTTTGCAGAGGAGATCAGCAAGTGGGGCAGCTATGGTGATGTAAACGGAAAAAATGGTTGTAGTGACTGGAATAGCAGAGAAACCCACGTAACTTGTGAGGGAAGTTGGTGTTGGCTAGTTGTTGGGAAAGGCTACTTTGGACGGGTCCACCTTGACACCTTTGGTCCAGAAGACGTGGTTGAGGTATTCGAGTTGTTGCTAGGCAAAGAAGAACTTCTTGTCTTGACATAAGTTCGGGTTTGAAGCAGTGGTTTGAGAAATGTCTTGTAGATGGGCAACCCACGTGGGGTAATAAATTAGGATGTTGTTGAAGAATACAAGGATAAAGAAGCATATAAAGGTGTGGAATGTCTCGTCCACGACAGCTTGAAAGGTGAATATGTTCAGCAGGCCAAATGGCGTGATGAGGAGTTTGTGGTATCCTTGGTGGGTGTGAATGTGATCAACGTGAATGTGTATTTGGTGAAAATCGGATCTAAGGGCGAGTCTGAAGAAGATGTGAGTTCCATAAAATAACTCGTCTAATATAAGGACGAGAAAAATGATCCATCATTGTGAGGGTATTAAGGGTGTGATAGTTGACACAAAAAAAGTCATTTTTCTTACAGATTAGTAGGATGTGGGAGGAAAATTGAGTTGATGTGCGGTTGTACTATGTCTTTGATGATGCAATATCTCTTCATATTACATCATATTTACTATAAATTATACATATTTTGGTTTTCTCCACTGTAATTATCCATAAAATTGACAAAATCCAATTCTAAAGTGCAAACGTACATATAAAGAAACAGATCAAATTTACAAGTGATCGTAGGTAATCAAAGCTGATTTGAAGACCTTTAGCAATCACACGCCTCAGGCACATGTCGTGCGCTTTGGGTGCGTGCTCTGGAGATTTGAGTGTTGAGAAGACCAAAACCGTTCAGAGCCATTCCTGAAGGAAATAAAAATCGCACTCCCTGATGTGCACTTTGTGTGCCCCTCCATAATCCACAACGCCATTCTACGGCATTTTCCTGCCTTAATATGCTTGTTCACTAACCGCACGCCCGATACGCATGGCGTGCGTCTAGGGTATGCGCCCCTTTAATTACACTTTCTGGGCCTATAAATAGCTTACAGTGGAGGAAAGTCAACATCTCGTCTTTGGAGAGTAAGATAGGTAGAATAAGGAGGGAAAAGAGTGTCTTGTGATAGAAAAGTTTTCCAAGATATAAGATTTCTATTTATTTATTTATTTCCATCAAGTCTGTCTTTTTACGTATTTCACTATATCATCAAGATGAGTAACTAATTTCATATGGTGATTGAACTAGATGATCCCTGAAATATATTAATCGTGAAATTTTTATCGTCATCGACTCTATATTATATCTTTAAATTATATTATGCTGAATCCATTTATGTGGTATATGATATCTATAATCCGTATCTAGAAGATGGAGAGAACCAAAATATGAAGAGATTATTCATTGAGGAGGTGAGTATGTTTTCAATCCTTAGGGCAACCCAAATCTTTTGGATTTAGAGTTAAATTTAATAGCGAGGTTCACAAATTGATAAAACAAGTCTTTGGCGTTTCAATTTAGTCATTCAACCAAGGCTAGACGAGAGTTATCTCAAGAAAGAAACTACCATAATCGAGGAACCATCACAGTCTACATTTACTATTAAAGTCAATGACATAATAGTCTTCCTACTTTTTAGTTTCTATGGTGGTTCTAGATCTAGCACTTCTCCAATATTTTCGTCGATTCTATTTCTTCCGAATTTGTTTTCACTTGGTTATAATCTTTTAAAAGTTTTGTTCGATAGAATAATAGTAATTTTCATGAGTAAAATTACTCGATGAGACCCTGAAAAATACAACACTTGATATTTTAATAGCTTATACTATAAAGCAATAGGTACACTTGCCTTGTCAAATTATAGTAATGAGAGTAATCTTTAAATCCAAAGCATCAGTCTTCAACAAACATGGTGATGGCTTGATCCAAATCTAATTTTTAGAAGTGGGAGCAGCGGTGAAGACATGTGTTAGTAGAGTTAAACTTGAGTTACAAGTGAATATGGCAGTTGGATGGGCGAGTACATAGAAGTCCATGAGGTGGGGCGAATAGAAGGCGGAACTAAGAAAGGAGGTTAGCAACTTCAAAACGTAAATTCATATATTCGGCATATGATGCGTCGGGGTGGTTGGCGACAAGGAGTAAGGAGGCAACATATGAGTTTGTCAAGTAGTAGATGAGTTAAGCTAGTTGTATTAGAAGAAATGCATTTGTGGTGGCAGAAATAGAAGCATAGATGTGGACAATATGGTTGTTGTAACTGAAAAAATTAAGAAATCAATGCAACCTGCAAGAGAAATCGATATTGGCTAGTTGCTGATGGTGGCTACTTTGGAGGGATCCATGTGTCAGTGATGATGTCGTTAAGGTATTCTAGTTGTTGTTGGGCGAAGAGGCACTTGGTTGTCTTGATAAAAAAGCAAGCATTGAGCACCTGGCAAGTACTTGGGAAAAGGTCTTGCATGTAGGCATGGGGCTATAGCCTATATATAATGTTGTTGAAGAAGAATACGAGAATGTGACATAAAAGGCAAACTGTCTCTTGCACAACGACTTGAAAAGTAGAGATTATGTTTATCAAGAGGAATTTGTAATGATCATGGTGGGTGTGAAAGTTGGTCTTGTGAATGTGTATTTGGTGAAAACCAAACAGAGTTTGGAGAAGAATAAATCACCATGGAGATCATCAAATGACTCTGATATGATCAACGTTCTTATTATATCGAGTTGTATGATGATATTATTAGTAGGTGTCGTGTTGTGTTGTATTGAGTTAAGTCAAGTAGTGTCTTTTAATATTGTAATGTTTCCATGTATTTACGGGTGTGCCACCCAGGGTCCAATAAATAGACCCTTAGTCTTTGTATCAAGTAATGAATAAAACAAAGTTCTAGTTCTTGTCCCTTATTGTGAGATCTTGGTGGCTCTCTCCTCCAACGAGCAACCCCACCTAGGCAGACGCGGTTCCGGCTCCACGGTATCCTCCACCGCCGCCATCTTCTCCACCTCCGGCCTCGCCTCCGACAACATTCCAAGGCCCATAACATCTGGTATCAGAGCCTCTCGGTCTTTTTCCCCATTTCTATTCTTGATCGCCCCCTCCAACCATTTGCTATTGTTTTCTCCGACCGCCGACCACTTGCGCATCTCCCCCCTGCAATCCACCTTCCAACAGCCGCACGGAGCCCATCTTCCTCCCCCCTCTCCAATAGCCACCCGCAGCCCCATAACATTCAAAGACCCACGCTGCTCTTTCGTCCGCCACACGCAACCACGTATCCAAGACACCCTAGCCGCTGTGTTTGTGTCCCCTTCCGGCGTTGATCCAACTTCCTGGCTATCCCATGCTTCCGGAGTCGATTCCGCATCTCCTCCGTCGTCGCCAGGTCCTCCAAAGCCGACGCCATCGTTCGACAAGTCCTTGCCTTCTCTCGAGTTGCGTACTCTACGCCGCATCCCTCTCTCGAGCCCAACCCAGCCGCCTGCCATTTTTCTCGAGCCCTGCGCCAATAAAATCCCTCTCTCGAGCCCCACCCAGCGCTGCCCTCCTGCACCCATGGTTTTGTCTTTTCTTCCCTCCACCTTTCACTGTGGCCCCACATCAAATCTTATTTTCTTTTCTTTTATTCTACTGCCAGCCACTCTCATTATTAAGGCGCACCTGCACAACTTTGTTTATCTCTCTCTCCGCCCCTCTTCATTTTTATACATCCTACATACGCCTGCCTCCTCACAGCAAGCCCATTCATCATCTCATTTTGTCCGACTCACGACACTATTTTGGACTTCTCTTATTTCGGTGCCTCCACGGCAAGGGAGAGCGAAGGCTTGGAGCATATATATTTGTGTCACCATTGGGCGATGACGCGGCTCTCGCGACAACTCCCAAATAGCCTCTTTAGAGGAATCCAGTCGTCTAGTCACCCGGTCCCTCTCGCGTGCTATTTCGAGCCACACTATGGGCGACACACAAGATTTCATGGCTGCACTCCAGGGATTCATGACGACCATTGAGGCCCGCCTTCGGGAAGCAGAAACCCGTCATCAGGATGACCTGGCCGCCATCACGATCAAGCTTAACGAGCTGATTGCCGCTTTTCCCGTTGTTACTACCCCACCTACGGATCGTGTCAACAGCAGCTAGGCACCGCCGCCGCCGCCGCTAATCCGTCATGAGCCACCGGCTTTCATCCACCCAGAAGTGGCTATGTCGCCGCTCTACATTAGGCTAGACTTCACCACCTACGACGGAAAAACTGATCCTTCGGCCTGGTTCACCAGGTGTGAGCAATTTTTCGAACACCAACAAATTACGGCCGCCGATCGACTTCCTCTAGCCTCTTTCCACTTACTTGACTTAGCTCTACTTTGGATCACTCGTCTCCTCATCAATCAACCTGGTCTGACATAGGACGAGTTCAAGCAGTATTGCAACATGCATTTCGGCCCTCCCATCCGCAGCAACCCCCCCGGTGCTCTTACGACACTACGTCAAACGAGAATAGTGGATGTTTACTTGGAATAGTTTCAGCTCCTGGCACACGTCATGCTCCCTCCAGCGATGCAAATCGCCATCTTCAGAACTAGACTTCAAGATCTCCTACAACTGGATGTCGAATTTGAGTCCCCTCCCGACTTAGTGAATTTGTGACTGCTATGAGTCTGGTCAGGCTATGCAAGCGTCGCCTCCAGTTGGCTCAGGAGGCCTACTTGCCCACCGACCTCGGCACTCAACAAGGACGTATTGAGGGTCATCCTGCCCCGCTAGTTCGCCATTTATCAGGGAGGGAGATGTTGGACCGTCGAACTCATGGCTTATGCTTTAATTGCGACGAGTAGTACACTCGCGGACTCAGGTGCAAAAAGCTTTTCTACCTAGACGTCGAGGACTCGGATGAGGAAGGCATCGGATGACACTCGCCTTAGCGTAATCTCCCTCGAGCTTGGGGACGAGCTCTTTTTGGACGACGAAAAGGATGTTATGGTCAACGTTCTTATTATATTGAGTTGTGTGATGATATTATTAGTAGATGTCATGTCGTGTTGTATCGAGTCAAGTCAAATAGTGTCTTTTAATATTTTAATATTTTCATATATTTACGGGTGTGCCACCCGGGGTCCTATAAATAGACTCTTAATCTTTGTATCAAGTAATGAATAAAATGAAGTTCTAGTTCTTGTCCCTTGTTGTGAGATTTTGGTGGTTCTCTCCTCCAACGAGCAACCCCGCCAAGGCATCCGCAGTTCCGGCTCCACGGTATCCTCCACCGCCATCATCTTCTCCACCTTTGGCCATGCCTCTGACAACATTCCAAGGCCCATAAAAGACTCATCAACTGTGGGGAAAAGTAAAATTATATTTGACTCGGAGGTCATTGAGGGTGTGATATATGGCATATAAGCATCATAAGCCATCTTTCTTGCAAATTAGAAGGATGATGGAGGAACATTGGTTGAGGCTGGGTTGCATTATGTTGCAACAAACATGGTGATAACTTGTACTTCCAGCGCTTATTTTCAGAAGTGTGGGTAACAGTAAAGACAAGTGTTATGGGGTTGGAGTTGAGTTACAATTGAATGTGGTGGACGAATGGGAGAATAAGCAGAAATCCATGAGGTGGGGCAAATAGAAGGTGGAACTCAGAAAGTAGGATGGCAACTTCAGGATGTTAATTGGTATATTCATTATTAGATGGGAAGGTGTGGCTGGCAGTAAGAATTAGGCAAGCAACATAAGAGTTTGTCAATTAACGGATGAGTTAGGATAGTTGTATTAAGTGAACAACTATCCTAACTCATCCGTTAATTGACAAACTGAATGTGTCCCAAGGAGTAGAGTGTTTGATGGTATGCATCAAAAGGAATCAGAATAAGGTGAGGTTATCCATGTGGAAGGAGGTAATGGAGATGCAATGTTCTATGAAGATACCAAGGTATTAGAAGAACTAGAGATTAAGATCTAAGCTAGGGGTTCAAATTCGTCAAAACAATGATAGAAAACGGATAACTAGAGCAAGGGGTTACGCAAGAATGTATTCCCCTCCAAAATCATTAAACTCCAAGGTAATACATGCATGAGTCCAAACAAAAGACCCCTCCACATATATATAGGAGGGTGTTGGAACATGCATTCTGCATCTCTTAGTTTGAGAATAACAAATCTCAGTGCGTATTTGATCGCGTTTGTTGTGTGTTTATAGTATGCAGGATTACATGTATGAAGACACCTTGGTTCCACTTCCTGTGACCTACCGTTGGGTGCTAGCCCTACCGCCCGGCTTACAAGCTGGGGACGGCAGATTTCCTCTGTGACCTACCGTCGGGCGCTAAGACTACCGCGCTGCATTAGCCATGTCGACGATCGTCGAGTCGGTAGCGTCGAGAAGAGCAGGTAGCGTCTAGAAGAGTCAGCTGACAAGACTACCGCGCCGCGCTTGCTACCGCGCCGCGGTATCCAAAAGCGGCAAGAGAATATTCTTGGATATTTCCTAATTTGGTGATGGACAGCTGGTGGAAACGCGTGAAAAATACCTGCCGCCGCGCGGTAACCTTAGCGTCGGTGATAGCTCATTTTAAAGCAACTATAAAGACCCGCAAATCTTCAGTTGATTGAAGAGCGAAAAAGGAAAGAGCTCTGACGGTGCAGCACATACAAAGCTATTACCTGGCGATAGATTTAGAAAAATCCAAATATATCATGATTTGATTGAGAAACCGGAAGCATCGAATATCATTTGGAAGGTAATGATATATCTTATTTTAATGAGAAATAATTTATTTCTAAAGATGAAGACAAAATCCATGAAATTGAAAAGAAGATAAGAAAGGATTTTGAAAACTGCGAGCTACCGCCCCGCTATAGCAGCTACCGCCACGCGGTGACTCCCTGCACAGCTTTCTCTATTTAAAACAGCCCGAAATTGAGTTTTAGGAGATGATTTTTCACGAAATTTGAAAGGGGAGTTTGCCCTAGCCGTCTAGAGGGAAGGAAGGGGTTTTCCCAACTCATTTAGGAGGAGAGTTCTTCAGAGGAGATAAAAAGAAATTCATGCGCAGGAATTGAAAACTATCAACATGATGATCAAGAAGCCTTCTTCCTAATATTTACGTGGAGGATACTCGCTACGAAAAACTCTCATCAAGCGCACAAATTCACGGATCTGAAGGACATCAAAGAGGAAGACTCTCAAGACACAAAAATGGAACCTTTGTAAGCGAATCGATATCAACATCAAAGGTTCTAATTAGAGGAGAGTTTTCTCTTATTCTTGTATTTTCTTTAACCTTTTTGTATTCTGTGCGGAGAAATCATCCGATGTGGACGTCGAATTCCTGGGAGGAATTCGTAAGAAATCGGTCTGGGAGGCCGTCGGATTTCTGGGAGAAATCTGTGGAAATTGTCCGGGAAGGACGTCTAGATCTGGGAGATTTAGTAGGCTCCAAGACCCTTTTGGGGAGGAAGATGAGGAGCTGGCTCGTCAATCTTCTTGGGAAGAAGAGAGAGTCAACTGGTCCTAGAGAAGGGTCAGTATAGAAAACGAAAAGGGAATTTTATCTATTTATCGCCTTGATTTTAGCGTTATAAGATCAAAATTTTGTAATTCTCTTTATTGAAATAAAAATCATGTTTATCCTTTTGTTTTATTATAATTTCATTTCATATGTCATGAAACACTTTATATAATATCTCTCTATCAAAGCCTCAACTCTAAGTACATTGGAAATTACTTTTGGTGAATTCGCTCTAAGATTTCATCTTCTAGTAGTAGCGCTCGGCGGTAATACTTACCGCTCGTGGTAGCAAAGATAAATTGTATTCTCACATATTCGAAACAATCTCCAATATAATATTTTATGAGATATAAAATATATTTTTCCGCTATAACATATCTGAAACTTCTTAAAGTAATTCTGATATTTTTAATTAAGATTTAAATTTCCCTAAATCCCTTATTCATCCCCTCATCTAAGGGCGCCGTAAGATCCAACATAGGGTCCAAAGACAAAGGTCGAATACTAAAAGAAATAACGCATAATAAGAAAAAAGAACAATAATAAAGACAAAGGCTCATCTATCCGGTCCTCAAGCCGCACCCGTAACCTGTGTGTGCCTCGTGTACACCGGTGCATAGCGCTTGTCGATGATGGGGTCTTCCACACTCGTATCAAACAAAGAAAGTAAAGGATAATGAGCGAGGTTGCAGGTGGTTGTAGTAGCAGTTGTTTATGAGTATGGGTGTGGTCAAGGGAGGTGGTGGGTTTGGAGGCTTTTGGTTTTGTACACGGAGAGGATATCTGATGCAGGACAACCATCACACCTGTCTGCCATCCCGGCATCACCACCAGGGGGCGTACCCGACATCACCACCAAGCGGCTTTCATCAGGGTGGCGGCCCGTACACCCCAACCAGCTCTCCGTCATGAAATCACCACTATGTGGCAGGTTGTTGAGGCTGGGGTTCGATCCCTAACTTCCTAGATAAGAGACTCTCACCAGCGCTCTCATCGCCAACTGATCCGCAGAATGTTATGTTATGTAGAGTGGAGAGAATGCAGAATCACTTAGTATAAAATTGACATTGCCTAGACTATTTGGCAAACCGAACATTTTTTCATTGTGTCTGAACAACTAAAGAACATTCTAATGACATCCAACAGCCTCCACCTTTTAACCTATCATTAGTCAGCATCCATGAATGAGTATCAAATTGTTGGCATTTGGATGAATACAATGGCATTTTGGAGACATGAAATAGCATTACAGCAAGTCTTTTTTTAATTTTAAGTGATTTAATGCCATAACAATTTTCCAAAAGATACACTAAAGTTTTTTTAAAAATACAGTAGCATAAAGATTTATTTTTCATTGTCCTAGATTGTGACAACTTGATATGGTTGAGGTGTTTCTCTCTATCATACATTTATCAGCCTTGTATCAATAACAACTATTAGAAACAAATAAAAGACTGCAAATCACATGGATTCTAACAGGCCTATATTTTACTTTAGCATAGATGCACACATGCATCAATGGAAGTAGCAATGCATCTAAGGTTAGCAAGTACAGTTGGCATAAAGATAACCCAATAAAACAATGAAGTTTGAACTAACCAGTAGAGAATTTGATGTATCAAAACCCCACAAATTAACCACACGATCACTACCACCAGTGACGAACACTCGTCTAGATTTCTTTCCAATATTTAAGCAGTTAACATCAGCTGCATGTGCTACAAATTCCTCTAAATTCAAGAGTTAAGAAAAAAAAATCAATGAAATGGACGCTAGGCTGTTTCAAATCTACCATCTTAGATCCAGATAAGTATATTAGTAAATTCATGAGACAGTTAACCTTTCATGTGTAGAAATGCATAATTAAAATGAAAAACTCACTCGAAAAAAAACCGCACATAAAATGCAAGTAGTTTAGCCTAAATCTGAAACAAGTTAGTTAGTTCAAAGCTAAAACAAGAGATTATTTAGCTCAGAAGATTAGTCCTGCTGTCTTTCCCCACGGATCAATGGTGAAGCTAACATGACACCCTCAAGACATCATCAATGATGGCTGAACTTAAATTTATCTACCATATTTGAAAATTAAAGGCATGATTAAGAGAACTCGGGACAAGAAATTTCGCTAGAATCACAAACGGGATAACAGTGAAACTGCAGGCCCCCATTACCAGGATAACTTGATGAACTACAAACTATGATTCATCGACTATTTCTCCTTCAATTGGCCACATAAAGAACCTCGCCATATACGGCTCCTCCACCAGTTCAATGCTTTGACTTCTGAACATTATTAAGTTCGAAGTTTTAATCTTTACACTTGCCCCCAAACATTAACGAACTGTTCATCAGCCAGCTGGTTCTCAGTCTGTGTTTCTAGATTTCTTAAAAACCTGCATCTTCTATGGTTCTCAGGTTCGAACAACACAGTAAGAAGATCTAATAAGAGGTTTTCAGTCAGCCAATTCAGAATCCATTCCCGCAATAAAACCCTAGAGCCATCCAACCTAAACACGATTGAATCGTTGAAAACCCGAGATGAACTTTATAACTCAATCAACAAATATGGAATGAAAGCAACTAATTCATAAGGTAGAAAGAACTGATTCCCTCCCAAATCAATCACAGAATCAACCCGAAGAACATCTATTGTATTGAAATTTAGTACAACAAGGAGAACTTAACCGGGAGAAAGCTGAATCAAAACAGATCGGTAGAAGGATACGAAATTTTTTGCCCCGCTTTGCCATTTCCTGAAAATCTGATGTCTTCTCTGCCCCTGGGTCCTCACGCTGAGCTTCAAACCCAGTTCAGCTCCTTCGATTCAAGTGGAAACTTCCGCACACGCAGTAACACTCACAGAGAGAGAGGAGAAGAAAGGGGAGGAGAGAGAGAGAGATGCGACGGTGGGTGGTGGAGCAGCACCAGGGAGGAATCCGGTGCATCTTTTTCTCCCTCTTTATAGTTGGACTGGTTAACTTTTGACTGGAATGGAGCAGCTGAGGCCAAAATTCTTTTGCTTAATGGGTTTCCATGCACGCCTGCAATGCGGCCACATAATTGACACGTTTTCCTTTAACTTTAATGTTATTTTCAAAATATATAATAAAATTACATTATTTTATAAATATATTTCTAAGGTTTATTTGGTTAGACGGTGGCGGGAGCAGACGGCGGGAGGAGATAGAGCATTGGGACCGGAGGGGAGAGGGGGGATTAGAGCATTGGGACCGGAGGGGAGAGGCGGGGATTGAAACGGGGAGACAGGGAGACTTTTCCTTCTTGTTGCGGGCGCAAACAAAGACGCGACTTCATATGTTTAGGTGCTGTCCGAGGGCGTTTGCCTCAAACACTCGGCGAAAACGCTGAACCAAATGAAGCCTTGATTTGAAGAACCGAAATGAGCTCATTTTTAGTGAACTTTAGAAGAGTTGGTTCAATTTGAAATTTGAAATCTCCAATTTTACCTAACTTAAATTTAGGCTTAAATAGAAAAATTACAATATAAACGATTTTCTAGCTAGTTTTTTTTAAAAAAAAAAACATATGAACATCTTAAAGGATTTTTACGCTATTACATTAATACATTTGTAGGACTTGCATGAGATATGCCATGCACAAAATGCCTAGAATATCCAATTTATGGAATAATTCATCTATGCAATAATTCATAGGATAATTTCATATGAATCAAGATTTTTTTTATTGCAAGAAAACTGAAAAAAAAAATCATTTACTCACTTGCTAAATGGACACTGATTTGAAACCATTCAAAAGGCTAATATTCACATGAGCTCAATAAAGTTCATCAAGTGATCACATAAAATAACAGGGAAATTGAAACAAAATAAAAATGAAGAAATAAAATCTGATATGCGGGCTTTACCGACACCGGATGTGTCACCGGAAGCCCCATTTGGCTACGATCACCGGTGTGTCGATGGTGAGCTCAATTTTGGCCGGCAAGAACACAAAGAAATAACTGGAACTTTGTAATGAATCCCCCATGAGTGAGAGAGGTTTATGCTTGAACTTATAAGCCATAATTGGCTTTATCAAGGTCAAAGTCAATACCAGAATGTCAATTTCTATCCGCCGAACGGACCCTTAAAGTTGTCTAGTAATTATTAGCCTGACATTGTACAATGCTCCTTATGACTATCAATGTCATACCCCATCTTGGGCTAAGTATGAGAAAAGGGACATGTTGTACATCAAGTTCATACCCTACATTTGCAGTGAGATTGATCAGGGAACAAATGCAGATTGCAAAGGGTCGGCAAGCAAACTACTTTAATATGAGGCTCTGCTTGGTTGAGTCTGTTGTGGTTGACCTGATTTTTTTGAAGATTATTGTGAAGTATAGGGATCCTAGGATCAAGCATCTTAAGAAGTCGAGTATGAGATTCATGGGTCCACACGTACTGGAGATGGTTGATCCAATGGTGTATTAGACTACCTACTGAACTCAGGGGATTGCATTATGTATTCCACATTCCAGTGTTAAGGAGAGCTCTTTTGCACTTCCTAGTATCATATAGAAACGGGCATGTGTAAGTTAGGGCTTCGTTTGGTTAGGCGTTTAGGGGTTGCGTTTGGAGAAAATGCTGCCGCAGGAAGGCAAAACAAACGGATTGTCGGTTCCATTTCCTCCCGCCGGATAGAGGAAATGACCCCCCACCGCTTCGTTTTGATCCCCACCTCCCTCCCTCCGGTCTCAATACTCCCTTTTCAGCCGCCGGCTACTCCCACCACCGCCTAATCAAATGAAGCCTAAGGACCCGATGCAGCGAAACATAAGGACCCGATGCGGCAAAACATAAGGACCTGATCGGCGGCATTAGATGAGTATATTTGGGAGCATAAGGACCCGATGCGGCGAAACATCCAAAGATACTTGAAGTCATGCCAAAAATTTATCTTTACGAGTTCGATTTTCATTTTTGTTGAAAATTTTTCGAGTGATAACCATTTGTAACATACATGATTTGTAGATTTGGTCTATTGGATCACACAACTTGTTGTACTGAACCTCTTAACTCGAATTTGACATCTTGACTCGAACTTGACATAAATTGAATGAACGTAACCCAATAATGAATTTGTGAACTCGAGGTAACCATAATCATAGATCCAAGGATCCTTTTGTATTCTAAACAGACCTCGATGCTAAAAACTAAAAATGAGCTAATAGGTCAACTTGACATAGTTGAATGGTTTAGTAAACCCAATGATCTGATTGTGAGTCTGAGCGTCTCTAGTGCTCAATGGATTTCATTATACTCTAAGTTGGTAAATATAGACCACGAGGGTAGTGGTGTAAACGCGTCGAGCTTGGCAATATTCTCAAGCTCGAGCTCGAGCTAAACATTTTGAGCTCGACGAGCTCACTTTGCTTGGCTCGAGCTCGAAACCAATATATTGAGCTCGAGTCGTGAGCTCAAGCTGCTCACGAGTTTTTTAGCTCATTAGCCATTTTTTCTTATATTTAAATATATTTAAAAATATTCAAAATAAAAAATCTCGCGAGCAAGGTCATGAGCTCATGAACAAGAGCAAACGAACTCGAGCTTGAGCTCAAATCAAGATTTTTTCGAACTGGCTCAACTCAACTTACACCCCTACACGAGGGGCCGCATTGACCTACTTTGACCAAATAGATCTACAAATTTAACCAATGAATGAATGAAACTGGTCATTTTTGGACCAGCTCGGTATGGTAAGGCCTCGTGCTTCACCTTAGGCCTACATAGACCAATGATCGAGGTTTTCTTTTTATATAGTAATATATAAGATATTTTTTTAATATTTAATTTATAAATTATTATATTGCGCTAGTCATCCAATATTGTAAACTAAACTAAGGAAAAAAATTGTAAATACAACTTAACTTGTCAACTACGATAGTATGAGATATATAAAGGGGATTAATCGCATAAATCATTATTAGGTTGACATCAAGGTATGATCATAACAAGCTTAATTTTTTATTTAAATAAGTAATTCAACACCATCTCTTTATATTTCCAAAACAATAAGCAAATATATGTCATACATGAACCATTTTATCTAAACTCAACTTATTTTATAGCATTTTATTGTCATGCTCTCGTCGCGCGGCGCTCTTATGATCCGGAGAGTCAAACCGCCTTATCTCGAGAATGAGTCAAGTGCGCAAACAATCAAAAGATAACAAACAACAAAGACGACAAAGATTTTTTATGTGGAATAACCTTTTTAAAAAAGAAAATATCATGGGGTCAGTTCGATGCTGATCCAATCCAGTAATTTGCTTAAAGTTACAAGTGTGAGAATCCTCGGGAGGGTGACAGGTCACCGTTCCATTTACAAATATTGGAAGGTGAAAAAGAAGATAAGTCTTCTTTCACACTCGCAGGAAAAGAAAGATACTGGTTCTCGTGAGTCCACCGCCGTGACTTATTCTTCAAGACGGGAACAGGGAAAGCAGTAAACAGTAGGAGGCATGTCGGCATAGGCCTCGCTCAAACTTTCTTGCGCCTTGTCCTGACTATGGTGTGCTTGCTGAAGGTAGCAGAGTCGTGCCGCCTCTTGATCGTCTCGTACGACACTTATCCCTCCCTGGGTGACGAACTTCAGCTCTAGGTGCGGGATGATGGGGATCGCCTCGAAGAGTGCTTGGAGCGAACACACGAAAATCGCGTTGTATGCCGAGCTGTAGTCGACTACTACGAATTGGACATCTCAGGTTGCTTGCCTTGGGAAATCTCCTAGAGTGACAGTGTAACATCTCATTTCCAGCTAGACCCCTGGAAGTGGTTTTGTCATAACAGAACCCTAGGAAATCCAGGAATTAAAGTTTATCGACCAAGATTTCGAGTCAAGGGGTGGTCACGCCCGTGACCGACCCGTCACGCCCGTGACTTAGGGCGTGACCCCTTCGACGATCGTCGACCTAAGAAAGACGATCGGCGAGCTCAGAAATTTCAACATGGGTCTGGCACGCCCGTGACTAACCCATCACGCCTGTGACCTTGGAATGGCGTTGAGTGAGCTGAGCTCACTCAACGTCGTAGTCTGGATGGAGTTGAGTGAGCTTAGCTCACTCAACGCCATAAGCTAGACGGCGTTGAGTGCACAGACTGCACTCAACGCCATCTGGTGTTGTCTGGATGGCGTTTAGTGAGCTTAGCTCACTCAACGTCGTAGACTTGATAGCGTTGAGTGAGCTTAGCTCACTCAATGCCATAAACTAGACAGCGTTGAGTGCATGGACTACACTCAACGCCGTCTGCTGAGGCCTGGAATGGTGTTGAGTGAGCTGAGCTCACTCAACGCCGTAGTTTAGATGGCGTTGAGTGAGCTGACCTCACTCAACGCCATAAGCTAGACGGCGTTGAGTGCATTGACAGCACTCAACGCCACCTTGAGTAGGCTGGATGGCGTTGAGTGAGCAGAGTTCACTCAACGCCATAATCTGGATGGCGTTGAGTGAGCTGAGCTCACTCAACGCCATAGTCTGGGAGGGCCATTCTGGATGGCGTTGAGTGAGCAGAGCTCACTCAACGCCGTATCCGGGATGGCGTTGAGTGAGCAGAGCTCACTCAACGCCGCAGCATGGATGGCGTTCAGTGAGCAGAGCTCACTCAACGTCGTAGCTTGGATGGCGTTGAGTGAGCTGAGCTCACTCAACGCCATTGTACTTAGAATTTTTCTGGCAGGATTTTTGGCTGTGTGCTGGTTCAGCTGAACCGGGCCGGTCTAGATGGTGAGCCCAAATGCATTATTAGGTCGTTTCTTTTAATAAGACCCAATTAAGTCTTATTTTAAAAAGTGTTGACCAGTCATGCCACGTGGCTGTCGGTTTTGAAAGCAAGGAGGAGCCACGACCATGGCCGAGAACCTGCTCTCATGGCCATCAATGGCACTTGATGTTGTGGCCCTTTCCCCTCCTCTTTAAACGGCTGGATTCAAGTCCTCATAAGGAGAGGAGGAGTTTCCAGCCCTCCTCCAGCCATTACAGAGCCGTTCCTAGCCCCCACCACCATGGCCGAGCCAAGCTTTAATGGACCATTAATGGCCATTGAAGTTTTGGCCTTTCCCCTCCTTAACCGAGCTCTTAAACACCATCAGAGGCCCAAGAGGAAGGTTTCCCAGCCTTTACCCGAAGCTTTCGAGCCCTCCCACCGTGCTATTGAAGAATTCTGGCGATGCCACCACCGCGCTAATGGCTTTCCGTCGATCTGCACGCCTCCAGCCCGCGAACAAGGTCCTCCCCTCCTCTCTTTCTACGGGTAGATCTTAGAACTCTTTATGTTTGATAATCGAGCTCAACGGAGCTCGATCGGAAGAGCTCCTCTTCCCATTTTTCCCACAAAAAAAGGGCTAGTTGCGGGTTCGCCGGATTCCGCCTCTCCGGCGGCCGCGCCGCCGCCCGGCGATGGCTGCCACCTCAACGAAGGTGGTGGTGGCGGTGGCCGGCCAGGGAGGAGGCTGGGTGGCCGGCGGCAGCATCTGGAATGCACTCCAGGTCGGGCTAATCTCAGCTCTTGGCTGGAGGAAGAAGATGACCCAGCTCTGTTGGATATGCTTCAAGATTAGTGCTGTTATTTAATTCTTTTCTTTTATATGAATTTTTTGTACAAAATAATAGCCACTTTAGGAAATTTATGAAAAATACTTAGAGTCTCTATATGAAGAAATGGTCAACATATAATTTGTATCCATATGGGTCTACTTTATTTTAAAATTGATTTGGGTCAAATTGGTCAACTGGTTTGACCAAGGCACCTCTTTTGGTGGGATCTATACCTAGAGCTAGGCAGAGACTAAAAGGTGTGCTTGGCTTCATCCCTTGACCAAATGATCTTAAATTTGTGCAGGGAGTCTACCCTAGCTGTACCTAGGGCCTGTCCAAAAATGAGAATTTTTGGAGAATGTTTTTTTATAGTTTTTAGAAAAATTTAATAATCTTAGGGTAAATTAATTAGATGGCTTAATGACTTCCAAATCCTCCCAAATTTTGGTGAGTGATCCCTGAGTTCATCATGAGGCTTTGTATAATTTTTCATCTCATTTGGAGATGTTTTAGATGGGAAATGGACAAACCTAAGCTATGTCATATTAAGGGGTTTTTAGGTCAAAAGTGCACTTTGAGATTTGAGTGGTCAAATCATCTCAACAGAGTCTGATATTATTACCACTGACTAGGAATGCTCTATAGCACCCTCTCATGGATTTTGAGGTTGATTGGGGTAAATTTGCCCTAGGACCTAAGGACAAACCCTAAGGATGGTTCTTGGTGGGTTGTGAAGGGAAAGTGGTCAAATGACCTGGTTATGAATTGAAATTTGGTAGATAGAATTATAGGGTAGCTATAATCCTCTTGTAGAATTATGAATGGATTTTAAAGTAAATAAGTTCCTCAAAACCCTAACCCTAGTTTAGGGCACAAAACTTGTAGAGATAGAAAATGTCACTAAAACTCACTGAAAAGTTATGGGATTTTGGTAGAGTAGTTTTTAAGATTAGTACAAGCTATGGAGATTTTATTATGAATTTAAGATCATTATTTTGGATACTTCATTAACAATATAGTAGTTTGTGTTATTTGCTTAGAAATTTATTATGGATAAAATAATTTCTGAAAATTGATGAACTTTAGGAAGAGAACTCTTTACTATTTTTTAAAGCTCTGTGAATTTTTATGGGATTTTTAGAAGTTTAATTCTAAGGCTTGCTTCATTAAGTGTTGTTTCCCATGAAAACTTAATTAAATCTATTTTGAGTTATAGCAAGCCTGTAAAATTATGACCTTTGCACAATGACCTTTTATGTACTATATTAATATTCAGTAATTTTTCTATAATTTTATGATGAGTAATTTCAGTACTTCCTTCTTTACATAGGATTAATGGGATTATAATGGATAAATTAATTAGAGGCTAAATACTTTCTGTAAAATCATGAAAATTAGTATTTGATGATACCTTGCTGTTATTTACTGATCATAATTTTTGGGTGACCATTACTTGAGAAAATCATGTAGTTCATGTTTAAAATTACCCATGGACAATCTTTTGGGAAAATTAAATAAATATCAGATTAATTAGAAAAATTATAATTTTTTGGATTTAGGCTAATTATGTCATGATAGACCTCCAGTAAATATTATAGAAGATTTGAAATACAATTTAGAGTACCTCCCCTTGTATACCTCATATAGCTTAGGATAGTCTGCATATAGTAAAACCGCAGAAACTGAACTACAGTGGGTAATGAACTTGGGGAGATGGAATTTTGGTAGTTTGCTGGTTTGGATAGGGTAAGTTAAATTAAGTTCATTATTGGAAGTCAGGATGAGTAGAGTGTGAGATTGGCTAGTGTTAAGTGGTGTTCGGGAACGATGAAAGATCGTCCACCCCGATTGGAGAGGAAGAGTCTCAATACACTAGGTTAGATCCAAAGTAATTTGAATGGGATCGGGTAATGGGTAATAACAAATAAAAGTAAGTGCCTTGCGAAAGGGAACGATGGGCTTCAGCTACCATCATAGTTCCTAGTGCCCTTTGAGAGCCCTTCACAGGGAATACCGGGGGCAGTCCTGGGCTAACGTAAACCGTAGGAATAATAAACTAAAAGAGCAACTAGTATAACTAGAGTTGCATATACACACACCCCGGTAACTAGGGAGGTAGAATAAGTTGGTTTGGTTGCCATTCAGACGGTAGCTCTGAAGGTAGATGCACGGACGGGACAGTCCGGGGAGCCGAGGGCTCGAGGGTTTGAGTACAGAATAAGGTGGTGGGTCTTCGATATTTGATTGTCGTTCACACCGACATCGGTACGTTGACTCGGCGGTGTGGGACACTTAGCCAAAGAAAGTCTGGTGGATATAGTCAGCACAAGTACGCAGATACTCTAGGTTGTGTTCTTCTAGGGGCGTACGGAAGGGCTAGGCCAGGTAGTGTGGATATGTTGAGAGTGATTTGCCAGCAGGACACGTGTGTGTGGGACCGACCCCATGGCTTTCCCCATCGCGTTCCTGGTCTGGGTGTTGACCCCGGTGGCCCCCCTGTGGCGGAATATCCTCGCGGTCCTGTGGTTGGGATTAGTCCCACATCGCCTGCAGCGCCTGCTCCTCCGTGTTTATGTACCCCGCCACCCTTCATCTCAACACCTGGGTTTTGAGATGTGATATGGGCGTGCGGGTTTTCACATGGTATCAGAGTAACCGATCTCGTCCTCCTGATTGTGTTTTCTTCTGTCCGTGCGACCTCTGTCTACTCGCCGCGGCCTGTCTTTCAGCTCGCGCGAGCTCTCTTCTCCTGTGGATTCTTCTATCCTCTGTTGCTTCTCGCGATTTCCTCTCGCGGTCTCTTCTTCTCGCCCGCACTCCTGTTCGCGCGACCTGTCTTGTCGTGCGATCTTCTTCCTCGTTGCTTGAACGCAGCTCGGTCGTGGCTTCTCTAGCCGCTCAGGATCTCCCCTAAGACCGCTGCGGGTTTCTTCTTCTTCCCGCCCGGTTTCCCTTGCTAACCGTGCGGCTTCTCTTCTTGTGCTTCGCAGCTTGGTCGTGGCATTGCTTGCCGATGGTCTCATTGTGACCGCTGCGAACTCTTCCTTCCTTTACTCGCCCGGTCTCTCCTCTTAACCGCGCGACCTCTCTTCCAGGATGACTAATTCTGATGGCTCCACCTCGTCTACTGTCGTTGACCGCTGCTGGACAAAGCATCCGCATCTTCGTCCCGCTGGTGATGCTCCTACTTCTTCCAAGCCATCTGCCTCCGTGGCCACAACTTCAGGTAGTGCCCACGTGGTTACCCAAGGTAAATGGCTAATCGACTCTGGCGCCACTAATCATATGACGGGCAATCCTCAGTGCTTTTCTCTCCTAGAAACACATGATCGGTTGCCCCCTGTTCTCGTTGCGGATGGTTCTCCCTCTCCAGTGCATGGAACGGGCATGGTTCAAGTTACTCCGTCACTTCGCCTGGCGGATACTCTTTATGTGCCCAAGTTTCCGTGCAATTTATTGTCGGTTACTTCTCTTTGCAAACAACTTCAGTGTTCGGTAACATTTACTCCTTCTTGTTTGTTTCAGGACCCGGACTCCAAGCGGACGATTGCTACTGGGACTGAGAGGGGCAGTCTCTACTTCCTTGATGATGTATCCGCTCTTTCCTTCTTCTCTCCCGCTTCTACAGATCTGCTTCAGTGGCACCTTCGTCTGGGGCATCCTCCCTCGCGGCTCATCCACCAACTGTTCCCTCACCTACCTCAGCACGACTCTCCTATCAACTGTGATGCCTGTCAACTGGGCAAGCATCACCGTTCCCCTTTTCCTCCTAAGAAAGGTCGTGGCTCTTCCAAGCCATTCGACCTTATTCACTCTGATGTTTGGGGACCTTCCCCTACCCTCACCGTGGGGCGTGGGAGTTCTTATTTTGTAACCTTTATTGATGATTATTCTAGATGTACGTGGGTGTATCTATTAAAGGATCGCTCCGAACTTTTTTCTGTATGGACGTCATTTTATTATATGATTAAAAATCAGTTTGATGCTTCTGTAAAACTTTTTCGTTCTGATAATGCAAAAGAGTATCTGAGTAGTGATTTCGCTTCTTTCTGTACGCAACATGGCATCATTCATCAAACTAGCTGCGTCTATACCTCCCAACAAAATGGGGTGGCGGAACGTAAAAATCGTCACCTCCTCGATGTCGCTCGCACTCTCATGACGCAGATGCAGGTTCCACGTAGCTATTGGGTCTACGCGGTCCTCATCTCCTGCTACCTCATCAATCGCATTCCCTCTACCGTCCTCAAAGGCAAAACCCCATTTTCCGTCCTCTATCCCACCAAAGACCCATTTCCCTTACCACTCCGCATTTTTGGGTGCACTGCCTTTGTTCATAGCCCTGCCACAACTCGCGACAAATTGTCCCCTCGTGCTACGAAGTGTATCTTTTTGGGTTACTCCACAACTCAAAAATGTTACTGCTGCTTTGACCCTGTTCATCGCAAGCAGTTCTTCTCGGCGGATGTGACATTCTTTGAGAATGCCGCCTACTTCTCTTCTGACCTCCCACAGGTCGATGGATCGAACCTCCCTCTTCCTCCTACCGACTCGACCTCTCCACCCATTCTCTCCACCACATCCCCTCCTCTTGAGATTCCTCCATCACCACCTCTACCAGCCGCTCCTTCTAATGATCATGATCCTTCTCCCTCGTCCCCTCGGCCGTCTCTCTCTTCTCCCGGGCCAGCTATCTCCGCCACGGATGCACCGGCAACTGAGGACCTCGAGGACCTGGAGCTGCCCATTGCACTCGCTGGCAGCTGTTGTTTCTTATGATCGGCTAACACCTTCTCGCAGGGACTTCGCCCTAGCCATCTCCGCGACTACCACACCTCGCACCTACCATGAAGCCCTTGATATTCCTCACTGGAAGGCTGCCATGGATGACGAGATTGCTACTCTCTCTGACCGGGGCACTTGGACCCTTGTGCCTCCTCCTTTTGGCACGGATATGGTTGGTTGTCGCTGGGTGTTTGTCGTCAAGTTCCGTCCAAATGGCAGTGTGGACCGGTACAAAGCCCGTCTTGTTGCAAAAGGGTTTACTCAGACCTATGGTGTTGATTACTTTGACACGTTCTCGCCAGTTGCTCGCCTCAGCACTATTCGGGTCCTTTTATCGGTGGCGGTCAACAAGGATTGGCCTATTTCGCAGTTGGACGTCAAGAATGCCTTCCTCTATGGTGACCTTCACGAGGACGTCTACATGGAGCAACCTCCTGGGTATGTTGCTCAGGGGGAGACTCAAGTATGCCGGTTGAAGAAGGCCATCTATGGCCTAAAGCAGAGTCCCAGGGCGTGGTTCGATAAGTTCAGTAGCATCGTTGGGGATATCGGTTTCACCAGGAGTTTGGCTGATCACTCCTTGTTCATTCGCAAGACATCTTCGGGTCTGGTTGTGCTAGCTGTTTACGTGGACGATATTCTTCTTACTGGCGACGATCAAGCTGGTGTAGCCTTGACGAAGGTCCATCTCCGCCAACACCTAGTCACAAAGGATATGGGTTCTCCAAAATACTTCTTGGGAATTGAAATCTCTCGGAAACCGTGTTCCTTGGTTCTCTCCCAACGGAAGTATGCTCTTGATTTGTTGAAAGAGGCAGGATTGACGGGTGCTAAACCTGCCCGGTGTCCCGTGGCTCCTGGAGAAGACAAGACATGGACAGACGAATCACCACCTCTATTGGACACTACGAGGTATCGACGTCTTGTTGGCAAACTCATCTACCTTACGGTGACCAGACCAGACATCTCCTATACAGTGGGAAAGGTCAGCCAGTTTATGCAGTCGCCTAGGGAATGTCATCTTCAATCCGCTCTAAGGATATTGGAGTATGTGAAGTCCGCACCTGGGAAAGGTCTTCTCTTTCAGAAAAACGGTCACCTAAGAGTTGAAGCGTACTCCGACGCTAGCTATGCGGACGACAAAGGGGATCGCAAGTCGACTTCCGGCTTTTGCACGTTTGTTGGAGGAAACTTGGTTAGCTGGAAGAGCAAGAAGCAGTCAGTCGTCTCCAGGTCTAGTGCGGAAGCAGAGTATCGTAGCATGGCATCAACCACGTGTGAGTTAAAATGATTGCGGGCTCTCATGCTGGATCTAGGAGAGGTCTACAACTATTCTCTTCCCATGTTCTGCGACAACAAAGCTGCGATCTACATTTCTAAAAATCCGGTCTTTCATAAGCGAACAAAGCACATAGAGGTTGATTGTCACTTCATTCGAGAAGAAGTGTTGAAGAACCAGATTTGCACTCCGTTTGTTACCTCGGAGAAAGAGCTGGCAGATATATTCACAAAACCTGTGTCCGCCTCCTTCTTCCACATTTGCAGCAAGCTAGGCATGATTGACATCTATGCTCCAGCTTGAGGGGGAGTGTTGCTGTATAGACCTGGGAGGACAGGTGGCTAAGACTGGCGGTTTGGTAGCCGGGCGGTCAGCCGGCTAATCTCTGGGATCTCGGTGGTCGGCGGCGTGTTCTCTGGTGGTGACCGGGCGGTTAGTGCCTACTAACTGCACGGTTAGGCGGTCTCCTGGGCGGATTGGCGGTTAGCTTTGTAGATGATGTATTTGTGTATTTAGTCCCACATTGGGTATTTGTATTCTCTCCCATCTCCTCCATTCTATATAAGGGAGGCTATACCTTTGTAATACTCAGTTTTTTGGATAATAAAAATTCCATTACTCCACTTTCCGGTCTTCTATATTTCTATTCGCATAGACCTGGGCGGACAGGCGGCTAAGACTGGCGGTTTGGTAGCCGGGCGGTCAGCCGGCTAATCTCTGGGATCTCGGTGGTCGGCGGCGTGTTCTCTGGTGGTGACCGGGCGGTTAGTGCCTACTAACCGCACGGTTAGGCGGTCTCCTAGGCGGATTGGCGGTTAGCTTTGTAGATGATGTATTTGTGTATTTAGTCCCACATTGGGTATTTGTATTCTCTCTCATCTCCTCCATTCTATATAAGGGAGGTTATACCTTTATAATACTCAGTTTTTTGGATAATAAAAATTCCATTACTCCACTTTCCGGTCTTCTATATTTCTATTCGCACATGGTATCAGAGGAAGTACGGTTGTCCTGCTGCGGGGGTGTGTTGAGAGTGATTTGCCAACAGGACACGTGTGTGTGGGACCGACCCCGTGGCTTTCCCCATCGCATTCCTGGTCTGGGTGTTGACCCCGGTGGCCCCCCTGTGGCGGAATATCCTCGCAGTCCTGTGGTTGGGATTAGTCCTACATCGCCCGCAGCGCCTGCTCCTCCGTGTTTATGTACCCCGCCACCCTTCATCTCAACACCTGGGTTTTGAGATGTGATATGGGCGGGCGGGTTTTCACAGGATACCCGCCTAGGAGTGGGGGGCCCGACCCACTGTCTCTGTTTGCCACTACGGAGGTTCTTGAGAGTGAAGCTAGCTGCCCGAACAGGGGGAACTAAAGGTCTGTGCGCATAGAGTCGTGTGCGTGAGTTGCACTTGCATGAATCATGGCATAGCATATCACTACACTCATATTTGCATACAACCAACACCCCAACGTATAAATCGATATGGGACTTTTTATACGATGGGAGCCTTGCAGAAGACCCCTTAACTTATAAGTTTGTATGGGCATTCATATAAGTTAAGGTTACTTACTTATTTACTTACTTGCTTTCTATTTGTCTATTTTACTACTCAATACTGTAGAACTGCTAGATGTACTCTATTTTGATTAGTTGTTTATACACCATGAACAATTGTTAGACTAGTTCCACTGTCATCCGTTTGATTATTCTCCACCATTGTAGCTTCCTTTTCCTCCTCTCCGCTTGGTACTTAGGAGACGTGGGGGAGGGGTAGGGGATGATAGGGCTTAGTCTTTATAACTAATGGTTTTCGAACCACAACATTACAGGAGCTCCGGATGGGAGACAGGGACCAGCAGCCCAGGGACCAGCACCAGCGGAGTATGGTGCGCATGGAGGTGGGCCAGTCTAGCACCGGAGCACCTGTGACCAGCTCTGTAAGTGTTTAGTATTTTTATAGCTTCCGCGATGAGTGATTTATAGTGAGGACTCTGATGTACCGGGCTCGAGCCCGTTTTTCTATATTTCATCTGAACTATTTCTTTGCAGTACCTTCTATATATTGATGGACTTGTTGTGATTTTATTCATATGTGTTTTTGTGGACCTGTTTACATTCAGTGTAATATTTACTTCTCTCTCTTTGTGATCGAAAAGGGCCGGCAGAATTGGCGTTTTGTAGTGGCAGCCTTCCCGTGAGTTGGTGTCACCGCAAAGCGGCAATTCTGGGCTAAGATTCCGGTGGTTGAAAAAGAAAAAAAAGGGTCTTACAAGTGGTATCAGAGGAGACCTCGATCGGAAGAGAAGTAGTCCACAAAAACCTTGAGCCACCCCCGTGCGAGCTTAGTTTGCGGACAAACTAGCAGCGGAAGCAGTGGTGTGCCCATAAGGGAAATCACATGTGAAAGTCCATCCTACCCCTTTCTTATATTCTATTCATACGTTCTCTAACAAATGGAATTTTTCCTTGTAGCCTACGACGAACCCTACATCACAACAGGGGACACCTCAGGCTCTGAATATGGTCCCGCCTCCGCCGGCTCCAGCTCCATTCCAGCAGACGGAGATGGGGCAAACACTGACGGCCATTCTGGAGGCCTTCAGAGCTCAGCAAGCCCCGGCTCCACAGCCAAACCCCGGGGCCAACTAGATGAGCGTCTTCCGGGGACTTTCCCCTCCACCCTACCTGGGGACGGAATCAGCAGTATGCATTAAGGAGTGGTTAGATACCATTTACGAGATGCTTGCGGGGATCCGATGCCCCACTGAGGAGGCAGTTGCTTTGGCGGTCTCCTGCCTGGAGTCACATGGAAAGAGGTGGTGGAAGTCACACTGGACACCACCTTTGCGGGTATGGATTGTGCAGATATTACTTGGGAGGAGTTCAGAGCAACGCTCTTGGGACATTTTGTACCTCAGTCGGCGAGGGACGAGCTGGAGGATAGGTTCCTGCGGTTGAGGCAGGGGAACAGGACTGTGGTGGAGTATTATCAATACTTTACTCACCTGGCCCGTTATGCGGACGCTTATCAGTTGGGTGACGCTGGCTATGCCCGGATGTTTTACAAGGGGCTGCAAGACGACATGAGATAGGCCCTCCTCTTCATCTTAGAGGGGAGTTTGGCCAGGATTCTGGAGATGGCTAAGAAGAGAGAAGCGGATCAGCTTACAGTTAGGAGCCGGAAGAGACCGGCTGATGATACAGTGATTGGAGGTCGTAGAGACCGTCCTCGAGGCCAGGTTATTGGGGGAGAGAAGGAACGGGGATCAACCTCGTCAGGAGATTGGGCAGGAGCAGAGGAGTCGGGGGGTATTGGCTCCCCAGCCTTTACAGATGCTGGAGATGCCAAGGACAGCCGAGCAGGCACCGGTATGCTTTCAGTGCAATCAGGCGGGGCATATCAAGAGGAACTGCGCTATGAGGCGAGCACCCCCACAGCACATAAGGGCGCCCCACCTCCCCGACAGTTTGGCGGCCGAGGACGGGATCGAGGACGGGGATTTCAGGACCGAGGCCACAGGCCAGAGAGGGAGCAAGTGTATGCTCTAGACCTGATACAGCCCCGGAACCAGGAGCAGGTTATCGCAGGTATGGCAGTACTCTTAAGTTTCTTCCTATGAACTAGTTTTTCTAGACATAACCTAGTTAAAAATTAAGAGAAGACAACTATAACAAGAATACTAAGACATTTAATTACCTCAGGCATAGTCTTCATTAGCGGCAAGCCCGCTCACACGCTCTTCGACACCGGTGCTTTGCACTCGTTTATGTCGGAAGAGTTCGTGAAAGGATTGGCAGGCGTGGAGCCGTTCACCGGAAAGATGATGAGGGTGCGCCTACCTGATGGATCAGAGCTAAAGACCTCTGCTCATTGCAATATGGAAGCGGAGATCGGCGGGAAGGCGTTTGAGGCACCAACGACGATTCTGAAGATGCCAGATTACGATCTGATCCTGGGCATGACTTGGCTGTGCTGGAACCATGCCCAGATCGACTGCGTGGCGAAGAGGATCACCGTGAGGCACAGGGACTCCTTTATTGTTATCGAAGGTATTATACCAGCACCCCGCACCTTATTATCATCTGTGCAGGTCGTTAAGGCCCATCTGCAGGGGGAAGAGGTTTATCAGGTCCTTTTTGAGGCGGTCGTGGCCAAGGACTCCATTTCAAATATTCCAGTAGTACGAGACTTCGCCGACGTATTTCCGGAGAAGCTACCAGGGCTACCCCCTCACCGAGAGAAGGACTTCCAGATTCAGCTCGTACCAGGGGCTAAACCGGTATCTAGAGCTCCCTATCGAATGGCCCCAAAGGAGTTGGTGGAATTTCGAAGCCAGCTTCAGGAGTTAGTGGAGGCCGGGTTTGTTCGGCCTAGCTCTTCACCATGGGAAGCTCTGGTATTATTCGTCAAGAAGAAGGACGGAACCCTTCGGATGTGTATAGATTACCGGGCCCTGAACAGGTTGACGGTCCGGAATACTTATCCCTTGCCAAGGATAGACGAGCTATTTGACCAGCTGGAGGGAGCCCATTGGTTCTCAAAACTGGATCTGAGGTCGGGGTACTACCAGCTTCGTATTCGGGAGGAGGACATCCCGAAGACGGTCTTCAGCAGCAGATATGGTTTATACGAGTTTACTGTGATGCCTTTCGGGCTCACGAATGCACCCTCCGCATTCATGACCTTGATGAACCGGGTGTTCGAAGAGTATCTAAATGTCTTCGTTATCGTATTCATCGACGACATTCTTATCTATTCAAGGACGGAGGAGGAGAACGCGAGACATCTGGTCTTGACCTTGGAGAAGCTGCGGGAGCATAAGATGTATGTCAAATACAGCAAGTGCAAGTTCTGGCTAAAGGAGGTGGCCTTTTTGGGCCATGTCATCAGTGGAGCAGGTCTGGCAGTGGATCCGGCGAAGGTCCAGGCAGTACGGGATTGGCCACCACTAAAGTCGGCCTCGGATGTTCGAAGTTTCTTAGGACTTGTCAGTTATTACCGGAAGTTCGTAAAGGGGTTCTCTCAGATTGCCATCCCTCTTACGTCTCTGACGAAGAAGGAGTCCCCTTTTATTTGGACACCACGATGCGAATCTGCTTTTCAGGAGCTGAAAGATCATCTTACCTCGGCTCCCATCCTTGCTCTTCCGTCAGGGAAGGAAGGATTCCAGGTGTACACAGATGCTTCCTATCAGGGGATGGGTGCTGTTCTGATGCAGAACAGACACGTAATAGCTTACGCCTCCCGTCAGCTGAAACAACATGAGCAGAACTACCTCGTGCACGATTTGGAGATGGGGGCAGTCATTTTTGCTCTTAAGATCTGGCGACACTATCTCTACGGAGTACATTGTGATATCTTCTCAGACCACAAGAACTTGAAATACGTAGATACACAGAAGGAGTTAAACATCATGCAGAGACGCTGGGTGGAGTTTCTGTCGGACTACAAGTATATCATGCACTACCATCCAGGGAAGGAAAATGTGGTCGCATACGCTTTAAGTCGGAGAGCGAGTACGTCAGGAGTAGGCCCGCAGCTGATGGCCTTGGAGTTGGTTAAATCATTTGAGGAGATTCAGATATCACTAGTGTCCAAGGATGACCCGGAGTTATACATGGAGTACCTGGGGTCAATGGTTACTACTGATGATATTCGGGACCGCATCAGAGACGGGCAGAAGCTGGATATGAGAGCTGAGCCGATATTCCGAGCCTTGGAGGAAGGCACGACAGGAGATTACTCTTTGAGGGATGGTCTCCTGTGTTTTAGGGGCAGAGTCTACATACCGGCAGGAGGCCAGATCCGAGAGGACATTATGACGGAAGCTCACTGCAGCCGATACTCAGTACACTCGGGGATCACCAAGATGGTAAAAGATTTGAAGAGGACGATGTACTGTCCGGGTATGAAGAAGGACATTACGCACTTTGTGACGCATTGCGAGGCCTGCCAACTAGTAAAGGCAGAGTGTAGGAACCCGGCAGGCTTGCTGCAGCCACTTCCGGTGCCGGAGTGGAAATTTGAGGATATAGCCATGAACTTCATACATGGACTACCCCGATCCCGTGCGGGGAATGACTCGATCTGGGTGATAGTGGACAGGCTAAAAAAGGTGGCCCGATTCATTCCAGTGGCGAAGGATGCTTCGGTTAGTGTATTAGTACGGAGGTTCATTGAGCAGTTTGTGCGTTATCATGGGGTGCCCAAGACTATCGTTTCGGATCGGGATGGGCGGTTTATATCCAGGGAGTGGAGGTCAGTCCAGGCCCATCTGGGTTCTTGGTTGACATTCAACACAGCTTTTAACCCTCAGACCGACGGGCAGACGGAGCGCACCAATCGTACACTGGAAGATCTTTTGCGCCTGTGTATTTTGGACCGCGGCGAGCCTTGGGAGAGGTTGCTGCCATTGGTCGAGTTTTCGTATAACAACGCCCATAATTCCAGCATAGGCATGGCTCCATACGAGGCGTTGTATGGGAGGAGGTGCAGGACCCCACTATCATGGGTTCAGGATGAGGATCCGCAGGCACTGGGCTCGGAGTTTGTGGGGGATACAGATGCTCAGATTAGATTAATCCGGGACAGGATGTTGGAAGCCCAGAGCAGGCAGGCCAAATATTACGATGTGAGGCATCGTCAGGTGGAGTTCCAGGTGGGAGATCGAGTTTTCTTGAAGATACGGCCGATGCACGGAGTCTCGCGGGTTCGTGGGCGGAAGAAGCTCAGTCCGAGATATATGGGGCCTTACAGGATCCTGGAGCGGATCGGCCCCTTGGCTTATAGACTGGAGCTACCGCCGGAGTTAACGGGATTGCATGACGTCTTCCACGTCTCCTCACTTCGGAGGGCTTTACTACGGCCAGAGCAGCTAATTTCCACAGCAGATGACCCTGTGGCCTCGGATCGGTCAGTCAACTTGGAGCCTATCAGGATCGATGACACGGCCATGCGGGTCTTGCGACGTAAGAAGGTTCCGTTAGTCAAGGTTTTGTGGAGTAACCACGGTCAGGAGGAGCATACCTGGGAACCGCAGGACCTGATGCGACAAAAGTATCCAGAGCTGTTCAATCAGGCATACCTCACAACCACTCAAGATTTTCAATTTACTTTCCTATCTTAAACCAGTAGGATTGAAATTTCAAGAATATGGGCTAATCTTTTGTTTATTGGGGTTTAGACTTTGTCAATTGGACGAATTGGTCTTAGATTTGACTATCACCTTCAAACCGCACATAACAAACGTGGCGTAGAGATGTAAATCTTTCAACTCTCATAGGATATTACATGCTTCTTTCTCCCGATAGGAGCCTCGTAGGCTTAACCTTGATTTCGGGGACGAAATCTTTGTTTTGTTTATTGGGATTTGTAACATCTCATTTCCAACTAGACCCCTGGAAGTGGTTTTATCATAACAGAACCCTAGAAAACGCAGAAATTGAAGTTTATCGACCAAGATTTCGAGTCAAGGGGTGGTCACGCCCGTGACCGACCCGTCACGCCCGTGACTTAGGGCGTGACCCCTTCGACGATCGTCGACCTCAGAAAGACGATCGGCGAGCTCAGAAATTTCAACATGGGCCTAGCACGCCTGTGACCAACCCATCATGCCCGTGACCTTGGAATGGCGTTGAGTGAGTTGAGCTCACTCAACGCCGTAGTCTGGATGGCGTTGAGTGAGATTAGCTCACTCAATGCCATAAGCTAGACGACGTTGAGTGCACAGACTGCACTCAACGCCATCTGGTGTTGTCTGGATGGCGTTGAGTGAGCTTAGCTCACTCAACGCTGTAGACTGGATAGCGTTGAGTGAGCTTAGCTCACTCAACGCCATAAACTAGACAGCGTTGAGTGCACGGACTGCACTCAATGTCGTCTGCTGAGGCCTGGAATGGCGTTGAGTGAGCTGAGCTCACTCAACGCCGTAGTTTGGATGGAATTGAGTGAGCTGACCTCACTCAACGCCATAAGCTAGACGACGTTGAGTGCATAGACTGCACTCAACGCCACCTTGAGTAGGCTGGATGGCGTTGAGTGAGAAGAGTTCACTCTACGCCATAATCTGGACGTACTCTATTTGTCTATTTTACTACTCACTACCGTAGAACTGCTAGATGTACTCTATTTTGATTAGTTGTTTATACACCATGAACAATTGTTAGATTAGTTCCACTGTCATCCGTTTGATTATTCTCCCTCATTGTAGCTTCACTTTCCTCCTCTCCGCTCGGTACTTAGGAGTCGTGGGGGGAGGGGTAGGGGATGATAGGGCTTAGTCTTTATGACTAATGGTTTTCGAACCACAACATTACAGGAGCTCCGGATGGGAGACAGGGACCAGCAGCCCAGGGACAAGCACCAGCGGAGTACGGTGCGCATGGAGGTGGGCCAGTCTAGCACCGGAGCACCTGTGACCAGCTCCGTGAGTGTTTAGTATTTTTATAGCTTCCGCGATGAGTGATTTGTAGTGAGGACTCTGATGTACCGGGCTCGAGCCCGTTTTTCTATATTTCATCAGAACTGTTTCTTTGCAGTACCTTCTATATATTGATGGACTTGTTGTGATTTTATTCATATGTGTCCATCGAGACCCCGGCCCTGCCAGCTTGGAGAGAGCCTGGCAGCGGGAGAATCGAGACCTTACCCTAGAGAGAGAAGACTTAGAACATTTTCCTCTCCCGGGTGCTACCACCAGGCCAGTCAACTAGATGGGAGCCTGAGGGCGGGTGTTGAACATCCTTCGGGCTTAACCCCAGGGTCATAACGACGTCCATCGAGACCCCGGCCCAGCCAGCTTGGAGGGAGCCTGGCAGCGGGAGAATCGAGACCTAACCCCAGAGCGAGAAGACTTAGAACATTTGCCTCTCCCGGGTGCTACCACCAGGCCAGTCAGCTAGATGGGATCCTGAGGGTGGGTGTTGAACATCCTCCGGGCTCAGCCCCAGGGTCATAACGACGTCCATCGAGACCCCGGCCCTGCCATCTTGGAGGGAGCCCGACAGCGGGAAAATCAAGACCTAACCCCAGAGCGAGAATACTTAGAATATTTGCCTCTCTCAGGTGCTACCACAAGGCCAGTCAGCTAGATGGGAGCCTGAGGGCGGGTGTTGAACATCCTCCGGGCTCAGCCCTAGGGTCATAACGACATCAATCGAGACCCCGGCCCTGCCAGCTTGGAGGGAGCCCGGCAGCGGGAGAATCGATACCTAACCCTAGAGCGAGAAGACTTAGAATATTTGCCTCTCCCAGGTGCTACCACCAGGCCAGTCAGCTAGATGGTAGCCTGAGGGAGGGTGTTAAACATCCTTTGGGCTCAGCCCCAGGGTCAACGACGTCCATCGAGACCCCGGCCCTGCCAGCTTGGAGGGTGCCTGGCAGCGGGAGAATCGAGACCTAACCCCAGAGCGAGAAGACTTAGAACATTTTCCTCTCCCGGGTGCTACCACCAGGCCAGTCAGCAAGATGGGAGCCTGAGGGCGGGTGTTGAACATCCTCCGGGCTCAACCCCAGGATCATAACGACGTCCATTGAGACCCCAGCCCTGCCAGCTTGGAGGGAGCCTAGCAGCGAGAGAATCGAGACCTAACCCTAAAGCGAGAAGACTTAGAATATTTGCCTCTCCCGGGTGCTACCACCAGGCCAGTCAGCTAGATGGGAGCCTGAGGGCGGGTGTTGAACATCCTTCGGGCTCAGCCTCAGGGTCATAACGACGTCCATCGATACCCCGGCCCTGCCAGCTTGGAGGGAGCCTTACAGCGGGAGAATCGAGACCTAACCTTAAAGTGAGAAGACTTAGAACATTTGCCTGTCCCGGGTGCTACCACCAGCCCAGTCAGCTAGATGGGAGCCTGAGGGCGGGTGTTGAACATCCTCCGGGCTCAGCCCTAAGTTCATAACGACGTCTATCGAGACTCCGGCTCTGTCAGCTTGGAGGGAGCCTGGCAGCGGGAGAATCGAGACCTAACCCCACAGCGAGAAGACTTAGAATATTTGCCTCTCCCGGGTGCTACCACCAGGCCAGTCAGCTAGATGGGAGCCTGAGGGCGGGTGTTGAACATCCTACGGGCTCAGCCCCAGGTTCATAACGACGTCCATCGATACCCCGACCCTGCCAGCTTGGAGGGAGCCTGGTAGCGGGAGAATCGAGACCTAACCCCAGAGCGAGAAGACTTAGAACATTTGCATCTCCCGGGTGCTACCATCAGGCCAGTCAGCTAGATGGGAGCCTGAGGGTGAGTGTTGAACATCCTCTGGGCTTAGCCCCAGGGTCATAACGACGTCCATTGAGATCCCGGCTCTTCCAGCTTGGAGGGAGCCTGACAGCGGAAGAATCGATACCTAACCCCAGAGCGAGAAGACTTAGAATATTTGCCTCTCCCGGGTGCTACCACCAGGCAAGTCAGCTAGATGGGAGCCTGAGGGCGGGTTTTGAACATCCTCCGGGCTCAGCCCCAGGGTCATAACGATGTCCATCGAGACCCCGGCCCTGCCAGCTTGGAGGGAGCCTAGCAGCGGGAGAATCGAGACCTAACCCCAGAGCGAGAAGACTTAGAACATTTCTTGAGTGTTTATGATATTATGCCACGAAAGTTCCACCACATCTCATGTCACTGTTACGATTATCATGCAAAAAGGGCTTGAATGAGTGAAACTCATCGTATTGAAAGAACTAAGGCACACACAAATATTCAGGGATAGAAGCATTTCAGGTCGTCGCCGCTCCAGGTGTGGCTCAAATTCCCGCCCTCCATATTTTGGAGGTGATACCCTCCCGACCTTAGCGCCTCCTTTACGATATAGGGCCCCTCCCAGTTTGGATGGAGCTTGCCAACGGCAGCCGATCTTCCTGCCGCATCTACCTTCTTTAGGACCAGGTCGCCTTCCACAAATTGTTTGACCCGAACATGTTTGTCAAAATACTTAGCCATTCTCCGCTTGACTTCCTCCTGCCGTACTGCTGATAGGTCGCACAGTTCTTCTATCAGGTCTAAGGAGAGCCACTATTCTCCCTCAATTTCAACTCTCCACTCCTCCCCTCCAGCTTCCGCCTCAGCGACCCTGGGAGTACGGACTTCGAGTTCGATGGGGAGCACCACCTCGCTTCCATGAGATAGTTTAAAAGGCATCTCTCCCGTGGCGGTATTGGGAGTAGTCCTCGGGGACCAAAGAATAGAGGGGAGCTGCTCCACCCAACTCCCTTTAAAATATTCAACCTTCTTTTTCAGGAGGTTCACGATAACCTTGTTGGCCGCTTCCACCTGCCCGTTGCTTCTTGGGTGATGGACAAAGGCGAACCTAAGGTCAATCCCGAGCTCTCCAAAGAATTTGAAGAACTCATTGCTGGCGAACTGCGGTTCGTTGTCGGTGACGATGGCTTGGGGCATCCCATGCCTGCAGATGATTTCTCCCCATACGAAATTTCAGATGATCTGCGAGGTCACCTTGGCCAACGCCTTCACTTCCATCCACTTGGAGAAATAATCAATCATTACCAACAAGAATCTTCTTTGCCCGCTTGCCTGGGGGAAGGGCCCTACAAGATCCATTCCCCAAATTGCGAAAGGCCAGGGGGCCGTGATACTCCTGAGTCGCTGAGCCGGTTGTAGTTGGAGGGGGGCGAACAGTTGACACTTATGGTATTTTTTGACAAATTCTAAGGCATCATGCCACAGGGTGGGCCAGAAGTAGCCTTGCCTGATAATTCTCCCCTCTAGGGTCCGACCTCCCGAGTGACTCCCACATTCCCCGGAGTGGACCTCTTCCAAAATCCTCGACACCTCCCCCTCTGCCACACAACAAGCCAGTAATCCCGAAAGGGTCTTGCGGTAGAGTTGCCCGTCGCGCAAGAGGTAGTACGCTGACTTGTACTTGAGCTTCTTTCTATCAATCCCTTCTAGGTACTCTCCAGTGGACAAATAGGTGGTGAAGGGGTCCATCCATGTGGATCGACGATCTATCTCCATCAACTCTCCTTCCTCCAAGGATGGGTGAAAAAGGTCTGTGATAGTGCCCCCCACCCGAGGGTCGTGTTTGGCAAGACGGCCGACCTGTTCATTTTCCTCCCGCGGCACATGTTGAATGGAGAAGGTTTGAAACCCCCCAATGATTCCCTTAACCTTGTCCAGATACCGTTGCAGGGTAGGCTCCCTTGCTTCAAACTCCCCGTTGATCTGGGAGGCTACTACCAGGGAGTCAGTGAGGACCTTTACGTCATGCACTCCCAACTCCCTGGCCAGGCGCAGCCCTGCGATCACCGCCTCGTACTCGGCCTGATTGTTGGTTATGGAAAAATGTATTACCACTGTCTGCTCAATCCGGGTCCCTTGGGGGCTCTCCAAGACGACCCCAACCCCTAAGGAGTGTTTCCCTGAAGCTCCATCCACCATCACCTTCCAAGAGATAGGGTAAGTGAGTTTGTCTTCTGCTATCTCGACCACATAGTCAGCCCGGAAGTCAGTCATTGCTTGTGCCTTGATCGCGAGTCGAGGGACAAAGGAGATGTCGAACTCGCTCAATTCCACCGACCACTTGGCGAGTCTTCCTGAGTGCTCCACCCCCTCGAAGATGTTGCGGAGGGGGTGGTCGGTCACCACCTGGATGGAGTTTGCCTGGAAGTAGGGCCTGAGCCTTCGGGCCGAGATGATTAGAGCGAATGCCAACTTCTCCAAGATGGGGTAGCAGAGTTCCGCCTTCCTCAGAACCCTACTCAGGTAATAGATGGGCAGTTGTTTCCTCCCCTCTTCCCAAACTAGGACAGAACTCACGACCTCCGCCCCAACCCCCAAATACAAGAACAGGTCCTCACCCTCCTTCGGCCCCTAGAGCAAGGGGGCCTGAGCCAACTGTTTCTTCAAAGCCTGGAACGCCTCCTCGCATTCCGAGGTCCATTCAAACTTCCGTCCTCCTCTCAAGGTCCTAAAGAAGGGGGATCACTTTTCTCCGGCCCGGTAGAGGAACCTGCTCAGCCATGCCAGCTTCCCCGTCAGTCGTTGTACCTCCTTTGCATCCCGAGGCGACCCCAACTCCATAATCGACCGGACCTTGTCTGGGTTGGGTTCGACTCCAGCGGGGGTGAGGAGGTGGCCCAGAAATTTGCCCCTGCTCGCCCTGAAGATGCACTTCAGGGGGTTCAACCTCATCTTGTTTACGTAGGGTGCCAAAGGTCTCCTCCAGATCCTGGAGGTGGGAGTCGACCTCCTGACTATTTATCATCAAGTCATCCACATATACTTCCAGGTTCCTCCCCTTCTGTCCCTAGAATACACGGTCCATCATCTTCTGGTATGTTGCCCCTGCATTCTTCAACCCAAAAGGCATCATCTTGTAGTAGTAGCATCCATCTCCTGTGATGAACGATACATTCTTTATGTCAGGAGGGCGCATCCTGATCTGATGATAACCTGAAAAGACATCTAAAAAACTCATTACAGAAAAACCAACGGCTGAGTCTACCAGCTCGTCGATTCTAGGCAAGGGGTAACAATCTTTTGGGCATGATTTATTAAGAAGTGAAAAGTCTATACACATCCTCCACCGGTCGTCCCCTTTTTTCACCATTACAACATTTGAGACCCAGCCGGGGTATTGAATTTCGGAAATGAAACCGGCCTTGAGGAGCTTGGCGACTTCCTCCCTGATTGGTTCGGCCAGCTTGTCCGTGATGGACCTCCTCTTCTGCTGGATGGGGCGAGCCTCCGGGTCCATGTTGAGACGGTGGCAGACGACGTCAGCATCGATCCCAGGCATCTCGGTCGGGCTCCAAGCGAAGACATCCACATTCTTCTGGATGCACTCCAGCATCCTGCCTTGATCCTCTGGGGTCAACCCTCCGCTGATGCGGACCTTCTCCACCCTGCCATCCTGGGTGAGAACCTCCATCTCCACCACTTCCTATGCGGCCTCAACCCGGGACTGCTCTTCCCACTCTGCAATATCCTCCCCTCTTGGAGTAAGGACCTCCCCTCCTTCTACGGTCATCGCCTCGACCGACTCCTCTGGGAGTACCTCCTCGCGGGCTTCCCCCTCCATCCTTCCTTCCTCCCTGCTTTCTTCTCTGGCCTCCTGCCCTTCCACCTCTTCCATCCTTATCCTCATCTCCTCGGCCTCCTCCTGCCAAGAAATGGAATTCACTACCGTCACGTAGCATTCCCGAGTAGCCTTGGGGTCGCCGCGGACTCGGACCTGGATTCCCTCTACGTTGAACTTAAGGCATTGATGGAAGGAGGAGGGGACACGGCGGAAGGCGCTGATGAGGGGCCGTCCGAAAATTGCATTGTAGCTGTTGGGGGCCTCCACTATGACGAACCGGCAGTTCCTGGATTGCCCCCCTAAGCTGACATGGAGTCCCACTCCCCCCTCTACTTCTTTCCTCTCCCCCGAAAAACCGAAGAGAGACCCATCAGAGGCCAGCACCCTCTTGGCTTCTACCTGCATGGCATCGAAGGGCTTCTTGAAGATGATGTTAACGGAGCTCCCATTGTCAATGAGGATCTGCGAGACTGTGAAATTCTCGATGGCCGTCTGGATGACTAGCGCATCGCAGAAGGGGTCCTCATGACCAGGCATGTCCTCCCTTGAGAAGGTGATTCTCTCCTCTGGGGGTGGAGTCTGGGATGTGGAGCCAATGCTCCTTCGGTACATGGTGTGGAGGCTTGCCTTCCGGGAAGCTTCGACCCCCACCCCCCCATGGATCACTCTAATCCCTCCTCGGTTCCCCACATCGGCCCGGTCTTCGCAACGATCCCCCTTCGCCTGAGGTCGGACTTCCTCAATCTGCACTTCCTGGCGGTTCTGCTGTTGCTGCTGTTGTTCCCTGTTCCCCCGTATCTCGAGGAACTCCGGACATGTGATCGTCGTGTGCCCCTCCTCTTGATGGTAATCACAGTAGGGCAAGTCTACCCTGACCTCCCTCCTCCTCCTTGGCTGTCCTCTCCTTCTTCCCCTAGGGCGATAGCCATGGCCTCCTCCTGATCAGGAAGGGGGGGGGGTCTCTGACCCTGCCTCCCCCCTGGGGGTAAAATTAGTCGCGCCCACCTTGGCGGTTATCTCCTCCCTGATAACCCCTTCGTGGCCCTTGATCCTGCCACTCCGGCCTCCAACCCAACCGGTTGTTTGGTTCCTGACGCCCCCACCTGGGCTGCTGTGGCTGCTGCTCTCTCTGCCGAGGCTCGACCCTTCTCTCCTCCTGGGCTCGGCCACCCCTTGGCTTCTCCTCCTCTATGGCCCACCTGGCCAACCTCCAAGCAAACTCTGGGTGTGCTGCTTCCATGTCAGCCTCCCTTGCCGCCCTCTCCAGGAGCGCCTCAAAAGACACTGGAGGCGTCCTCTTCAACTCCATGGCGAAGAACTCGGGCTGGAGACCCAGGGTGAAGGCCACCATCATGGTATGCCCTGGCATCTCTTGTACCTGGGACAGTTCCTCCTAAAACCTATCCAGGTAACTTCCCAGGGTCTCTCCTACTTTTTATCTGATACGGAACAAGGACTCAGCCTCCCTCTTCCTTTTCTTCGAGGTGGTGAATCTCAACATGAACCCCCTACACGGGTCCTCAAAGCAGTAGATGGAGCCGGCTGGGAGCTGATGAAACCACTCTCTTGTTTTCTCCCTGAGGGTGATGGCGAAGAGCCTACACTTGAATCCATCCGACATCTGTCGGATTGATACCACGTCTTCAAACCACTGGACGTGCTGGACCGGATCTCCCTTCCCTGAGTAGTAGGACATCTCCGGCTCTCTGAACCCCTCTGGAACTGGGGGAGAAGAAACGAACTCGTTGAAGGGGCTTCCTCCCTCAGCCGGGCAAGTTGGGAACTCCCTCCCCACCATCTTGCCGAACTGGAACTCGTCTGCCGAGCCCGGGAAAAGGACTTGCCCCCTCGGCTCGCGCTCCCCCTCGCTCGCGACTTCCTTCCGCACTAGCCTGAGGGGCGCGTCGTTGCCTAGTGCTGGATCGGCGACCACGGGAACCACCGGCGTCGTGCTTTCGGCTCGCATGCCGAGTGCGACCCTGACAAGTCCGAGCACTTCTTCCTTGAGCTCCGCAGACATCCCCGCCGTCGCGGGAGGGGGAGGGGGAGAGGGTGGCGAGCTCGCCCTGCCTGAACCTTGCCCTTCGTCTCTTGCTATCAGACTTGCGGAAGATTTTCGGTGCAAACCACGCTCCACGCTCACCGCACCAAAGTGTTGAAACCGAAAATTCGATCTCTGAGGAGTTCGTCCCTTGGGGAAGGGATGGTCGCACATTTACTTCTCTCCTTACAAGACCAAGTGGCAAAGGAAAAGGACCAGGGTCAGACCCAAGGCTCCAACACGGAGGTCCCACCACACACCCGAAAGATCTTAGAGTGCTTCCCCTCCTTAGCCACGTGCTGAAGCTAAGGTACCTCAGAAAGCGCTGGAAGACCGGGCACAAGAAAAGTGTGCCTTCTGAGGTACCACTTGGGTCCTATTTATAAGAAAAGACGGTCTGCAAATATCCAATCTTCACTGTTTTCGAGGACCATAGGCAATCCAAAGGGGGTAACATGGTAAAAACACCACACAACTGAAGGGCGATGCGAGCAGGCCCTGAAATAACGCCCGCTAGGCAAAGGCGGCGAGTACCGGAGCAAGAAGACCCCGCCCCATGTCGAGGTGAAAAGAGGCGAGTGAGCTCGCCTCTCTCAGCGCCACGGGAGAAAACGTTGAGTGAGCTCGCCTCTCTCAGCGTCGCGGGAGAGGGTGTTGAGTGAGCTCGCCTCCCTCAGCGCCGCGGGCGAAGGCGTTGAGTGAGCTCGCCTCTCTCAGCGCCGCAAAAGAGGGCGTTGAGTGAGCTCGCCTCCCTCAGCACCGCGGGCGAAGGCGTTGAGTGAGCTCGCCTCTCTCAGCGCCACGGGAGAAGGCGTTGAGTGAGCTCGCCTCTCTCAGCGCCACCGGCCTGGCTCGCCTCGCCTTGGGCCCGGGCGAGTTTGCCCTGAAGCCCCTGCTCGCGGATGACGGGCGTGTCGGCACTCGCCAACCCCTTGGCTCTGGGCGAACACGTACTCGGTCGGGTCTGCTCACCCGATGAATTGACTTTATTTCGTCGGGCTCAGCTCCACGAACTCCGAGCTCGGCCCGACGATTGCGGAGCCCGTACTCGGCATGCTGGGCTCGGCAATCCATGCAGAACTCGCCTGGGGCTCTGGGGCGGTCTGAGCCGGCCGGTTTGGCTCCTGTTAGCCCACTCGCTGGATACGGGGTTGTACACCGGGCTCGAGCCCATTTTTTATATTTCATTTGAACTGTTTCTTTGCAGTACCTTCTATATATTGATGGACTTGTTGTGATTTTATTCATATGTGTTTCTGTGGACCTGTTTACATTCAGTGTAATATTTACTTCTCTCTCTTTGTGATCGAAAAGGGCCGACAGAATTGGCGTTTTGTAGTGGCGGCCTTCCCGTGAGTCGGTGCCACCGCAAAGCAGCAATTCTGGGCTAAGACCCCGGTGGTTGAAAAAAAAAAAGGGGGGGTCTTACAGACGAGAAGGGTGAGTGTTCCTTGAACAGGTATGGGCGCGTTGTCGAAGCTGTATCAGCGGCCCGGTTGCTGGTTAGAGCCCCTCTCGAGGGACCTTCATACTGAGCAGTGCGAATTCAAACATGGTGTCTACCGAGCTATCACTGTCAACCAATATCCGCCTGACCCTGAAGTAGGCATCGCCAATTCCTGCGCTGATGATGACGAGATCCTGGTATGGCTAGCACACACCTTTCAAGTCTTCATCCAGGAAGCTGATGACGGTATCCTCTTTTGACCTCGGGTCTTCTGGGCTCTTCTCGTATTGGTCAATAGAGAGGATTTGAAATGGCGATTCGGTGATGGTTTTGATCTCCCCGGTCATTTGCCTATCCTCATGTGTGCCTTGGCATTACGAGGGCTGATCTTGTCTCAGTTGGTGTAGTTGGGGTTGATTGGGTACTTGATTTTGCAAATATCTCCCCAGATTTCGCTGCCAGATGAGGCGTTATATCTCCTCTTTTAGTCGGGTGCAGTCCTTCGTGTTGTGCTCATCCCTATGGTGAAATTCGCAGTACTGCGTTTGGTCTCCTCGGTTCGGGGGCAATGGCTTCGGGCATCGGAGCATGCTGGAGACTTGGATGGCTATGAGTACCTGCACCAGGGCAATATTTAGAGGGGTGAATTCTCGATGTATTCAGGGGCCTTGGTCCTAGAGAGGATTGTCGCGGAGGTCATCGTTTCGACGGTGTGTTATAGGTGCGAGTTCTGATTCCCTCTTCTGCTTGGAAGACCCTTCAAATTGCTGGTGGTGGGCTTCGATGGCCTCGTCAACCGTGATTTGTGCTTCGACCCGGTGAATGAGGACGACGTAGCTGGGGACTGTTTCCTGTAATAGGGTGCTCGAAACATCTGAAGGAAGGTAAAGGTGGAACCTCCTCTCCGTTGCCCCCAGCTAGGTATATATAGAGCCAAACCTAGGGTTTATACGCGCGAAGCCCCCGAGCCCGTTATTCATCCGAATATACACTTACAATCTCCTCCTATATATTTTTGACAAATAACGGTGACGTTTTGGAGTGCTGGAGTGTAGACAAAATAATAGTCCAAACTAAGCAAAATAATCAGGACAGGTCATACTAATAAATCAAAATAAAGGTTTTGCCTAAACGGCAAACCATCACACAGATGTTATCCCAAACATAGTCTGAATAATTATAACAAAACAAAAACAAAGACATGAATTAAACGTTTGATGATTCTACTCATCTAGTAGATCATCATCATCCATGTCCAGGTCTATAGCTCCTCCATAATCTCCATCGTAACCTGCAAGGAATTTCATGAGTCAGACTTTATGAATTCATAAACATATGCAGTAACATTTAAAATAAACTAGCTCTTACTAAATGAGCTTAGCACTTTTAGCAACGGTGAAGTAACTCTATCAGCATCTCATCCAGTCTAACTAGGACTAGTCATGTTACCTTACTAATTACGAATCACTATGTGCATCACCAACACATGTGGGCACACAGCACGTGCAACATTATCAAATGTGGAATAATGTGTTATGACCAATAATGTTTAGATTAACATTTACAACGACTTTCAATTCCTAGTTGAATAACTCTTGAATCAACTTACAATGGGAGGACGTTAGGTTATCAAATGTGGAATAATCCGCATCCAACCATCTTGGATTTTCATCAATAAATTATTTGGGGTTTTCAGTCTGTCCCTTATTAGATGCTTGAATGTTGGCAGTTATAGGCTCGTGCATATCAAAACATAAACGTTGGAGGAAAGTTTCATATTTCTATGAACTTTAATCTCATTCCCCCCGATATTTTGATTGTGAGAGTTGTATTTAATCCTTTAGTAAGGGCATCTACAACATTATCTTTCATTCTCACATCAACTAGGGTCATAATCCCTTGACTTATGAGAGAGGTCAACCATGCATGTTTCATCCTGAGTTGCCTTCTTTTGCCATTGAACAAAGTGTTCGTGGCAACCGTTTTGGTAGCCTGATTGTTGCAGTAAACTGCAACAGAACTCAGTTTCAGGCCCAACAATGGAATGTCCATCACCAAATCTCTTAACCACTCTGCTTCTTCACCTGCTGAAGCTAGAGCATAGAGTTCGGATTTCATAGATGAGACTGCAATGCACCACTATCTCTTGGACTTCCAAGCTACAGCTACTCCTCCTAGTGTAAAGAGGAATCCACTAGTGGACTTGCTGTCGTTTATTTCTAAGCACCATGATGCATCAGAATATCCTTCCAGAATTAGAGGATGACCACTATAACATAAATCATACTTTCAGGTGTGCTTTAAGTAACGCATCAGCCTATCAAGGGCATCTCAGTGGTCTTGGCAAGGATTGCTAGTGAACCTACTTAACATGCCGACTGTAAAGGCTATGTCAGGTCTCGTACAGACCATAGCGTACATGAGGCTACCAAGAAGTTTAGAATAATCTAACTGTCGAACCGCAGCCCCTTCATTGGGCTTTAAGCGGTTAGAATAGTCGTATGGTGTCTCAGCCGCTTTACATTCACTATATCCCCACGTGTCCAACAAGGACTGGATGTAGTGGCTTTAACTTAGGGAAATGCAATATTTTCCAAAGCTCACTTACATACCTAATATAGTGTCAGCTACACCTAAGTCAGTCACACTAAATTCTTTAATTAGACCTGACTTTACGTCATCCACTTCGGATTGATCAGATCCAAGAATAAGCATATCATCCACATACAAGCATATTATGGCGACTTTGTCTGATCTATGACGTATATAAAGACATTTATCCAAGAGACTCGACATGAATCCCATGTTCTTTACAATATAGTCAAACTTCTCATGCCATAATTTCGGTGCTTGCTTCAATCCGTATAGCGACTTTAAAAGCTTACAAACCTTATTTTCGTAACCGTCTACAATGAAACCTTCAGGTTGACTCATGTAGATCTCTTTGGTCAGATCTCCGTTCAAGAACGTAGTTTTAACATCCATTTGATGAACAACAAAGTTCTCAATGGTCGGAATAACAAGAAGAACTCTAATGGTTGCTAAGTGACACACGGGTGAGTATACTCCGCTTACTTGTGTGAAACCTTTAGCCACCAGGCGTGCTTTATACTTAGCTACGCTACCATCAGGATTTAACTTCTTTTTCAGAACCCACTTGCACCCTACAGTTTTAGCCCCTATTGGATTATCAACTAACGTCCAGGTGTCGTTCTGAAGGAGAGAGTTCATCTCATCCTCAATGACTTCTTTCCAGAGTAGGGAATCCCTTGATCTCATCGCTTTCTTAAAGTTAGATGGATCGGCCTCGACGTGGTAAGTGACAAAATCACTACCGAAGGTTCTAGGGGTTCGCTCTCTCACTAAAGTCCTCCTAGACTCTAGGCCAGAGTTATCTATCGGAACAGAATAGGAGGTGCTCGGTACTGATTCAGGATCTTCCTCAGTAATAGTTGTTTGCATACCTGGGATCGTTAAGTTCTTATCTTTGAGAAACTTGTCCTCGAAGAACGCCGCATCCCTAGATTTTATTATGATATTATTAGAAATATCAAGAAACCTATCTGCAGCACTATCTTCAGCACAACCTAAGTAGACACATGTATTAGTCCTAGGTCCAACCTTAGACCGTCTAGGGTCAGGAACCCTAACATATGTTATACAGCCCCAGGTCTTGAGTCTAGTTAAAGACGGCGGTCGCTTAAACCAAAGCTCGTAGGGTGTAACCTCTAACTTAGCATGGGGAACTCTGTTCAAAATGTGATTCGCAAAGACTGCTTCTCCCCAATAAGCGGAAGGCATGTCTGTAGTGAGCAGCATAGAGTTTAACATCTCTGTTAACGTTCTATTCTTGCGCTCGACTATGCCGTTAGATTGGGGGGAGTAAGGAGCAGTGGTTTCTGCTATGATGCCCTGTGAAGCAAGGAAGCATCTGAACTCACTAGACATATATTATCCTCCTCTATCACTTCTAAACCTCTTAATTTTCATGCTTAACGGGTTTCCTACCCTGGTTTTGAAAAGACAAAACTTTTCAAATGTTTCATCTTTAGTTTTAAGCAATGAGATATGACAAAATTGTGTACAGTCATCTATGAACGTGATCATATACTTCCTCCCACCTCTCGTGACAAAACTCTTAAAGTCACAAATATCGGAATGTATAAGCTCGAGAGGTGTGGTGCTCCTAGTAACCGTGTCAAAAGGTTTCCTAGTGATCTTAGTCTGAGCACACACTTCACATTTTCCAAGTGGAGACTTAGTGTCTAGTGTGATCTTATGAGTTCTAGCTACTTGGAACATTTTCCTATAGTTTACGTTTCCTAGTCTCTCATGTAGAGTCCTAGGGCTAACTAAGTTCAATTGAACTTATTGAACTATCTCAATTGCTAGACTCAAACGGTACATCCTATTCTGGACGTAAGCACATCCAAAGTAATGTGAGTTGACTGACAGAGTCACTCTACCGCTACAGAAGTTAATAGACATATCAGCATCACACAATAAACTAATAGACACTAAGTTAGCAGATAAAGAAGGAATGAATTTTACGTTCTTTAAAATTAAAGACTTACCTGAGGAGAGCATCAGAGTTGCGTTCCTCACCTTCAGTACGTCAGCTGTGCTGCCATCTGCTACAGTCACAGATTCCTTTGCATCTTTCAGCTCTGTCAGAAGATTAGCGTTGTTGCAAACATTGCGCGTTGCCCCAGAATCTAGGAACCACTCCGTGCTGGCCTGCGCGTGTCCGACCAAGACAACAAAGTCGGATGGCTCAGCTTGGCTAACCAGATGAGCCTTGTTGCCTTCTTGTGGTGCTCTAGTTCTCTCTTTCCTCGGTAGCTTGCAGTCAGATGCACAGTGCCCCCACTTATTGCATTCATTTCCGTTTTGAAATTGTACCACAAGGAGGGAAACTTATACACAGTTGTGCCCACAAAAAAACTTTCGGGCAGGCTAATGGACTCGCTATGCAGGGAATCAATTAAATTTTCAAAATATGATACCTGGGGGAGAATGGCTTTCTCCTCGTCGAAGCTGAAGGAGTGGACTTGTCCACCAGATGAGCCTTGGAGAGGTCCTCCTCCTGCCTGAAGTGATCCTCCAGTGCCTCCCAGATCTCCTTCGCAGACTGCATCTTGATGTAATTCTTGGACAAACTAGAGGAGAGGCAATTCAGTAGGTAATCCCTGCAGAAATCCGCGTCTTCGACCCACTGCGCCTCGTCTTCTGTCCCAGCAACATCAGCACGAACGGATTTGACGGTGTAAAAGACGTTCAGGTACTTCATCCCGAACTGCGTGTTCAACTTCTAGTTGTTGAACTCAAAGGCCGTGAACTTCTCCAATTTGATCATGGGCACTGGAGAGTACATGGTGGAGTTTCTCATTTCTTGAACACACTTTGCAATCTCCACTTGATCTTGGAAGAAAACCCGGGCTGCACCTCCACTAAAGAAGAACGGACCTTCACTTGGAAGGAGGCAGAGAGGATCTCCACTGGAATGCAACTTCACTATGGACTGCAGGAAAACCAAGAGCCCACCACTTCATAGCAAGAGCGATCGGCAGCTCCACGAGACAGAGAAATCGGCGGCGGGAGGAGCAAGTCCAGAGGCTGCGACTGGAAACTACTCCTGCAGCAGTAGATCGATCGGCGAAGGCTTCACTGTAGGTGGGGGCCCGACGACGAATCTGGCGCCAGTGACGGGAGAGTCGATTCGATCGAAGATCTTCTTCGTGACCTCCTGCGGCGACCGAACTTGGCGATCGAGCGACAGGAAGAAGAAAAAAAAACGACATGCCCTAGCTTGCGACGGGAAAAAGAAAAAAAACGGCATGCCCTAGCTTGCGACGAAAGGGTACGAATAGCCAAAATTATATCGCTCTGTGCATAGTAAAATCATTAAAATATGTGTCATAAACGATATTAAAATAGGCTGCAAATATCAAATAGGGTGGTTACGGCCTGCGGATAATCGCGTAACCACCACTGTGACCTATAAAAAGGACACCAGTCTCCCCTTCACTCTCACATTTTTCCTCCTCACCTTCTCCTCTTACGCGCCAGAGCTCTCCAGAAATCTCCATCGAAGTCCACCGTGCCCCTACGTCATGAGCATCCCGAAGAACTTCATCCTCCGTCAAGCTTCCTTTGTCAAGCCTTCTATGTCAGTGCTCCCAGTACCCAACGCCCGTCCGCCGGTCTCAAGCATTCTCGGCTCCAGTCTCCGAGCAGAGAGGAAGTCCACCGTGTCTCCAGAACGAGTGTTCTCCACCATCAACAAAGGCAAACATTAAGCTTCGTGAACAGTGGCATGTCACCATCTAAACGCTCATCTATCTCTCACCCCCCCAAGTTGTAACGAGGAGTGGGATGTCGTCCTCATAGTCTCTTCAAATCCCTCTAAAGCAACAATAAATAGTGAAGTTCAATCAACGCATCCCCGGTTTTTCACGTAAAAAAACCTTTCTTGCTCATTGTCTCATCTCTTTATGATTGTTTGCACGCTCAACCGCACCAGAGCTAAGACTGTCCAATCTAGATCGGTCTACCAAGAGACACGAGCGACCCTCAACAATAATATTTTTCAACTGTAAAGAACTGTGATTAGTAGTGATGAGACCCTCCTAAATTTGTAGAGAATTTGGGGTAATAATAGCCTCATCTCCATGACCCCCATTAACTTAGTGGGATCATGGGTTTGATCGCCACACACGCGAATGTCACACATGATCTACGTGCACCGTCCGATTCTCCACCACGACCGGACGCCGGCACCGTCATTGTCGACGTCGGGCGGCTCGTGACCGGTCGGCCACACCGGAGCTGCGCTGCGACAACCCTTCCCCGCAACCGTGGGGCGCCACCCGCAAGGGGCGCCGCGCTCGGCCGTCTCTCGCGACCGCAGGGCGCTTCCCTCAAGGGGCGGCCGGGGACCGATCGCCCATCCCCGCGCCGCCGCCTGCGGCCGTGTGCTGCCGCCCGCAAGGGGCGGCCGCGCCCGGCTGCCCCTCCACGCGGCCGCGGGGCGCCATCCGGAAGGGGCCGCCGCGTCCGGCCTCCCCTCCCCGCGGCAGCCTCCCGCAACCGCGGGGAGACGCCTATAAAGGGCAGTCGCGCCCGACCGTCCCTCCCTGCAGCCACCTCCAACAATTGCGCCCGACCGCCCCTCCCCGCAGCCGCAGGGCACTACTCGCAAGGGCCGGCCGCCCCTCCCCGCGGTCGCCTCCTGTGACCGCGGGGAGTCGCCTGCAATGGGCCTCCCCACAGCTTTTCCCGCTGCGGTCGGCCACCCCGCCGGTCGCAGCTCCTCTCCCCTCGTCGGCGACCGTCCGCCGGTGAGATGGCCGCTCTTTCGTAGCAGGCCTCCCCACCATCCGATCATTCCGCTGCGATCACCGCCGTCTGTTTCATGGATAACCACTCACTAACTGTCATGATTAGTGGGGGGTTATCAGTGATTAAAAAACGGTCTGTATTTAGTATAAATTATACGCATAATATCAACCCAAAACTATATTATATATGGTCTACAAATAGTGATTGTGGGTGGTTACGGTGTGCGGATAGCCGCGTAACCACCGTAACCATCTTCTGGAGGCTATAAAAAGGCCACAGGACCCTCTTTATTCCTAACTTTTCTCCTCTCAGTCTTCTTCTTCCTCAAGTTGGAGTTCTGCCGGAATTCTCCTACGAGCCTCCTCCACCAGCCAAACCACAAGAAAATTCGTCTAAGTTCACAACATTCTGAAGAAGAAGGCGCTCTGTGTGCGAGTCTAGAGAGCTTCCTATGTGTGCGACGCCACTCAATTCACCGTCAACGCATCTCGACGCGCTCCGCCACAAAGTCTGCTCTCCAAGTAACGTCCGAGAACGCTCATCTCCATCCGAGTGTAGGAAAGAAATCAGCTTCGAGTGAGGCGGCCCGTCACCCACCGAACACTCTACAATCTCTCCTCTCAAAGCTGTAATGAGGAGCGGTCTGTCGCCCTCGGTTCTCTTAACGCTATGTAAACAGTCGCCGAAGTTTGACCGGCACCGTTCCGGTCACGTAATTTTTTTTACCCATTTAAGGGATTTTTTCACGTTAAAATCGTCGTGTGCTTCTGCTTATTCTGTGATTGTGCACGCGCTCGACCACTCCACGGGTTAAGACGGCCAAATTTAATCCGATCTACCGGGAGGGTTGAGTTGGCCGCAGCAAATAGAGTTATTAATGAACTCAGACTAGTGGTTATTATTGATAGGAGCTGGAACTGCAATTTATATTAATATTTCGTTATGATATAATATTGAAATGGTGAAATAATGATTACTTTAAGATATGTAAAGATGTCCAAATTATTTGAAATTAAATACATAAGTTAAAAATTTCATGCATTGAAAAATAATGTTTTATGAATATATACCACATGCATTAATCCAATATTTCAGTTCCTTGCAAATTCACATGCATCATGATTGATAAATAATCACATAAATTAATGAAACTCCGTTGGTTATGGTTGGTGATAAAATGGTTGGAGATGAAGATAAAATAATGTTTATGAATGGAGTTCACTCCCTACAGTTGGAATCGTCAATCGCGAATAAAAAAGACGTCTTGGGGATCGATCGTCCCAATTGGCAACCATTAAAAGAGCAAAAAATAGCATTTGTGTTTTTTTTTTAAACACAAAGAAAAAAACACTCAAATCAAGGGAGCCTCAATCAGTTGAGTTCTCTTTCAGTATAAAAAAGGGGGCAGGCCAGCAGCACAACATTCCCACACAGTGAGAATTCGGGGAAAGATCTCATCACAAGAATGAAATATAAGCAAACCTTAACTTCATTAGAGAAGAATTAGATGTACAAAAAATATTATTCATTCTTCCTTGGAGAAAATTCAATTTTCATCCTCCTCTTATTTAATTATGAGCATACATATTTTAAGAAAACAGGCATTCCCATAAGCGTAAATGTTAATGCAAGACAAACAAGAACAACAGCACTATGCAAATTCATCAAGCCCGCCTCTACATATCCGCAACCATGCAATTTTATAAAACAATAAATGTAATACAGACTATAGGGAAAAAATTATAAGATCCAATAAATGGCACCACAAATCCGACACCTAGATTTACCAAGTAATTGAGAACTTACTGCAACCCGTAGAGCCATGGACGCACAAGGTTCACGCCAGAACCTTCGTCGTCGGTAGACGACCAACAACCAACCAACGACCACCGAAGAGGAAATCCTGCGGACGCGACGCCCCCTTCCGTCCCAAACTTCCCCGCTGCTCGCAAATGCCTCCACCCACCTGTTGCACAATTGCACTCGCACAATGCCCTCTTGCCGGTCCAAGCTAGCCGCCTGTTGGAACGCCTGTACTGTCGCACACAGGTGTCGGTGTCTCTTCCCTCCTCTGGCTCCACCTCTTTCACGCGGATGCTGTCCGCTGGGAAGAGGAATAGAAGGGTGCCGACAATCCTACACAGATCGGGATAAAAAAAAAACTATTTTGTCTAGTTTTGCATTTCCACGTGCTCAAAAAAAACCCACAATGTCGTGGATTCTGCTCGAGCGAGAGGAGGAAATAGAACTTCAAAAAAGATATCTTGTTATGCATCCAGGCAACAGCTCATATGCCTATTCTGTTAAAACTTCTGGATAGTATGTCAATGAGAGGCATATTTTCAAACAATTTACAAGGTATCAAAAAATTATTTCAAATTGTGCTAAAATTAGACTCGCCTTAAGAAGAATAAAGACGAGAAAAAAAGACATTACCTCTTCTTATTCATCCATACGGATCATAAGTTACCTTACACAAGCAGAAATTTCCTGATGCAGCAAAAGATTAGATAGACCATAGTTCTCTTAGACTTCGTGATAGAAAATCCAACAGATTCCACACATTCGATGGATATCGACTCTACCAGCAACTCTACCAGCACTAATTCCTATAAAACATCTGACTTCCGATAACATTATTCGAGCGACGCCAGCATACATACTCGACTGGAAGAATCGGTCGTTGAAACTTCCGCCTGGAGAAGCGAATAGACGCGACGAATTCGTTCAGCAGCAACCGCTCGCCAAATATTGAGTGGAATCACTCATTATGATGCTACTCATTATCATCAATCCAGTCACCATAGATTCTACTAATCTTATCTGGTCCCTTCCATTTATGGGCTGGCCTTTGAATCTGTCTCAGGTTGACCACGGCTGACCTCTGCGAAGGACCTCCGATGTGGTAGACATCACCATGAGGAAGAGAGGAATTGGATGCCCCGACAGCATCGGTTAGTGACTTGGTCAACGCGCCGGCAAGCTTTGACTCCGATGAAGCCCCCAAAGCATCTCTGGGATCCAACTCCACCAATCCCCCGCCATATCTATGGAGCTCTGCAATCATTCATATACCTTTTATTCCAATGAAGATGAATATATGAAGGATAATAGATATACAAATATACAAAATCAGATGATCTCTAGCAATATGCTCATGTGTGGAGTAGAGAAACTTGGTCTCACAGATTTCCATATCATATTTTATTCATAATGCTAGGAAAAAAATTGTACTGAAAAAAAAAACAACCATTCCTTTCTCTTTATCTTTATCATAATATTCATGTGTTTTTAATATTTTTATAATAATACTATATAGAAAATAATTTGTGTGGGAGGGGGTATGTGATTTGGTTAAGTCAACCAAAATGATTTAAGGATGTGTTCACAAATTAGTACTCCACTGGCTCAGTTCCTTGTCTATATTCTTAATACAAATGTAGTAAGATTGAAAAGTGGCACATAAGCATTCAATAGGTTGATGTTAGAACGAATGCATTCAACCTAAAATTAAATGACTATAAGTGGAGGGGCTCAGAACTATATTAAATGCTTAAGGCTTTGTTTGGAGCAATGGTGGCGGTGGAAAAGGCAGTGGTGACATTAGAGCTGTCGAGAAAGCTGTTTATAAAAGTCTATAAATTGTTTGGAAAATCTTCATTTAAGTGCCTTTCAAAAAGGTGTTTTAAGTTTTTCTATTTGGAAGAACAACTTTTGAATGATAGTTGTTTAGTTTTTAATAATAATAAATGTTTGTTTTATGTTAATCATTTATTGCATACATAAGTAAATATAATATAAATCCTAAATAAGCAGGTTGCAATGGTCGAAGGCGAGAAGCAAATATCGTGAATGAGTGAAGAATGGGCGAGGAAAACATTTGCAGCGGTAAGAAGGAAGAAAGACAAATCGTGAATGGTCGGAGCATGGGTTTCGTAAGCTCTCGAATAAAGAGGTAAAGCTGAAAGCAGAAAAAACAGTTTTTAGAAAACCTTGGACCGGCTACTCAGAAAAACCCCAAAAACACATTTCTTGAAAAAGCACTTTTGAAAAAAAACTTCTCATCCAAACAACCTAAAAAAGGCAGTGGCAGCGGGAATAGAACTTTTTCCACTGCCACCACCGTCCCAAACAAAGCCTATAAGACTATATGAGTTTCCCAATGTGGAACTACATTCTCAGTACGGCCCTTCACATGTAGGGTTCTGGCCTCCATGACGTGAATTCCTTTTATTTAAATGAGTGACGTGGGTTTGACCCTGGACTTGTACCATGTTAAAAATTAGAATGTATGTGTGCAGCTTAAAACTCATTGATTGGACATGGGAGGAGCTCAGAATCTAAATTAAGGCATTGTTTGTTTTGGCGGATGAGCGTCGTTTCGTCTGCCAGAAAACAGATGATGCCTAAATATATTTGTTCTCTCTCTCTCCCTCTCTCTTTACAGACTCCATGCTGAATGAAAGGAGAAGCGAATGGACGAGAAATCACTGCTAGGGATGGCATCTGCATCAGTCGCCGACCGGTTGTCGAGTCCCGTCGCCGGCCTGCTGCCGTTCGCCTGCATCGTGGGAGAAGACGAGACCACCCCCAGTCAAGACTCCTACTGCATGTCACTGCGCCGCCAAGAGAAAGGAGGTGGAGGCAAAGGATGTGTGCAAGATCTGATGGGGTGCTCTGCATCAATCAGCTTTTGGATTCCTTAGAGGGCTTAAAGAAGCCAGGGTTTATTTGGCTCTAAAGTGTATCCACATTAGTAATACACAACCTTTCATTCAGAAATAATAACATGTCATTCTCTATAAAAGCAGTTAATTGTCCACTTTTGACCTTTTAAGAATTTTCACAAATATAGGATCCTGATTCATCGCCTTCCTTACCCTTTCTTTAATGGAATGCTCCGTCATCAGTTGGAAGAGTAAACCTTGGGTTTGGAAGGTAGTTATACATGTAAGCAATTCAAAATTCTGTATCTCTTGCAGCAACTCTTTCTGCTTGGTTAGTGGAATAATCATGGATGCTAAATGTTTCTTGTTGAGTGCATCAGCCACTACATTCATTTTACCGGGATGATATTTGATGTCAACATCATAATCTTAGATATGTTCTAACCACCGTCTTTGTGGCATATTTATTTCCTTCTGATAGAAACTATACTTTAAACTCTTATGGTCTGTAAAAATCTCACATTAAGCACCATATAAATAATGTCGCCAGATTTTTAGAGCAAACACGACAGCTGCCAACTCCAAATCATGAGTCGGGTAATTACGTTCAGAATCTTTTAGTTGTCTCGAAACATAAGCTATGACTTTACCGTTCTGCATTAATACACAGCCAAGGCCTTTCAGATACTCCAAAGTTTGTTGTGAAGATGGAAGTATTATGATGACCTACTTCTCCAAAATCATGCAATAATATATATATGAATGGTAGAAAGTCTATGGTTAGTATTTCCAGGTGTAAGGATGCAACTAACTTTCAATGCATAAGAAATGGTAGTTCCATAAGGTTCCTCACATACTCAAATGATTGTCGTGTAACTTTAAAATTTTTATTATTTTGCATTTATTTATTTTTCCTTCAAAACTCCATTTTTAACAATCAGTTTTTATGTATCGAACAGCTATGCAAACTCCATTTTACGCAAACAAATTTTTAATGTCAACCTCATTTCCACGAAACAGCTCCTTTTTCAAATTTCATTTCCATCAACTCCTTTTCCATCAACAACTACCGAAACAAACGGAGCCTAAATGTGCAAAACTACATTTTAAAAAATAATACAGAACTATATTCTCAACAGTTGCTCAATTAAAGGAATAGCCAAATTAAGTATACAATATTTTGACAATGCATGGGTTACGAGTTTCCAAAACTCATAATCAATATTAGTCCATTCGATCATTTTAAGGTCTAATTTAAGTCTTTCTACACATATTGCCATTTATGTTGTTAAATCGGCACCCTACATTTGTTGTCGATACTTGCCAAGTAAGTTTTCATCTACCTGTTATATAGCTATGAAATTGATATTTAATTTAATCCTCTTTGGTGTATCTATCCCTTTAATTGCATAAACCCAAATCATCTTAAATTTTTCTACAACTTTATCTCTATAAGATTGTAGTAAACTTAATTTGCATTCTATCTTCCTAGTATTATTTCACATTCATCTCACATTGCAGTCTTAGGATACTTAACTTGATTCTCACTTATTTCTATAACGCAAGTTGGGAGATTCAGCTAGTCATTTCATCGTTCATAAAATTTAACTTTAAATATCAATGATATTCATTTATCGAGTTCCCTTCGAGGTACCTCCCTATTTAACCATCCAATTTTACTATAGAACTTAATCCTTATCCCTTTGAATAATAGAACCAAAGCATCTGAATACCACAACTGTAACACCCCTTCCCAGTATTTCAGAAATCAGCCGTCCGGCCGGGTCAGCGATATAAAGAAAACTAGGAAACAGTATTAAAACTAATATGCAGCAGGTAATAAAAATCTATACTAAGCAATTTAAGACTAACAGCGGAAGTTAAAAATTAAACTAAGGGTAACCACATACCTGACATCTGTATTCACAGAGCCACTAACAAGAATAAAATTGAATTAGCTGAAAATCTGTTTAACATTAATAGTCTGATAAAAATTAGATAAAACATTAATCTGGTACATTGTTCCCATCTATGAGTACATGCTGAAAGCGAGTAAACTGAAAGGGAAAAATACTACGAACTGACACCACCATAACGTTCATCCTAGGCGTAGTTTCCCACCTGAGTCACCTGAAAAACATTGCCCACGAGGGGTCAGAGTAAAGAAAAATAACTCCTCCTAGTGACACTAAAAATAGTTTTCATATGATAAATGCATGCATTTAGAAAATAATTTTGTGCATTAAAAACCTTTATGTTATATGTTATGCATGTTTTCGCACTACTTCCTGGTCAAACATCTACTCGTACTAAAGACGCGACTTTTAGTTCACTAACTCAAGTCCTGACGTTCACTAACTAGCATACTGTCTCACGTCAGGTCTATCCTTGAGTTCTAGGTGGCTTCTAACCTACACATCTATTTGAAAGGCTTTAGGCAGAGTAGCTCCTAACGCGCAACTGAAACTGGCGACCCGAGACCATCTTACGAACTCAACTGTTCTAGTGTCGCGCGGACACGGTCTCGAATCTACTAACTGTCTCAAAGGGAAGTAAACTCCCAAGACTGTACTGCTCACAAGATACCATATGCCTTATGAGAAAGGTAGTGCGCCTCTACCGAGCACGTAAAGACTTGTGTGCTCATAGACCTTTCGGTCTGATGCTACTCTGTTTGGGATATCTCTTATGGTGAACTACTGGGCGACCCTTGACTTTCTTGTGGTCTACCTGAATGGACATTCATGCCCTTGTTCGGAACAAATTCCAAACCTACGAACACGGTTAACGCTTTCGTACCCTACGTTACTGTTCATGATCCGACTACTTGGGTCTTAGAGCATAGTGTCACCCTACACGTTTTTCGTAACCGTTTTCCTATCACTACACCTTTCTATGCATGGTCATGGTACTTGAAATAAATCTACTCATGTGTATACAAACTATATTTTTTTATTGTTATGTCTAATTAGCAAAAGTTAGGTTTCCTTACAGCGGTGCTGCGGCGCTCGTAGACTCGGCGCGGCGACATCTTCTCTTCCGAAGGCAATTCTACTGCTGGGAACCTTCAGAGTGTTGCCCCGAGGCCACCGAAGTCCTGCAATTTAGGGCAAAGCCAATTCAATAATTTTTCCCTTTTAGGGTTTCCGGTGGAAAATCTCCAAAACAACTAGGGTTACAAAATACAAGCGCTAAAACCCAAATATTACCTTTTCGTGGAGTGATTTAGGCTCTCAAAGCGTTCCACACAAAATCCGCGGAGGAACACGACCACCAAAACCTAAAAAGGGCAAACAAATCGAAAACCTAGGTTATTTTTGTTTCCAAAAAGAAGGATTTCTACGAAAGAAAGGAGATAAAGGAGAAATAGACTCACCGAAATCAAAAACGGATCTCAACTTCTCTGGTTAGGGTTAGACCCACTTCTCCCACGGCCAAGGAAGGAAAAGGAACACTCACCGGCGCTCGTAGGGGAAGGAGGAGAAGCCGGAGTGGACTTTTGGAGGGGGATCGGCCGGCGGAAAGGGCCGCGGGAGCCAGCTTGTCGCGGAACGGAGGACGTCGGGCTCGTCGTTTGCGGGAGATGGAAACGCGGGCTGCGGCTCTGTTCGTGGCTTAATCCCGCGAATAGAATGAGGCGTGCGAGTTTTAATAAAAGCGGGAAGTGGCTTTCTTAATAACCGTATTAGGTGAGGGGTGAGACTTGTTATTGGCACCCTAAGTGTTATTAATTCTTGCTAAACGAAACCCAAGCTCTACTAACGCCTTAAGACTTAAACGATTTCGCCGAGCAACATTTCTAAAACCAAAAATGCGTCAGAACTATGGGTTGTTACAAATCTCCCCTCCTAACAAAGATTTTCGTCCTCGAAAATTGTAATCATACCTGAATCGAAGAGAAAAGAATAGTCTGCATTGCTCTTAAGCTCATCCTCTCGCTCCCAAGTATACTCTGGACGGCCGCAGTTCATCCAAAGGACTTTGACCATACGTATCTCTTTATTTCTGAGCTTCTGAATCCCTGAATCCACTATTCTGACTGGTCTAACCCCAATACTAAGATCTGTCTCAATTGGTGCTTCCTCAGTACTGATGATCTGGCTAGAATCTTTGACTGCTCTCCTCAGATAGGAGACGTGGAATACATCATGTACACCACTCATCTCCTCAGGTAAGGCCAACCTATATGCAACCTCACCAACTCTTTCCAGCACCTCAAAAGGACCAACGAATCTGGGGCTCAATTTCTTCATTTGCTTTATTCTAGAGACTCATCTGACTGGTCTGACCTTTAGATAAACGTAGTCTCCAACACTGAACTCTACTGTCCTGTGCTTCTGATCATGATACTTGTCCTGGCGATCCTGAGCTGTCTTCATACGCTCCTGAATAAGCTTGATCTTATCAGTGGTCTTATCAATCCATGACTCGCTGATGGTAGATCTTTCCTCACTTTCAGCCCAACACAACGGTGTCCGACAACGTCTGCCATAGAGGGCCTCGAACAGTGTCATCTCAATACTCGTCTGAAAACTGTTATTGTAGGAGAACTCCACAAGAGTAACATACTTCTCCCACTTTCCTCCAAAATCTAGTATGATCATCCGTAGCAGATCCTCCAAAGTCCTATTTGTGCGCTCAGTCTGTCCATCGGTCTGGGGATGGAATGCGGTGCTGAAATGTAACCTTGTACCCAACCGCTCCTGAACGTATCGCCACTCCCTGGAGATAAATCTGTCATCTCGGTCTGAAACTATAGTCTTGGGAACACCGTGAAGTCGAACTATCTCGTCTAAAAATAACTGGGTCAGCTTCGGACCTTGATCCGTCTTCCTAAGAGGAATGAAATGAGCGACCTTAGAAAGTCGATCAACTATAACCCATAAGGAATCATTCCCACTCTGCGATCTCGGCAAACCATGAATGAAGTTCATGGACATATCCTCAAAAGTCCACTCGGGAATGGGAAGTGGCTGCAACTTGCCTCCAGGCCTTTGGCACTCGGCCTTAACTAACTGGCATGTCTCGCACTTCCCTACATACTCTGCAACATCACTCTTCAAACCTGGCCACAAGACTGCCTTCTTAAGATCTACATACATCTTCGTGCTACCAGGATGTATGGAATATCTGGAATTGTGTGCCTCGAAAAGAATGTCCTCGCGAAGGTGACTAACATCTGGGATACACACTCTGTCATCATGCAATAATAAATCATCCTGAATAGAGAACCTCTCTTTCTGACCTGACTGCACTGAGATCCAAATCTCTGTCATCTTTGGATCCAAAGGTAGAGCTGTCCTGATTCTATTTCTAATATCGCACGAAATCTCCATCCAACTCAACCAAACTAAACCAAAATCGCAACGGGGCACAACGACGATGTCCAGTCTTTCCAGCTCTCGTACCAACTCCTTTTGCTGGGTGAGAAGGTAAAAACACGAGCCCCTACGGCTAAGAGCATCAGCTACCACGTTCGCCTTTCCTGGGTGGTACTGAATGTCTACATCGTAGTCCGAAAGAAACTCTAACCATCTGTGCTGCCTCAAATTGAGCTCTCGCTGATCAAAGATATACTTGAGCCTCTTATGATCAGTAAAGATCTCGCAACGCACTCCATAGAGGTAGTGCCTCCAAATCTTCAGAGCATGAATAACTGCTGCAAGCTCCAAGTCATGAACGGGATAGTTCCTCTCATGAACTTTTAACTGTCTCGAGGCATAGGCTACGACCTTTCCATGCTGCATGAGAACATAACCCAAACCCTGACCTGAAGCATCGCTATAAATCTGAAACCCGTCAGGCCCTGAAGGTAACCTCAAAATCGGTGCGGTCATCAACCTGCCCTTCAAGTCCTCAAAGCCAACTCACACTCGACTGTCCAAACCAAGCCCTTACCCTTCCTAGTGAGGGAAGTCAGTGGTAAGGCTATCCTTGAGAAATCTCTGATGAACCTCCTGTAGTATCCAGCAAGACCCAAAAAGCTGTGAACCTCTGACACTGTCGTCGGCCTTGGCCAACTCTTTATAGCCTCTATCTTCTTCAGATCAACACTAACCCCTTTCTGACTGATGATGTGGCCTAAGAATGCAATCTCTGAAAGTCAAAACTCACATTTTGAAAACTTAGCATACAACTGGTGCTGCCTGAGGGTATACAACACAACCCTAAGATGTGTGGCATGATCTTCTGCACTCTTAGAGAACACCAAGATATCATCTATGAAGACGATGACAAAACGATCCAAGTACTCCCGAAATACCCTGTTCATCAGGTCCATAAATACTGACGGAGCGTTGGTCAGCCCGAACGGCATGACCACGAACTCGAAGTGTCCATATCTAGTACTGAAAGTCGTCTTCTAAATATCCACGTCACGAATCCTCAACTGATGATAGCCCGACCTCAGATCTAACTTGGAAAAGGTGGTCGCTCCCACCAACTGGTCGAACAAATCATCAATCCTGGGAATCGGGTACTTGTTCTTTACGGTCAGCTTGTTAAATTCACGATAATCTATGCACAGTCTCAGACTACCATCCTTCTTCTTCACGAACAGTACCGGGGCACTCCATGGTGAAGTATTGGGGCGTATAAAACCCAAATCAAGCAACTCTTGCAACTGGCTCTTCAGCTCTGCTAATTCCCTCGGAGCCATCCGATAGGGAGATTTGGCTACCGGTGTAGCCCCAGGCTGCAAGTCTATCGGGAACTCAATCTCTCTATCTGGAGGGGCACCAGGGAGCTCTTCCAGGAAAACATCGAGAAACTCCTGCACCACTGGTACTTCTGCCAAGTCAGTCTTAGACTCCGCACTCATCAGTACTACAAAGGTTTCACAACCTTTACGGATGCACCTTCTCGCTTGGACTGCAGATATGATCATCTTCACTACTCCCTTCAATCCCTGAAAAGAGAAAGATGTATGGTTGGGGCCATCGAACTAAATCTGCTTCGCCCTACAGTCAATCCTGGCGTTGACTGCTGAAAGTCAGTCCATTCCAAAGATCAAGTCGAATCCTGCTATAGGTAGTTGCAATGCTTCCACGATAATCTCAGTATCACCAAACTGCACTGGTACCCTGCACTTATCTCTGGTCTGCAGAAGGGATCCATTCGGCATCATGACTTCCAACTGTACTGACTCAGGAAAGACTTCTAAATCCAACTTACGCACTAGAGATTCCGCGATAAACGAGTGTGAGGTACCCGTATCAAACAGAATCTTAGAGAGTAAATTACGAATCATAAGGATGCCTACATGAATGAATTATGAAGGGAGATAATAAATGAGTCACTACGGAGGATTGAATGAACTTGTTAAGTAAAAAAAAAAAGCACTTACCAGTCACTACATCCTCCTGATCCTTCGCCTCCTGCTGACCCAGCCCATACGCTCTGGGCTGCACTAAATCTCGACCCTGCTGTGGTCTCCCATCAGTAATCATCAACGTTTTGCCCTTATCAGCCCTGCTAGAGACACCAACTTCGAACTTCGACTACAGGAATAATTTTCATTTAACATCTACTGAAATTACAAGAAATGAAATGTAATACAACAAACTTTGCTTACCTGATTTGCACCAACTTCCTGACAAAAACGAGCTATGTGTCCAGGTTGTCGGCACTTGTAGCATACGCCCGCGCTGGCCAAACACTCTCCTGGATGACGACGCTGACACTAGGGACACGTGGGGTAGTCCTTGCTCATGTCACCAGATTGACCACTCTTCTTACCATCGGGCATCGGCTTCTTGTTCCAGTTCTTTCCTTGATCATTCCTGCTCTGCTGCGGCTGATGCGAATCCTGAGATCGCTTCGCACGGAAACTACTCCGCTTCTGAACTTTCTGCTGGTCAACCTCCAGTCTGCGAGTTGTATCCACCAAGCTCCTGTAATCTGCGTTGACCATAGTCATCAGCGGCTGCCTCAAAGAGTCACGCAAGCCATCCACAAAGCGACTGCACTTCTCAGTCTGATCTCCCTGCATCACGCCCGCATATCGAGACAGATGAGTAAGCTCTCGCTCGTACTCAGTAACTGTCATGTCCCCCTGGAAAAGCCTAAGATACTTCTCCTGGAGACCTCGTCGTACGGAAGGAGGCACGAACCAGCTTGCAAGGGCTCTAGAGAACTCGCCCCAAGTAAACATATCTGATGTACGACCTGGCCAAACATAGTCATACAATTTAAAGTGAAACGCATTACCTCCTAAAATAAAGGAATTGATCAATACACTATACCTGCAGGATCATCTGCCCGGTACTTGTCCCACCAAACTTTCGCCTCACCCCGGAGGAGGAAAACAGCCAAAGGGACCTTCTTGTTCTCTGGGCACTCCAAAACATTTAGCAGGTCTCTGGTGTTAGCTATCCAATCATCTGTGTCCATCGGGGTCTCATCTCCACTGAAGTTCGAAGGCTGAAGTTCTCTAAAATTTCTCAAATAGCGCTCCAGGGTCATCTCCACGGGTACTGGGGCAGGAGCTGGTGCAGGGACTGGTACTTGTACTGGAGCTAGAAACCCTGCAGCCAGCCCTCTCTGAAACTCCATCAGGGCAACAGTGACCGCCCTGGCTATCTGAGACGCTATGTCCATGCCTTCTGGAGTTGCTGGAACTGGTGGTACCTATGGCACGGCAGCATCTCCCATGGTCGCATTAGAAACAGGGTCCTGACGTGAAGATTCACCCGGTTCACTCACTCGTGGTGCCTGATAGAACATACAAAGGAAATCTGTTTAATTAACAAACATCTGAGAAATTTGGCTTAACAATTTATTTCGTACTCTAGAGAAAACTAGGGCTTAATCGCAGCTTAAAGTACTCTACTAACAAAAGTTTACTCTTACGAACTCCTATAGCTCTGTGAATTCTTTCTAGGGTCCAGGGATCCTAAACCTGCCTCTGATACCAATTTGTAACACCCCTTCCCAGTATTTCAGAAATCAGTCGTCCGGCCGGGTCAGCGATATAAAGAAAACTAGGAAACAGTATTAAAACTAATATGCAGCAGGTAATAAAAATCGAAACTAAGCAATTTAAGACAAACAGTGGAAGTTAAAAAGTAAACTAAGGGTAACCACATACCTGACATCTGTATTCACAGAGCCACTAACAAGAATAAAATTGAATTAACTGAAAATCTGCTTAACATTAATAGTCTGATAAAAATTAGATAAAACATTAATCTGGTACATTGTTCCCATCTATGAGTACATGCTGAAAACGAGTAAACTGAAAGGAAAAAATACAATGAACTGACACCACCATAACGTTCATCCTAGGCGTAGTTTCCCACCTGGGTCACCTAAAAAACATTGCCCACGAGGGGTCAGAGTAAAGAAAAAAAACTCCTCCTAGTGACACTAAAAACAGTTTTCATATGATAAATGCATGCCTTTAGAAAACAATTTTGTGCATTAAAAACCTTTATGTTATATGTTATGCATGTCTTCGCACTACTTTCTGGTCAAACATCTACTCGTACTAAACACGCGACTTTTAGTTCACTAACTCAAGTCCTGGCGTTCACTAACTAGCATACTGTCTCACGTCAGGTCTATCCTTGAGTTCTAGGTGGTTTCTAACCTGCACATCTATTTGGAAGGCTCTAGGCAGAGTAGCTCCTAACGCGCAACTGAAACTGGCGACCCGAGACCATCTTACGAACTCAACTGTTCTAGTGTCGCGCGGACACGGTCTCGAATCTACTAACTGTCTCAAAGGGAAGTAAACTCCCAAGACTGTACTGCTCACAAGATATCATATGCCTTATGAGAAAGATAGTGTGCCTCTACCGAGCACGTAAAGACTTGTGTGCTCATTAACCTTTCGGTCTGATGCTACTCTGTTTGGGATATCTCTTTTGGTGAACTACTGGGCGACCCTTGACTTTCTTGTGGTCTACCTGAATGGACATTCACGCCCTTGTTCGGAACAAATTTCAAACCTACGAACACGGTTAACGCTTTCGTACCCAACGTTACTGTTCATGATCCGACTACTTGGGTCTTAGAGCATAGTGTCACCCTACACGTTTTTCGTAACTGTTTTCCTATCACCACACCTTTCTATGCATGGTCATGGTACTTGAAATAAATCTACTCATGTGTATACAAACTATATTTTTTTATTGTTATGTCTAATTAGCAAAAGTTAGGTTTCCTTACAGCGGTGTTGCGGCGCTCGTAGACTCGGCGCGGCGACATCTTCTCTTCCGAAGGCAATTCTACTGCTGGGAACATTCAGAGTGTTGCCCCGAGGCCACCGAAGTCCTGCAATTTAGGGCAAAGCCAATTCTATAATTTTTCCCTTTTAGGGTTTCCGGTGGAAAATCTCCAAAACAACTAGGGTTACAAAATACAAGCGCTAAAACCCAAATATTACCTTTTCGTGGAGTGATTTAGGCTCTCAAAGCGTCCCACACAAAATCCGCAGAGGAACACGACCACCAAAACCTAAAAAGGGCAAATCGAAAACCTAGGTTATTTTTGTTTCAAAAAAGAATGATTTCTACGAAAGAAAGGAGATAAAGGAGAAATAGACTCACCGAAATCAAAAACGGATCTCAACTTCTCCGGTTAGGGTTAGACCCGCTTCTCCCACGGCCAAGGAAGGAAAAGGAACACCCACCGGCGCTCGTAGAGGAAGGAGGAGAAGCCGGAGTGGACTTCTGGAGGGGGATCGGCCGGCGGAAAAGGCCGCGGGAGCCGGCTTGTCGCGGAACGGCGGACGTCGGGCTCGTCGTTTGCGGGAGACGGAAACGCGGGCTGCGGCTCTGTTCGTGGCTTAATCCCGCGAATAGAATGAGGCGTGTGAGTTTTAATAAAAGCGGGATGTGGCTTTCTTAATAACCGTATTAGGTGAGGGGTGAGACTTGTTATTGGCACCCCTAAGTGTTATTAATTCTTGCTAAACGAAACCCAAGCTCTACTAACGCCTTAATACTTAAACGATCTCGCCGAGCAACATTTCTAAAACCAAAAATGCGTCAGAACTATGGGTTGTTACAACAACTAATGTTGCGTTTGGCGTGGCTTATCGCGACTTATTTGCTCCGGTGAGGTTGGACAAAAATATCATTGTCACACCAAAATCTTATGCCCCAAACTAGTTTCTTTTTTTGGTAACAGTAGTAACATTTGTCATACCAAACATATATTCTATGACAATGACGTTTTTGTCTAATCTCATCGGAACAAATAAGTTGTGATAAGCTGCGTCAAACGCAACCTAAGAGTTTGTTTCGGTGGGTGGTGGTGGTTGGATATGGAGCAGTTGGATATGAAGATAAAACAATGTTCTTAAATGAAGCTACCTCTTTGTGGTTGGAATCAAGTACAAACCGACATTTTTGGGGAGTGACATTCCAAATAGTCTATTCAAAGAGGGAAAAAGTGTTTGTATTTTCTGAAAAATGCAACTGCGAAAAAATGGCAAAGCACTCAAATGAGCGGAGCCTAAATATCATTAATCCTCAATACCAATGTTTACTAATTGTTATTACTTTCAAGTCAAGTAAATTGCAAGCCTTCGCTTCACCATATCATTGGGCACCATTGTATTCTATACTTGAGAGCAGAATAAGAAGTAGAATATTAAAACTGTAGAGAGGAAAAATCCACCTTGTATATATGTTCACTTGTTTAGAATACAAAGAATGAATACAAATATATAGACAAGAAGAAGAGAGAGCAAGGCCCTATACACAATGTGGGACTAAAGAGGAGAGAGAAATAACAATAGAAAAACTAAATGGGCCTAGTTAAGTGGGCTTCTTCAACACTCCCCCGCAAGCTGGAGCGTATAGATCATATGCACCAAGCTTGGACAAACACTGATAGAACAAGGTGCTTGATAGGGCCTTCGTGAGAATATCAGCGACCTGATCAGTGCCTGGAACATGCTTTAACTCAAGTCTCTTCATTTGAACTTTTTCTCGTATGAAGTGACAGTCGACCTCAATATGCTTCGTACGCTCGTGAAACACCGGATTCTTCGCTATGTGTATGGCCGCTTGACTATCACAAAAGAGAACAGCAGATGAAGGAAGTTTTACACCCAAATCAGCAAGAAGGCTTTCAAGCCAGGTGAGTTCAGAAACAACCGATGTCATAGATCGGTATTCAGCTTCTGCGGACGATCTAGCAACCACGGCTTGTTTTTTACTTTTCCAAGTAATGAGGTGACCTCCAAAGTAAGTACAGAACCCACTGGTCGACCGCCGATCGTCCAGGGAACCAGCGTAATCGGCATCAGAATAAGCAACCAATGCTGGAGCCGAGGTGGAGGTTTTGTAAACAAGCCCTTGACCCGGAGCTGCCTTAAGGTACCGGAGAATCCGTTCAACAGCCTGGAGATGAGAGACCCGGGGAGCATGCATGAAACGACTGACAACCCCAACAGCAAATGATATGTCAGGCCTCGTGACGGTTAGGTAGATCAACTTTCCGACAAGGCGTCTATAGTACTCCGGGTTCTGGAGAAGCAGATCATTATCAGAGGCATGTGCACAGAGCTTGTGATTTGCCTCCATTGGTGTATTAGCTGGCTTACAACCTGTCTGGCCAGCATCTTTGAGGAGATCGAGACAGTACTTCCTTTGGGAGAGTACAAGCCCATCCGGTCGTCGCGCGATCTCAAGACCGAGGAAGTAGCGAAGATGCCCTAGGTATTTGGTCTGAAATACGGTGCTCAGATGTTGTTTGACCGCTTGGACCCCCTGTGAGTCATCCCCAGTGAGTAGGATGTCGTCAACATAAACCAACAGAATTACAGTTCCCGTTGCCCGGTGTCGGGTGAAAAGGGAGAAGTCAGCAAAGCTCCGAGTGAAACCCATATCCTGAACCACCTTACTGAATTTGTCAAACCACGCCCGGGGAGATTGTTTGAGACCATAAATGGATTTCTTTAGAAGACACACATGAGACTCCCCCGTGGTCTCAAACCCGGGTGGTTGGCGCATGTAGACGGTTTCGTGAAGATCACCATTCAGAAAAGCATTCTTGATATCGAGCTAATGAAGGGGCCAGTGGCGATGTACAGCTACGGAGAGAAGCACACGAACGGAGTTGAGCTTGGCCACTGGAGAGAAGGTTTCCTCATAATCGAGACCCTGCTGTTGAGTAAAGCCACGGGCCACCAGTCTGGCCTTCAGGCGGGCAATAGTGTCATCCGGGGCATGTTTGATGACAAACACCCATTTACATCCAACCGGGTGTTGACCGGGAGGTAAAGGGACCAGGGTCCAGGTCTGGTTGGCCCAAAGGGCCGTCATTTCTTCCTCCATGGCAGCCCGCCAGCCAGGATGTTGTCGCGCCTCCTGCACAGAGTTAGGAATAGAAACAGAAGATAATGAAGTGGCAAAGTGGCGAAGCGGTGGTGAAAGGCGATGGAGAGAGACGTAATTTGCCATCGGATGAGCAGTGGAGGCAGGAACCGGAGCAGCAGGTGGCAGAGCATCAGAGGGCGAGGCCGACTGCAGTGGGGCATCGGGAGTAGAAGAGCGACGAGAATAGACCCAAATAACAGGTGGAGTCGGACGGACCGGAGCCGGGTCAAGAGGAGGAGGCGAGGATGAGGAGCAGGGAACCGGGATGATAGGACGAACAACATCCGGAGCAGAAGAAAGGGGAACTATATCCGGGGCAGAGAAGAAGGGAAGATCTTCCCGGAAAGTAACGTCTGCAGAGACGGTAACCTTGCGGGTAGTAGGCGAATAGCACATATACCCCTTCTGAGTGCGAGAGTAACCGACAAAGATATGTTTGGCCGCACGGGGATCCAATTTGTCGGTAGGAGGGCCAAGATGGTGAACGCAGCAAGTACACCCAAAGATACGAGGAGTCACAGGGAAAGGTGGAGTGGACGGAAAAAAGAGACTGAACGGAGTGGCATTCTGAAGAACGGAGGACGGTTGATTAGAAAGCAGGCGGTGGAGAGCGCAAAGTTCCAGTATGGTTTGGGAACCTGCATTTGAATCATAAGGGACCGAGCCACATCAAAAAGGTGCCGATTCTTGCGCTCGGCGACACCATTCTGTTGCGGAGTATACGCACAAGAGGTTTGGTGGATAATGCCGAACTCAGAGCAGAGGGTCGCGAAGTCATGACCAGTGTGCTCTCGCGCATTGTCGGTACGAATAGTGCGAATGGGCGCAGAGAATTGAGTACCAGTCTCAAGAATGAATGCCCGGAAGACGCGGGGAAGCTCAGATCGATCGCGAAGAAGATACAACCACGTCATGTGCGAATAATCATCAATAAAGGTCACGAAATAGCGATAGCCAGAAATACTAGTAATTTTGTACGGACCCCATATATCGGAGTGTACTAAAATAAAAGGAGCGGAGCTCCGAGTACAATTAGAAGGAAATGATGCACGTGGCTGTTTGCCAAAAATACATGTTTCACATTGAAAAACAGGAAGAGATACATCCGGAAGAGCCTTCTGGAGGACAGGTAGAGGAGCATGACCAAGACGTCGATGCCAATCGGAAGATGATACAGATGCGAGGAGAGTAGGAGAGGCATCAAGAAGGTAGAGCCCGTTCTGTAGTCGTCCCTTACCAATGATAGTCCGCGTCTGCTGATCCTGTATCAGACAAGAAGAAGAAGTAAAGGTCACTGAGCAATGTAAATCAGAAGTAAGGCGACCAACAGAAAGTAAATTGAACGGAGAGCCCGGAACATGAAGAGCCGAGCGGAGGTGGAGAGAAGGGGTGAGAGAGATATCAGCACAGCCAGAGACAGGGACGGAGGCGCCATTGGCCACAGTAATGTACTTCGGGTGAGGGGAAGACAAGTACTGAGGTGGCCGACCAGAGGTGATGTGGTGAGTAGCACCCGAGTCGAGGATCCATTGCGGGCCAGAGGAAAGGCAGGTGATACCTTCATTGGAGATGGAGGCAGCGGAGGCAACTGAGGCTGGCGGGCGGCTGAGCAGGCCCTGAAGATGCTGAAGCTGGAGGCGAACCTCGTCGAGGCCTGGATGAGCGGGAGAAGAGTCGGTGGCAGCAACAGAGGCCTGCGGACGAGGAGGGCGACCATGCTTGCGATAACACATGGCCTCAAAATGCCCATCTTTGCCGCAGAACGGGCACTTAGGCCGAGGCCGTCCACCTCGACCACGTCCCCGAGAATCAGAGCGGCCTCCACGGACAGAGGAGGGAGGAGGCAGTAACGGTGGAGGGACCTGCTGGATAAGAACCGGAGAAGGAGGTCCAGACACATCTAGAGGCGGGGTGACTTTGAGAAGCATGGAACACACATCTGAGAAGGACGGAGTAACAGTAGAAGAGAGGATGTGAGCCCGAACACTGTGAAGGTGATGGGGTAGCCGAGCCATCATCATGGCTATACCCACAGCTTCCTTTTGGACACGTTGGGCAGCAAGGTCGCCAGTAGGAGGCTGATGTTGGATCCATGCCTCGACCAAAGATCGAGCCTGAGCAACAAAGGAAGTCAGATCGGTCGTACCACTGCTATCGAGGGCCTGGAGAGCAGTGATAATGTCATACAGATGGTGCAGACTATCCTTGCCGGAGTAAAGGGTATGGAGCTCGTCCCACATTCCTTTGGTCGTCTCATGGTACATGGCCAGGCGATAGGATTTGCTATCAAGAGAATTAAGTATCCATGTCTGCACACGACCATCATTACGTAACCAATCATCAGTAGGAGTACCGGTAACCACCTGGGTCAAGTGATGAAGAAACCCCTTGGACTGCAGGACCCGGCGAACAGAATGTGCCCATTCAACAAAATTCTTCTTGCCAGTCAGAGAGATAGTCGTAATACGAAGTTCATCCCGGATGTCAGGAAGAGAGGCCGGTCGGTCTGTAGGAGGAATGGCCGTGCCGGTTGATTCAGCAGAAGATCCCATAGAGGAGAAGCGGCTAGGAAGGCAGACCGGCAAGAGAGAGAGAGTCCGCGCGACTAGAGACAGCAAGCGGTCAGAGATAGTCCGCCCGGTCACGATGGAAAGATACCAGCGGCAGGAGGACGCCGCGACCAGAGGCGGATAGAGATCAGCAGACAAAGATAATCCGCACGGATAGCAGGAGAAGAGGACCACGACCTAAATGCGGGAGGCAACAGTCCGCACGGTCAGGCTGAGCACAGCAGCGGTCAGAGACAGAAGCTACGAGCGGGCAGAACGAAGAGACCGCGAGTAAAGATCACTCAAGCGGAGAGAATAGACCGCGAGTAACAACACTCAAGCGGAAGGAGAAAAGGGGCCGCAACGAGCAACAGCGAAGAGGCCGGGAAGGAAGCTGCGAGAACCAGACCGCTGCGAGAACCAGACCGCTGCGGCAAGAGGCAGGTCGCGGCGAGAACAAGGCCGCAGCGTAGAGGACCAGATTGAAGAGAGCAGGCACCGGCGAGAAGATGCAACGGCAAGAGGCAGGCCGCTGCGAGAAGAGGCAGGCCGCGCGGTCACACCAGCGACCTAGCAGATCACGACCAAAATGCGGAAAGGGAAGTCCGCACGGTCAGGTGGACAAAGCTGCGGATAGAGAGGAGGCGGGAAGGAGAAGCCCGGAGAGGAGGTCGCGAGTTACCACTCAAGCGACAAACCGGAACAGACCGCACGGGAAGAGAGCCCGTAGCGGATAGGATAAAGAAGTGGGGAGAAGAGGGCCCCACAGGACAGAGCAGACAGAGGCTATAAGAAGCCCAAGGAGGAGGGTGGAACCACGGAGAGGAAAAGGGAGCGGAAACTGAGGGACAGACCGCTGGAAGCTGAGCGGCCAGGGAGAGAAGCGGATAGGAGAGGGAGACCGCAGAAACCGCCCGACGCAGGTGGTTAGAAACGGAGAGTCCGCCCAAGGAGGACCTTTCCCTCTGATACCATGTAGAGAGGAAAAATCCACCTTGTATATATGTTCACTTGTTTAGAATACAAAGAATGAATACAAATATATAGACAAGAAGAAGAGAGAGCAAGGCCCTATACACAATGTGGGACTAAAGAGGAGAGAGAAATAACAATAGAAAAACTAAATGGGCCTAGTTAAGTGGGCTTCTTCAACAAAAACAAATACAAATGTAAACTTGAATTAGAGGACTATATAATGAATCATCAATCAATTCGTTGGGGGCATCTCTCTATCCACATACTTTATGAATCATATCCAACACAATATCCAAACAATGCACGTACAATGATTCTAATTCTGAACCAAAAGCTATAATTAATGATGCATTAGTAATCACAGTATCAAACAGAAAATGTGGTCTAGCAGATAAGCCTGCATGTGATGAATTATGGATTTCCAACAGTAATGACGATATTTATGGTCAGTTCTTATTGATGAATATCAATTAAATAAAACGTTGAAGCCATAGTTTTCCAAACCAGATTGAATTGAAGTAAATTCGAAGTCAATAGCCGTTGATAGCAAAATTATGAGAGTAAAGAAGAAGATGAAATTTAGATTCTTTGTTCACTTGATTCCTAGAACCGTCCTCTGTCCAAGCTTTTTAAATTTGAAATCCTCCTCCCGTGTGATCAATCATTTGGATTTTCTCCTCTACTTCATTGGCATTATGACCAATTGTTCAATTTTACTGTGTTTACTGAATTGGTAATTCTAAGAGCCTAAGTGACGCATGACGGATCTATAAGTGGCGAACAAGTGATGCCCTAACCCTACATGCAATGCAAAAATTCATGCAATGACTGCAATGAACCTAAATACCGTTTAATGAAGAATGGGACACGATGTGTGACTAACTAACAATCCTAAGTGAGGTGCAAATACGTAGCTCTCCTATATGCAGTATGAAAACAGGAAGCAGCGGAGAGAACAAAGCAAGCAATAAATAAAATTAAATCTCAAGCGATATAATTTCAGCAAAAGTAAAATAATTCTTTTAGGCAAAGTAAGCTTAAGCTTTCCCCCATGAGGGAAAAAATGAGAGCGCGCGGCGAATGATTCCTGCAAATCACAAAATATCTCAACGTAAACAACCACGATACTTTCGATCCAAGCAAGTATGAAATCACATAATCATATATTAATATTGAAGAAAATGCTTCATACAATAATAAAATAATACTCACAAAGTAGGGGGGGCTGCGTGTGGAGATCCGGTGATTCACGAGTGCTTGATGGCTGTCCGGGAGAAAACGATTGTTGTATAGTGTCTGGAATCCGACACTGGAAATGGAGAGGGCTGGATCTAGGGGCAGTTTTCTGGATTGGATAGGATTCAGCAGTAGGGGAGCGTATGGGGATTTAAGGGGCTGCTGTGAATGCTTATTAGAGTTAAAAGGAGGAGAAAAAACTGCTGCTGGGTAGTGATACGAGAGGGGGATGGCTGAATTTCTAGACAGTGGAGGGGTTTGAACAGAGTTTACGGTGAGGAGAGCTCAAGATGGCTGCTATGAAAGGTTTGGTGGAGGGCTTTTGCACAGGAGATGGGGAAGGAGTTATTCTTCTTTTCCCTGGCAGAAAAGTGAGGCGGAGGTGAGTTTCCTGGAGGTATTAAAAAGTCAAAAGAATAGCTCTGTTAGTTGGTACGTGGAGACTAAGAATAGCGCTGCTGAGCTGATTTTACGCGAAAAAAGGATTTATGGCAACTAGAATAGGGGAAACTCGCAGAAACTGAAAATAGTGGGGGGCTAGGATGTGGGAGGGGGCTGCGAGGGTGAAGATTGGGGGATAATAATACAAACCTAACGAGTCGCACCTTAGGGCTTCGCAGTATCGCACCACGAAAGATCGCACAATTCCGGGAATTCTTTTCTCCAAAATCAGCAATGAAAAAAATGGTTGCCCCCTACTCGTATTTATAATAAAAGGACATTAGGGCATCATAACATCAACGGCTATGATTGATTGAGCGTGTCAAGTGCCCGAACTCACAAAATAAAGATTGAAAATACAAAAGTTATATGTGAAAAAACATGTGAACAAAAATCCGGACACATCTGCGGAGTCAGGTCGCCGATCCGGAGAAACTAAATATGGCAAATGGTCAATCGGTCTCGTACGGGCCCAAAACTCATGCTCCACTGCGGGTTCATACCGTTGTTTCTCATCATTCTCCCCGGCTTGAAAGAATTCATCTCCTGATGAATGGAGATTGAAATCCTCTTGGTGTGTGCCAGGCAAAATTTATGAGGGAGATCTGGGAAAGTCTAAGCAAGGATTGGAAATAATATATTTATGAAACAATATATTGTAATATATTTATGAAACAATATATTATAATATATTGTAAACAATATATTGTATTGTTATTTTGACAATAACAATATATTGACAATAATATTGTAAATTTAAAATTTTAAAAATATATAATATATATAACAAAAATACAAAAAAAAGATTTATGAGCTAGCGCCTAGAGGTCCAGTCGCACCTCTCAATCTTTTTTCAATTCATTTACAACCGTTTGATTTGATTACAGCCGCACCTCTCAATCTTTCGTATTAGAATCATTAGTTGAATCTCAGCCACATTTCTAGCATTTACAATACAATATATTGTATTGCTAGCATTGCAATACCAATATATTGTATTGTTAGCATTACAATATCAATATATTATATTGTTTATTTTCAAAATTACAATACAATATCAGACAGTATTGTTCCAGTCCCTAAGTCCAAGTATCGTCGATCATGGGGCATCCTCTCCAATGGTACTCATGTCTCTAATTATCGGGCACGGCTACTCATGCATGGGCCACAATATCAATAATGTTCTCAAGAATCCAATGATGTGTTGGAAGTTCCATGATAATTGCATTAGCATCATAAAGGTACAGGAAGAAAAACAAGAAAAGAAAAGCCCACTAGCCAAAGTCATCATGGACAAGTTCCATGAATTCGGTCGGGGCGGAATTCACATCGTTCCAAACAAAATCATTAGAGCTACCAAATTTAGCACAAAAATCTGCAAGTCTGTTGGCCTCCCGAGGAATGTGCCTGATAAGAACCTGGTTAAGCTCAGCCAGAAAAGAGAGATCCTGCGCCATAAAGTTGGCGTCGCTCCAAGTCGCCCGGTGCATCGAGTTGCGGCAGAACTCCAGCACATTCTTGCAGTCCCCCTCAATGATGACACCTTTAGCCGCCAGCATGGCCGGGGAGAGAAGCCGGCGGAGAGAACGGAGCGCCTCAAGCTTGACTTGGTCGGGATCCCAATGAGAAAGCCCCGAGCCCGCAGCAAGTTGCACAGCCCCACGGTGGTTACGGACGACGACACCAATGCCTGCGCAATTGTTTGGAAAAACAGCCCCGTCCACATTAATTTTAATCCAGTCCGGCGGCGGGGGGCACCAAAAAATCGATGGAGACGGCATGTCCGGCCGGTTGGTGCCCCGGTAGCGCGTAGAGAGAAAATCAGTAGAGCAGTTGATGTTCTCCAAAATAGTTGCGGCAAGAATCAGCGGCGTGCCAAACTCACGCCCATGAACTTTGGCGTTCCGTGCCCGCCAGTGCTGGTACACGACATAGCAGAACACCCGGAGAGGCCCCAAGTTGAGCTTGCGGGTAGAGGAAACAAGAACCGGGAAGGACGACCAGTCCTGGACAGCAGGCATATCAATCCCCCATCGGTGAAGCTCGCGAGAAATGGCAGCAACGTTGGAGCAGCCCCGCATGATGTGGTCCCGGTTCTCAGGTGACGGACAGCCCCAGGGGCACACGCCCGAGTCAATGAGGCCCCATCGCAGCAGCCAACAGCGGGTGGGGATGGCATCCTGCGCCAGGCGCCACCAAAATAGACGTTCGCGAGGCCGTAGGCCCAGCCGAGACAGCCAAGAGAAGTCCGCAGAAGGGCTCGGGAAGCAAGCCGCATAGGCCATGGAAGCAATAGTCTTACCATTGTGTTGAAAGTTGAGCTCCAATCCGTCCCGTCCCACAGCTGGGTAGGTCGGTATTTGCACGATGGTATCAACAAGAGAGGGGCCAAAGAACTGCAACAACTTAGAACGGTTCCATTCCCCGTTCTCCGTAAGCATCTCCGAGAGCAACATGGAGTCCGGAAGTTGGGAGTGTATAAAAGTAGGTCAGCGGGCAAGAACCCGGTCTTGAATCCAACGGTCGACTAGAATGTTAATATTCTCACCGCGGCCAATGCGCCAGCGGGAGAGGATGTGTTGGAAGTTTCGGTGCCATCGTTGGTGGTGATGGTAAAGCCATAGGCAGCTGACTCAAACGCGTGTGGGACTCAGGAGTGGGTAGGGTGTAGGGTCGGGGATTTGGTGGTATAGGCTCTGGAAGGTCTCCACAATACGAGTGCACATACTCGATAGGATCGTAGCATGACGTCAAGTCCTCAATATTAGATATGAGATGGATATCCATACTCCCAAGGATATCAAACACGTTGGCATTTGCTTCAATCCTTATCAAGATTGTATAGGGACCAATTCACCTGACGCACAAATTTTTAGCAGGCCCCCAAGGGAGCCTCTTGATATGTGCATTTTATACATGGTTTTCACCCTGAGATTCAATGTGTAATTGTCCTATTTTTTGCTAGATGTGTATGGAAAATGCTCGTTTTCATATTATATGCATCGCTGGACTGTGGGGACGTGTTTTCCTGGCAGTGTGGATTTTTGTGCATGTCCAGGGAACTTATGTCCAAAATTGCTCATGCACACACATGCGGCGCGCGTGCATCTCATCACCAACCAAATTTTATTTCATAGGATTTCGTAAAAAAAAAAGATGAAAATATTGATACAGAAACATTCCACCATATAAATACAGATTTTATTTTTAATTTTTCAACAATAGGGATATTGTATCGGGCAATGTGGGGGCATGGAGGTCTGTCATCTCATGTTGTGAGGGTCATGGAAATTCTACTTGATTGTGAGTCATCATGAAAAAGAAAGTCTTCTGGATTTCACAAGATGGAATGACAAATTTTTGAGGCCGCAGTCAAAGGATGTAGCTCTAGCACAAACCACATCATAAATCACTCGTATGAGCCATCAAACAGTCCAATAAGTGGCAATTGAAAATTTTACAGGATCAACTATATGGTGACATGAACTTGATCAAGGTCAAGTCCTTTCCAAGCAAGTATGTCAGACGCAATAGCAGTATAGCACTAGTAAACATAGGACCCCAATGTCCTATCGAAGTCCCGAGTAAATACAGATAACACATTATTGGACTGTTTAGACCTGACAGCAAACAGGAATCCCGATACATAACATATTGCTTCTCGTTTTGGACTTTTTATTTCATTTTTAGGCATTGATGCTATAAATATACCCCACCCCTTCATCTTCCCCATGTACCTCCAACCTTTTGATTATTCAAAATTCTAGTTGTGAAACCCCAATAGTCAATGATTGTACTTGAGCGAAGATATTCCCATGGGCCTTCAAGTGTAGCGAAGATATTCCCATAATAAGGGTCTTCAAGTGTTTGTGTGGAGAAATCCTTGTAGAAAGTTTTTTTTTCTTTATCATTTTTTATGCGTCAAATTGACTCCATAAAAGGTTTAGAGGTCAAGATCGGTAGTAGTCGTCAAAAAATCCAGTACTGTACAAGCGACCATTTCAGTGCCGGCTGACTAAAGATGGGAGGATCTTCATAGTGAAGAAAGACACAAAATTAAATGGCGCATTGATAGCATGGTAAGTCGGGAGGATCATCAAACATAGACAGAAGTTTATCTATTTGGTGCTGGCTCAGCTGGAAAAGAAGCATCAAAAAAACTCATCAAGCGGAGCATATTTTGATTAGAAATGCTCCATTGCAAGAAAGGAGAAGAACAAAATAAGGTAGTGCAGTTGGTTAATTAAAGCACTCACGTGAAAGGTAATATAAATATGCAAGAAATACTTCAATGGAAGAAAATTCATTGATAGAAAGAGCTTTGGAAAGGAGTAGGTAGAAAAGATTCTTAGTAGTTAAAAACCAATTCCTTAAGTGAGTAAATAGTCATATCAAGTAACAATAGTGAATCACTAATCCGACTTCATCTTCTTCATCAGTCACAGCTTATGTTAATCAAGAGTGGAAACAAGAAAGGAATCCAAATGTCCCACAAAAAGCACACTAGCCCCTTCAACAATCACCCATCCCAAAATCAATGCAAGCAGACAAACTGAGAGAGAAAAATGACCTGCAGCGCCATGAGCGAAATGACACTTGCTGCCGAATGGGCAGTATCCCGTCAACTCCCACTTGTTACATATCCTAGTCTTCCAATTCGAAGGTTTCTGGATCATGGCAATTCCAACGGTCGGTGAAAGGCTAATAGTAACACTCTCCCTGGCCTTTAACTGTTCATCATGCATGAAGGTGCACATATCACCATATGGACACCCCTCTTCAGTATAGAATTTCTTGCAGTGCCTCCCCTTGTAGGGTCTCTGCCCGTCAACGGACCCTGGAGACGTATTCAGGCTTGGTATCTGGTGCTCCTCCCTCGGCTCCGGTAAACTACCCTCTTCATGGGCGGCGACAATCTCCTGCCAGTTAGGAGGAGGTTTCCTCAGCTCCTCCATTCCATGAGCAAAATTGCAGTTTGTGACATAAGGGCACGTCCCAGACCTGAATTTGCAGCATAATTTCGTCTTGAAAAACATTTTCCCAAGGGTTTTGGACTTGCTTGGAGCAGAGTCTGCCTGAGAAGAAGTTCGGGGCTTCTTGCTATGAGGCTGTTCGCTCCCCGCCCTGGATTGGGATTGCTGCCGGCCATCGTTAGCTGAATTGGATATGGCCTCCGAGTGATCGCCGTTCCAGGCACGGTAATCATCCTCGGTGGCCCATATTGATTGATCAAGCAGTGGAATTGTAGATTCGGAACAGACGGCAGAGGCGTCTGGAATAATCTCAATCGCATAACCAGATCTGCCTCCATAATCCATGATCAGATACTCCAAAATGTAGAAGCAAATGATCGCTTTCCAATCCCTTTCAAAGAGAAATCATCTTTTTATGATGGTGAAGCGTGTGAGAAGCGATGCAGCTGAATTGATCGGATGGGGAAGAAGCGACGTATCAAGAAAGTGGATGATTGAGGAGAATGGGCATGGGGAGGAGGAAATCACGGGGATAAGGGAAATGGCTGAGGGGAAACGTACAATTGGGGCTAGGGTTTCTGGGGAGCAAGAAAATGGAAACGTACAGTCGGCGGCGGGTAGCGAGGAAGCCTGGGACCTCTCTTAGATCCTTCGACGGTGATGGAGGTTGAAGATGGGCCACATAAGACGACGAACAATTGGGGCTAGGGTTTCTGGGGAGCAAGAAAATGGAAGGTGAACGAGGACAATCAGATTTCGCCTACAGAACTCCGTAGAATTTTTTTAAGAGGATAATCGTGGTTTGCTAATAGCCCAATAGTAAATTTGTTTTAGTGATTGCTGTTGGGTTCCACAAAAATTTATGAGTCAAGCGAGAAAGACTCGGATCAAAGATGCTTTGGGAAAGTCAATCTGACCGGACAAGTCGTGCGCGTGGAGCCGTGCTCCCCCAAATCCCGGAAACACCGGAGAAGAGGGTCAAACCTGCACATGCGCACAGGCAGCACCCCAAGTCTCGAAACACCCGAGAAGAGGGTCAAACCAGCGCACGCGCACAGTCAATACCCCAGCGCGGCCGCGCCCCGCGACCAGCCCGCACCCCGCCCACGCCCCCGACCGTCGTCGGCCGCCGCCGCCACCGAGCACCTTGCACGGGCCACCCGAACCACCAGAATGACACTTTCGTTATTTTGCTAAAATTGTTGATCCATGTAACCGAAACGGAGCAACGACATTCAACGGCACAAATTCCTCTTCAGCGCAATTACAAACGTATCCCTTCAGAAAACTATAAATAGGCATCACGGGCCTTCATTTGAAGACAGGAAGGATACGAGAGAGAACTCTGAGGTTTTTCAGCAAGATTGTGGACTTAGACCGATTCTACGATTACGATTAGCAAGATTGTGGACTTAAGGATTTTTCCAGCCAGAACACTCCCTCCAAGGTTCTGTGAATCAGCAGCACTCCAAGGTCGGAGCGTTTCCATCGATGCTCTTAGGACTTTGCTCCTTCTCCGTCGTTTTCTTACTTTGCAATTGTGACGGTGAGGCAGCATGTCGCCCTCCGGGAGAAATATCCAAGCTCTTGTAAACCTCAAGGAAATAATGGATTTTGGCTCGGCACAACTCCAGCCACGTGGTTTTTCACCCTTTTCAGGTTTTCCACGTCAAAAAAAACCCTTTGTCGCTTGCTGATATTTTCTTTGACTGTTTGCACCCCGGTCCAATTCCGAGCTTAGGCGGTCCGATTCTCTGGACCGTAAAAAAGTCGGGTACCCGCAACAATTGATAATAGCAAAAAACAATCCTAATGATCATTTTAAAAAAATGATTTTTTAATTATTATAATTTGTTGATAACACTGTCTTATTTGCTAATAATAGCGTCCTAAACAAACTTAATATGATTTTTAGTAAATAGAATTATTGTTGTTGGTCGCTCAATGCTCTCACGGTCTGGTCGAAGTGAATGTCTTAGCTTGAGAGTGAGTCGAGCATACAAATAGTCATAAAAAGAATCAATGGGTGACAACAAGGCGTTTGACGTTGAAATCCGGGGAAAAAAACCGTGGGGACGAATAGGTGCCAGCTGCCAATATGATGCAGTGGTCCAGAGCTGCCTCTCTCTGATTCTGCACCAGAGGAACACACCCGGTCCCACCACCGAGCTGCAGCCTAAGCACCCCACCCATGATCGCACATATTCTCAGTCGTTTTACGGGATGACCTCATGCCACGCCCGATCGAGGTCGTACGGTCCCCCGACTGCGCTGCTACGTAGTCGCGTCGGCGTCCAGGAGGTCCGCGCTGGCGCGTGGAAGGGTCATCTGTAACGGCCCGGCTGGATCACTCAGAGGCTGCCCGTACCAACACCTGGGCCAAGCTAGCTTGGCCCACCAACCGGCACCGCTACAGGGATGTTGAAGGTGCCTTGTTAAGGAGGTGTTGGGTTCAAAACCTGGCATGCTCAAAAACCTACCGTGTTGAGAAATAGGTCGAAGATGGGTTTGGGTGCCACGGGCTGCAGCCTTGTAGCGGTGCCGGTTGGTGGGCCAAGCTAGCCAGGCCCAGGTGTTGGGTGCAACTCAGTTGGTGGTGAGGGTTGTTGAAGGTGCTTTGTTAAGGAGGTGCTGGGTTCGAAACCTGGCATGCTCAAAAACCTATCGTGCTGAGAAATAGGCCGGAGATGGGTTTGGGTGGCACGGGCTGCAGCCCTGTAGCGATGTCGGTTGGTGGGCCAAGCTGGCCCGGCCCAGGTGTTGGGTGCGGGCAGCCTCTGAGTGATCCAGCCGGGCCGTCACTAGATTCCCTTAAGTTTTGACCACTCAAATATTATGAACCCAACACCTCCTTAACAAGGCACCTTCAACAACCCTCGTCACCAACTGAGCTGTAATGCCCCCGGTTTTTCTATATTTGTTTGATCATTGTTTGGCGTTATGATGATGCATTTTTGGCCCTTTTGTCGTTGTTGAAGCGTGATCTTAGCTTTTTAGGTTCCTTAAGTGACCTATTAGTAGTATGTTTACAAGATTCCTCAGCTAGCCGGAGTCTGTTTTGGTGTCTCGGCTGAGCATCTCAGGGAATGCTTGTACTTTGGCTTGGGAGGTGTTAGCCCGAATTTTTGATCGTCGGATGTTGTTTTCGATTACGTCGTTGTTTTTGTAGCTTGGGTGTTTAGCTACGATGCGAGTTTCGGCGAATTCCGAGATCGTTTGTTTTCGCGTCGTTTTGACGTTTGTTGAGTTAGCTGGCAGTGTGTTACCAGGTTGTTGCTTTGCAGTGCATAGCTTTGTGTGGTCGAGCTTGGTAAGGCTTGTGCCTTGTTTTAGGCTAAATTTGTTTGGTTGATTTTATATGTATATATATATATATGTGTGTGTGTGTGTGTGTGTGTGTGTGTGTGTGTTTGTATGTTTGGCTGGCTGTTACCTATTCAAGTTTATATTAGTGCAGGTAAGCTAGCATATATGTATATATGAATTAAATTGTGTGTTGTATATATATCAATATGCATATAAGTAAGCTGGTTTTTATATGTGTGTATATAAACCCTAAACCCTAAACCCTAAACCCTAAACTTAGCTTGATATATTCTCCTCCTTATTTCTCCATTCCCGAGCCAGAACTTAGCTTTCAGGGGAAGAAATCGGGAGGCGAAGGTGTCGGAGCTCCGGTCGGCGGTTGCTGGAATTTTAGAGCAGTTTTCTCTCGGGTAAGATCAGATTTGGCTTGCTCTCGTCTAGATCTTTCTTCCTAGGTAAGTTATGCTTATTTTAGGGCTGTTTCTAGGAGTTAGGGTTTTTGGGTTCTCTTCTTCTTCTCTTAAAGCTCTGTTTTGACCCGTAGATGGCCGATCTTGCCGCCAAAGCCATATTTCTTGTTGTTGCTGCTGCATCTTGGCGATGAGGCAAGTGGCGCCTTGCCCTTGCCATTTTGACCCCTTTTTACTTTGTTAATTTGCTGTAATTAGCTCTGTTTTTATTTCTAGGAGCTAGTACAGCAGTGTTTCTTTACTTCAGCCATGTCCGGTTCAGGTTGTCTAAGAATTTGGCTAATCTCTCCCTCTTTATTCTCAGTTTGGTGTCCAGTTGGTAGCTGGAGGTAGGGTATGACCGTATTTAGTTGTAGTATAAGTCAGATAGCTGCTGTGACCGGGTAGAAAGGGTAGGAGAGAGAGTGGGAATTAAATTTTCAACTCTCTGTTTCCAAGCGTTGAGTGAGCTCAGGCAGAGGTTTTAGCTTTTAAATTCAAATTTATTCTAAGTCAAAAGCGTTGAGTGAGTGGACCTCACTCAATGCCTTGGCAGTTAGGCTTTTTGGCGTTGAGTGTGGTGAACTCACTCAACGCCGAAGTTAGGTTTTGCGGCTAAGTCATTTGGCATTGAGTGAGTGGACCTCACTCAACGCCGCGTCGAGTGGACTCGACGACGTCCCTGGCCAGTGTTTGGCGTTGAGTGAGTGAAGCTCACTCAGCGCCGCGTCAGGTTTGGCGTTGAGTGAGTGGAGCTCGTCGATGCTCACTCGACGTCGTCCCTGGCCAGTGTTTGGCGTTGAGTGAGTGCAGCTCACTCAACGCCTCGTCAGGTTTGGCGTTGAGTGAGTAGAGCTCGACGCCGTCCCTGGCCAGTGTTTGGCGTTGAGTGAGTGAAGCTCACTCAACGCCGCGTCAGGTTTGGCGTTGAGTGAGTGGAGCTCACTCGACGTCGTCCCGGGCTAATGTTTGGCGCTGAGTGAGTGAAGCTCACTCAACACCACGCCGAGTGGACTCGACACTTTTGTCATGGGTTGGTGTGTTTCCTTAGGATTGTTAGTGTGACTTTTCCCTTGGGGGTGTTGGGTGTTCGGCTAGTTTTGCTTGGATGCCGACTCGTGGATTATGACAGGTGGTGTGGTTTTTTGGGCTCTATAAGGGGTGAATTGTGTGTGCTGAGCTATGACCACCACCACCTAGGCCGTGTTGGGCTGGTATGATTGGATGTGTGGACCCTGTAGTTGCCACCGATTATTTTCACCCTTGAGTGTTTTTGGGTCTGGTTGTTGGTAAGGGATGTGCCGCCCACTCCGACCCAAGGTTTTCACCACAGCCAATAATTCACAAAGATTGGGACTGTTAGTTCCTTTTCTTTCTTATGGCTATTTCTGTTGGTATAAATATGTCTTGTTGCGACTGCAGGTTCCTTTCTTTCACAAAGCATGTTGTTATTGTACTCACACTTGGTGTATTTTTTTTTTTATTTTATTGCTCTTTAGATAGTGTTCTTTTCTTACTGTCATACCTTTTCTTCTACTGATAGCATTTTGTTGCCGGGTTGGTAAACCCTTCCTTATTTTTTTATGAATCTAATGCTCCACTTCTTTTGATTTTATTCTTGCTGAGGTGTTCCTTTTTTTGAATGTCTCAGGTTCAGAGCAGTAGCCGGTTGAGCGGCTAGTTTTCTTGTGGAGCTTGCTTGTGGCCTCCTGGGTAGCTGAGATTCCTGTTCCTCATCCTTGTGAGGTAATTTTCCTCTTTCTGTATAGACATGCATGCTCGCCAGTGGGTTCGTGTCAAGTTGTTGATGCCCACTGGTGGCCTAATTGTGATGCTGGGTATGAACTGAAACTGTTATTTTTGCCTTTTTGGAGGTTGTTCGCTTGCTTTCTGGGAATGATTTATGTTAGGTTGCATGTTAGGTATTTTAAACCCTAAAAGCGTTACTATATGTACCTCATGCACGTCATGTTTATAAAACTAAAGCACTATTTTCCCAAGTAACGTAAAGACTATTTTGATACTATACTAAATTTAGAGTCGTGCATACCATGAGTCGTTCATTGGGGACACTTATGCTCATTTTGAATATCAACTTAACCAAAGTATTTTCCGATGCGTATAAATATATTTTTAATTTTTGACTAGCTGATCCACTGTGCCGAGGGATACAACCATCAAATTTAACTAGTTTTCTTTCATATTAAATTATGTATTTTTTCAAAGATAGGGAGTCTGGAGTCTTGCCTGAACGTGTGCAGTTGTCTCATGCACGACGTGACATCATGGCGCATATTTTCTCTTGCTCTGATATGATTTAATTGTTGAGAAAATGCGGGTCGTGACATCTCACGTCAAAGCAGGAGGGTCGTGCAGCCCCACAGGAGGGTTGCATGGTTGCAATGTCGCGCGGTCGTGTGGGAGGGCAACACGGCTACGCGGTCGCACGGGATGGTCGCACGATCACGTGAGAGGGTCGCGAGGTCGCGTGGGAAGTCAGCACGGGCCCGTGGTTGTGTGGGAAGGTCGCGTGATTGTGCAGAGGCGGTCTGTCCCACCCTAATTAAGGGGTGTGGTGCTCTGCACCCCCATGATGGGGGGGGGGGTGTTGTTATCCTCACTCCATGATGGATTGGGCGTGGTTATCCGCACCCCCATGATGGGAGATGCGGCAATCCACGCCCCACTAAAACGTATCTTTTGGGAACCCTATCAAAGCCTAATTGGACATGCACTCAATACTAAAATATATGAGTTATAGGGTCCTCCTCAATCCATAGGAATTCCAGGATATGAATAGTCGGAATTCCCTCATCCCTGCCAACCGCATGGCCGCGTCGGTCGTCCCCCTTATCCGGCCCTCTCCAGCTGGGTCCCGTTGTCGGCTGATCCCTTTGCCACCTCCGGCCGGTCCTCCATCGGCCGATTGCCGCCATTTGATCTTTGTCGTCCGATCGCCGCATAATCACCTCGTGTAACCACCGATTATGAGAGAGGTGTGCATGACCAAATATTATAATTGGTGTTCTTATAATAAATCCCCTAAAAATGCGCGCCGCAAAACATAAGACGAAATTGACCCGCAAATAACACGTAAACTGGTTATGGTGTGAGGATAACCACGTAACTACCATAACTACTCTCAAAAGTTATAATTAGGACCTCATGATCCTCGTTCAATCCATCTTCTCCTCCTCCCGCTTCTCCTCCTACGCACAGGGGAGCTCCCTTGAAGGCCTTAGTGCATCTTCGAAGAATCATTCGAAAATCTTCGAGCCCCTCGAAGATTATTTGAAGATCTTCGATCTCCTTCGAGCGCCCCCGTGCACGTTCCATCTCGCGCACGTTTCACACTGTGCACGATCCACCTTGCGGACACTTTCTTGCGCACGTTCCGTTCCGCGCAGATTCCACCCTGTGCACACTTCCCAGCGCACTGAGCATGCACCACACACATTTCGCCGTCCATTCTGCAGCGAGCTCTCCAAGTCAGCAGCAAGCCCCCGGTCAACGACGAGTCCTCCGCTCTAGACTCTACCACACGCAGCAGGAGAAAAGCCGCAGATACCAGGTGCCGTGCAGAACGCGCCGCTTAAGCCACCGAATAGCAACCAAAGACTCCAGAGCGCATAGAGCGCAACTCTCCGCCCAATTTAAGAAAAAATACTTAGCTCCGCAAGTGGTGGTCTGTCACCCTCTAAGAGCTCATCTCCCCCCCCCCCCCCCAACAATTGTAATGATAGGTGGTCTGTCGCTCTTGAGTTCTCAATGAAGCATCGTAACACAAAGAAAATAGTGGAAGTTTGGTCGGCACCGATCCGACCACGTAGTTTTCGCCCATTTTCGGAATTTTCCGCATTAAAAAAACCGTCTTCTCAACCGCCTCGTTTGTTTCATTCTATATTGACCATTTGCGCGCTTAACCGTTTCAAAGCTAAGACACCAATTTAAGCCGGTCTACGAGGAGCTACGAGTTGGCCGCTACAATAAGCACGTAACATTGCATGACTTTATTTTTAATGGGCAAAAAAACGATAACCAAAAAAAAGTTACCTTCCAAGCTAAGCAACCCAGAAATCCAAGACATTGGTCTTCGTGGAAATTTCCCAAGTCTAGTGAGAATTTTCACAAGCCGTGTATGACATCATGCTTACATCGCCATTATTTAGAAATGGACGTACTGAAATATGATAATTGATCAAGTTGAGTTTATATTAAACAAGCTATAATATGAAGCAAACATGAAAAATAAATGAGCGTTTGATAGTTAATTAGTAATTAATTAATTTTTAATTCAGATTTAAACAAGGGGTTAGGATTTTAAGTCTTCGGCTGCGGTGAAGGGTGCAATTCGGGTCGGTTCGAACCGGTTTTACCCAGAATCAAAAATCGATACATGTAGGTTCGGTTCTCACTTTTGGAAACCAAAATCAATCCATGTACCCAAGATATAGAACCGGATCAGAACCACAAAGCTCAGTTCGGTTCCGTCCAGTTTTACTGAGACTTCGGCTCCGTTTGGGGGGGCTTATTTTCACCGGTCAAGCGGTTACGACCACATGAACCAGACCTTAATAAAAATATTATAAAATCAAATATTTCATGGTCAAGAAGTTATTCAAATGTTATATAATTGCAAATATATTTGATCATTACAAAAGTACTCACAAACTAGTGAATCACATTAAAATGTAAATAATAATATAATAAAAACAAAATTTATTTTCATAACTCTATAAATTCAAGTGTTGTTTCAATAATTGGTTTCGAATCGGTTCAGGGTACCGAGTGTACAATCTCATATCCGACGAGTGGCGTCGGCAGGAGCCAGGCTGACCAAGTCCAGCCCAAGACCAAGGCGAGCCAGGTCCCTGGCGTCGAGTGTACTCAACGCCCTCAGCCTCGGCGTCGAGTGAGACGAGCTCACTCCACGCCTTCAGCCTAGGCGTCGAGTGAGGCGATCTCACTCCACGACTTCCGTCTCAGCGTTGAGTGAGGTAAGTTCTGTCGACGCTTCTTGCTCTTGGCGTTGAGGGACATCTCGGCATCCGCCGGCTCGCACTCGCCCTAGAGAGCTCAACAGCAGCCCGACTCGCCCAGGCGGGATAGGATGCTCCTGGGAGGCGAGCTTGTACTCGCCAAGTCCCGCTCATCGAGCTCTGGGTTGTTCGTCGAGCTCTGAGCTGTTCGTCGAGCTTTGGGTCTTTCGTCGAACTCTGGCCGTTCGTCGAGCTATGGTTGTCGTCGAGTCGAGCTCTGACTCTGCCTTTCGTCGAACTCGACCGTTCGTCGACTCTGGCCTTCGTCGAACTTTGTCCTTTCGTCGAACTCTGACCGTTCGTCGAGCTCTGGGCCTTTCGTCAAACTCTGGCTGTTTGTCGAGCTCTTGTTGTTCTTCGAGCTCTGGCCGTTCGTCGAGCTCTGGTTGTTCGTCGAGCTCTGGCCGTTCGTCGAGCTCTGGTTGTTCGTCGAGCTCTAGGCCTTTCGTCGAACTCTAGTCGTTCGTCGAGCTTTGGGCCGCTCGCCGAGTTTTGACCGCTCAAAGAACTCGCGGCATGCGAGCAGGGCAGGTCGGGCCCGTACTCGCCAAAGGCCGAGCGAAAGCGGCGAGTGCCAGCTTCATCGAGCACTCGCCGCCCATGTCGAGCAGACGTTGTTGAGGGCTACTCGCCCAATGATCTGCGAAGTGTTTTTACCATTTTTCCCTCGCTGGCCTGCCCATAGCCAGTTAGAATATCGAAGTTACGCTGTTGGCAGACCCAGTTGAGCTGCACATATCTGTTCAAAACAGCGGAGGTTGGCTATTTGCAGGTCGTTTTCAGAAATCTATAAATAGGACCCAATGGGTACCTCAGAATGCATGCTCACTTGTCTCCCAGTCTTACAGCGCTTTTTGAGGTACCTTAGCCCGACATTTGGCTAAAGAGGGGAAGCGCTCTGAGATCTTCCGTGTGTGTGGTAGGTCCTCCGCGCCAAGCCCTTGAGAGTTGAGTCAGTTCCCTTTTATTTTGCTTGCATGCAAGAAGTAGGTACGCGATCACCCTTTCCCCAAGGATAAACTCAACAAAAACCGATCTTTCGGTTTCAACACCGAGCATAAGAACTTAAAATCGAACTGAACTACTACGTGTCTATGTTCTAAGTTTTTTGGATCTGAAGCGGAACAAAGACCCATGAAAACTGACCTGAACCGTTCGATCGTTTGGTTCGATTTCGCGGCCTGGTTCACAATTCTCGGTTCTACCATTTTTTTGGATAAGACTCCACCCGAAAAAAAAAAAATTATGTTGAAGAACATGTAGCTAACGGAGAAGGAGTCAAAATTGGGAGGAGTCAAATTTGATTCTCATGATGATTCATTCATAAATAGCGCCAATCATATCACAAGCTTTATTGGCAGAGAGAAGGCGATGGGCCCTCCCTATTACGCCGTCGCTCTGGTTGCATTAGGCATCTGGGCGATCGCCGTGGCTGTGCTCCTCTTTATTCAAAAGCTGCGCGGGCGGCGCCGGCCGGGGGAACAGGCAGGCAGGATTTCAGGGCGGTTTCAGCCTCAGTTTGCTGCCGGCGGGGAAGGTGGTACTGCTAATTATAGTGTTACCGCTGTGGATATTTTCAACGGGGCTGACGCAGCTCGTGCAGCTGGAGGTGGTGGGGGTATTGACTCGGGCAGCGGGGGCGGTATTGGCGGGTAGGCGGCGGCGATGTAGGTGGCGGGGTAGGCGGCGGCGGAGGTGGTGGCGGGGGTGGAGCTGGCGGCGGCGGCGGGGGTGACTAATAAGAAGTTTGATTTAATTTTATACGGCTGCTTGCAAGAAAATTAATCAGAGTGTTGTTTATAGGCAGAATTATGATCAAGTTTTGTGCATACTTTTTCTCAGATGAAATATATTAGTCGCCTAACTCCTTTTTAAATCATTTGATATGGTGAGTCCCAGTCCATAATAAATAGATTTATTAGTAATGACCGGATCCAGGGGCGGATCCACGGGGGCAAGGGGGGCCCGGGCCCCCCCTTGAATTTTGAAATTTATGTAATTATGTTTACGCATTCAATAGTTTTTGTCCAATGAGTATTGCTGGCAGCTTGACTCACACCCCAGCGTCCTCGCCGAAAGCAGCCTTTCCTCCGGCATTGTCTCCTCCAACACGTCTCCTCTTCCTCGACTGCCAAACCCACCTAATGCAGTCTTACCTTTTGTCAGGCCTGCCTCCCGTCGACATAGCCCCTGCCGAAAGAAGGGACAATGCCCTCTCGACAGGGCCTCTTGCAATCTCCTCCTCCACATCAAGTTCCTCACAAGCTCCTCCTCATTTACTTTCTGCAACAAACTAGCATTCCCCAGCTCCCCTTCCTCCCGAGTCCCGCCAGGTCTCTGCAAAGCTCATTCCAGCAGGCTCCTCCTCCATCGTTGCCGGCGTGCCGCGATCTCCCATCCACAGTTACTGAAGGTGTGATTTCTATCCACTTTTACTTCTATCTACCTCTATCTCTCCCGTCCACGATCATTGAATATTTGAATGTATGCTTTTCTCAGTTTCTCCAGAACTTTTTGGCAAGCGATTTTTTTTCCTTCATTTCAGCAACTTCCTCAACTCTCCTTCACAGCTTCACTTGCATCCTTAGCTTAGTTCTGTGCATGCCCCTCTGCCGAAATACCTCCTCAACAACTTCCTCAATAGTTTCCGCAACCGAAAACACCTCCTCAACAGTTTCTCTTTTTGTTCTCTGATTTTTTCTTCTTAGCTAAATAAAAAGAGCCCGATTCTGTAAGATCAAATAATTGCATAGAGATGAATAACTATCATTTTAGTATTGCAATTTAGTGTGTGTCGATTTTATTTATCCATTTTAACAATTATTCATTATTGCTGCACAATTTTTCAATTTTAATAGATTTCCATCATTTTGCTCATTTTGATCATTCTGATTTGGGGATTTCTGCATCCATTGTTTTAAATTGTATTCTCAGGTGCCAGTGTAGTGGAGAGAGCTCCTTCTGGCAAGTGTCAAGCGAGCTTCTGGCAAGCAGTAGAGAGATTTTGGCAAGCAAGCTTCTTTAGGTGCAATTTTTTTTGGTATCATCCTGCTTACATTCTCTGAACTAGCATATCTGTCTATGATCCCAATTTTGATAAGTTATGCACTATGGTGGCTCCATATACAACTGTTACCCCATTTATGTACTCTATTTCATTTTTCTCCAGCTAGGTTTTTCTATTTAATTGTGTGTTGCAGGAGCTAAACTCTAGATTCAATGAAAATTCTATGGAATTTCTTCGTTTAAGTATGGCTTTAGATCCAAGTGCTGAATATAAATATTTTAATATTGAAGATATATGCGCTCTTGCAAGAATTTTTTACCCTCAAGATTTCAGTGAGCAAGATATTTATGTGTTGAATACTCAGCTGCAGCATTATCAGTTAGACGTTCTTTCTCATTCAGATTTAAAGAACTTGTCAACAATTTCTAAACTTTGTGAGAAATTGGCCGAAACGAAGAAATCAAATACCTATTATCTTGTTGACAAGCTAATTCGGCTAATTTTGACACTTCCGGTCTCAACAACGACTACAGAACGAACATTTTCTGCTATGAAGCTTATTAAAACAAGATTGCGCAACAAAATGGAGGATGAATTTCTAGCAAATTGTATGACTCTCTACATAGAACTAGAAATAACAGAGAAGATCGAGAAAGATGTGAAAATTGATGAATTTTATGAGTTGAAAAAATGACGTGCATAACTAAAATAGGGTAACATCCATATTTGAAATTTTCTTTTATTGTTAATGCTAAAATTTGAAATTAGAATTTTTTTTGCTTATTATATTTTGATTCATAATTTTTTTGGGCCCCCCTTACTTCGAATCCTGGATCCGCCTCTGACCGGATCTCGTGCAATTTATTCAAAAAAACCGGCTAGGGACAGTCAAAACATCAAAACCCTAACTAATAAAGTGAGATAGTTATGAAAGTAACACACCACGTGCCCGATCCACACGTGACCTGTGCCCGCGATCCACCCGCAATCACGTACACCACCGATCGCCCGCGACCGACCGACTGAAATGGTCTGCCGCCACTGCCCGCAGCAACGGCCCTTCCTTGGCCGGCGTGCCCGCATGCGACCTCCCGGCCGGCACTCCTACAAGCGGCCTCCCGACCGGCCTCTCCAGCCCGCGCCTCGCGGTTGGGTCCCCGCAGCCGCGAGGCGAGGCCAGCCTGCCCGGTCGGCGCCACACGACCGCCTCCCCCGCGACCACAAGGAGCAGCTCGCCTTCCCGGTCGGCGCTGCGCGGTCGTGTCCCCGCAGGTGCAAAGCGCGACCGGCTACCCCGACCGGCGCCTCGCGGCTGCATCCCCGCGGCCGGCCTTCGCAGCCGCGAACAAAAGGCGCGGCCTACGCCGCGGTCGACCATGACTCTCTCTCCTTCACGGCCACGCCTCGCGACCGCAAGACCGGCGCCGCAAGACGCGGACGGCGCCGCACCCGGCCTCCCCGGCCGGCGCACCGGCGGCCGGTCGTGACTCTCCCTCCTCTACCGGCGGCCGCCCACCACTGGAAGCTCGCCGCCCGCAAACCGCCCAAAGCGGCCCCTTATTGGTCGCTCAATCACGCTCTTGTGATCGCAACCATCAGTTACGTGAGTAATCACCTGCGTAACCACCAACGTAATCACCATCATGAGTAGGTGTAAATAAATAAAATAATTACAGTTTGTGTATAGTAAAAAATATAAGAATAATAAGCTCTAAAAGTTGTTTGCACTTAGTAATTAGGTGGTTACAATTTGCGGATAGTCGCGCAACTACCGTAATTATCTCGGTGGCTTATAAATAGGACCTCATACCCTCCCTCATTTCTAACCTTTCTCCTCACAGCTTTCTTCTCTTTCAGATCATAACTCTGTCAAAATCTTCATACGAGCCGCATTCCTCCGAGCATGTCGAAGATTCGTCTAAGTTCACAACGCTCATGTGCGCACGACGATTCGACAGTCTCTTCAGAAATTCTCCTACGTGCAAGGTGCTCTGATAAGTCTACTCAGCAATCTTCCTATGCGTCGTCGCCTTAAGGTGCATCGCCCAGCCAGCGACCACAAGCATTCGACATCGCAAGAAGGCAATAAAAGATTTCTCACCCTTCAAACGCTTTGCATTCTCTCTTATCCCCGTGCAGTAACGATGAGCGGTCTGTTGCCCTCGTTTCCTCCCAAGCTCTGTAAACCACCGAAGATATTGAAGTTTGACTGATACAGAATCGGTTACGTAGTTTTTACCCGGTTTGCGGGTTTTCAACGTTAAGAACTTGCTTGTTCATTTCTCTACTTTCTATAATTACAAATATATTCAATCATTACAAAAGTACTCACAAATGAATGAATCATTTAAAATTGTAAATAATTATATAATTAAAACAAATTTTATTTTGATAACTCTATAAATTCATGTGTTGTTTCACCAATTGGTTCCGGATCGATTCGAGCATAAGAACAAAGAATCGAACAAAGTTACAAAACTACTATGTTCTAAGTTTTTTGGATCTGGAACGGAACAGAGACCCATAAAAACTGACCCGAACCAAAAATTTCGCGGCCGGGTTCACAATTTTCAGTTCTTCCATTATTTTGGATGGACTCCGCGGGCACTAAAAATCGAAAGTAAAAAAAAAAAGAATTATTTTGAAGAACAGGTAGCCAGAAAGAAGCAACGGCGAAGGCGCCAAAATTGATTCTCATGACGATTCATTCATAAATAGCGCCAATCATATCACAAACTTAATTGGCAGAGAGAAGGCGATGGGTCCTCCCTTTTACGAGCGCTTTTTTGGTACCCGCGGGTACCTAAAGGAAGGTGCAAAGACGATGGTGCCCGTTGGATTTAAGATCTGACCGTTGCGATTAAAGCGAGCAGAAAAATAAAAAAAAACCTCTCCCCTCGGTTGGAGTTATCTTGATCAGACGGCGAACCAAATGAAGCCTTAATTGGCAGAGATCGGGCGGCTCGCAATGCACGCTTGCACCTTCCTCTAGGTACCCGCGGGTACTAAAAAATTTCTGCCCTTTTACGCCGCCGCTCTGGTTGCATTTGGGATCTGGGTGATCGCCTTCGCTGTGCTCTTCTTTATTCAAAAGCTGTGTGGGTCGGGCCGGCCGGGGGGAACAGGCAGGCAGGATTTCGGGCGGTCGTTTCAGCCTCAGTTTGCCGCCGGCGGGGAAGGTGGCACTGCTAATTATAGTGTTACTGCTGTGGACATTTTTCCAACGGAGCTCACGCAGCTGGAGGCGATTGGTCCTTTGTGCCCGGACAATATTGTAGTCCCGTTGATGGAGGCGGTGGGGGTATTGGCTGGGGCGGCGGCGGCGGTATTGGCGGGGTCGGCGGCGGCGATGGTGGTGGCGGTGTATTCGGCGGTGGAGGTGGTGGCGGGGGTGGCGGCGGCGGGGGTGACTAAGAAGTTTGATTTTGGCTCCGTTTTGGAGGACTTATTTTCACCGGTCCCGATTCATGCGGTCGCAACCGCTTGATCGGTGAAAATAAGTCCCCCAAACGGTGCCTTAATTGTATACGGCTGCTTGCAAGAAAATAAATGAGTGTGTTGTTTATAGGCAAAATTATGATACGAGTTTTGTGCATACTCTATTTTTAAAACAATTATAAGCTCCTATTATTTCAGATGAAATATATTAGTCGCCTAAGACCTTTTAACTCACTTGATATGATGAAATATTTAAGTAGCCTAGCTCCTTATTAATATGATTGGATCTGGTGTAATTTATAGAAAAAATCAAGCTGTAGATAGCCAAAATCTCAAAACCCCAACTAATCAAGCCGGCCTCCCAGTAGCCTAGAGGCGCTGTCAAGTCCCCTCATCTGCGAGGCGCGGCCAGCCTCCCCGGCCGGCGCCACACGCATGGGCGGAACTAGCACTGGGCACGGTAGGGCACGTGCCCGAGCGGTTTTTTCCGCGATTTTCACCGTGGGAAAAGGAATCCCGTCGCTAAGCCTGTTGCTCCCATGCCCTAGCCCGCCAAACGTCGACGACGACGATTTGCACCGATGCAGCACGCCAGACTTCGCACCGGTGCGAAGTCTGGCGGGCTGCAGCGGTGTGAAGTCTGGCGGGCTGCAGCGGTCCAGATTTCTCTGACCATATTTCACAATTTGGATTGATTTCAGTCCATATTTCGGTGTGAATTATTTGCAAAAAAAATTCAGGACCGCCGCCCCCGAACCCCCGCTCAAGGTGCGCTGCCCCCCCCCCCCAACCTCCCAAATTGGCAGTACTTAGATTGTGCTCGTGCGACTTCAAAATCCTAGTTCCGCCGCTGGCCCACACGGGTGCGTCCCCTGCGGGCACAAGGAGTGGCTCGCCTTCCCGGTTGGCGCTTCGCGGTCGTGTCCCCAAGCTGCAAAGGGCGACTGCCCCCCCCCCCCCCCCCCCCCCCCCCCCGACGACGCGCGGATGCATCCCCGCGGCCGGCCTTTGCAGTCGCGACCAAAAGGCACGGCCTGCGTCGCGATTGACCACCCCGGCAGGCCGCGACCATGCCTCCCAGCCGCGAGGTCGCAACCGCAAGGCTGCGACCGCAGGGCACGGCCGGCCTCCTCGGCTGGTCACGGCCAAGCCTCGCAGCCGCAAGACTGACACTGCAGGACGCGGCCGGCTCCGCACACGGCCTCCCCTAGTTCCAATCGAAATCCTAGTTCCGTCACTGGCTTCGCTTTACAGGAGCGCTCCCACCAAGACTCCGTGGACTTAGAGATTTTTCCAGCAGGAGCGCTCCCACCAAAACTCTGTGTACTTAGAGATTTTTTCAGACCGAGCGCTCACACAGAGGTTCTGTGAACTAAGCAATATTCCAAGGCTGAAGCACTTTCATCGAGGCCCCGAGGACTTTGCTTCTTTTTCATCGTTTTCTTGTATTTTGCAATTGTAACGAAGAAGTGACATGTCGCCCTCCGAGATAAATATCTTAATTCTAGTAAACTTCAAGAAAAAAGTAAATTTTGGTGAGTGATGCATTCTATAGCTTAGGGGTGCACATAGCAATCCCCAAAGTGATAAATATCGCTAAAAATAACATAGGAAATGGTGTTTACTGCACTCTATGCAAAAAAATCAAACCATGACAACTCCATGATTCCCTTATAGCTTTAGGAGTGCACATAGCAATCCCCAAAATGAAATCATGGGGTTGACTAGTCAACCCCATAATTCCCTTCATGATGGGAGAAGTGGAGGGCCCACTTTCTCTCATCTTTTATCTCCTCCATCCAATTCCCCCCTCTTTCTCTCCCACCAAAAATGAGATCCACAAAAAGGGGAAAGAGGGGAGAGAGAACACCGCCGCCGCAACCGACCGCCGCCGACGGCCGCCACCCGCCGCCGACCAACGCCGGCCGCCGCCGGCCCCCGTCCGCCGCCGGCCCCGATCGGCCGCCGGCCCCGATCGGCCGCCAAGGTATGACAAGACTCCAACTAAAAAAGTTGTCTGCTTTGATTGCAGGAAGCCTGGACACTTCATCTCATAGTGTCCAGAGAACCAAAAGAAGGAGAGAAGAAGAGAAAAGGAAACCATGAAGCAGCACTATAACATGCCCTCCTCCAGCAAGTATAAAAGGAAGGAGAAAGGCTTTGTGGCTGAAACCAAGAGTGACACTGAAGATAAATCTTCATCTTCCAGCTCTAGTGAAGATGAAGAGGAAGCAATGACAAAAGAAGTGTGTTTGATGGCCATCAATGCATTAGGCAGTTGTTCAGAAGCAGAAGATGACAAGTCAGAGGGTGAAGACTCTGAATCTTAGGAAGATCAGGTACTGTCTTCTTTTGACTTCAATTCAGATAATTTTAGAACTGAATTCAAATCTTTATGCATTGATTTAATTAATTCTAAAAAAGAGATTAAACAACTTAGAGAAAAACTATCAGAACAAGATAATCTCAATTGTGAAAATATCAAATTAAAAGATGAAATAACTCTAGCTAATAAACAGATTATATCAATAAAAACTGAATTAGCTGAGGCTAGGAAACTTGAAGAATCCCTAAATGAGAGAAGTATCAAGCTGATGGACATCAAAAGAATAGTGAATGGCAGGCTTAATGACAAGCTGGGTTTGAGTGCTTCATCAAGTCAACCCCCACTGATTCAGAAAAATATACTAATAACTCCAATAAAATTTGTTTCTGAAAAAGGCAAGGAAAAGATAGATGATAATAATGTTAACCAAACAGAAGTAAAATATAAGAATAAGAAAAAGAAAAAGAATAAGAAAAAGCCTAACTATAATAACGTTCAACAGATTTCGTCGAACTCAGATCGACGAAATGTGTACGGTTTGTACAACTCAAGTCGACGAACTCCGAACGCAAACTTTTATTATAATTATTCTCTAAACTGCGATCGACAAAACCAGTATGGTTCGTCGACCCGAGATCGATTATATTGGGGCCCAAAAAATGAATATTTTCATTCTCTGAGTGGAGTTCGACGAACTCATCCCCATTCGTCGACCTCAAATCGACGAACTTACCAGAATTCGTCGACCCCAGTTCATAATAACAGAAACTTTAATTCTAACAGAACATTTAATCAACCAGAATAACATGTTAATCCATTCACCCAATGGATAATTCCACCTAGAAAATTTCACCCCTTATGGTATAAAAGTCAACCTGAATACTCATACATTTCCAGCTTTAATTATGTAAATAAACAAGGATCCAAGGTAACCTGGGTCAAGAATAGCTAATCTGTTTTATTGCAGGTGAAAGACTATCCCACCATAGAGCAACAGTGGTATCTGGATAATGGCTGTTCAAAGCATATGACTGGAAAGAAGGACAACTTAATCAACTATAAGTCAAAGCTAGGACCCATAGTAATATTTGACGATTCCAATTGTGGCCAGACTGAAGGATATGGAAAGGTCAAAATTGGAGCAGTCACCTTCAGGAAGGTTGCTTATGTAAGTGGACTGAAGCACAACCATGATCTCCCTCTGAAGCCTATAAAAGGACCACAGAGGCTCTTCATTTCTCACTTTTTTTCCTCCGCAGCTTCTTCTTCCTTGCGCCAGAGCTCTGCCCGTTTCCTGCCGTAGAGAATTCTCCAGCCACCATAAAGCTCCGCCGAGGTGAAAACGACTAAGTCCCCAAACCTGAAGAAGAAGAAGGCTTACAAGACATCCTTGCGTGGAGCGTCGTGCAAGCTTCCAAGCTCCGAAGACTCACGCGGATTCCACCGTTCAAGCCCTCTCCACGCCGCAACCTGTTGCCCGTGGGAAGAGCAAGTCTCCCTCTCACCTCCACTTTTGTAACAAGGAGCGGCATGTCGCCCTTGATTCTCCTAACATTTTGTAACCTCCAACAACTTAGTGGATTTTGACTGACACAGAACCGGTCACGTGGTTTTTTACCCGGTTGAAGGGTTTTCCACGTTAAAACTCCTGTGTACATTTCCCTTTTTTCAACTGACTGTGTACGCGCCCGACCGCTCCGCGAGCTAAGGCGGTCCAAGTTAGTCCGGATCGACCGGAGCACTGAATTTGGCTGCAACAGTTTGGTGCCGTCTGTGGGAAACATTCCCAAAATCCTTCGCAGAACAAGTTCATCATCCCTACCACCGCGATGGAAAAGAGAAGTGCCCGCACTGCCGAAGGATCCGCACTCGGCGGACACACTGAGCCAACACGATCTCACTCTCTAGTAGACGTGCCACTGACCGCTGAAGCAGCTTTCGCCCCCGTCACCGCCTTGGAAGGGCGTGTCCGCCAAATGGAAGAGCAGCAGACATAGATGTTTGCACTACTTCGGAACCTGGGAGCACCTCCAGCTCCACCAAGGTCACCTCCACCAGCTAACAATCCTCCACCACTTAATCCAACAAGGATCCAGGAAGCCCCTGCGGGGCAAGAAGAACTTGAAGACTACTCTGATGCCGCCAGTTCGACTCATCCCCCTCCAAGGGGAGCAAGGACGGATCACCCCCGCCACAATCTAGTTAACGATGCTCGCATCCACCCTATCCTCACTCGCGAAGAAATCAGGGAGGTCATTGCTGAAGAATACTGTAACGCCCCCGAATTTCCGATGATTTATTTAAATCCTTTTTCGGCGTTACGTTGACGTTTTCCGTCTCGAGCCGTTGTTAGAGTACCTCGTTAGGTGTTCTTAGAGGTTTAGCCTGTTTGCGGGGTTCCCCAGCTAGCCGGTGTCTGTTTTGGAGGCCCGGTTGAGCCTTTCAGGGAATCCTCGTGTTTTGGCTTCGGGCGAGGTTAACCCGAGTGTTTGATCGTCGGAGGTCGTTTTCGACTTCGCCGTTGTGTTCGTAGCACGGGTATTTAGCTACGGTGCGAGTTTGGCCGGATTCCGAGGACGTTAAATTTTTTTGCGTCATTTTGGCGGACGCTAGTTAGCGAGTCGTCATTTTATGATGACGTATTTGCTTATTTACGCATTTTGGGTTGTTGTTTGATTTAGGCGTGCCGGTGAATAAATGCATACGTGCTCGTGCGTGTGAAGCTTCATAAAAAGAAATTGCTTGTGCGTGTCTATGCGTATATATGTGTTGGTATATTTACGTGTGTTCGCGCGTGTATGCGTGTGAGTTATATATGGGGGAATATGTATTTATATAAGTGTTGTAATGAGTGTGATTAGTTGTTTTCTTAGCTAATTAGATGTTATACGTTTATAAGAGTGTGGTATTAGGATTAATTATGAGAATGTAGGTGATAGATAATATCAGGTTTCATAAGTTATATTACTTATTAGGTTTTATATTATATATTAGGTTTTATATTAGAGTATATATTATGTTATATTATATATTAAATAATATTAGGTTAAGTATTTAGGTTTCCTCCCCCCTTTTTGACCGAGCAGCCGCCCCCCCCCCCCCCCCCCCCCCGTTTTATTTTTTTTTATTTCTTCCTGTGCGCTGCTGTCCGAGCCGAGCGGAAGAAGAAAAGGCGGAGCCCTAGCCGCACCTTCCGCCGCCCGCCGCCGGCAGCCCCGGCCCCCTCCTCCCGATCCGAGCCCGGATCCGCGTTCCCCTCGCCAAGGCCTACGAGCCTAGGTATTCATTTCGACCTTTCCTCTATGATTTCCTTGGATCTTCATTTCGGTTTTGGATTTCTTTTGGGTGTTCTTGTTCTCTTTTTGTTGAATAGATGCTATGTAGGTTTTGGATTTGGAGTTTGTTGGAGCTTTCGAGTTTTTGGGCGTCCGCCATAGCGCCGTTGTGCTGGCGAAATTTTTCGGTGATACGTGCGAGGCAAGTGCTTCTCCTCTTTTCGCCGTTTGGCCTCCCTTTTGTTCAATTCCTTGTTAATTTCATGTATTCGTGCAAGTTGAAATTGTTAATTGAATTTTCTCCTTAACCTAATCCCTATTGGAAACGCGCTAGAAAAATTAGGATTTCTACCCTCCCGCTAGTAGCTTCCGATTTAGGACGGCGTCGCGGTAGGTGTGTAGCGTAGATGTGGGTTAGCGTCGGGTTGAGTTTATGTTAGGCCTAGGTGTAGGTCTAGGGTTTGGGATTTTTCCCAGTTTGCCTAATTGAGGCGTTTAGGTGTAATTGTGCACGCACGGCCTATGGTCGTGCGTCTTTTAATCGTGCGACCCGATGTCGGTGCTCGTACGCTAGGCTTAGAATCGAGTGAGTGTACTCACTCGCAGCGGCGTTGCGTAACCGCAACGATGGATTCCTTAGCGTTGATTTCTCCCCGAGTGTTTTGCTCGCGAATCGAAAGTCCCTTGTCGGCTGTTACCTTTCGAAGGCCGAATCGTGGGTTGTGGTCAGTAGTGGTGGTGGATGGCTCTTTTATGGGTTGTGTGGTGTGATGTAGCCATGACCGCACTCTTTACCTTGACCCGAGTAGTTTTCTGGGCAAGTGAGTGATGGGTCTTTTGTGCCTTCACGTGTCAACCCTTGAGCAATTTGTTGACTTGGAATTAGTGGTTGGGCGATTTGGAACGTTTTCAACCTGATTCCAAGTTTCTTGTTTTTGCTACTGCCGCCTCTCACAGTTTAGGATGTTAGGCGTTTCTTCCGTAGGTGTTGCAGCATTTTTTTTTGGCATCATGGCCATGTTGACTCTGCAGGTTTTAGGCAGAGTAGTTGCTGTTTACCCGCACTTGGTGCAGGTTTGCTTTTCGCCCTTCCTTGGGCATTGTTGTTTTTACTCTAGTTTGTACTCTCTTTACTTTACCTTACCTGCTTTTACCTTACTTTTCTTTTTAGCACTTGCTTTCCTTTTTCCTTGCTCTGAGGTGTTCTATTTTTCTTCTGAACGCCTCAGGTTCTGGGCGGTAGCCAGTAGGTGGCTGTTGCTGTGGTGCTGTTGGAGGTCCCTCTGTTGCCTGTTGAGACTCTCTTGAGTCATTGTGAGGTAGTTTTACTGCACTTTCTACAGACATACATACTTGCCAGTGGGTTCGTGTCAGCTGTTGGCGCCCCTGGTAGTTTTACCTTTTGCACTAGATATGTTTACTTTTACTGCTACCCTGTCTTTGGGGACCTAGTTTACTTGCTCTGGGAAGTTTTATGCTAGGATGCTAGCTATTTTAAAACTATAAAACCTCAATTATATTATGTATAAAGCATGATCAGCATGATTTCTAAAAAGAACTCACTTAGCGTACTTTCTTAAATTACGTATAACAGATGATTTTTCCTATATATGTATAAATTAAAACTAGAATTTTGGGTCAGCGTAAGGGTCCCTCGGGATCACTTATGCGCTCATTTAGGATGTTGATAAAAAAATGAAATATTTTCCGCTACGTATAAAAATTAGTTTTCGAACCGTGGACTATCTGATCCACTGAGCCGAGGGATACGGCTAATTAATTGAACCAGTTTTATAATCATTCTAACTTATGATTTGAAGGTTTAGAGTGTTGCCTGAGCGTCGGCAGTTATCCCCTGCTCGACGTGGCATCACAGCTCGTAGTTTTCTCTTGCTCTGATTTATTTAAATGGTGAGAAAAATGCGGGTTGTGACAGTTGGTATCAGAGGGAGGTTGCTCGACAAGTTGGTCGGGCAACCTTTCCTTGTTTGTATTAGATGTTTAGAGTCATATCATACACACACCGACATGTCATCAGCACGTCTTGGCTGAAGCACGAACACTGCACTACACTCATAGCATAACATGAAGTATACGGGGCATATTATGTAATGTGAAATGCATAATATGTGTTTGTATATGGATCCACCATAGGGGCAACATGCGAGGGTTATGTATTATGGGGTGCATAACCTCACCGCATGGATGCGACTAGCACGTTTTCTTTTTCGTTGCATGAGAATGTTATGTATTATGGGATGCATAACATTTTCATGTGTACGCCGCCATGGCATGCATTAGGGCCTTTTTAGAATGCATAACATATTCATACATAGTATAACATTGCATAAGCACAACGCGCCAAGCTAAAGACGTGCAGGATGACATGTGTACACACATAATTTTTGAGTCAAAAATAATATAATTCATGCATTCCCGATCTAGGCACAAGAGTTAGTGTGATGGTGGTGAACCATCTTAGGCTAAGCATATCATTCTTTTTGTATTAAATAAAATAAAATCTCAGAGCAAGTATAGCAGTAGAAGATCATATTTATGTATGTATTGTCTGTACTCTTTTAGTCTAATCCTAGGAGTTTAGCTAAGTTCTAATTGTTTGATCTGTTTTAATTTTTTTTTTTTATATAGCATGCCGCCGAAGCGTAGAGTGACGAGGTCGACTCCCCAGTCTGAGGGTGAGTCCTCCGGTGCTCAAAGTGATGCGTTGGTGGAAAGCCTGAGGCAGAGTAACGAGGCCTTATCAAGGCAGGTGGTGGAGTTGCAGGCCCAGATGCAGTCCTTTTTATCCGGAGCGGCGGGTCAGACTCCGGGAGTTCAGGACCCCGCCGTGGGTACAGCTGTTCTAGCCCCTCCTGCCCCTCCTGCTCCTCTCGTGCCTCCAGTGGTGGTGCCCCCCGGGATGGCTTTCATCTCCCAGTTTCAGCGGCTGCGACCTCCTACCTACGATGGTAAGGCGGACTTTATGGTACTGGATGACTGGGTGATCTCCATAGAGGAGATGTTTCACTACTCTGGGGTGACTGAGGACCAGAAGGTGATGTTAGCAGCCTATCAGCTGAAGGGGCTAGCGAAGGGCTGGTGGATGCGAGAGAAGGAAGGCATGGTGGGAGGATGTACTTGGGCATCCTTCAAAGAGATCCTGATGAGGAAGTTTCTACCGTCAGTAGAGCGAGACAGGCTGATGAATGACTTTCTCCATCTGAAACAGCGTCAGCTCACCATCAACGAGTACGAGATTGAGTTTAGCAAACTCAGTCGATTTGCTCCGAGTTTGGTGGCTACTGAGGAGGACAGAGCAAAGCGTTTTCTGGGTGGCCTCAGGAGCGATGTCCAGCAGCTTGCGGTTGCTCACGGCGCAGTTACTTATGCGGGAGCAGTTGAGGCCGCTTTGAAGGTAGAGGCTATCGAGAACGCGAAGCAGCGCGGACAGCAGGCGAGAAGCGAGAAGAGGAGGTCAGTTGAGGAAAAGGGTCCCCAGGTTCTTGGTGCTGCTTCTGAGAAGAAGAGCAAGGTAGTGTGCAGTTTCTGTGGCCATCCGGGCCACCCAGCTGAGAGGTGCTTCAAGAGGGCAAGGGTCCAGAAGAAGGAACATGTGCATGCCATCCAGGGCGCTCCTAGGAGGGATGTTCCTTGTCCTGTCTGCAAGCGACCCGGTCACGATGCTGCTCAGTGCTGGTCCAAGGATCGTGTTTGCTACCAGTGTGGCCAGAAGGGCCATATTAAGTCGAGGTGCCCTCAGGTTCAGTCCGCTCTTCATGCTGTTCCGCTTCAGGCTTTACCTCCGCCTCAGCCGGTGGACAAGGGTAAAGGGAAGCTGAATGTGGTATCTTCAGCGGAGGCTGAGACTTCGGCGCAGGTCATTTCAGGTAACCCCCCCCCCTCGCTTGACTTTCTCTTTTGTAGCAGTTTTAGTGTTGCTATTGTTTTGTTAATTGCTTGTGCGTTTAATATTTTGTTTGTGTATAGGGAAATTTAAGGTAAGGAACCGCTGGGCCCGCGTTCTGTTTGACTCAGGTGCTACCCACTCCTTTGTGGCTAGGGCCTTTGTCGAGCGGTGCCAGTGGGTTCTTGATCGTGTTGGTGGTGCCTTTAGCGTCAAGTTCCCCTCGGGTGAATCCGTGATATCAGATCAGGGCATTCTGGACTGCCCTATTTGGTTGGGGGATTTTCTGGCCAAGGCTGATCTGAAGGTTATAGACCTGGAGGATTTCGATGTCATCCTGGGTATGGACTGGCTGTCCCGATATGATGCAGTGATTCGGTGCAGGGGAAAGCGCTTGGATTTCAGGAAGGACAGCGGTCAGCCTGGGAGTGTCTTCGGTGATTCGCGTCGGGACTCTCCGGCGATTTCTGCGGTATGTGCTCAGAGGGTTTTTCCTGCTAGCTGTTTTGCTTGTTTAGTCTCAGTGTTGGGGACTGTTAGCAGTGTGCCGCTTTTGGATGAGATTCCGGTTGCGCGAGAGTTTCCTGACGTGTTTCCTATCGATCTTCCCGGTCTTCCTCCAGACAGGGATGTGGAGTTCGTGATTGATTTGGAGCCTGGTACGCGCCCGATTGCCAAGGCGCCGTATCGGATGGCCCCGCGAGAGCTGGAGGAGCTTCGTACTCAGCTTGATGAGTTATTGGAAAAGGGCTTCATAAGGCAAAGCTCGTCGCCCTGGGGTGCTCCGGTTCTCTTTGTGAAGAAGAAGGATGGTTCGATGCGCCTTTGTATCGACTATAGAGAGTTGAACAAAGTCACCATCAAGAACAGGTATCCACTGCCCAGAATTGACGATTTATTCGATCAGTTGCGTGGCAGTTCAGTATTTTCGAAGATAGACCTCCGTTCGGGTTACCATCAGCTTAGGATCCGAGAGTCGGATGTTCCACGGACGGCTTTTCGATCGAGGCATGGTCATTTCGAGTTCCTGGTCATGTCTTTTGGGCTGACCAATGCGCCTTCAGCATTTATGGACATGATGAACCGGGTGTTCAAGGACTTTCTGGACAAGTTTGTCGTCGTGTTCATTGACGACGTTCTGATTTATTCTCGAAATGCGGCGGAGCATGATCAGCATTTGCGGTTGGTGTTATCCGCCTTGAGGGATCATCAGTTGTATGCCAAGCTGAGCAAATGCGAGTTCTGGTTGCCTCAGGTTTCCTTCCTGGGTCATGTGGTGAACAAGGATGGTATTTCAGTGGATCCGGAGAAGATCTCTGCAGTGATGGATTGGCATAGACCGAGCACACCCAAGGAGATCAGGAGCTTCTTGGGGTTGGCCGGCTATTATAGAAGGTTCGTGGAGGGTTTTTCTACCTTGGCAGCGCCCTTGACTAAGCTGACGCAGAAGCATGCGGCGTTCATTTGGAGTGATAAGTGTGAGGAGGCCTTTCTGGAGCTGAAGAGCAGGTTATGTTCTGCCCCTGTGTTGACATTGCCTGCGGAGGGCAAGGATTACGATGTTTATGTGGATGCCTCGCATGTCGGGCTCGGTGGCGTGTTGATGCAGGAGGGGAAGGTGATCGCGTATGGGTCACGGCAGTTGAAGACTCACGAGCGAAATTACCCTACGCACGACCTCGAGTTCGCAGCGGTGATTTTTGCCTTGAAGTTGTGGAGACACCTACTCTATGGAGCTCAGTGCAAGATTTTCACAGATCACAAGAGCCTGAAGTACGTGTTTACACAAAAGGAGCTGAACCTGCGTCAGCGGCGGTGGCTTGAGTATGTTGCTGATTATGATGTTGAGATTCAGTACCATCCGGGCAAGGCCAATGTGGTGGCCGACGCCTTGAGCCGGAAGACGGGGAAAGTCTTCAATCTCACCGCGGATCGTTTAGTGGAGGAGTTTCTATTGATGGATATCACCGCAGGACGCTGTGAGTTGCAGAGCAGTTTGGTAGTGGCAGAGCCATCATGGATTTCTCTCACCAGATTGCACCAGAAAGAGGATCCGGATTTGTTGCACTTGTACCTCAGAGCTGAGAGGGGAGAGTTGCCAGATTTCTCCATCGACGAGGCGGGTACTCTGAAGTACCGCGGCAGGTTTTGCATCCCCGCAGTTGGAGACATCAGAGTTATGGTATGCAAAGAGGCTCACGGATCTAGTGTTTCCTACCACCCGGGATCCACGAAGATGTACCATGATCTGAAGCAGATCGCCTGGTGGTATGGGATGAAGGGTGATATAGCTCGTTTTGTCTCGGAGTGTTACACTTGCAGGCGGGTGAAGGCCGACCATGGGAGGCCTGGTGGCAAGCTGGCACCTTTGGAGATCCCGACTTGGAAGTGGGAAAGCATCTCGATGGATTTCATTACAGGCTTACCGAGATCTCCGAGGGGGTTTGATTCTGTTTGGGTGATCGTGGACCGATTGACGAAGTGTGCGCACTTCGTACCTTATAAGATCGATTACTCGATGAAGAAGATTGCTGAGTTGTATTTGGATGAGGTCGTCAGATTGCACGGTGTTCCAGTTAGCATCGTTTCAGATCGAGACTCTCGGTTTACATCTCGTTTCTGGAGGAGTTTGCAGGAGGGTTTGGGCACTGATTTGAGGTATTCCACAGCTTACCATCCGCAGACCAACGGGCAGACCGAGCGTGTGAATCAGATTGTGGAGGATATGATCCGGTGCTATATTCTTGATCATGGAGGTGCGTGGGACGAGCGTTTACGGCTCATGGAATTTGCCTACAACAACAGCTACCAAGAGAGTCTACAGATGGCTCCCTTCGAGGCGTTGTATGGGAGGCGCTGCAGAACCCCTTTGTTTTGGGCCGAGGCCGGTGAGAGGCCTTTGTTGGGTCCTGATGCACTCGAAGAAATGGAGGTCTCCGTGACGCTCATTCGGGAGAAGCTTCGGGTGGCTCAGGAGAGATATGAGAAGAACGCCAATCGGCGTAGGTCCGATTTGGAGTTTTCAGTGGATGATTTGGTCTTCTTGAAGGTGTCTCCGATGGTAGGAGTGAAGAGGTTTGGCAAGAATCGGAAGTTGGATCCGAGATTTGTGGGCCCGTTCAGGATTTTGGAGCGTATTGGTGTGGCTGCTTATAGGCTGGATCTGCCCGCTAGCTTCCCGGGGGTTCATAATGTCTTCCATGTGAGCCAGTTGCGGAAGTGCGTGCGGAGCAGTGGGCAAGTCTTGGATGCTGTGCCCCAGTTGGAGCCCAACCTCTCGTATGTTGAGGTGCCGGTCCGCATTTTGGATGCTCAAGCTCGAGTGTTGCGGACGAAGTCTATTCCGATGGTGAAGGTTCTTTGGAAGAATCAAGATTTGGAGAGCGCGACTTGGGAGCTAGAGTCGGCTATGAGGGAGGCTCACCCTCATTTGTTCCCCTGAGTTGTCGGGTACGTTCCCTTTCTAGTAGTTGGTTTCTTTCCTTCTGTTGTAGAGGTTGTGTTCGCAAAGTTTCGGGTCGAAACTTTTTGTTAGGGGGAGTGACTGTAACGCCCCCGAATTTCCGATGATTTATTTAAATCCTTTTTCGGCGTTACGTTGACGTTTTCCGTCTCGAGCCGTTGTTAGAGTACCTCGTTAGGTGTTCTTAGAGGTTTAGCCTGTTTGCGGGGTTCCCCAGCTAGCCGGTGTCTGTTTTGGAGGCCCGGTTGAGCCTTTCAGGGAATCCTCGTGTTTTGGCTTCGGGCGAGGTTAACCCGAGTGTTTGATCGTCGGAGGTCGTTTTCGACTTCGCCGTTGTGTTCGTAGCACGGGTATTTAGCTACGGTGCGAGTTTGGCCGGATTCCGAGGACGTTAAATTTTTTTGCGTCATTTTGGCGGACGCTAGTTAGCGAGTCGTCATTTTATGATGACGTATTTGCTTATTTACGCATTTTGGGTTGTTGTTTGATTTAGGCGTGCCGGTGAATAAATGCATACGTGCTCGTGCGTGTGAAGCTTCATAAAAAGAAATTGCTTGTGCGTGTCTATGCGTATATATGTGTTGGTATATTTACGTGTGTTCGCGCGTGTATGCGTGTGAGTTATATATGGGGGAATATGTATTTATATAAGTGTTGTAATGAGTGTGATTAGTTGTTTTCTTAGCTAATTAGATGTTATACGTTTATAAGAGTGTGGTATTAGGATTAATTATGAGAATGTAGGTGATAGATAATATCAGGTTTCATAAGTTATATTACTTATTAGGTTTTATATTATATATTAGGTTTTATATTAGAGTATATATTATGTTATATTATATATTAAATAATATTAGGTTAAGTATTTAGGTTTCCTCCCCCCTTTTTGACCGAGCAGCCGCCCCCCCCCCCCCCCCCCCCGTTTTATTTTTTTTATTTCTTCCTGTGCGCTGCTGTCCGAGCCGAGCGGAAGAAGAAAAGGCGGAGCCCTAGCCGCACCTTCCGCCGCCCGCCGCCGGCAGCCCCGGCCCCCTCCTCCCGATCCGAGCCCGGATCCGCGTTCCCCTCGCCGAGGCCTACGAGCCTAGGTATTCATTTCGACCTTTCCTCTATGATTTCCTTGGATCTTCATTTCGGTTTTGGATTTCTTTTGGGTGTTCTTGTTCTCTTTTTGTTGAATAGATGCTATGTAGGTTTTGGATTTGGAGTTTGTTGGAGCTTTCGAGTTTTTGGGCGTCCGCCATAGCGCCGTTGTGCTGGCGAAATTTTTCGGTGATACGTGCGAGGCAAGTGCTTCTCCTCTTTTCGCCGTTTGGCCTCCCTTTTGTTCAATTCCTTGTTAATTTCATGTATTCGTGCAAGTTGAAATTGTTAATTGAATTTTCTCCTTAACCTAATCCCTATTGGAAACGCGCTAGAAAAATTAGGATTTCTACCCTCCCGCTAGTAGCTTCCGATTTAGGACGGCGTCGCGGTAGGTGTGTAGCGTAGATGTGGGTTAGCGTCGGGTTGAGTTTATGTTAGGCCTAGGTGTAGGTCTAGGGTTTGGGATTTTTCCCAGTTTGCCTAATTGAGGCGTTTAGGTGTAATTGTGCACGCACGGCCTATGGTCGTGCGTCTTTTAATCGTGCGACCCGATGTCGGTGCTCGTACGCTAGGCTTAGAATCGAGTGAGTGTACTCACTCGCAGCGGCGTTGCGTAACCGCAACGATGGATTCCTTAGCGTTGATTTCTCCCCGAGTGTTTTGCTCGCGAATCGAAAGTCCCTTGTCGGCTGTTACCTTTCGAAGGCCGAATCGTGGGTTGTGGTCAGTAGTGGTGGTGGATGGCTCTTTTATGGGTTGTGTGGTGTGATGTAGCCATGACCGCACTCTTTACCTTGACCCGAGTAGTTTTCTGGGCAAGTGAGTGATGGGTCTTTTGTGCCTTCACGTGTCAACCCTTGAGCAATTTGTTGACTTGGAATTAGTGGTTGGGCGATTTGGAACGTTTTCAACCTGATTCCAAGTTTCTTGTTTTTGCTACTGCCGCCTCTCACAGTTTAGGATGTTAGGCGTTTCTTCCGTAGGTGTTGCAGCATTTTTTTTGGCATCATGGCCATGTTGACTCTGCAGGTTTTAGGCAGAGTAGTTGCTGTTTACCCGCACTTGGTGCAGGTTTGCTTTTCGCCCTTCCTTGGGCATTGTTGTTTTTACTCTAGTTTGTACTCTCTTTACTTTACCTTACCTGCTTTTACGTTACTTTTCTTTTTAGCACTTGCTTTCCTTTTTCCTTGCTCTGAGGTGTTCTATTTTTCTTCTGAACGCCTCAGGTTCTGGGCGGTAGCCAGTAGGTGGCTGTTGCTGTGGTGCTGTTGGAGGTCCCTCTGTTGCCTGTTGAGACTCTCTTGAGTCATTGTGAGGTAGTTTTACTGCACTTTCTACAGACATACATACTTGCCAGTGGGTTCGTGTCAGCTGTTGGCGCCCCTGGTAGTTTTACCTTTTGCACTAGATATGTTTATTTTTACTGCTACCCTGTCTTTGGGGACCTAGTTTACTTGCTCTGGGAAGTTTTATGCTAGGATGCTAGCTATTTTAAAACTATAAAACCTCAATTATATTATGTATAAAGCATGATCAGCATGATTTCTAAAAAGAACTCACTTAGCGTACTTTCTTAAATTACGTATAACAGATGATTTTTCCTATATATGTATAAATTAAAACTAGAATTTTGGGTCAGCGTAAGGGTCCCTCGGGATCACTTATGCGCTCATTTAGGATGTTGATAAAAAAATGAAATATTTTCCGCTACGTATAAAAATTAGTTTTCGAACCGTGGACTATCTGATCCACTGAGCCGAGGGATACGGCTAATTAATTGAACCAGTTTTATAATCATTCTAACTTATGATTTGAAGGTTTAGAGTGTTGCCTGAGCGTCGGCAGTTATCCCCTGCTCGACGTGGCATCACAGCTCGTAGTTTTCTCTTGCTCTGATTTATTTAAATGGTGAGAAAAATGCGGGTTGTGACAAATACCGCCAAGCCGTGAGGACAGATTTTCACCCTCATCGGCCGCTTTGCCAAGGCTCCCCCTTGGCCCCACAAATCCTCGACCATCCGATCCCGCAAGGATTCAAACTCCCAAGTATCGAAACATTCGATGGAACCGATGATCCGCTCGAACATGTCAATCATTTTACCACTATCATGAGGATTTTCAACGCCTCTGATCCGCTGCTATGTCAAGTATTCCCAACCACCCTCAAAGGGCAAGCTCGAACGTGGTTTCACTCTTTAAGAGCGGGCACCATTACCAGCTTCGCCGAACTTACCAGACAGTTCTCCGACCAATTCATCGCCAATCGAAGGATCGTTCGCGATCCATCACATCTCTCTGGAATCCGCCAGAACGAAGGGGAGACCTTCAAATATTTCTTCCGACGATTTACTGCAGAAGCCCGCTAGATCCCAGGAGTCGACCCCGAGCTCCTACGGGGGGTGTTTTTGGGAGGTCTCTGTCCTAGCGGTTTCTACTCAGCACTTATGAGAGAAACCGTCCCCAGCTATCCAGATCTTATACACAGAGTCGAAGCACAGATAGCCGCAGACGAAGCCATTGAATCTCATCGACGACAGTTCGATGGAGTACAGAAAAGAAAGAGGGACAAAGAACCGACCCCTCAAGGCCAAGAAGGAAGATTCCCCGAAGAACATCGGAACAGACAACGCCGACGTGACCGCCAGAGAGATCCACCTAGAGATTACACCTCTCTCAACACTTCTCGCACCAATGTGTTATATGCCATCCAGAATGAACCGGCGCTGCAACGACCAAGACAACCACCTCACAATTCTAAGAACGATCAGTCCAAGTATTGCGAATACCATTAGACGACCGGGCACACCACTGAAGATTGTGCTCGCCTGAAAGAGGAGATTGAGCGTCTAGTTCGTCTAGGACTGCTCGGAAGATTTTTGCAGGGAAGGGTGCAGGAACAACAGGATCCGCCTAGGCATCCCAGGGACCAGTAGAATGCCCCACCTGTAGGAGGAGGAGGAAGGCAAGTGGTAGGAAACATCGAGACCATTGCCGGATCACCCGTTCTGACTACACAAATATTATCAGTGCATACGGGAAAGGAAACCCATGAAGATAAGAGGACCAAGCAAGACACCACCATATCATTTGGAGGTGAAGATCTCATCGGCATCCGAACGCCACATCAAGATCCACTAGTAATCAGTGCTGGCATCGGAGACCCCTGTTACAACGTCAAACGAATCCTTGTCGATAATGGCAGTTCAGTCGACGTTCTTTTCTCCACCACCCTCCAAAATATGAACATATCCCGGCAGCAGCTGACTCCAGCTGTTGAAACCGAAAAATCGGTCTCTATGGAGTTCGACCCTTGGGGAAGGGGTGATCGCACACTTACTTCTCTCCCCGCGAGCCCAAATGACAAAGGAAAAGGACTAGGGACAGACCCAAGGCTCCAGCACGGAGGTCCCACCACACACCCGAAAGATCTTAGAGCGCTTCCACTCCTTAGCCAAGTGCTGAAGCTAAGGTACCTCAAAAAGCACTAGAAGACCGGGCACAAGAAAGCGTGCCTTCTGAGGTACCCCTTGGGTCCTATTTATAGAAAAAGACGGTCTGCAAATATCCAACCTTCACCGTTTTCAAGGACTATAGGCAATCCGGAGGGGGTAACATGGTAAAAACACACCACAGCTGAAGGGCGAGCTGGCCCTGAGAAAACGTCCATTAGGCGAGAGTGGCGAATACGGGAGCGAGAGAGCTTCCCCCTACGCCGAGGGAGAAGGCGTTGAGTGAGCTCGCCTCTCTCAACGCCACGAGAGAAAGCGTTGAGTTAGCTCGCCTCTCTCAGCGCCACAGGAGAAGGCGTTGAGTGAGCTCGCCTCTCTCAGCGCCACAGGAGAAGGCGTTGAGTGAGCTCGCCTTTCTCAATGCCACAGCCTGGCTCGCCTTACTCAACGCCACGGGGGAAGGCATTGATTGAGCTCACCTCTCTCAATGCCACGGCCTGGCTCGCCTTGCCTTGGACCTGGGCGAGCCGGCTCTGAGGGGCGCACTGATACTCGCCCATCCCTTGGATCTGGCGAGCACACCCTTGGTTGAACCTGCTCGGCTCCACGAACTCCGAGCTCAGCCCGACGATTGCCGAGCCCGTACTCGGCACGCTGGGCTCGACACGCTCTGCTGAACTCGCCTCTGCTGAACTCGCCTCTGCTGAACTCGCCTGAGGCTCTGGGGCGGTCTGAGCCGGCTGGTTTGGCTCCTGTCAGCCCATTCGCTGGATACGGAGTTGTACACAATCCCCGCTCTTTGTGAGGTTGGCACAAACTCGGAAAGAAACATCCAACCCCTAGGATCCTGCGAGTGCGACAGGAGCCAAAAGAAATATCTTGGTGGGTCCCACCGATGGCTATATATACATACCAAGCATACCCGACTGACCTTCTCCCTTCCCTTTACTAAGCTCTGCCGATATGCCACTCCCCAAAGAGGTCATGGAGCGACTCGCGAAATCTCGCAAGAAGACCGCCCTTCGCGCTGCGGCCCTAACTGATCTGAATGTCTCGGCCCGCCGCTTCGCTGAATTCGGCTCGGTCAAGAGGACGAGGCCCTTTCCTCCCGAGTCCGAGCACATTTTCGCTGACTTGAAGAACACCTTGGTCAACGGCTCAGACTCCTCCAACCGTCCTGCTCTGGCTCCCCATGGTAAATACTTTGTGGACCTCACCACCAAACAAGACCCTGGCGGCGAGGTCTCCACGCCGAGGGTCGAGAGTCTTCCTGCCAAGGTGCCTGAGCCATCCTCTGACCCACATCCGCAGGACCCGCTCCTTGCCACCGCAACCATGGAGCTGGACTCGCGGAAGTTGGGGTTGCCGGCTCGCACACCTTCTCGACAACCCTCTTCTGCTCCCGCGGCTACTGGGGAGGACGCCGAGCACACATCCGCTCCCGATTCCCCCCGAAATTCTGAAGGTATGTCTCTGACTCCTTCACATTGCGTCTGACTTCAATTGGTTACCCGATCTAAATGTTCCTTCCCCCTCCAAGAAAGTTCTTTGAGTCGGCTCTTCATCTTCACAGTTAGCTTTGCGTCTGACTTAGAACATTTGCCTCTCCCGGGTGCTACCACCAGGCCTGTCAGCTAGATGGGAGCCTGAGGGCGGGTGTTGAACATCCTCCGGGCTCAGCCCCAGGGTCATAATGACGTCCATCGAGACCCCAACCCTGCCAGCTTGGAGGGAGCCTGACAGCGGGAGAATCGAGACCTAACCCCAGAACGAGAAGACTTAGAGCATTTGCCTCTCTCGGGTGCTACCACCAGGCCTGTCATCTAGATGGGAGCCTGAGGGCGGGTATTAAACATCCTCCGGGCTCAGCCCCAGGGTCATAACGACGTCCATCGAGACCCCGGCTCTGCCAGCTTGGAGGGAGCCTGACAGCGGGAGAATCGAGACCTAACCCCAGAGCGAGAAGACTTAGAACATTTGCTTCTCCCGGGTGCTACCACCAGACCTGTTAGCTAGATGGGAGCCTGAGGGCGGGTGTTGAACATCCTCCGGGCTCAGCCCTAGGGTCATAACGACGTCCATCGAGACCCCGGCCCTGCCAGCTTGGAGGGAGCCTGACAGCGGGAGAATCGAGACCTAACCCCAGAGCGAGAAGACTTAGAACATTTGCCTCTCCCGGGTGCTACTACCAGGCCTGTCAGCTAGATGGGAGCCTGAGGGCGGGTGTTGAACATCCTCCGGGCTCAGCCCTAGGGTCATAACGACGTCCATTGAGACCCCAGCCCTGCCAGCTTGGGGGGAGCCTGATAACGGGAGAATCGAGACCTAACCCCAGAGCGAGAAGACTTAGAACATTTCTTGAGGGTTTATGATATTATGTTATGAAAGTTCCGCAACATCTAATGTTACCGTTATCATGCAAAAAGGGCTTGAATGGGTGAAACATATTATATTGAAAAAACAAAGGATATGCAAATGCTCAAGGATAGAAGCGTTTTAGGTCGTCGCCGCTCCAAGTGTTTTTTAAGGTCTTGCCCTCCACATTTTTGAGGCGGTATCCCCCTGACCTTAGTGCCTCTTTTATGATGTAAGGCCCCTCCCAGTTTGGATTGAGCTTGCCCACGGTAGCCGATCTTCCCGCCGCATCTGTCTTTTTTAGGACCAGGTCACCTTCCATGAACTGTTTGACCCGGAAGGGTTTGTCAAAATACTTAGCCATTCTCCGCTTGACTTCCTCCTGCCGAACCGCTGAGAGGTCGCGCAGTTATTCTATCAGGTTTAAGGAGAGCTGCTGTTCCTCCTCATTTTCAACTCTCCACTCTTCTCTTCCAGCTTCCGCCTCAACGACCCTGGGAGTGCGGACCTCGAGTTCGATGGGGAGCACCGCCTCGCTTCCATGAGATAGTTTGAAGGGTGTCTCTCCCATGGCGGTATTGAGAGTAGTCCTCAAGGCCCAAAGAACGGAGGGGAGTTGTTCCACCCAACTCCCTTTCAGATTTTCAACCTTCTTTTTCAGGAGGTTCACGATAACCTTGTGGATCCGGATCCTCTGCAGTTCCTTAAGGAACTGCAGAGGTACATTTCCGATAATCCAGGCCGTTGGATCGATCCAACGGCCTGGATTATTTTCTAACACTTTAATAATCTGCAGGTCTGGATTATTCTCCCGCCATAGTTTTATTTTCCCGCTACCATGAGGAGCTGCTAAGGCCGGCGGTGGAGGGGGAGCTGCTAAGGCCGGCGGTGGAGGGGGCGCTGCTAAGGCTGGCGGTGGTGGGAGCTGCTGCGAAGGCCGGCGGTGGTGGGAGCTGCTGCTAAGGCCGGCGGTGGTGGGAGCTGCTCGAAGGCCGGCGGCGGCGGCACTGCTTCTTCTTCCCAAAAACGGTAATTAACTGTCTTCCCCTTCTTCATCTGACTCTGTTTTTTTTTCTTCTTAAAAATGGTATTTTGTTGCAGGCATAGAATCAGTATCAATGGATGGTGACAAGATTATTGTGGTGGGGGAAGGAATCGATTCAGTGCAATTGACAAAGCTTTTGAGGAAGAAGATGGGGTATGCGGATTTGGTGACTGTGGCGTCCGTCGAAGAGAAGAAGGAGACGAAGGCGGAGCCTCCGGCCAAGACAGCGCAGCAACTAACTTGGCCGTCTTATTACGGCGGCGGCCCGGTGGTGGCGCAGCCGCCTTACTACGATGTTAGGGAGCCTAGTTATGATGTAGATTCCTGCTGTATCATGTAAATGGGAATTTGGTTTTTCCCCTTCCCATTGTAAAAAAAAAAACTTTTGGGCTTGCATTGGAGATGCGAGTAGAACGAGATTAGAATGTAAGATCTCTTCATTTATGAGTATTTTGTTGAGTAAGATTGATGATTTTCAGTACAATTTAGGAGTTAGAAGCGTCGGATTTAGAGGTGTTTGAGTGTTTCTGAGGATTGTGTTTATGCGCTCAAATATAGCAAAGTAAGGGTTTATTTGGTTAGGCGGCGGTGGGAGCAAACGGCCGGAGGAGACGGAGGAATCGAACATCTGAATGCTAGAGTTGAAAGAGCATATTTCTGAAGTTTGATCAAACATATTTCTCTTCAAGAACTTGATAAAATAAAACAGAACAGAACAAAACAAAGGTCTTTACCAGCATTATACATGCATATTCAATTATAACTTCAAAAAATCAAAGGTCTTTGTACTATGGTCATCACTATGCACTCCACCATTGTATGCTCCGACATTGAACGGTCCACTATTGAATTGTCCGCTATTGAATGGTCCATTGTTGTTATCACTATGCACTCCACCATTGTATGCTCCGACATTGAACGGTCCACTATTGAATAGTCCACTATTAAAAAATGCGCCACTATATGACCCGTCATTGAAGGCTCCATCTATGAATGCACTGCTTGAAACTTGTGTAAGGTGTGGTGAATTTGAATAGTTGTCAAAAGTACCCTACAAAGCATGACAAAACAATTACAAATAAAGAAAAAAAATGTTAATTTATAATCATGCTTATTACCTTTTGCTTTTCTTGTGCATCTGGCTTTTTTTTCTTTTTCTTCGGTTGCTTCTCTACCCAAGTTTTTTGTCTTTTTCCTCCCTTATGACCATCTTTTTTTTAAGACCATTTACTTTAAGAAGCTCTCCCATCAAAAAACTTTGATTACCATTTTCACTTGTGTGCGGCTGGCCACCAACATCATAATACTTCTTTTTTAAATCTTCAAGATGCTTATTTATTTTTGTAATTTCTTGCTTTAAGAAAACATAACCCTCTTCAAACTCAGCAGCTTTGGATGCTATTTTAATCAAATTTGAACAAAGATCCCTATAACACTCAGTTATATCCAAGTTTGTAGACCCCTGAGATAGGATAAAATAAATTTTAATAACACAAGTATAATTAATGAAGAAAAATATATTAAAAAATTAGAATATACCTCAACATCTATAGTTGTTGACCCCAGATTCTCTTCTTTTGCATCTCGGGTCCATCTCTTCATGATGTATATTTCTGGAATTAGTTTTATGTCCATTGCATCAAGTACCTTTAACGCATGAGAACAAAGTATTCCAAACGTCTCGAATTTTTTACAATTGCATGATACTGTTTGATTGGAGAGATCACCAATGACTTTGTACTCGCTCGCTTCATCATAAGAAGCAACCAAATATTCATGGGTTGTTCCAAGCTCATTCCTTTGTTTTACACAAATTTCTAAACTTTTCTCCCACTCATCTTGAAATCTCTCAAATATTAATGGAGTATAAATTTTCCCTGCTTGCTTCAATAAAGGTAAATTTTTCACCTTTATTCTTGGCATTTTTTCCCTTGCTTGATACTCAGCCTGTAATTCTTTATATCTTTTATCACTCACAACTCTCTCAAAATGCTTAAAAAAACTATTCAAGTCAAAATTTGATTTCAAATAGTCTTTTAAATCTCCATTTAAACTCTCACTGAGCTGCGTACTTCTCATTCCTAATGTAACTGTTTTGTTCATATAACATTTGGCCCACTTCTCCTTCAACTTATAGGTTTCATGTAACCAATTGTTATCTTCAACTTTATAAAATGAGATCATGTATCTCCAAGCATCTTCAAACTTTGTCTCATCGTCATATTCGAACATTGTTTTTTTGAAATCTCTCAAAAAATGAGATCCATCTTTCATCAAGTTCCCTAAATGCTTTATTCCATTCTGCATAAGATGCCAAGTGCATAGCCCATGTCGTGTATCTGGGATAACCACACTTAGTGCTTTTGCCATTGCTTTGTCTTGATCAGTGAATATGGTTATCGGTTTTTTATTTCTATGTGCTTGTAAAAAGGTCTCAAATAACCATGTAAAGGAGTCAATAGTCTCATCATACAAAAGTGCAGCACCAAAAATTGTAAGCCCTCTGTGATGGTTAAATCCAACAAACAAACCAAATGGTCTATACTCCTTATTGGTAGAAAATGTAGTGTCAAAAGTGATTACATCACCGAAGATGGCATAGTCACAACGCATTCTTGCATCTGCCCAAAAGATGTTAGTGATTTGCTCAGAACAATCTAACTGCATAGCATAATAAAATAATGGATCATCCAATGTTTTTGTCTGAAAATACTTCAATAAACTTCCAACCTCTCCGTACAACAATTCGTTTTGCCGTCTAGTTCGGAGATAATTTTTTTGATCTATTTGAGTGAACCCAAGGTTTGGCCTCCCACCAGCTTGTCTACTAAAGAACTCGTATGAATTTTTTTTGTGTAAGTCCAGAATCAGCTGCTAACTCAAGTTCACAAGCTTGAACATTTGAAATTTTTCGTTGTGAAGGCATCATGTGAAAACAAGCTGGAACGTGAAGAAGATGATTATGTTCAGGGACAAAGTCATGCACATAATATTTGTCAATCTCGCGATTTAACATAATTCCCATTCGCGAATGACAATCTGTTCTTGTATCCGGCCTAGTCTTTTTTGTTAAATGATCACGCTTATCCTTTCTTCGATGACCGTTTTTACTACACAAATATCTTATAGAAGTAATTTGTTTATCAATCTTGCTTTTATTTGTGTAGTTCTTGCGTACACTGAAACCCATCTTCCCTCCATATGTCTTCCAAAATTCCCATGCATCATTTGGAGTATCGAATAACATACCCTCTTTAGGTATCCAATCAGTATTGTTAGCATTAATAGATCTGTGAAACAAAAAAATTACATAAAAAAAATTATGTAATTATACTACTTAAAATAAAATGAGAGTACTAGTTAAGTCATTGGTACCCAAATTCATCAGTTTGTGCTAATAAGTTTTCTGTTGGAACCGCACTCATCCTGTACTATTACAATGACAACACTTTTCATTATAAAGAAATAAAATGTTTACTCAACAGCACTTGGCAAGAAACAAAATGTCACCTGATCTCTCGGTAGACTGAAAATGGAAGAGAAGTGCCAGTTAAGGTTGTGCCGAGGAGAGGAGCGAGTTTTGGGGTGAATCGATTCCTTCCCCCACCACAATAATCTTGTCACCATCCATTGATACTGATTCTATGCCTGCAACAAAATAGCATTTTTTCGTCAAATTAACAAACAGTTTTTTTTTAGAAAAAAAAAACAGAGTCGCGATTTTTTAATACCATTTTTTTGGGAAGAAGAAGCAGTGCCGCCGCCGCCGGCCTTCGCAGCAGCTCCCACCACCGCCGGCCTTAGCAGCTCCCCCTCCACCGCCGGCCTTAGCAGCTCCCCCTCCACCGCCGACCTTAGCAGCTCCCCCTCCACCGCCGGCCTTAGCAGCTCCCCCTCCACAGCCGGCCTTAGCAGCTCCCCCTCCACCGCCGGCCTTCGCAGCAGCTCCCACCACCGCCAGCCTTAGCAGCGCCCCCTCCACCGCCGGCCTTAGCAGCTCCCCCTCCACCGCCGGCCTTAGCAGCTCCCCCTCCACCGCCAGCCTTAGCAGCTCCTCATGGTAGCGGGAAAATAAAACTATGGCGGGAGAATAATCCAGACCTGCAGATTATTAAAGTGTTAGAAAATAATCCAGGCCGTTGGATCGATCCAACGGCCTGGATTATCGGAAATATACCTCTGCAGTTCCTTAAGGAACTGCAGAGGATCCGGATCCTAACCTTGTTGGCCGCTTCCACCTGTCTGTTGCTCCTTGGGTGATGGACAGAGGCAAACCTGAGGTCAATCCCGAACTCTCCACAGAATTTGATGAACTCGTTGCTGGCGAACTGCGGTCCGTTGTCGGTGACGATGGCTTGGGGCATCCCATGCCTACAAATGATTTCCCCCCATATAAAATTTTGGATGACCTGCGAGGTCACCTTGGCCAACGCCTTCACCTCCATCCACTTGGAGAAATAGTCAATCATCACCAACAAGAATCTTCTTTGCCCGCTTGCCTGGGGGAAGGGCCCTACCAGATCCATTCCCCAAATCGCAAAAGGCTAGGGGGTCGTGATACTCCTGAGTCGCTTAGCCGGTTGTAGTTGAAGGGGGGCAAACGATTGGCACTTATGACACTTTTTGGCAAATTTGAAGGCATCATGTCCCATGGTAGGCCAGAAGTATCCCTGCCTGATAATTCTCCCCTCCAGGGTCCGACTTCCCGAGTGACTCCCACACTCCCCAGAGTGGACTTCTTCCAAAATCCTCGACACCTCCCCCTCTTCCACACAACGAGCCAGCAATCCCGAGAGGGTCTTGCGGTAGAGTTGCCCGTCGCGCAAGAGGTAATATGCTGACTTGTACTTGAGTTTCTTTCTATCCATCCCTTCTGGGTACTCTCCCGTGGACAAATAAGCGGTGAAGGGGTCCATCCATGTGGATCGCTGATCTATCTCCATCAACTCTCCTTCCTCCAAGGATGGGTGAAAAAGGTCTGTGATGGTGCCCCCTACCCAAGGGCCGTGCTTGGCAAGATGGTCGACCTGTTCGTTTTCCTCTCGTGGCACATGTTGAATGGAGAAGGTTTGGAAACACCCAATGATTCCTTTGACCTTGGCCAGATACTGTTGCAGGGTAGGCTCCCTTGCTTCGAACTCCCCGTTGACTTGGGAGGCTACCACCAAGGAGTCTGTGAGGACCTTCACATCATGTACTCCTAGCTCTCTGGCCAGGCGCAGCCCTGCGATCACCGCCTCGTACTCAGCCTGATTATTGGTTATGGAAAAATGTATTACCACTGTCTGCTCAATCTGGGTCCCTTGGGGGCTCTCTAAGACGACCCCAACCCCTAAGGAGTGTTTCCCTGATGCCTCATCCACCATCACCTTCCAAGGGACGGGATAAGTGAGTTTGTCTTCGGCTACCTCGACCACATAGTCCGCCAGGAAGTCAGTCATCGCTTGTGCCTTGATTGCGAGTCGAGGGACAAAGGAGATGTTGAACTCGCTCAATTCTACCGACCACTTGGCGAGTCTCCCTGAGTGCTCCACCCCCTCGAAGATGTTGCAGAGGGGGTGATCAGTCACCACCTTGATGGAGTGTGCCTGGAAGTAGGGCCTGAGTCTCCGGGCCGAGATGATTAGAGCGAAGGCCAATTTTTCTAAGATGGGGTAACGGAGTTCCGCCTTCCTCAGAACCCTACTCACGTCGTAATAGATAGGCAGCTACTTCTTGCCTTCTTGCCTGATCAGGACTGAACTGAGAGCCTCGACCCCAACCCCTAAATATAGGAACAAGTCCTCTCCTTCCTTGGGCCCTTGGAGGAGAGGGGGTTGGGTGAGTTGTTTCTTCAGCTCCTAGAATGCCTTCTCGCACTCCTCAGACCATTCAAACTTATTCCCCCCCCCCTTCAATGCTCTGAAGAAAGGGGAGCACTTTACTCCAGCCCTAGAGAGAAACCTGCTAAGCCCGGCCAGCCTCCCCGTCAGCCGTTGGACATCCTTGGCGTTCCGGGGGGCCCCTAACTCCATTATTGCCATGACTTTATCTGGATTTGGTTCCACTCCCGCGGGAGTGAGCAGATGTCCCAGGGATTTCCCCCTGCTGTCCCCGAAGACGCACTTCAGGGGGTTTAACCTCATCTTATATTTACGCAAGGTGCCGAAGGTCTCCTCCAGATCCCGGAGGTGAGAGCCGAGCTCCCGACTCTTTATCATCAAATCATCCACATATACTTCTAGGTTTCTCCCCTTCTGTCCCTGGAATACACGTTCCATCATCTTCTGGTATGTTTCCCCTGCATTTTTCAACCCAAAAGACATCATCTTGTAGCAGTAGCATCCATCTCCTGTGATGAATGAGACATCCTTTATGTCGGGAGGGTGCATCCTGATCTGATGATAACCTGAAAAGGCATCGAAAAAACTCATTACAGAAAAACTGACGGCTGAGTATACCATCGCGTCGATTCTAGTCAAGGGATAACAATCTTTCGGGCATGATTTATTAAGAAGTGAAAAGTCTACACACATCCTCCACCGACCGTCCCCTTTTTTTACCATTACAACATTTGAGACCCAGCCGGGGTATTGAATTTCGGAGATGAAGCCGGCATTGAGGAGCTTGGTGACTTCCTCCCTGATTGGTTCAGCCAGCTTGTCCGTGATGGACCTCCTCTTCTGTTGGATGAGGCGAGCCTCCGGGTCCAGGTTGAGGCGGTGGCAGACGACGTCAACATCGATCCCAGGCATCTCGGCCGCGCTGCAGGCAAAGACATCCACATTCTTCTGGATGCACTCCAGCATCCTGCCTTGATCCTCCGAGGTCAACCCCCCACTGATGCGAACCTTCTCCATCTTGCCATCCTGGGTGAGAACTTCCATCTCCACCACTTCCTCGGCAGCCTCCAATCGGGACTGCTCCTCCCACTCTGCAATATCCTCCCTTCTTGGAGTAAGGACCTACCCTCCTTCCACGGTCATCGCCTCAACCGGCTCCTTAGGGAGTACCTCCTTGCGGGCTTCCCCCTCCATCCTTCCTTCCTCCCTGATTGCTTCTCTGACCTCCTGCCCATCCACCTCTTCCATCCTTCTCCCCATTTCCTCGGCCTCCTCCTGCTAAGAAATGGAACTTATCGCCGTCACATAACATTCTCGAGCCGCCTTGGGGTCACCGCGAACTCGGACCTTGATCCCCTCCACGTTGAACTTAAGACATTGATGGAAGGAGGAGGGGACGTAGCGGAAGGTGCTAATGAGGGGCCGTCCAAAAATTGTGTTGTAGCTGTTGGGGGCCTCCACTATAACGAATCGGCAGTTCCTGGACTTCCCCCCAAGCAGACATGGAGACTCACTCCCCCTTCTACTTCTTTCCTCTCCCCCGAAAAACCGAAGAGAGGCCCATCGGAGGCCAGCACCCTCTTGGCTACTACTTGCATGGCGTCAAAGGGCTTCTTGAAGATGATGTTGACGGAGCTCCCATTGTCGATGAGGATCCGGGAGACCATGAAATTCTCGATGGCTGTCTGGATGACTAGCGCATCGCAGAAGGGGTCCTCATGACCCGGCATGTCCTCCCTTGAGAAAGTGATCCTCTCTTCTGGGGGTGGGGTCTGGGATGTAGAGCCGATGCTCCTTCGGTACATGGTGTGGAGGCTTGCTTTCCGGGAAGCTTCGACCCCCACCCCCCCCCCATGGATCTCTCTGATCCCTCCTCGGGTCCCCGCATCGGCCCGGTCTTCGCAACGGGCCCCCTCCGCCTGAGGCCGGACTTCCTCAATCAGCACCTCCCGGCAGTTCTGCTGCTGCTACTTCTCTCTGTTCCCCCATATCTCGAGGAACTCCGAGCACGTGATCGTCGTGTTCCGCTCCTCTTGATGGTAGTCACAGTAGGGCAGGTCTATCCTGACCTCCCTCCTCCTCCTTGGCTGTCCTCTCCTTCTCTCCCCCCCAGGGCGATAGCCATGGCCTCCTCCTGATCAGGAAGGGGGGGGTCTCTGACTCTGCCTCCCCCTGGGGGTAAAACTGGTCGCGCCCACCTTGACGGTTATCTCCTCCTTGATAACCCCTTCGTGGCCCTTGGTCCTGCCACTCCGGCCTCCAACCCAATCGGTTGTTTGGTTCCTGACGCCCCCACCTGGGCTGCTGCTGCTGCTCTCTCTGCCGAGGCTCGACCCTTCTCTCCTCCTGGGCTCGGCCACCCCTTAGCTTTTCCTCCTCCACGGCCCACATGGCCAACCTCCGGGCAAACTCCGGGTGTGCTGCTTCCATATCGGCCTCTCTTGCCGCCCTCTCCAGGAGCGTCTCAAAAGACACTAGAGGCGTCCTCTTCAACTCCATGGCGAAGAACCCGGGCTGGATACCCAGGGTGAAGGCCACCATCATAGTGTGCCCTGACATCTCTTGTACCTGGGGCAATTCCTCCTGAAACCTGTCCAGGTAACTTCCCAGGGTCTCCCCTGCTCTATGTTTTATACGGAACAAGGACTCGGCCTCCCTCTTTCTTTTCTTGGAGGTGGTGAATCTCAACATGAACCCTCGGCGCAGGTCCTCGAAGCAGTAGATGGAGCCGGCCGGAAGCTGATGAAACCACTCTCTCGCTTTCTCCCTGAGGGTGATGGAGAAGAGCCTGCACTTGAAGCCATCCGACATCTGTCAGATTGATACCACGTCCTCAAACCATTGGACATGCTGGACTGGATCTCCCTTCCCTGAGTAGTAGGACATCTCCGGCTCTCAGAACCCCTCTGGAACTGGGGCAGAAGAAAAGAACTCGCTGAAGGGGCTTCCCCCTTCAGCTGGGCGAGTTGGGAACTCCCTCCCCACCGTCTCGCCGAATTGGTACTCGTCTGTCGAGCCCGGAAAAAAGGACTCGCCCTCTCGGCTCGCGCTCCCCCTCGCTCGTGACTTCCTTCCCAGCTCGCCTGATGGGCGCGTCGTTGCCCAGTGCTGGGTCGGCGACCACGGGAACTACCGGCGTTGTGCTCTCGGCTCGCATGCTGAGTGCGATCCTGACGAGCCCGAGCACTTCTTCTCTGAGCTCCGCAGACATCCCTGCCGTCGCGGGAGGGGGAGGGGGTGGCGGGCTCGCCCTGCCTGAACCTTGCCCTTCATCTCTTATCATCGGACTTGCGGAAGATTTTCTGTGCTGACCACGCTCCACGCTCACAGCACCAAAGTGTTGAAACCGAAAAATCAGTCTCTGTGGAGTTCGACCCTTGGGGAAGGGGTGATCGCACACTTACTTCTCTCCCCACGAGCCCAAATGACAAAGGAAAAGGACTAGGGACAGACCCAAGGCTCCAGCACGGAGGTCCCACCACACACCCGAAAGATCTTAGAGCGCTTCCCCTCCTTAGCCAAGTGCTGAAGCTAAGGTACCTCAGAAAGCACTAGAAGACCGGGCATAAGAATGCGTGCATTCTGAGGTACCCCTTGGGTCCTATTTATAGGAAAAGACGGTCTGTAAATATCCAACCTTCACCGTTTTCGAGGACTATAGACAATCCGGAGGGGGTAACATGGTAAAAACACACCACAGCTGAAGGGAGAGCTGGCCCTGAGAAAATGTCCATTAGGCGAGAGTGGAGAATACTGGAGCAAGAAAGCTTCCCCCTGCGCCGAGGGAGAAGGCGTTGAGTGAGCTCGTCTCTCTCAACGCCACGAGAGAAGGCGTTGAGTGAGCTCGCCTCTCTCAGTGCCATAGGAGAACGCGTTGAGTGAGCTCGCCTCTCTCAGTGTCACGGGAGAAGGCGTTGAGTGAGCTCGCCTCTCTCAACGCCACAGCTTGGCTCGCCTTACTCAACGCCACGGGGGAAGGCGTTGAGTGAGCTCGCCTCTCTCAACGCCACGGCCTGGCTCGCCTCGCCTTGGACCTTGGCGAGCTGGCTCTGAACCCCCTGCTCGCGGGCGCACTGATACTCTCCCATCCCTTGGATTTGGCGAGCACACCCTTGGCTGGACCAGCTCGGATCCACGAACTCCGAGCTCAGCCCTACGATTGTCGAGCTCGTACTTGGCACGCTGGGCTCTGCACGCTCTGCTGAACTCGCCTCTGCTGAACTCGCCTCTACTGAACTCGCCTCTACTGAACTCGCCTGGGGCTTCGGGGGGGTCTGAGCCGGCTGGTTTGGCTCCTGTCAGCCCACTCACCGGATACGGGGTTGTACACCAGCAGCTGGCCCAGTTTACGGTTTTGATAACCATCCAGTCCAAGTCATCGGAACAGTCACCCTACCAGTCACGTTAGGAGAATTTCCAAAACAAATCACGCATGAAGTCAAGTTCGTGGTAGTAGAATCAAGTTCAGCATACAATGCTATCTTTGGAAGGCCTGTTCAGACCACCTTCACAACCATCCCATCCATTCCCCATCTAGCTATGAAGTTCCCTACTCCCGGAGGGATTGGAGTAGTACGCGGAAATCAGGAAGTCGCTAAGAACTGCTATTCTAAACAAGCACAACCCACCAAGCCTACCACACTGAATATTGATGACTTCAACCTCAGAGATGAAGCAGTTCTGCAATGGGGGCACCCATCAAAGGCTTGATTGAGGTCCCCCTCTCTCCGATAAAACCAGATCGCACCGTTCAGCTCGGGTCCCTCTTACCACAGCAAGAGAGGGAGGAATTAGCAGCCTACCTTCGGGAAAATAAGGATATCTTCGCCTGGTCCCCGGAAGATATGCCTAGAATCGACCCTCAGGTCATTCAACACTCCCTTAACATTAACCCTGCATGCAATCCCGTCATCCAAAAGAAGAGGAATTTTGCCCCCGATAGACTCCAAGTAATAGAAGAAGAAGTTGAGAAGCTCCTCCGTGCCCATTTCATTCGAGAGGTTGGCTACCCCACATGAGTGGCTAACGTTGTCCTGGTAAAGAAATCCTCCAGGAAGTGGAGGATGTGTGTGGAATACACCAACCTTAACCAGGTCTGCCCTAAAGACAGTTTTCCACTTCCCAGGATAGACCAGCTAGTTGATTCAACTGCCGGACATCAACTTCTCAGCTTCATGGATGCCTACTCATGATATAATCAGATCCGGATGGACCCAGCCGATGAGGAACACACAGCTTTTTGAACCGACAAAGGGATATATTGCTATAAAGTGATGTCATTTGGACTTAAGAACGCAGGAGCTACTTATCAACGGCTCATGAAAAAAGTCTTTAAGGAGCTCATCGGCAGATCCATGGAAGTGTACGTAGATGATATGCTGGTCAAGAGCATTCGTCGTGAAGACCATTTATAAGATTTGGGGAAGTGTTTCAGAATCCTTAGACAATATAGAATGAGGCTTAACCCTAGCAAGTGCGCCTTCGGGGTCACTTCGGGGAAGTTCCTGGGGTTCATGGTTACCCAGCGTGGAATAGAGGCCAATCCAGAGAAGATTAAGGCTCTCGAAGAAATATCACCGCCCAGATCACTCAAAGATGTACAACGGTTGAATGGAAGAATCACAACACTATCCCGATTCCTAGATCGGACGGGATACAAGTACCTCCCCTTCTTCAAGATCCTCTGAGGAGCTCGAAACACAAGATTTCAATGGACTGACGAGTGCCAGTCGGCCTTCGAATCCTTAAAGCAATATCTTGCCTCCCCCCCCCCGCTTCTATCCAAGCCAGCTCCCGGAGAGATTCTCTTTCTATACCTCGTCATCACGCCAGCTGCATTGAGTTCATTTCTAGTTAAAGATGAAGGAGGAGCTCAGTGCCTCATTTATTTCCTCAGCAAAATCCTTTCTGATACAGAGACCTGGTACCCGGCTGCAGACAAAACGGCTTTAGTACTTGTCTTCTCCGCCAGAAAATTCCGCCCCTACTTCCAAGCACACATCATTAAAGTCTTGACCAAGTTGCCACTCCAAGCCATTCACCAGAAACCAGAAGCATCCGGCCGACTGGTCAAGTGGGCCGTCGAGCTAGGCGAGTTCGACATCCACTTCCTCCCGCGCCCCGTCATCAAGTCTCAAGTCTTGGCAGACTTCATCATAGAAAACACTTTACCAACGGAAGCAGAGGCCGCACCAGCGTAGACCGGACAAGCATGGACACTATATGTGGACGGGGCCTCAGGAGTTGAAGGCGCTGGAGCAGGCCTGCTCCTTATTAGTCTAGAGCTTGTTACCCTAAAATATGGACTCCGACTGAAGTTCCCTGCTACAAACAATGTTGCAGAATATGAAGCCCTCATCGTAGGACTCAAGCTCGCCATCAGCTGCCAGGTCAAGCGGTTGACCGTTTACTCTGATTCACAACTTGTCGTCTCGCAGGTAGAAGGAGAATTCGAAGCGAAGAACGAGCAGCTTGCCCAGTACCTGCAACTTGTCAAGTCCCTTCTGATCCAAATCCCGCAATTTCAAATTTTGCATATCCCCAGAGAGCAGAATAGTAGGGCAGATGCCCTATCAAAGTTAGCCACATCTTCAACGCAGTACCAGACAAGAAGGCGCCAAATAGAAGAAATAGTCTTCCCTAACATTCATGGCTCATGGGAAGTGGCAGAAATCAATAAAGCAGAGAAGTCCTGGACCGCCCCGCTAATCGCCTACTTGAAAAACCAGCAGCTACCCGAGGATCACAAGGAAGTTCGCCGCCTAAGAATGAGAGCAGCCGCTTTCACTTTGATGGACGGAGAATTATACAAGCGGTCCTTCGCAGGACCTTACCTGAAGTGCCTATCAGAAGAAGACGCCGAATATGCGCTCCGCGAAGTCCACGGAGGGGTATGCGGCGAGCACCTTGGAGGGAAAGCCTTAGCCAGAAAAATCCTACGTCAAGGATTTTATTGGCCAACTATGAAGAAGGAGGAAACAGAGTTCGTCCAAAAATGTAGAAGTTGTCAAGTGCACGCCAACGTTCCCCGACAGCCTCCAGTGGCCCTCACATCGCTGCAAGGAGCTTGACCATTTGCATAGTGGGGAATAGATCTCCTCGGGCCTCTGCCACTAGCCTCTGGTCAGAGGAAATTCATTATTATGGCAATTGATTACTTCACCAAGTGGGTTGAAGCAGAACCACTGGCCAAGATAACCGAAGAGAATGCGAAACAATTCGTCTGGAAGAACATCGTGTGCCGCTTCGGCATACCGACAATCATCATCACCGACAACGACACCAAATTCACCGGAAAGTCCTTTACCAAGTTGTGCAAGGAATTAAAGATAGAGTTACGGTACACAGCAGTATCACACCCGCAAACTAATGGACAAATTGATGTGACTAACCATACTATTCTGAAGGGGATGAATACACGACTAGAAGATGCTGGGGGACAATGGGTCGACGCTCTCCCCAACGTGCTATGGGCATATCGTACAACAGAAAGGACGCCTACAGGATAAACACCATACAATCTCTGCTATGGAATAGAAGCCATTATCCCGATTGACATCGGCGTCTCTAGTTCCCGGGTATCCAACTTTGATCGCCAAGCAAACGACGAAGCGCTTCGTGATAACCTCGACTTGGTCTTCAAAGTGCGCGAAGAAGCTGCTCTCCGTGCCGCCGCCTACCAACAACGCACGGCCCGCTAGTACAATCGCCGGATGAAGCCCCGCTCGATCAACGTGGGAGATTTAGTCCTTCGCACCTTGGAAGCCGCCGGAAAAGGAGCACAAGGCGACAAGCTATCTCCAATATGGGAAGGCCCGTTTGTTGTCACAGCTATGGTAAAACCAGGCACGTACAAGTTGCGGAGCGCCGAAGGAAAGACTCTTCCCCGTACATGGAATGCGCAGAACCTCCGCCGCTTTTATCAGTGATGCATTATGATTTTCTTTATGCAGTAACTTTTTGATTCAAAACTATGTGATTCATATAAGTCGTGAGCCTGATCTCGTGCAAACTGTTATTTATTCAAAGTATCGCATTTTGCTTTCTACAAATATTGTGTATTCAAACAGGATCTATGGTCTCCCTAACTTACACAATCTGGGAAGGGCCTGCTCCACGCAACCAAGCCGCGAGCCAGCCTCGCGTACAAATTCGTGGACCAACTCCACGCAACCAAGCCGCGAGCCAACCTCACGCACAAAGCCGTGGACCAGCTCCACGCAACCAAGCCGCGAGCCAGCCTCGCGCACAAAGCCGTGGACCATCGCCACGCAACCAAGCCGCGAGCCAGCCTCGCGCACAAAGCCGCAAGCCAGCCTCGCGCACAAAGCCGTGGACCATCTCCACGCAACCAAGCCGCGAGCCAGCCTCGCGCACAAAGCCGTGGACAAGCTCCACGCAACCAAGCCGCGAGCCAGCCTCGCGCACAAAGCCGTGGACCAGCTCCACGTGACCAAGCCGCGAGGCAGCCTCACGCACAAAGCGGTGGACCAACTCCACGCAACCAAGCCGCGAGCCAACCTCGCGCACAAAGCCATGAACCAGCTCCATGCAACCAAACCGCGATCCATCCTCGCGCACAAAGCCGTGGACAAGCTCCACGCAACCAAGCCGCGAGCCAGCCTCACGCACAAAGCAGTAGACTAGCTCCACGCAACCAAGCCGCGAGCAAGCCTCGCGCACAAAGCCGTGGACCCACTCTACGCAATTAAGCCACGAGCCTGACTCGTACACCCTCGCAAGGGTCTACTCCCTCTCTATTTTTACAGCTAGGACGCAAAATCGAAGACGGCTCGGACAAGCTCCCAAAGATTCGGGGAGAATGCTACAAACGCCCTCCTTCGTTGTCACCTTGTGGCAAAACAAATCTATGTAAAACATATGGCAATGGCATGAAAATGAAACTGTCATATAAAGAAGATAAAAGACAGCAAATCTGAGCCCCAGGGGCGACAATCTCAAAGGCTACATCAAAAGCAAAAAGAAACAAATGTACTACAAACAACAACAAAAGGGCTACTACTCGTCCTAAGAGTCTGAGTCAGAACGCTCGTCCTCAGAGACATCAGCAAAACTAAGGTCGGACGTGTCGCACCCCAGGCTCCTACTGACAAGGCGAAAAGCCTTCGAGACGCCACGCCGCAGGGCCAGCTCTCGAACATCATCCATCTGGGGCTCCACCTCCTTGGACCAAATCTCGTCATGTAGCTCCTCGACGATCACGCTACGGTCCCGCCTGTAGTCCGCCGACGCTAAGTACTCTGAAAGCCCGGCAGCCTTGATCTCTGACACATGATCACAAGATGACAGCATCTCCACCTGGGCCTTCGCCGCCCGAAGCTGAGTTCCGAGTCCAGTCACCTCCTCCCGCGCCGCCTGAAGCTGTGTCTCCAAGCCTGAAGTCCCCTCCCTGCCATGTTTCAACATCTGGGTAGTCCTTTTCCACCAGGGTCTTCTCCACTTCCAAGGCTGGGCGTGCATCCTCCAATTCAGATCTCATCGCCGAACCCATCTGGCGAAACTGAGCAACATCCCGGTCCTGCTTCTTCCGGAGAGCAAGGAACGCATCTTTCAAGCTGACATAATTGTCATTCCAGGTCACCGCAATCTGAGCTTGAGTCTCTATTTGCACAAAACAAAACCCCAAGTTAGTATTAAAAAATATAATACAGAAGAAGGAAAAGGTTCACCAATCAGTGTTCTTACCGCCTCACTCATAACCCGCAAAGAGGCAGACATCAGTGGAGCCACCACCTCCGCGATCGAAGAGGCGAGTATCTGTACCTCAGAGGAAGTCTCAGGACGAGTGTCAGAAGGAATCACCGCCACCGTCACGTCATGATCACCAGAGGGAGCCATAATAACCTTTCTCTTTCGACCCTCTCCATGAGGGGCGTCAACTGCCTGGGTCGTGCCTAAAGAAAGACCGCACCACTGGGTCACACCTGAAGAAAGACCGCACCGCAACAAACGCTTCTCCTCCACGAAAGCAAAGATGTTATATAACTGATTGGCTGGCTTGAGGGGGTCCGAAAACCCAATAATAGGGGAAAACTCTCGCTCCTTCCCCTTCACCCGACGACAACGATCGGCCAACGTATCCCAAGCCTCATGAATGCCCCAGGAATTCTTGATGTACCCAAATAAAGTGTTCCCATGATGACGGTCGGCACGAGCCTCAAACTCTAGCCAACTCTTGTTGCTACGAACCTCCACCCGTTCACCGCCGTCCGTGCGCACATCGCACCAATCACGGAACAGGTCCAAAGTAAGTCGTCCCCCGTGCTCGCGGAAGAAGAATATCAAGCCCATTAGTCGATAAACCCCAACAGGGGTGAACTGTGAGATAGGTACCGCATAAAATCTGAGAATCTCGATCACCTTCTCGCATGGCGGAAAACGAAAACCAGATCGCAGAGAAATCTCGCAAAGCGTCAGCCAACCTCGATGAGGATTTTGAACTCGCTCTTCGGCACGAGGAATCCTCACTTCCAGGTCCACCGACAGGCCGTATTTCCTCCTCCACAAATCAATGCCATCCTCAGTCAACGAGGAACGCAAGCGCATCAGACCAGAAGAGCGCTTCGAGGCCTGCAAAACTAAAGAATAAAAGGGGAAGGTCAATTAGCAAAAAACAAAATGTCGGGGCCTAAGCGTGGCCATCATATTAAACAAGCAGGTACGAAAAGGCCCATAATGGCACTTCCAGGAGTACAAGGCGAGCAAGAGCCCGCGCGCACAACACGAGCACACAGGTTGCACACACGCACCAGCGCGCACGGTCGCGCGCGCGCGGACCCGCGCACAGGGTCGCGCACGCGCACACTCGCGCGCGAGGTCGCGCGCACGCGCCCGCGCGCGCAAGGGCCCGCGCGCAGGGTCGCGCGCGGGCGAAGGGTCGCGCGCGGGCGCACCAACGCGCAATGCGCGCGCGTGCGCACCCGCGCGCAGGGTCGCGCACGCGCACCCGCGAGCGAGGTTGCGCGCGCGCGCACCCGTGCGCAAAGTCGCGTGCACCCGCGCGCAGGGTCGGGCGCGCGTGCGTGCCCGCGCGCGAGGTTGCGCACCCGCGCCCGCACCCGCGCGCTGGGTCGCGGGCGCGCCCCGCGCGCTGGGACGCGCGCGGGCTCCCGCACGAACGCGCTGGGTTGGGCGTGCGCGCCCGTGCGCGAGCTCCCGCGCAAACGCGCTGGGTTGGGCGTGCGCGCCTGCGCAACCGCACCCCCGCGCGCGCTTGCGTGATTCCGGGCACGCCTTTGCACTCGCCCGCCGTTACGCCGGCGCGCCTTCGCACCGTCAAGCGTGCGGACCCCCTCACGATTGGATTCGCCGGCACCTTGCCCAAAGCCCCCGTTGCCGCTCCTTCAATTTGATGTTGCGCCACCATCGCCAATCGTATAAGTACGAGCATACCTTCAAGGCACCATTCTTCGCCTTCTCAGCCTTCTCTCCGGAGGAAGACATGGAAGCGGGGAAGAAGATGATTAAAAATTCTAAGTTGTCTCTCACACAGCTCACCAACAACAATGGATTTGGGGGGCAATTGAAAGGGATTGGATCCATTTTATAGCTTTAGGGGTGCACATAGCAATCCCAAAAATGAAATCATGGGGTTGACTAGTCAATCCCATGATTCTCTTCACGATGAGAGAAGTGGAGGACCCACTTTCTCTCATCTTTTATCTCCTCCATCCAATTCCCCCTTCTTTCTCTCCCACCAAAAATGAAATCCACAAAAAGGGGAAAGAGGGGAGAGAGAACACCGCCTCCGCAATCGGCCGCAGCCCACTGCCGCCGGCCAACGCCGGCCGGCCGCCGGTCGCCGGCGGCCGGCCGCTCCCGCTAACCACCGCCAGCCGGTGGCTCGCCGCCCGAGCCTCCACCATCCGATCATGGCGCGCTACCACGGCCGTCCGATGAAGGGGAAACCACCCACTAGCCCACTACGTTTGTGGTGGGGCCCACCATGATCTCCCCCTAGAGCCTATAAAAGGACCCCATGGGCTCTTCATTTCTTACTTTTTTTCCTCCGCAGCTTCTTCTTCCTTTCGCCAGAGCTCTGCCCGTTTCCTGCCGTAGAGAATTTTCTAGCCACCGCGAAGCTCCGCCGAGGTGAAAACGACTAAGTCCCCAAACCATAAGAAGAAGAAGGCTTACAAGACATCCTTGCGTGGAGCGCCGCGCCAGCTTCCAAGCTCCGAAGACTCACGCGGATTCCACCGTTCAAGCCCTCTCCACGGCGCAGCCTGTTGCCCGTGGGAAGAGCAAGTCTCCCTCTCGCCTCTACTTTTGTAACAAGGAGCGGTCTGCCGCCCTTGATTCTCCTAACATTTTGTAATCTCTAACAACTTAGTGGTTTTGACTGGCACAGAACCGGTCACGTGGTTTTTCACCCGGTTGAAAGGTTTTCCACATTAAAACTCCTGGTGTACATTTTTCTTTTTTCAACTGACTGTGTGCGCGCCCGACCGCTCCACGAGGTAAGGCGGTCCAAGTTAGTCCGGATCGACCAGAGCGCCGAATTTGACCGCAACAGTTATACATCGCTCGTCGCTCATCTTTGCAGTGTGCACGGGATTTGCGAGGGACATGATGAACACATTTTTTATTGTAGCTATAGTACTTTCTCAGTTTTTCTATATGAGACATGAAAGCGCATTTTTTACAATAATTGAAAACCCATAAATTTTAAAAATTTATTTTTTTTAATAAAAATGAATAAAATGAACAATCGACCAAGTAGCAACTCTCCCATATCAAATGTGGATAAGATGATAAGCCGACGTGGCATCAACCAAATCACAGCCCGCCACGTCAGCTCCACCGTCTTCTTCCTTCCCCCACCCCCGCCCAGATTCTCACTCTACACTTTCCCCTGCATCCCGGTCATGGCCATGGCGTCTCTAACCCTGTCTCCCCCAGCCTCCCTCCTCCCCGGCAAGCCCCACCACTCTCCGGCCGCCACCATTCCGACCACCGCCGTCACATTCTCCCGGCGAGAACTCGCCGTATCCCTCTCCCTCCCCCTCGCCGGAATGCTCTGTTCTCGGCCCGCAAACGCCGTGGAGGATGACGAGTACGTGAAGGAGACGGAAGAGGTGATCGGCAAGGTGAGGACCATCGTCAACATGGACAGGGCGGACCCGAACGCCGCCGCCGCGGTGGCGGAGCTGCGGGAGGCTTCGAACAGCTGGGTGGCGAAGTACCGGCGGGAGAAGGCTCTGCTCGGCCGCGCCTCGTTCCGGGACGTGTACTCGGCGCTCAACGCCGTCTCCGGCCACTACATAAGCTTCGGCCCCACCGCGCCGATTCCAGTGAAGCGCAAGACGCGCATACTCGAGGAGGTCGACACCGCCGAGAAAGCTCTGCTCCGGGGAAGGTAGAGTTGAGAAGGAGAGCGATTGCTGCCTGCAATCTTGCTGTTAACAATAATATTGACTTTTGATTTCAAAATTTATATCAATAATATTTAATTTTTATGCTTCTTCCATTTAACCTCAAATTTGTCATACAATGCATGGATTTGAATTTGTTCAAATATTAGAATTCAAATTCGTCCCCGAAAACTTATATTCGGTTTTGGATTCGAATTATGGATCAGAGTTGGATTCAAATTTGAACTCGTGTCAAATGAGGGGCAAAAAGGGTGATGTTATTAGCTAACTTACTTTCGTTTCTAGTAAATCAGAAAAAAAACAGATTCAGTCATTTTTTGTATTTTTTCTCTTCCCAAAAATTACTACTACAACTTTCATGTTGACAATTCTTTGATTTGAAGTCGTTTAAACCACTAATTTGAGCCCGAAAAAAAAGGCATGGAACGGGTCGTTCGTACAAATTTGCTGTTATCAATAATATTGATTTGTGATTTCAAAATTTATATCAATAATATTTAATTTTTATACTTCTTTCATTTAATCTCAAATTTGTCATACAATGCAAAAATTTGAATTTGTTGGAATATTAGAATTCAAATTTGTCCCGAAATCTTATATTTGATTTTGGATTCGAATTATGAATAAGGGTTGGTTTCAAGTTTGAACTCGTGTCAAATGAGGGCCCAAAAAAAAATTTGATTCATACTATTATCGAATCTTGACAATTGAGATAATATTATTCAAAGTCGAATGATATTTGAATCAGGATTGTGTGAAATTGAGAAATACGAATTTTAATTGAATTTTTCGTGAATCGATTTTCAAATTTTTGACGAACTATTTGATTTACGAACAACCCTAAATAAATGGTTGATGGTTAGAATAAGGTTAGAGGAATCGTTCATCAGTCAAATCTTATAACAAAGGTATATTTTGGCACTGTTACGTGCACACCACTTTTGGCTATGTGCACACCTTTGATATGTGCATACCATAAATTATATTTGCAGACCAAAATGTTAAGTAAATAACATAAATTTTATTTGCATGTCAAATTGTTTAATAAACACACAAATTAAGTTTGAATTTTTTTTACTTCAAATACAAAAGATTTCTTCCTTTTTACATTTCAAAACAATAAAAAACAAACAAAAATAAAAAACAAAAATCTCAAATCATTTCTACCGATATAACTAAAAATTTGCACGGTCCATTTTGAAGTTTATGTAGACATGCACGAATATAAAGATATGAATATTAGTTGTCTTAAATAAATAAAATACTTGCAAGTTACTTAAAATTAAATATTAATATCTGCACGGTCATTTTTCTTATTCAAGCTTCTTTTTGGTCCGCCGAGACCTCCTCGGTCGGGAGCTGTTCCCCAGCCCGGCGAGTGCTAACCCTCCAGGCGAGCAGGTCGCGCGAGCAAAGGTTGCGAGAACACCCCTTAGAGGATCACCCTTCAGCGAGCTGATCATCTCAGCTTTCGTTCCCGAGGGGTTCAGAGAGCTAGACATGACTTACTATATCGGGAAGGATGACCCAGTCCAGCACCTGCAGTGGTTCGAGGATGCCGTCTCCATTAGGCCGATGATGGATGCCTTCAAGTGTCGCCTTTTTGCGATCACGTTGAAGGAAAAGGCAAGGGACTGGTTTCATCAACTCCCCCAGAGGTCGATCTATGGGTTCGAGGACTTGAGCCGAAACTTCCAGCTCTGCTTCTCCACCTCCAAGAAGAGGAAGAAGAGTCCTGAGTCCATCTTTCTGATAAGGCAGACTGCCGAGGAGTCGCTGGCACACTACGTTGACAGGTTCCAAGAGGAGATCCTGGATATCCAGGAGATGTCGGGGTATGCTCTCTAGATGGCCTTCACTGTTGGGCTGAAGGAGGGCTTCTTCACGATGAGCTTGACTCGGAAGGCCCCCCTTTCCTTCGAGGAGTTGATGAAAAGGGCGACAGAGGAGATAACCATGGAGGCGGTCAATCCGACATTTGTCAAGAGGTTGGAAAAGTTGACGGAGGCAGAGTCAAAGGAGCAAGGTGGCTCGAGACATCAGGAAGGAAGGAGAGAGGAGAAGAGAGCTCAGGGGTTCCAAGGACGGGAGGGTCCGGAGCTTGGTTGGAGGCAGTAGGGAGGACCTGCCCAAGGTCAAGGAAGAGCTCTCATCAAGGGTGGGGGAGACTTTCAGGGAGGCCAAGGAAGATACAACTTCCAAAGGCAAGCCCCTAGGCAGCTCCTACCCCCACCGCAGCAAGCGATGACGATCGGTCGAAGGGAGAGGAGAAACCGCGCGGGAAGAGGAAGAGTCGGAGTAGAGTTACCCTACTGTGAGTTCCACCAGGAGGAGGGCCATGCAACAGCTACTTGCCCCGAGTTCCAGGAGTTGAGAAGGACAAGAGCTCCGGCACCACAGCCTCAACAATCGTAAGATCCGGTACAGATTGAAGAAGTCCAACCCGAGACAGCAGGGGAGAGGTGTGAGGACAGGGTTGATGTGGGCACCCGGGGAGGGATCCTTTGATGCACGAGGAAAGAGGGAGGTACACGGAGTAGATCATCTTTGGTAATGAACTTTGTATGCATTGTATCACCTATGATTAATGAAAAAGACCGCCAGAAAACATTTGTGATCAAGTCCTTTTGGCCCCGAGATGATTCCGCTGACAAGGCTCCCACTAGCTGGCAGAGCAAGTTGATCTCTCGTGGAGGCTAAGTCCTTTTAGCTCCTGGATGATTCCGCTGACCAGGCTCCCACTAGCTGGCAGGGCAGGTTGATCTCTCGTGGAGGCTAAGCCCTTTTAGCTCCGGGATGATTCCGCTGACCAGGTTCCCACTAGCTGGCAGGGCAGGTTGATCTCTCGTGGAGGCTAAGTCCTTATAGCTCCGGGATGAATCCGCTGACCAGGCTCCCACTAGCTGGCAGGGCAGGTTGATCTCTCGTGGAGGCTAAGTCCTTTTAGCTCCGGGATGATTCTGCTGACCAGGCTCCCACTAGCTGGCAGGGCAGATTGATCTATTGTGGAGGCTGAGTCCTTTTAGCCCCGGGATGATTCCGCTGACTAGGCTCCCACTAGCTGCAGGCCAGGTTGATCTATCGTGGAGGCTAAGTCCTTTTAGCCCCAGGATGATTCCGCTGACCAGGCTCCCACTAGCTGGCAGGGCAGGTTGATCACTCGTGGATCCTAAGTCCTTTTAGCTCCGGGATGATTCCGCTGACCAGGCTCCCACTAGCTGGCAGGGCAGGTTGATCTCTCGTGGAGGCTAAGTCCTTTTGGCCCCGAGATGATTCCGCTGACAAGGCTCCCACTAGCTGGCAGGGCAGGTTGATCTCTCGTGGAGGCTAAGTCCTTTTAGCTCCGGGATGATTCCGCTGACCAGGCTCCCACTAGCTGGCAGGGCAGGTTGATCTCTCGTGGAGGCTAAGTCCTTTTAGCTCCGGGATGATTCCGCTGACCAAGATCCCACTAGCTGGCAGGGCAGGTTGATCTCTCGTGGAGGCTAAGTCCTTTTAGCTCCGGGATGATTCCGCTGACCAGGCTCCCACTAGCTGACTAGGCAGGTTGATCTCTCGTGGAGGCTAAGTCCTTTTAGCCCCGAGATGATTCCGCTGACCAGGCTCCCACTAGCTGGCAGGGCAGGTTGATCTCTCGTGGAGGCTGAGTCCTTTTATCCCCGGGATGATTCCGCTGACCAGGCTCCCACTAGATGGCAGACCAGGTTGATCTCTCGTGGAGGCTAAGTCCTTTTAGTCCCGGGATGATTCCGCTGACCAGGCTCCCACTAGCTGGCAGGCCAGGTTGATCTCTCGTGCAGGCTAAGTCCTTTTAGCCCCGGGATGATTCTGCTGAACATGCTCCCACTAGCTCGCAGGGCAGGTTGATCACTCGTGGAGGTTAAGTCCTTTTAGCTCCGAGATGATTCTGCTGACCAGGCTCCCACTAGCTGGCAGGGCAGGTTGATCTCTCGTGGAGGCTAAGTCCTTTTGGCCCCGAGATGATTCCGCTGATCAGGCTCCCATTAGCTGGCAAGGCAGGTTGATCTCTCGTGGAGGCTAAGTCCTTTTAGCTCCGGGATGATTTCGCTGACCAGGCTCCCACTAGCTGGCAGGGCAGGTTGATCTCTCGTGGAGGCTAAGTCCTTTTAGCTCCGGGATGATCCCCCTGACCAGGCTCCCACTAGCTGGGAGGGCAGGTTGATCTCTCATGGAGGCTAAGTCCTTTTAGCTTCGGGATGATTCCGCTGACCAGACTCCCACTAGCTGGGAGGGCAGGTTGATCTCTCGTGGAGGCTGAGTCTTTTTAGCTCCGGGATGATTCCGCTGACCAGGCTCCCATTAGCTGGGAGGGCAGGTTGATCTCTCGTGGAGGCTGAGTCCTTTTAGCTCCGGGATGATTCTGCTGACCAGGCTCCCACTAGCTGGGAGGGCAGGTTGATCTCTCGTGGAGGCTGAGTCCTTTTAGCTCCGGGATGATTCCGCTGACCAGGCTTCCACTAGCTGGCTGGCCAAGTTGATCTCTCGTGGAGGCTGAGTCCTTTTAGCTCCGGGATGATTCTGCTGACCAGGCTCCTACTAGCTGGCAGGGCAGGTTGATCGCTCGTGGAGGCTGAATCCTTTTAGCTCCGGGATGATTCCGCTGACCAGGCTCCCACTAGCTGGCAGGACAGGTTGATCTCTCGTGGAGGCTGAGTCCTTTTAGCTCCGGGATGATTTCGCTGACTAGGATCCCACTAGCTGGCAGGGCAGGTTGATCTCTCGTGGAGGCTGAGTCCTTTTAGCTCCGGGATGATTCCACTGACCAGGATCCCATTAGCTGGCGTGACAGGTTGACCCCTCGGGAGGCTAAGTGTTTTCACCCCAATGTCGTCTCGTCACCCAGGCTCCCATTAGTTGGCGTGACAGGTTGACCCCTCAGGAGGCTAAGTATTTTTCACCACGAGGTCGTCTCGTCACCCAGGCTCCTATTAGCTGGCATGACAGGTTGACCCCTCGGAGAGACCGAGTATTTTCGGCCCCACAAAAGCCACTCAGCGAATACGTTGGGTTGGATGTTTCTTTCCGAGCTTGTGCCAACCTCGAAAAGAGCGGAGACTGTGTACAATCCCGTATTCGCAGAGTAGGGCCCTCCCGGCAAGCGCAGGACCAGTTTTGAGTTGTTAAGCTTTTGAGAGGTTTTGCACTCTTGGTGGCCAATTTTGGCTTGGCCTTGGAAATATACTAGTAGGGGAGAAAATATTTGTCTCTCTCCCCGGCCCCCTCGGGGGGTCACCCAGCATCGAGCTCGCCCAGCTCCCCCCAGGCCGCCGAGTACCACCCAGGTCGCCGAGTACCACCCAGGCCGCCGAGTACCCCCCAGGCCGCCGAGTACCCCCCAGACCGCCGAGTACCCCCCAGGCCGCCGAGTACCACCCAGGCCGCCGAGTACCGCCCAGCTTGAGGGTCTGACCCTGTTGGACTGCATTTAGATGTTTGGAACAACATGATTTGGCTGTTGGCATACCAATTTGGGGGCATTTCTGTAACTTCTGAGCAACGGAGGTTGGATATTGGCAGGCCATCCCCAAAAAACTATAAATAGACCCTTGAGGGTGCCTTGGAGGGATCACTTCTTCATCACTTTAATCCCCTTGCTTTCTTTCTCCAAGGCACCTAGCTCAGCATTGGCTAGGGAGGGGGAGACCTCAAAGGTCTTCCGGGTGTGAGGTGGGACCTCCACGCTAGAGCCGAGGGTCTGTTCCTAGTTTCCTTAGCCTTTGGTCCGTGACATTCTCCTGAGTGTAGTAGGTGCGAGGTCACCCCTCTTTTGGGACCCCGAACTCAACGAGAGACCAAGTTTTTTGGTTTCAACAGTAACGACATTAGAACATTACAAATGGTGTTCTCATTAATGTTCTCTCTCTCGATTCATTGTTCTTGAATGCACACCTTCGATTGAGTTGATGTTCTTCATTCCTCCCACAACAGTTGTCAAGATCGCTACTAGCTTCATATAATTTCAAAGCCAAGACTCTCCTATTCACGACATCAGTCCTCTAGAACATCAAAAAACCACTAATCTTCCACAACAACAAAAAATCAACAGTTTTCCACAACAGCTAAAATCAATAATTTTTCACTTGATCGTTACAAAAGTTAGCCAAGAAAGGGTAGCCAAAATCAGCAATCTTCTACCGCCCTTCTCGTTGAAACAACCACAGAATGTCGATCAAGAAAGGCATTGGAGATCCGTCGACCATCCGCCGAACTTGTCAGCCACCTGGCGACCCCGCCGGCCATCTGAAATCGCTCAAGTGTTCTCTCTGTCAACGCTATTGAAAGGACATTGGATATCACGAAGGACATTATTTGAAGTTTTTTTTGTATAGTGATGCCTCCGGCCAATCATGTGTAACGATCTCAAATCTGCAATAATAAAACTCAAGGAAATGGCCATGAGAGAGGTGACCGGAGGTGAGGGAGAGGAATAAAGGTCGGGGTGGCCGGAGGTGGGAGAGAAGAAGGAAGGCCGGAAAAACTGAGAAGAAAACAGAGCAATCTTATTGAATCATTTCATAAATCTCTATTACAACTAATAACCCACATTTATAACACTAACAACAACTCCAATGAATTGGGCGCGTGGTCTGATGGTCGTTACATCACGCCCACGGATAAGATTTCCGGACAAGATCTCCAGCAGCGCCTTCAGACATCTTCGAGGGGGAAAATTTTTCGATCCGACGATCAGACCGTTTTTATGGTCCGATCATAAATACCCTCCTCTCTACCGCGGGTCCCCCCTGCTTTTGGAAATTTTGTTTCCCTCCAGTGCTTTTTTTACTGGAGCTTTTCCCTCATCTCTCCTAGCCAGCAATTGCATTTTCCCTCCTTTCTTCCAGCGAGCAGTATAGCTTTCTCCTTTTTCCCTCTCTGCCGCCGAGAAGCGCAGCGCACCGTCGTCTGTCCTCGCAAACATCGTCCAAATGACCATCATCATCGTCCTCTCTTCCACCGAGAAGTGCAGATCACCGCCGGCCATCCTCCTCCCTTTTTATCTCAGAATACTTCACATATTAGTGGTTTTTGATAAATGTTGCACCGCTCCCGCCACTATGGAGAAAACTGGAGAAACCTTAGACAACATTCCGGTAGTGGAGATAATCGATGTGCCTCTTTGCCTTTTGTGTTGTTTTTGTTGTAGGTTTGATTCTGTTGGAGGTGTGATTCTCGCAATTTGTAATGCATATGTTCTATTGTTGTTTGTCATATCTGACCAGAATTTGTTTACTTGTAGACTTACTAGGCTATTCTCCGGTCAAATTTTAACAGATGTTTTTGCTGTTGTTTTTGGTTGGGTATCTTAGTTATTCTCCATATCATCTCACAAAAACTCTATCAATGCATAGGTAAGTTGTTACTAGGGGGCCAGGGTTTGATCGGTCTATTAGATGATCTGGTGGGTGTGATTCTGCTCAAATACAACGTTGTTACTCAAATTTGATTGCACATGACAAAATATTTTCTTGGGCAGAATCGTTTTCTATGGTCAAAGTCATAAGACTAATACATAGTGTGCTCTGATGTCTTTCATTCATTACTATAACCTTCTTGTCTGTTTCTTACACTAATAACTTCTTCTTTTTATCCACGGGAGAATGACGTTGTTGTCTTTCCAACCGTGCATTCTGATGAAAAAGTCTACAATATGCACAAGGAGTACGCTCGCAAAATTAGATTCAGTGTGCGCAAAGAGCATATCCTATATTGGACACATACCCAGATTGTCAAGGGGAAGCAGTTTTCGCGTGCAAAAGCAGGGTTTAAACGATTGAATCTAGAGAAGGATGTGCAAAAGAAATTCCGCAAACTTGATACTCGTACATGGTGTTTGGCTTGCTTGCATTTTGCTGCTGATATAGAGGGCAAGAATTGAGAGGTGGTGAGATTCGTAGAGAAACACAATCACCCACTCGCTCCAGAGAAAGACCGTAATTTGTTGAGATCTCATCGGGATATATCTGATGTTCGAGGAAGTCTTCTTAAGAGTATGACTAGTACTGGAATCAAAACAATTCAAATATACAACTTCATGGATGATGAGGTGAGTAGATGCGAAAACATTGATTTTTGTAAAATAGATGCGTATAATTACGTACAACGAGAATGAAGAGCTCTGATAGAAAGTGATTATGTCATGGGCTTGTTGAAAATATTTAAGAAAAGATAAATGAAAGATAGCATGTTCTCATATGATGTCCAAACAGACGAGTTAGGGCGTCTAGCTAGTTTTTGCTGGATGGAAGATCATAGCAATATTGATTATGATTCGTTCGAGGATGTTATTATATTTGATACCACGTATCGGTTGAATAAATATAATTTGGTTTCTGCTACATTTATTGCGATAAATCATCACTGACAAAATGTCTTTGTAGGTGGCGAATTTGTTGCAAAGGAAACCATCGAATCTTTTTCTTGGGGTTTTGATACATTTTATAGATTAATCGGTGGAAAGCAATCGAGCACTATTTTTACAGATCAAGATCAGGCGATAGTCGTTGCAATTGCGAGAGTTTTTACTAGTACTCGACACTGCCATTGTCAGTGGCATATTTCGAAGAAAGTTCCTTTGAAGGTTCTATCCTTCAATAATGATAAGAGTGTTAGAGTTGTATTCAATTATTGCATAAGCAAATGCGATGATGAGACTGAGTTTGATTCACATTGGAGTGAGATGATTTCAAGAGACAACTTAAAGGACAATATATGGTTTTCTGATATGCACAAAATTAGAAAAAGGTTGTCCACTGCGTTTAATAAAGACATTCTAGACCTTGACATTCTATCTACTAAGAGAAGCGAATCCGCAAATAAAGTTTTACACAGGTGCGCAAAACCAACAAGTTCTCTTGTTGAGTGTTATACAGAGATGGAGAAGTTGATTTCATCTTGGCATAGATTTGAACATCATGAAGATTTACAAACATGTTAATAATATGTATGAATGTTATCTTATATGTAGGTGAGACGTTAATAAAATTTCTCCATGACTTCCGGGATTCGAACCTCCGATGGTTCAACATAACAACAAATGCATCTATGTGACTATCCATCAACCATCCTTGTCGTAACAGATCTTCAATTGCTGATCTTGTCAAGCTTGTATTACCACTATCGAACATGCATTCACTATAATATGGTTGATATAAAGAAAAAATTAGCAAGACATCATTTGCAAACATCAAGTAGTAGGGAAAACAGTCAAAACTTGATCATATAAATTTAATTTATAAGATGTCCTCTTGCATTAAGATTTTCAAACATAAGAAATGCACTGTGATCGTCCCGATAATAACAATTTAATTTACCTAGCGTCATAGCGGTTCAATGTAGAGTCTATAAATTTCCTTGCAACAACAGTCAAATGTGATCGTCCCGGGAATTTAATTTCTTCTTTGGATTTCCCCACCACTTGGACATTAGAACATGTTCTCTTGCGGCCTTTAGAATCGAGGGTGGATTCACTAACACAAATTATTTCCTTTGATTCATTTTTTGTGGGAGGGGTTAAAGTAACAATGGGTGAAGATGGTGTGGGAGCAACAGACTCTGGATCGTGCTCTTGTGACATCGTCTTAATCAGGGAAACAAGAGAATCAAATCTCTCTTAGCAGTAACCTCACAAATCACGGACCTCTGTCAGAATTCTTTCTTCTGAGTGAATAATCTCTTTTTTAATGAATCTCTTATTCCCTATCTTTTTCTTATTCTCCTTCTTTTTCTTGTCCTTGTCCTTCATTTTTTTTGACTCTTCTCCCTATCCATTGAATCCTCTGTCACTTTCTGAATTTTTCCAAGATTCTTCTTCGCCGACCTCAACTGCAACACCTCCTCGAAAGAGGAATCCGACTCCTCAGGACCGAATATACCTTGATCCTTCATACTTAAGTAAACAAGAATCGGCTTTACCTACACATAAAATGAGTTGTGAGCAACATCAGTTAGTAAGGAAAAAACATGATAGCAATAACCAAACCAATTATGGAACATAAAGCTACCACTTTCTTTGGAAATAAGAGTCTGGTAGATCTTCACAGAACCTATAACTAAAACTTCATTTGGTTGTTGTACAACCCCGTGTTTGTCGAGTGGGTCCCTCGGAGAATCTTAGGGGCAAAAGGGTCATATGACCTAGGAAAGCCGAGCAGGCGCGTGGGGTAATCGGGCCCGCACTCGCCCAAGACCGCGGGCTTACACGTAGCCTGACGAATGAGGTCAACAAGCCTGCATTTGCCCAGGGCCTGAGGATTGCGTGCAACCTGGTGAGTGTGATAAACGGTCCGCACTCGCCCCAGACATGGAGTAAGTAGTAGGCGAGTGCTAGTTTCATCGGGCACTCGCCCTCAGCCAGGGGTAGGCGGATGCTCGTCATCTCATATAGGCATTCATCACTCCTTCGTGGAGTGTTATATTTCGGTCTACTAATAGTCTTTACAAACAGCGGAATTACATTATTGGCAGACCCATTTGGGCTGCGTATAATAGATCTAAACAACGAAGTTACTATTTGCAAACAAGACCAAGAATCTTATAAATAGATCCATAAGGGAACCTTTGGAAGAGATCTAGTTCTTTTGGTTTCTTCCTCTTTAGGCTGTTTTTGATTGGCTTCGAGTGCCCTCCAAGGTGTCCAGCATAGCTTTTGGCTTGGGAGGGGAAGAGCTCAAAAGATCTTCCAGGTGTGTGGTAGGACATCCACGCTGTGACTCAGGATCTGTTCTATAGTCCTAACCCTTAGGTCGAGTGAGCTTCCTTAGGAGAAGTAAGTGTGAGGTTACCCCTTGTTGGGCCCCGAACTCCACAACAACTACTCATTAGCACAAACGTGACCGAGCCATCTCATCCACCAGCACCTTGATGTTGGTGTGCTAGAAAACCAAACATATAAGATAGTAAAACAAAAAAAAATATGACCTCAATAGTGCATCAACATAATTAGTATTAAACATATTAAGAATTCACCATAAGAATAATGGAGCAGCCTTTGAGGTAGCCCAAACTGACAGATTCTTTTTGGGAGCAGCTAAATGTGCGTAGGTCCTCAAACTACTTATGCAAAAATGTGTGGACGTCCTTCAGCCAATTATATCTTGTAAACTCATCCAATCCACCTAATTTCTCCAGGCATAATGGAAGTCGAAGTGACTTTAAGGAAAATAAAAACCTGCATAGTACGTACTTCACTAGAGCGTCAGCTCTATGCATTTCAATTTCATTGGAAGCCTCCTCTATACTAGCTAATTCATTAATATGCGTTACTGGCCTAATAGAAATGCAGATTTGTTCAGCCTTACAACATAATGAGTCGGTACAAAGAGGAATATTCTAGGGAAGGTCGGGTAGGGTGAAGAAATGCATCAACGATGAGTTGATTAATAACTCTCTTAAGGCCTTTGAAAGAACATCCATCAGAGGTTCTGCTTGTTTCTTAAATGTGGAAATGACACATCTAGTGTTAAGGAATGTCCCCACTGATTGACCTTCCATCTGCATTTGCAAAAAGATAAATCAATGTTATGAATTAGTATAGATACTGTCGGGAATCAGTATAGATACTGTCGGGAATAACCGAACAACTTAGAAAAAAATAGTGTATTGTGGACATACGAGATAGATCCAACCGGAAATAATAATAAAAATTTAGGGAAAAAATTGATAAAGTTGTAATACAATATAAATTCAACCAGATATTTAGTGTGTTTGGCCAAAAAAATATAATGTTTTGATATAGTATAGATCCAGCCAGACATTTAGTGTGTTTGGCCAAAAAAATGTAATGTGGTGATACAGAATAGATCCAACAGGATATTCAGTGCGCTTGACCAAAAAAATGTAATGTTGTGATACAGTATAGATCCAGTCGAATATACATGGTGCTTGCACACAAAAAAAGAAACCAAGCAAAAAATAAGTTGTACAAAAACAAGAGCATTTCTTACAAACAAATGGCTAAAAACTCAAATTCAGAATCTATCTAAATCAAAAGTTACTTTATATGATAATGCATACAAACATGCAAGAGATAAACTAAACATTAATGTAAAGCACCAGTAATTCAAATACAGTTCACAAGATATTATTCAAACACAGCTCACAAGATCAAATTCTGAATCTATCCATATCCATCCAAATCATATATGACTATTGTTTAATCTATTGCAAGGGAAGGAAGTGGTGTGATTGTACGGGATGCAAGATGCGTTGAGATTTCCAAGCTTCACTGTTATGCGACTCTAATTCTTAAGCTATCCAAATCCATCCAAATCGATTTTTTTTTTTCAAATCCACGGGATCATACTTGGTCGGAACGGTCGGCCTCCGCAAGTTGCAATAGTACTGAAAACTCTAGTCATCGTCGACGCCCCTCATTGCTCTGCTTGTCCGTCAAGTGCTGAAAATTTTTCCTCTACCTCCATTGCGCTCGTGTTGCCGAGGAGTTAGGGCACAATCCATTTTTTGCAATAATAGATTTTTCACTGCGTGGGTTTAGCCGGAGCAGATTTGAACTTCAAAAGTTTCTCTACCTCCTCTCTGCTCGTTCCCGTGGCCAAAGAGTCAGGGATCTTCTTTTCATTGACAATAGGTTTTCGGACGAGGGTTTAGCCGGAGCAGTTTTGAATTTTGAAACGCGGAAATGGAAGGCAGAGTTGGAAGAAATGATGGTGGGGTACAGCTGTAAGAAAACGCCTTTATACTCGGACCGTAAAAATGGTCTGAGGGTCAGAACGAAAAATTTTCCCTTCACGGGCGACAATTCCTGAAGGGCATAATTTCTACGATCAAGAAGACTTCTCCTTCAACAAACTAGCGGGAATCCTTCAAAAAGGGTGAAGCATCGTTCCAATTCCGCACAGGCACCGATGATCTTGGCAGGCAGAGCAACCACAACCAGACATCACAATCCTAGCCTTCAAGAAAGGCTCGGTTCATCAGTGTTGGCAGAGATCACAGATCTCTGGAATTTTTTCCCAACTGCCAAAAAACAAGGTGCTCTTCCAACAACCTTCAAGATCTGATGATTTGACGCGAAGAAGCGGAGCATCTTTATAGGATTGCGAGATTCAAATCTCTACCGCCGGCGTCTTCAAGGACTTACACCGGGGGCACATTATGGAGGAATTCTCATGGTAGAACTAATATCAAGAATTTAAAAAATTTCATGGGAAAATGCAATCTTGTATGCGCTTATTTACCTATACCAGCCAAGGTGAAGAAGCTTCCAACTTCATGACTCCGAATATTTCCAACAAAGGTAACAAGGAAACGCAACCCGACTTCTGTGGGCCCCCTATGTACAGCCTCCCTAACACTAAAAATCTTAGCTTCACATTAGCAACTTCGGACTCGTTTAATACCGCGTCCGCCAAAGTTACGTGCCCAAGATTCGCGTCAGGCAATCCTACAGATTGGATTTACAAAACTGAAATATTCTTCAAGTATAAGAACGTCAATCCCCATAATTATGTTTTCATGGCCTCCTGTTATTTGGACAAGCCAACGTCAAAGTGATGCCATGAACTTTTGATTGAAGGCATGTGTCATGATTGGCATTATTTCAAAGATGCTATTCATGACTGATTCGTGATAAAAGTGTCTCCATCACCTATTATTCTTGATAGCCACGACACCAAGTCCGAGGAGTATGACTATATGCCAAGTGACATCATGTGGATACCCTCTTAGGTACCAATTGCGGCGAACACTGCTTCGCCGCCATCGGAGGAATTGTCATTGGCGCCGGTTCTTCTTGATGATTCCGACAAATTAAAAGATGAACAAGAACTCCCAATAGTTGTCTCAAATGAAGAAAAACTTTGAAATGACAATAACGGCGTTATGGGAGGTTCCATTATTATTTTTGATGTTTTCAATAAATTAAAGAGACATTACATAACCAAATCATTGACAAATGGTTCATTCAAAGAAGACCTCACTATGACATCTTCAAATAAAAAATTTAGTAATGATAAGATCAAGGATGGCTATCAAGTCCTAAGCGATGAAACTTGTTCCACGAGTAATGCTTTGAACTCATTGTTGATGATGATCCTAGCAGAAATTTTCGATCTCAAGTTTGTCATTTTCGTAACGATTTCTTAGATGATTCATGTATTTGACCCCGTCAGATTTGAACTGCATTTGGCTATTTGTAAACAGATTACATGACCGAGAAACTTCGCATCCATGAAAGAAAAGTTATTGAGATGGCTAGTTTTCTATACAAGAGTTATGAGACCCTTGATCATTTGGAAAGAATGCATCGGAGCAAGCTAATGCCAATTTTTTTGATAGAAGACTAAACGACAAGGTCGTCATTCTTATGGGAAGCGTAGGAGTGTAACGAGCTATTAAAGGTATATTGATAATTGCATATTGTGTACATATCCTCCTATGTGGAAGGCTATAAATATAGCCTAGTGGTTGTAATAAAGAACATGGATTAATTGTAATAAAGTTTACCTCTCTCTCCTAACCTTGTTCTTCTCTCTCCTTGTTGTATTCGTCTCTCCCCTACCGGCCTCTAGGATATTCCTCACAGGAACTCCACCGACACATCTTTTATTCCATTCCAAACGCAGGCAATCCCTCCGACAATCTCATAACGACATTAGATCGTTAAACCAGCTCGAAAAAATGAATTTTGATGAGCTCCCCCATAGAGATTACCGAGTCAAACCGGTAGCAATCTAACCAAACACGCAAGAAAGCCGACCCGTTTAAGAGAACCGCGCACAAGGATTGCGCTCACCTGAAGGAGCCAAAAATCGCCCTCAAGACACGTGCACGCTAGCGCATTGCCCAAGAATGCATGGCACCTGAGCACACACACATCATGCAAGCGCATGCCTTGCGCACAAGCATCATGATCACATGCGCCTCGCGGACGCAAAACACACGTGTGCGCCTCGCGGGTACGCAATGCGTAAGAGCTCACGTTGTGCGCTAGCGCGTGCCTGTGCTTGTGTGCGCAGCGCTAGCGCCCGCCCTGCACACACGCAAGCACCCACGCAGTGCGCGCCTTGTGCACCCACGTATTGCGCGTCCGCGTAGCCAGCAATTGCCCGCGCAACGCGCGTTGGAGCGTGCACGACTGTAACGCCCCTGATTTTCCGATATTCTTTTGTTGTCCTGATTTTGACGTCAGAGCGTTACCTTAGCACGTGTTTGTCATGTGTCATTGTCAGAGCATGATTTTAGCTCTTTGAGTTTTCTGTGGGGCTGTATTTTGGCCTGTTGGCAAGATTCCCTAGCAAGCCGGGTCCGTTTTGGTGACTCGGCGAAGCTTCTTTGGGGATGCTTGTGTTTTGGCTTCGGTAGGTGTTTGCTTGAGTTTGGCCCATCGGATTAGGATTCCGACCTTGTCGTTGCGTTCGTAGCGTTGGTTTTTGGCTACGGTGCGAGTTTCGCGCGTTTCCGAGATCGTTTACGTTGGGCGTTGTTTTAAGATTTTGTTTATATATATAAATATATATATTATATATTATATTATATTATTATAATTGAGGTATAAATAGGATAGATTAGGGTTCGGCAGTCCATTTCGTCTTCTTCCCGACGGCGTTTTCGTTTTCGCGAAGGTCTGGGAGCGGCGGACTCGGCGAGGCTTCGGTTGGCGGTGTGCGGAGCAGGAGGGCTCGTTTTCCCCATCCGAGTGGATTTTCGGGCTACTCTCGGCGAGGGCTTCACGGTAGAGGTAAGAGTTGTCTGATTCTTTGACTTTTGAAGGTTAGGGTTATGTGTTTGGCCTGATTTCGTCCCCCAAAGTTTCAGGAAATGTTGCTCGGTGCTCCTTGTGGCCGGATCTGGGAGCGGCCAGGGCGTCTTCTCCGTTGGTTTTGAGGCAAGTGGATTCTCTTCCCTTGCTTGCTCTGTTTCCTTCTTCTTACCAACCTATTTCTCTTCTCGTTTTAACTAGATATAGTTATAGGGCAAGATATCTAGGAGAAATCTAGGCTAAGATAGGGTAGCAGGACTTAAGGTAGAATCGGCGATAATGCTAAGGTAAAATCGGCGAGTGTCGTAAGGCTGAGTCGGCGAGTATCGAGCTGAGTTCGTCGAGAATCATTAGACTAAAATCGTCGAGTCGGGTTCGTTGAAAATCGTCAAGCGCTAAGGAAAAATCGTTGAGTATCAAAGGAATAATCGTCGAGAATCACAGACAGATTCGTCGAGAATCACAGACAGATTCGTCGAGAATCTTAGGAAGATCGTCGAGTGCCAAGGCTGATCGTCGAGATTGCATAGGCTTAGTCGTCGAGTATAAGTGGCAGGTTCGTCGAGTATCGTAGCGATACCGATGAATTATGGCAAGATCGTCGAGTATCGCAACGATACTCGATGATTTCCGCTGGCCTTGTCGGCGATTCTCGACAAATTCGCCGGGTATCAACACCCGACGAATTCCGTGGGACTTGTCCGTTTTTCGTCGTTTTCGCTGAGTGAAGTCCTTGGGGACCGGGTTCGGGATGTTTGACCCCAATTGTCAGGGAATGTGACCAGGAGATGTTGATAGGAGTTAAGAGTGGTTGAAACTGCTAGATTGTGTCGCTTGTTAGCACGCGGTGATGCCGAGGTCTCTGTGAGGTGCTCTTTGGGTGTTGGACTTCGTGGCAGGCCTTGTAGATTCCGGCTACACAACTGGAGCGCCATGGGTCCTCCATGGGCCGCCAGTGGGCCGGGCGACGCTGTGCTACCTAGCAAGCCAGGTCGTTGCAAGTAAATAAGATGCCTTGAAGTAAGGGCCACCCACCGCCTCCGAGATGAGGATCACCAAGTGTTAATGATTTTCCTGTCATGAATTTGGACGATTGTTCCTGCTCTTGTTTTGGATGTTGGCTGGTTTAGCCATTTCTTGGTTGCTTCAGCAGGTTTGAGCCGAAGTAGGATGTTTGACAGCTTGTTTTCTTTGTACTGAGGTATTCTGTCTTTGAATGACTCAGGTCCAGGTTGCAGCCGTCTGAGCGACTAGTTTGGAGTTGCGTTTTGGTTTGCTGTTTTGCAGAGGTATTTCTCTCACTTTAGGTGAGATTTCCTAGTAGTTTAGTTGATTCAGACTTTCCTGCTCACCGAGGGGTTCGTGTCAGGTTGTTGACGCCCATCAGTGGTTGTTTCTTTTTAGACTGTTGTATACTCTTCTTATGTGGTTGATTACCCAATTTGGAGTTGTTACTTGTCTCTTGGGAATGTTTTATGCTAGGATGCATGTTAGTTACTTTGAGTATTTAAACTTACTAATAGTATAGCATACATCTCATGTTTTTAAACTTAACAGAAGTGCTTTACAACTATCGTAGAAAAAAAAGGTATCTTCCTACTTATACTAAATCTAGAGTCTTGCATACCATAAGTCGTCCTTCGGGGACGTTTGCTCTCATGTAGGATGTTAAGCTAATTTAATTAAGGTATTTTCCGCAACGTAAAACTTTGTGTTCTTCTAAGTGGGCTAATGAACCACTGCGTCGAGGGATACGGCCCTTAAAAATATAACTAACTTTCTAATCATTAAACTTATGGATTTTTATATAGTATAGTTGTTAGTTTGCCTGAGCATCGGCAGTTATCCCCTGCTCGACATGGCATCACGACGCGTGTTTTCTCATACTCTGATACTTGCTACCTCGGAGAAAATGCGGGTTGTGACAACGACTCTGGCTGCCGCCGCATCCGCCACCTTCAGCCACTGCTGTCGGGCAACCTACTCGGGTCGCCCGAACCGCTCGGGGGGAACTTTAGTCTTTTCCCTAAAATTGATGATCTAGGTGACTGAAACGGAGCGACATCATTCGCCAACACAAATTCTGCTCTAACGCAATACTAGTATATCTTTTCAGAAAATTATAAATATACCCTCATACCATCATTTGAAGACAAACAACTCCAGAGGCTAGAAATAGCACTGAGGTTTTTCCGGCGAGGTTGTGGACTCAGACCAATGCTCCGCTGAATAATTTGCTCCGCTCCCTTTCTAGCCCAAAAGCTCCATCAAGCATCCAGAGCAAGACGTTCTTCTCCGCGGTAGTGCTCCCACCAAGGGTTCACTTCAACATGAGCGTTTTCATTGAGGCTCCGTGGACTTAGAGATTTATCCCAGCCGAAACACTTCCATCGAAGTTTCCTGGACTTTGCAATCTTCCAAGTTAGAGCGTTTCCATCGAGACTCTAAGGACTTAATTTCTTTTTCATCATTTTAGTGTTTTGTACTTGTAACGGAGAGGTGGCTTGTCACCCTCTAAAGAATCATCCCAAAACTCTTGTAAACTCCAATGATATAATGGATTTTGGTCTGACACAGATCCGACCGCGTGATTTTTCACATTTTCCGAGTTTTCCACGTCAAAAAAACCTTTTGTCGTTTGTTGCACTTTTTTTTTACTGTTTGCGCGCTCGGTCCAATTCTGAATTAAGGCGGTCCGATTCTTCGGACCGGGAAAAAACCTGGTGACCAACAACAAGTTTCTTTATAAAGAAAGTTTTAATTAAGTAAAATATGACATTGGTTGCAAGTTTGTAATTTAATATATGATTATTGAAAAAGATATGCTTCAAATACCGTGAATAAAAACATGAAGCGAGGTTTCTAAGGCTCTATTTTCTAGTGCGATTAGAGCGAACGCTAGGCATGCAAACGGTTCGGCTCGGTTCGGTTTTAGGTAAAACCAAAACCAAACCGAATAGCATCGATTTTTACACACTCAAAACCGAAATCGAGCCGAAGTTGATTGGTTAGGTTCGGTTCAGTTTGGTTTTTTAACATCGATTTAGTTTTCCAACAAACTTAAAACATTGCGTGGAGAGAGAGATCTTGACCTTTGAAGAGAAGGATGATCGCGGATGGTGAGCAATACTTCCGTCCGTAAAGTGTCGATGGGAGCTAAGGTTTGATTGTGGCGGTGCCCCCCGATTTGGGGGGAATTGCCTTGGCGCTCGTGGCTTCCCCTAGGACTTGACAATGACTCCTGATCCCTCTTTCTTTTTGTTCTTCCTTCAAAATTTAGCTGGTGCGCTTTGATTGATTCGTTCGTTGTGATTTGAGCCTTGACTCGGTGGATGAGGTCACGGTAGTTGGCCATTATTCCGCTCATCATCATGGAGTAGAATTTTTTTGGTTTGAGTCCTCCGAGGAAACTTCAACGCAGGAGCTCGGGGTTAACCCCCAGAATCTAACATGCCTCTACTGTGAAGTGACGAAAGAAATGTTGGTGTTACCATGATGATCTGGATGTGGTCAAACAGGTAGTCTCACTACCAACACGATATGAGCATATATGGTCGCACATAAGAGCATTTGAAGAAGTTTGAGGAATGGATTGTGTTGGTCTTACTCATATGTGATGAGTGAAGGACCAGACACTTAATATATTGGAATTCATCGAGAAATGAACTGATTCGTCGAGACCACTCGACGATTCGTCGAGTCATTAGCTGATTCATCGAATGCGTCGAGTGCGTCAAGACCTCTCGACGATTCGTCGAGTCATTAGCTGATTTGTCGAATGCGTCAAGACCTCTCGACGATTCGTTAAGTCATCAGCTGATTCGTCAAATGCGTTGAGTGCGTCAAGACCTCTCGACGATTCGTCGAGTCATCAGCTGATTCATCGAATGCGTCGAGTGCATCAAGACCTCTCGACGATTCGTCGAGTCATCAGCTGATTCATCAAATGCGTTAAGTGTGTCGAGACCTCTCGACGATTCATCGAGTCATCGGCTGATTTGTCGAAGTGCGTCGAGTGCGTTGAGATCTCTCATCAATCTGTCGAGTCATCTCATCTATTCATCGAGTCATCTATGTTAATGATTCATCGAGTTGATTCCATTACTTCTGGGTCTGTGGATAGCGACGGTTCAAGCCTGTTTATACTTCTGGGTATATATATCTATTGCCTTAGGGTTTCAGTGTATGAGTTAGGGCGAACCTAAAACTAACGGAAAGTGTTTCCCGAAGTGTCTATCATGTCACTCCCGTAAGCTACAATTCCGCCGCCCGCTGTCGCCGTCTCTCCTAGTACAGACCTAACAGTATGTGGAGACACATATGGCTTTCCATTCTCTATCCTGGATCGTGTTTGACAAGGTGTTGATGTTCTCCCCGTTCGTGTGGATTCCTGTAGAGCCGCAAATCCATTTTTACGTGAACTCACTCGCCGGCCAAGAACTGTTCTAGAGAATCTTGATTGAGTGCCGACTCAATCTCACTCAGGTATTCTCCTATTTTTTGTTATATAAACTTCTTGATCAATGTTTATCATAAGATTCAAGTTTCTCTTTAGGATTTTCTTGAACTTTATTCCGCTGCGCATATTTGATGTGTTGTTCAGAAAAACCCTACAAGAAATCCTTGAGAAATTCTTCCTCGGTCTGCTCGATTCCCGTGAGGTGCGAGTGTCTCGAACGATTTGTTGGTTGGCGATAGACTGATTCGTTAAAAGTTGAGTTAGCGCTGCGAATTTCTTGATTTCCCTCTCCTTCAGGGAGTCGAACCACGTGCGAGTATCTCCTTTTAGAGTTGGTTGAAACACTAGGCATATGAAGCGGGTTAGGGGCATTGTACATACGCATGACAGTTACAAAGTGTCTGATGTGTTCCAGAGGATCGCCTACCCCGCCAAAAGTCTCGAAGTTGCGGAGCTTGATCCCGTGCGGAACAAGATATCCTAGGACTGGTGGAGCTAGCAGGGATATGAGGTGGAGGGGACGTTGCACGTTCGTGTTTAGTTATCCCCGTGCCCATATTCCTCTTTGATCATTCGCCTCACTTACTCGCGAGTGAGTTCTCTATTGGACTAAGCGGCAACCTCCTTTGTTGCATAAGAATTTTCCCGTGCATACCGAGGAAGCCATTCGAGCAATGTATCGTGTATGGAGCCATCAGCGCCAGGCCACTCATCAGTAACGGGATCCTTCGGGCGGGCAGTGTCTTTAGGTGTTATTCGACTTGGGATCTGCATTGGTTGGCCTTCAGGTGCGATATCCGTGCTGGGAGCGCGGTGAGCCCTCAAATTTCCTAGCAAGGTGAGCGCCCTTGCGTGGTGCTCCCTTATCAGGTGCTTGCATTCTTCCCCCAATGCTTAGGATGCGGTGATAGTGGATCCATCGTGAAGCGAGGCGTTGCCCATCGACGAGTTGGCAGGGGTTGGATTGGCGTACTCCTCTAGCACCACGTTACTGACAGTTTGCACGCTGTTGAAGCCAAAATTGACCTCAACAAATGTTCACGAACCAAAGTGCAGTCAATGCCTACTTCTCTCAAACCTCGACCCCTGACAGGTTGCTAAGGCCCTAACACAGACCCAAAGCCTCAGCTGGGAGGTCCCACCACACACCCGGAAGATCTGAGAGCTTCCCCTCCAAAGCCAAATGCTGGGCTGGGAGCTCTTCAGAAGGCACTAGGGCTAGAGGAAAAATGATCAGCTTGCCTTCCAAAGAGCCCCTATGGGTCTTTTTATAGTCTTCCTTTGACCTGAAAATACTGAAATACCCCTGAGGGGTCTGCCAATAGCCAAATCCCGCTGTCACTTAAAGGGGCATTTGGGTAATTTCACCTCGGGATAATATATTATAAAATAATCCTCTTTATGAGCGCCGGGCCCCCACCACGTGGGCCCACTTGGCGAGAACCCTGGTTGAGGAGGCTCCCGCTGGACCCCCACCCGGGCCAACCTTGGCGAGACCCCCTTGCCAGGGAGGTTCGCGCCCTCCACGGTCTTGAAACTACCGCGGGCGGAAGGCCTACTTGGGGCCTTCTCGCCTCCCCTGGACGGGAGCTTGCCCTAAGGCGGAAGCTTCCGTGGTCGACGATCTCTCCCACCGAGAGCTCGACTATCGGCCTTGGGCGAGAGCCCCTTCGGGGCGAGAACTCTATAAGTATGTCTTAGGGCTGACCCAGGGCTAACCTAAGCCTAGCCCAATCCCTCAGTGGTGTCTCCGGGTCCCACCCAGCGAATATGGGGTTGTACACAATCCCCGCTCTTTTCGAGCTAGCCCTGCGCTCGACAAGACAAGTCCAACCCCCAAAATATTCGCTGGACACGTGCCCGCCTATCGAGGGAATCTTTTGGTGGGTCCCACTGCGGCTATAAATATGCACTGATGGACGTCCCTACGCCCTGCCCTTAAAATACGGCTTTCCGACTGAGCTCTCGCCTCCGGGATTTTCGCGCGAGCACACCATGCATTCCAAACGTGCTGCCAAACCGCTTCCGCAAGGCCTCCAAGACCGGTTAGCCGCCGCCCAAGCGCGGGCCTTGGCTAACTGTGCGGCGGTGGCTCCATGGTTAGCGAAAAAGACTTCAACCGCCGGGCCTTCGGAGCCGAAGAAGAAGGGAAAGAAAAGGGCGAAGGCGGTCCGGCGGGACCTTTCTCGCGAGAACAGGGATCCTCCTTCCCCCACTCCCAATCCTGCCGGAGATTCTTCCCTACAGAAGGTAAGCCTTTCGCACGTGCCTACCGAGCTAACTGTTCATTAGATTCGATGATTTAAAGTATGCTTTCGCAGGAGTCCGCTCCCGATAATGACGCCGAAATTCCGCCCAGCTCTTCGAACCTACCCGCTCATCCCCCCGAGGGCCAAACACGGGTCTCGGAAAGGATTCCTCCCGCCGAGACCGGAACAATAGGTACATTTTCCCTTGTCAATATTTCAACCAGACCCTTTCTTTTCTGAACCGTCTCCTCGCAGTGCCAGCTCCCGCCGACCCGGGTCTATCCACCCGGGAAGATGAAACGAGAACCGCCGAAGTGCCTCCCGCGGTGGCCAATCCTCTCCTGCAGGCGGGGGGGGGGGGGGCGGCTTCCAAACCTTCCGCTACTCTCAAGGATGCTGATCGCCCCTTGAGAGAAGACCACTCCCCTCATGCTTCCGGCCAGGCCGGGATCATCGTGCGCGAGCCCTTCCGCCCGGGGCTGGGCAAGCCTCTTCACCTCCTTTACGGAACCAACGGAGGGGCCGGGCCTTCTCGTCCAACTTTGGCTGACGGTTCTCGCCCAGCCGCAGGTATGCGAAAACTTTGTCGGGCTGTCGATCGTCATGTCTTAACCAGAATTCTCGCGTGTTTCTTCCGCAGGTGATCCTGGCTTGGAAGTCAACGAGGAAGGAGAGGAAGAGGAAGAAGAAGACGAGGAAGAAGAGGATGAAGAGTCCCCCCTCCCTTCGTCTGGCGAGATAGAGGAAACCCTGAACAGTGCAGGGAGCGCGAAGGGGAGACGGAGGAAGATCTCGGCCATCCTGGCCAAGCTCGTCCGGCGAGACCGTGCCCATGCTGCCGCGGCGAAAGCGTTCCGCGAATCCGTGGAGCAAAGACTGGAGGCTCTGGAGCGGGACTTCTTCTTGGGCGAGACTGATTGCCCGCGCGGGCCTTCCGCTGAGTCTTCGCCAGGGAGGTGCATCTCGCAGATCCGGGACTACGCCAGGCGGATCAACCTTGGGTGTACCACGCTATCGTCTTACTTCAACCCGTTGGCGCCCCCAAGGACTAGGCGGCGAGAACGGGGACGATGGAGCTGGAAACCCTACTAGCCTTCACGCTCTGAAACTTAATGTATCTCTTTTTTCTTCTCCCCTTGTTTCTCTTTTTCAATGTCTGTAATAAACATTATTATTAATTAAGTTTTATCCGGCTTGCGCTAGCGAGAGTCTCGCTTCTACCCATGTCTCTCTTTTCCCTTTCCTTTTTATCGTTCTGCGGGGCTTTTTAATCAAGGCGCTTACCCCGATCTAGGATGCTTGCGCTGATCTAGGAGGTTTGCGTTAACCCAGGAGGCTTGCGCCAGTCTAGGAGGTTTGCGCCGATCCAGGCTGTCGCGTCGAAACCCGTAGCGACCGTTGACCGCCGTCATCCTGAGGGGGAGAACCGAGGCGCCGTTAGCCCGGATTCTGACAGCTGTACTCCGCTGTCACTTTCTCTCTCCGCCGGATGAATTCATGATGACTGCGATTCCCTATAAATAGAGAAGTCTACCAACCGCATTTACTTCTCCGACCCGGAACCTCAGCCTCCCTCCGTGCTCTCGCGTTCCTGCTCCCGCTTCGACTCCCTTACAGCTCTCGCTCTTACTCACGAACTAGCCATGCCTGGCGAGAGCAAGGGTCGCGCCCATTGCGCGGAAGCCTTCCAGAAACATCTCTTCCCTTCCTGCAAGCTCACCCTCGACGAGTACAACGCGATCGTCGACCGCTACGTTCCCGCCGGCTTCTCGGCGCGGAACCCGGGGAATCATGATAGGGTGAATACCCCCGGGGCGGGAGAGCTTGCCATCCCCCTCGAACATTTCGAGGTGGGCTTCCGCCTCCCCCTGTTCGCTGGGTGGGACCCGGAGACACCACTGAGGGATTGGGCTAGGCTTAGGTTAGCCCTGGGTCAGCCCTAAGACATACTTATAGAGTTCTCGCCCCGAAGGGGCTCTCGCCCAAGGCCGATAGTCGAGCTCTCGGTGGGAGAGATCGTCGACCACGGAAGCTTCCGCCTTAGGGCAAGCTCCCGTCCAGGGGAGGCGAGAAGGCCCCAAGTAGGCCTTCCGCCCGCGGTAGTTTCAAGACCGTGGAGGGCGCGAACCTCCCTGGCAAGGGGGTCTCGCCAAGGTTGGCCCGGGTGGGGGTCCAGCGGGAGCCTCCTCAACCAGGGTTCTCGCCAAGTGGGCCCACGTGGTGGGGGCCCGGCGCTCATAAAGAGGATTATTTTATAATATATTATCCCGAGGTGAAATTACCCAAATGCCCCTTTAAGTGACAGCGGGATTTGGCTATTGGCAGACCCCTCAGGGGTATTTCAGTATTTTCAGGTCAAAGGAAGACTATAAAAAGACCCATAGGGGCTCTTTGGAAGGCAAGCTGATCATTTTTCCTCTAGCCCTAGTGCCTTCTGAAGAGCTCCCAGCCCAGCATTTGGCTTTGGAGGGGAAGCTCTCAGATCTTCCGGGTGTGTGGTGGGACCTCCCAGCTGAGGCTTTGGGTCTGTGTTAGGGCCTTAGCAACCTGTCAGGGGTCGAGGTTTGAGAGAAGTAGGCATTGACTGCACTTTGGTTCGTGAACATTTGTTGAGGTCAATTTTGGCTTCAACAGTTCTGGTGCGGTGAGCGTGGAAGCAGCCAGTGCAAGAAAATCTTGAGTTAAGTCCCATGGCAGGAGGCGAGGGTGAAGGATCAGGCGCGGGAGGATCCCCCACCCGGGTGGACGAAGCGACGAGAAAAATGTTTGAGGACTTCAGGCGAGAAGTCATGCAGACGATCAACTTGGCCTTCTCGGCAAGGAACGAGTGGGAGACGCCGCAGGTTCCGGTGGAGGTGGTTCCGCTGCTAGGCGAGAACGCTCCAGGGCAGCGCCCCGGGAAGGAGGTCCCGGTGGAGGCAGGCGAGAGGGACGTGGCCGCGCGGGAGCTTTTTCCAGGCCAGCGTCTCGAGAAGGGGCTTCCGGCGGATCTGGGCGAGAAGGAGGCGACGGTGCGGGAGCTCTTCCCTGGGCAGGGTCTCGCGGATCGGTCCAGCCAACCGAGGTCGCGAGACGTGCCTTCTCGCCAGGCAGGGGGCGAGACCCCCTTTAGTGAGCTCATTGTCTCGGCTCCAGTGCCGGAGGGGTTCCGGGAGCCAGACATGACCTACTACACCGGGAAGGATGACCCGGTCCAGCACGTGCAATGGTTCGAGGACGTGGTGTCCATCAGGCAAATGTCGGATGCCTTCAAGTGTCGGCTTTTTGCCATCACTCTGAAAGAAAAGGCCAGGGACTGGTTCCACCAGTTGCCGGCAAGTTCCATCTACAGCTTTGAGGATCTGCGGAGGGGTTTTCTGTTGAGATTCTCAACTTCGAAGAAAAGGAAGAAGGAGGCTGAGTGCCTGTTTGCAGTGAGGCAGGGGCCGGAGGAGACGTTGGGTCGCTATGTCGACCGGTTCCAAGAGGAGGTTCTCCTGGTCCAGGAGGTCCCGGGGTATGCGCTGATGCTAGCCTTCACCCTGGGGCTGAGGCCAGGGTTCTTTAGCATGGAGTTGAAGAGAGTGCCCCCTCTCTCTTTTGAGGAGCTCATGGAGAGGGCGGCGAAGGAGATAGACTTTGAGAGGGCAAACCCTGCGTTTGCAAGAAAGCTGGCCAGGTTGGCCGAGGATGACGTGAAGGAGCCGGTGGCGGGAAGGCAGAGAGAGCAGAGAGAGCAGAGGGAGCAGAGGGAGCCGAGGGAAGATCGGAGAAGAGAAGAGCCCCGAGGGCAGGGGCAACAGCATGGGGGGGCCAGGGAGCCAAACAACCGACTGGGTTGGAGGCCTCAGGAGGGTCGCCCCCAGGGCCAGGGAGGACTTCAGGGAAGAGATAACTTCCGGGAGCCCAGAAGGCTGGAGCAGGGAGGATGGCGACAAGGACCAAGGGGTCATTTCCCACCGCCGCAGGAGGCTATGGAGGTGGGAAGGGGAAGAGGAAGAAGATTTCGGGGAGCCGGAAGAAGGGGAGGAGGAGAAGGAAGAGGGGGCAGGGTGGCGTTGCCTTATTGTGACTTCCATCAGGAGGAAGGTCACGCAACGGCCACCTGCCCAGAGTTTCTGGAGATTAGAGGGGCCAGAGTGGCCGGAAGACAAGATCCGCCTGCAAGGATCGTCGAAGTACAGCGGGAAGAGGTGGAGGACAGATGTGAAGACAGGATTGACGTGGGGACCCGAGGAGGGATTGGAGTGATCCACGGGGGAGTGGGGATCGAGGCAACCCGCAAGGGGAGCCTTCAAACCATGTTCCGCCGAGGGGTCGCCTCGACCTCCCAGGCTCCACCCCCAGAGGAGAAGATCACTTTCTCATCCGCGGATATGCCAGACTACGAGGACCCGTTCTGCGACGCGCTTGTGATCCAGACAGCGGTAGAAAACTACACCGTCTCCCGGATACTGGTGGATAATGGGAGCTCGGTGAATGTGATCTTCAAGAAGGCCTTCGATGAGATGAGAGTGGAAGGAAAAAGGGTCCTGGCTTCCGATGGACCGCTTTTTGGCTTCTCCGGAGAAAGGAAAGAAGTGGAAGGGGGAGTGGGCCTGCATGTGAGGCTTGGGGGCGTCTCACGGAACTGTCGGTTCGTGATCGTGGACGCCCCGAGTAGTTACAATGCCATCTTCGGGCGTCCCCTCATCAGCGCCTTTCGCTGTGTACCCTCCTCGTACCACCAATGCCTCAAGTTCAACAATGGAGGGGTACAGGTTAGGATCAGGGGGGATCCGAAGATGGCAAGGCAGTGCTATGTGACGGCGGTTAACACCGTGTCATGGATGGAGGAGGCAGAGGAGTTGGAAAGGGAGATGGCCGAGCAGGAAGGAGTTGGGGAAGGGGGAATGAGCCTGGGAGAGGCGATGGAGGTTGCTGAGGAGATAGCGGAGGCGGAGGAGTCGGGGAAGATCAGCCCAGAAGAGGCGAGAGGAGTGGTGGATGAAGAAGAGCAGAGGCAGGAGGAGAGCCTGGAGGAGGCGATGGAAGTTGATGAGGTTGGGGGAGAAGAGCTCGAGTTTGAGCGGGAAGAGGCAAGGGTAAGTTGGGAGCGGTCGGGGCTGGAGCCGGCCGAAGAGGTGGTGGAGATGGAGGTGCTTACAAGAGCGGGGGAGGTGCAAAGGATTCGGATCAACGGAGGCTTGAGCCTTGAGGATCAGGAGCGGATGCGAGCCTGCATCCAGGGCAACGTTGACATCTTCGCTTGGAGCGCGGCAGACATGCCGGGCATCGACGCGGACGTGGCCTGTCACCGCTTGAACCTGGATTCCAGAGCCCGCCCCATACGCCAAAAGATGAGGGCCATCGCCACCAAGCTAGAAGCCCCCATCCGAGAGGAGGTCCAAAAGCTCCTGGACGCAGGCTTCATCTCAGAGATCCAGTATCCAGGCTGGATCTCCAACGTGGTAATGGTAAAGAAGGGAGGAGGAAAATGGCGCATGTGTATCGATTTTTCCTTATTAAATAAATCATGCCCCAAGGATTGTTACCCCCTGCCTCGAATCGACGCGCTGGTTGACTCAGCCGTCGGTTTTTCTCTTATGAGTTTTTTAGATGCATTTTCAGGTTACCACCAGATCCGGATGCACCCTCCTGATGTCAAGGATGTTTCCTTCATCACAAGAGAGGGATGCTTCAGCTATAAGATGATGCCCTTCGGATTAAAGAACGCAGGGGCAACATACCAACGCATGATGGATCGAGTCTTTCGAGATCAAAGGGGAAGGAACCTGGAGGTCTATGTGGATGACCTCATGGTCAAGAGCAAGTGTGTTGATTCCCACTTGCGAGACTTGGAGGAGACGTTCGCCACCCTGCGGAAGTTCAAGATGAGGTTGAACCCCTTGAAGTGCGTCTTCGGGGCTAGTCGCGGCAAATTCCTCGGGCACCTCTTGACTCCCGCGGGGGTAGAACCCAACCCTGATAAGGTTAAGGCTATTCTAGACCTAGAATCGCCTCGCAACGCCAAGGAGATCCAGCGCTTGACCGGGAAGTTGGCCGGGTTAAGCAGGTTCCTCTCGCGGTCAGGGGATAGATGTTCCTCCTTCTTCAAAGTACTTCGTGGCAACCAAGCATTCGAATGGACGGCCGAGTGCGAAGAGGCTTTTCAGGGGCTGAAGAGGCAACTCTCCCAAGCTCCGTTACTTCAAAGCCCAAAGGAGGGGGAGGACCTAGCCTTGTATTTAGGAGTGGGAGGAGAGGCGGTGAGCTCCGTCTTGGTTAGGGAAGAGGGGAAGAAGCAATTACCCGTCTATTATGTCAGCCGAATCTTAAAAAAGGCAGAGCTCCGATACCCCATCCTGGAGAAGCTAGCATATGCTTTGGTCATCTCAGCTAGGAAGCTTCGCCCTTACTTTCAAGCACACTCGATTAGGGTGGTAACAGACCATCCCCTTCGCAAGGTCTTGGAGGGGGTGGAACATTCAGGAAGGTTGGCAAAGTGGTCCATCGAGCTAAGCGAGTTTGACATCTCTTTCGTCCCGAGGCTCTCTATCAAAGCCCAGGCCGTAGCGGATTTCCTGGCGGACTATGTTACCGAGGCCGAGGCTGAAGAGCCAAAGCCGCAAGAAGCGTGGAAGATGGTGGTTGACGGGGCCTCAGGAAGGCACTCCCTGGGAGGAGGTGTGGTGTTGGTAAGTCCTCAGGGAGTTACCATAGAGCAAGCAGTGACCTTCCACTTCCCTGTAACCAATAACCAAGCGGAGTATGAGGCTGTGATAGCTGGCCTTCGCTTGGCAAAGGAGCTGGAAATCCAGGATGTGGAGGCCTTCACCGACTCAATGGTGGTAGCATCGCAGATCCGAGGCGAGTTCGAGGCCCGGGAGCCTACCCTCGCAAGATATCTATCAAAGGTAAGGACTATTATTGGAGGTTTCCGTTCTTTTTCTATTCAACATGTTCCCAGGGAGGAAAGCATGGCAGCTGATCGACTGGCGAAGTTCGGGCCTCGGGGAGGAGGTACCCTAACCGAACTATTCCGACCAGCCATTGAAGAGGGGGAGTTGATGGAGGTGAATCGGCGGTCCTCATGGATGGATCCATTGGTGACTTTCTTAACCACAGGAGAACTGTCGGAAGAAGTCAAGGATGCAAAGAGCTTCAGACACAAGGCGGCTCATTACCTGATGCTGGAAGGGAGCTTGCATCGGAAGATGTTGTCAGGGCTCCTCGCGAGATGCGTAACCGAAGAGGAAGTTCCGAGGATCCTGGAAGAGGTGCATTCTGGAGAGTGCGGCAGCCATTCAGGGGGGAGGACATTGGAAGCAAGGGTGATAAGGCAGGGATATTTCTGGCGGACCATAAGGAGGGATACCGCTGAATTCGCAAGGAGGTGTCGGAAGTGCCAAGTACATGCTCCTCTCCAGCTCTTGCCCGCCCAAAGACTTCGAAGCATCACGGCGCCATGGCCCTTCGCCATTTGGGGGATGGACCTGGTTGGACCCTTCCCTCCAGCTAGCGGGCAAAGGAGGTTCCTCCTAGTGATGATTGACTACTTCTCCAAATGGCTGGAGATCAAGCCGTTAGCCAAGGTAACCTCCCAGGTCATCAGAAACTTCGTTTGGGGGGAAATCATTTGCAGGCACGGATTGCCCCAAGCGATAGTGACAGACAATGGACCTCAGTTTGCCAGTGAAGAATTCATCGGTTTCTGCACCCAATTGGGGATTGACCTCAGGTTCGCCTCTGTCCATCATCCTCGGAGCAATGGTCAGGTGGAGGCGGCAAACAAAGTCATCGTCAACTTGCTCAAAAAGAAGGTGGAAAACCTGAAGGGTAGTTGGGTGGAACAGCTCCCTTCCGTCCTGTGGGCCTTGCGAACAACTCCGAACACGGCCACAGGAGAGACCCCCTTCAAGCTCTCTCATGGGTGTGAGGCTGTCCTCCCTGTCGAGTTCGAGGTTCGGTCCCCAAGGGTTACGGCCGCAGCAGAGGGAAACGAAGCTTGGAGGTTGGAGAACGAGGAAGGGTTGCGCCTCTCATTAGATATGGTGGAAGAGCTGCGGGATGTTGCCGCCATCAGGCAAGAAGAAATAAAACGGCGAATGGCTCGGTACTTCGATAAGCACATCAGAGTCAAGCAATTCGCCGAGGGGGATCTAGTACTGAAAAAGGTCGACGCAGCGGGAAGGTCGGCCGCGGTTGGTAAGCTCAACCCTAGCTGGGAAGGGCCTTACATAGTAGAGAAGGCTCTGGTTAACGGAGGCTACTATCTCCAGGACGCGGAGGGAAGGACCTTGAGTCACACCTGGAATGGTGATGACCTGAAGCGCTTCTACCCGTAGGAGGGAAAGAAGGATTGTAGTGTTGAAAACAACTGTTGCATTTTCAATAAGTTTATTTCAAAATGTTGACTGTCGCTGAATAGGCAGTCTTTATGTTTTAGTTTTAACTGGCTAGGATCCCTCATCTCAGTGATAGAATAGGCCTGGTTGAAGGGATCTTCATCAACACCCCGAGCTCGGCTCGGCCCCAGGTAGACCCGCTGCGCAGGCTCTCATCTAGCTGGCAGGTCCGAAGGCTCGCCTGTGGGGGAGAGGTTTGGTTATCTTCATCAACACCCCGAGCTCGGCTCGGCCCCAGGTAGACCCGCTGCGCAGGCTCTCATCTAGCTGGCAGGTCCGAAGGCTCGCCTGTGGGGGATAGGTTGGCTCTTGTGATACTTTGTTCTTAGCCACTTCAACGACACCCCGAGCTCGGCTCGGCCCCAGGTAGACCCGCTGCTCAGGCTCTCATCAAGCTGGCAGGTCCGAAGGCTCGCCTGTGGGGGATAGGTTGGCTCTTGTGATACTTTGTTCTTAGCCACTTCAACGACACCCCGAGCTCGGCTCGGCCCCAGGTAGACCCGCTGCGCAGGCTCTCATCTAGCTGGCAGGTCCGAAGGCTCGCCTGTGGGGGATAGGTTGGCTCTTGTGATACTTTGTTCTTAGCCACTTCAACGACACCCCGAGCTCGGCTCGGCCCCAGGTAGACCCGCTGCTCAGGCTCTCATCAAGCTGGCAGGTCCGAAGGCTCGCCTGTGGGGGATAGGTTGGCTCTTGTGATACTTTGTTCTTAGCCACTTCAACGACACCCCGAGCTCGGCTCGGCCCCAGGTAGACCCGCTGCTCAGGCTCTCATCAAGCTGGCAGGTCCGAAGGCTCGCCTGTGGGGGATAGGTTGGCTCTTGTGATACTTTGTTCTTAGCCACTTCAACGACACCCCGAGCTCGGCTCGGCCCCAGGTAGACCCGCTGCGCAGGCTCTCATTAAGCTGGCAGGTCCGAAGGCTCGCCTGTGGGGGATAGGTTGGCTCTTGTGATACTTTGTTCTTAGCCACTTCAACGACACCCCGAGCTCGGCTCGGCCCCAGGTAGACCCGCTGCTCAGGCTCTCATCAAGCTGGCAGGTCCGAAGGCTCGCCTGTGGGGGATAGGTTGGCTCTTGTGATACTTTGTTCTTAGCCACTTCAACGACACCCCGAGCTCGGCTCGGCCCCAGGTAGACCCGCTGCTCAGGCTCTCATCAAGCTGGCAGGTCCGAAGGCTCGCCTGTGGGGGATAGGTTGGCTCTTGTGATACTTTGTTCTTAGCCACTTCAACGACACCCCGAGCTCGGCTCGGCCCCAGGTAGACCCGCTGCGCAGGCTCTCATCAAGCTGGCAGGTCCGAAGGCTCGCCTGTGGGGGATAGGTTGGCTCTTGTGATACTTTGTTCTTAGCCACTTCAACGACACCCCGAGCTCGGCTCGGCCCCAGGTAGACCCGCTGCTCAGGCTCTCATCAAGCTGGCAGGTCCGAAGGCTCGCCTGTGGGGGATAGGTTGGCTCTTGTGATACTTTGTTCTTAGCCACTTCAACGACACCCCGAGCTCGGCTCGGCCCCAGGTAGACCCGCTGCTCAGGCTCTCATCAAGCTGGCAGGTCCGAAGGCTCGCCTGTGGGGGATAGGTTGGCTCTTGTGATACTTTGTTCTTAGCCACTTCAACGACACCCCGAGCTCGGCTCGGCCCCAGGTAGACCCGCTGCTCAGGCTCTCATCAAGCTGGCAGGTCCGAAGGCTCGCCTGTGGGGGATAGGTTGGCTCTTGTGATACTTTGTTCTTAGCCACTTCAACGACACCCCGAGCTCGGCTCGGCCCCAGGTAGACCCGCTGCGCAGGCTCTCATCAAGCTGGCAGGTCCGAAGGCTCGCCTGTGGGGGATAGGTTGGCTCTTGTGATACTTTGTTCTTAGCCACTTCAACGACACCCCGAGCTCGGCTCGGCCCCAGGTAGACCCGCTGCGCAGGCTCTCATCAAGCTGGCAGGTCCGAAGGCTCGCCTGTGGGGGATAGGTTAGCTCTTGCGATACTTTGCTCTTAGCCACTCCGACACCCCGAGCTCGGCTCGGCCCCAGGTAGGCCCGCTGCGCAGGCTCTCATCAAGCTGGCCGGCCCGAAGGCTCGCCCGCGGGGGATAGGTGAAGTCCTTGACCTTTGGATCCTTGGTTCCTGATTGGTAATTACTACGTTACAACGAGCTCGGCTCAAACCCCGGTAGACCCGCCGCGCGGGCACCCATGTGAGCTAGCAGGTCCAACGGCTCGCCGACGGGGTAGGGGTTTGATTGGTTGGAAAAATACGTGGGCAGGACCCTGACCTAGACCGGGGGCAAACCCCTGAAGGGTCTCGGTTCAGGGGTCTCGGCCAGTAAAGGTCTCGGCTCAGGGGTCTCGGCCAGTAAAAGTCTTGGCTTGGAGGTCTCGGCAGATCGCGGCCCGGGGGTTTCGGCCAGTGAGGATCACGGCCCAGAGGTCTCGGCCAGCAAAGGTCTCGGTTAAAGGAGGCTCTCGCAAAAAGAAAGCTCCCGGCGGGCCCAGGCAGGACGATTCAATCGACGATGCGAGGTTTCCGCCTAGCTGATCTCTAAGTAGGGTCACCCTAAAGAGACTAGGGGTCTCGGCGGAAGCTCGCGCGGAGGTCATTCGGCATAGTAATATACGCTTAAAAAACACAATGACAGTGAAGAAATGAAACATTACTTTATATAAGGTTAATTACAAAAGTGAGGAGCTTCTCGCTCATTACAAGAGGGTATTCAAAGTAAAAGACAACTCAAGGAGACGCGCTGTAGTCCCCACTGGTGCTCTCGCTTGAAGCATCGCCAGAGCCTTCCCCGGACGTCTCGTCAACAGCGGGAGAGGACCTCGGGACGTCTGAGAGCGGCGAGTCCGGCGCGCCCGGGGGTTTGGGAACCGGGTCGTAAAGCCAAGGGAGAAGCTGGCGAGCGTCGATGGTTGCGCCATCCTCCCGGAGCAGCTCGACGTCTCGCAGCGTCTCGAGCGTCAGCCTGACGGTCGCTTGAGCGTTGGCTTGAAGCAGCTTATCGACGTCATACTCCGAGAGGTAGCGGCTCCGCAACCGCGCGTCTAGCTCCGGGGGCGGGCCCTTCGCTAGCTCTGCGCGGAGCTGTTCCCTCAGAAGGACGCTCTCGCAGCGCGCGTTGGCCAGATCTGCGCGAAGCTCCCTGACTTGGGCGGAATCCTGCAAAAGGGACAAAAGATCTTAGTCACGCATTACACAGTAGAAACTTCGAGGAAACGGGGGCAAGGGCTCAGGAAGGTCTCGCCTACCTCGGTCGCGGGGCGCAGAGATAGCGCCAATTTGGCATCCGCGAGCTCCTGTTGAGCTCTCGCGAGTTCTTCTCCCGCGACATGCGCGCGAGCTATCGCGTCCTCCCTCGCCTTGCGCATGTCGGTGAAATTCTTGTCAAGAGTGATGCTTCGGCGCGCACACATATGCGTGAGCTCGAACGCGCGCATTAGGGCCCGGGTGGCGTCGAAGGCTAGGAGGCGGGTGGACATCTGGTCAAAAACGCCGGCATCCTCCCGGCTGTAGAGACCATACCCAAGCGAGAAGGCCTCGCCGGTCACATTCTCCCCCTCCGCCCATCTGGGAAGGAGGGTTGAAACCCTGATCGTGTTTGACTCAGGGTCCCATTCCATCTGAGGCTTCCCCTCCGAGTCGGCGTATCTAACGCCGAAGCCAAAGTTTCGGTGCCCTCTCGGCACCTCCGGGGGCGGGACGCTGGCGGAGGTTTCGGCGGCGACCACTTCTCCACCAGCCTCGCTTACGGCCGATATATTCCTGGCGGAAGCCTCGGCACGGCTCTTGGCGGCGGCATCCATCTCGCTGGCCATCTGAAGGATCGCTTCAAAGGACCTGCCCTCGGGAGGAGGTTGGACAGGCGGGACGGCCGGGGCTTTTCCCTTCTCAAGGGCAGAGGGTTTCGGCCTCTTCAGTGTGCGGAGAGGAGGAAGGGTGGCCTTCCGCTTCTTGGCCGGTGGCGGCATGGAAGGGGTTGGATCTTCTCGGCAGGCGCTGGCGCTGGCTTCCGCACCAGAACTGTTGAAGCCAAAATTGACCTCAACAAATGTTCACGAACCAAAGTGCAGTCAATGCCTACTTCTCTCAAACCTCGACCCCTGACAGGTTGCTAAGGCCCTAACACAGACCCAAAGCCTCAGCTGGGAGGTCCCACCACACACCCGGAAGATCTGAGAGCTTCCCCTCCAAAGCCAAATGCTGGGCTGGGAGCTCTTCAGAAGGCACTAGGGCTAGAGGAAAAATGATCAGCTTGCCTTCCAAAGAGCCCCTATGGGTCTTTTTATAGTCTTCCTTTGACCTGAAAATACTGAAATACCCCTGAGGGGTCTGCCAATAGCCAAATCCCGCTGTCACTTAAAGGGGCATTTGGGTAATTTCACCTCGGGATAATATATTATAAAATAATCCTCTTTATGAGCGCCGGGCCCCCACCACGTGGGCCCACTTGGCGAGAACCCTGGTTGAGGAGGCTCCCGCTGGACCCCCACCCGGGCCAACCTTGGCGAGACCCCCTTGCCAGGGAGGTTCGCGCCCTCCACGGTCTTGAAACTACCGCGGGCGGAAGGCCTACTTGGGGCCTTCTCGCCTCCCCTGGACGGGAGCTTGCCCTAAGGCGGAAGCTTCCGTGGTCGACGATCTCTCCCACCGAGAGCTCGACTATCGGCCTTGGGCGAGAGCCCCTTCGGGGCGAGAACTCTATAAGTATGTCTTAGGGCTGACCCAGGGCTAACCTAAGCCTAGCCCAATCCCTCAGTGGTGTCTCCGGGTCCCACCCAGCGAATATGGGGTTGTACACACGCCTTTCGTTGTCATTGCTGTTGGTTGAGCGTGCTTGCGCGAGGTAAGCGTTGCTTCCTTAGTGTTGTTGTAGAGTTTGAGAACACTTTCTCACAGACGACGCCAAATTTTTGCGAGTTGCCCGCTCTTTCCCAGGTCCGGAGAAAATGGACCGTCTTAGCTCGGAATCGGACTGGGCACGCAAATAGTCAAAGTAAATTGCATCAAATAACAAGAAGGTTTATGATGTGGAAAACTTGAAAATAGTGAAAAATCACGTGATTAGATATGTGTTGAGACAAAATCCACTAGTTACTTGGAGATTACAGAGAGTCATGTTTGATATCGGAGGGAGACAGACCGCTATTCCGTTACAAGTACAAAATACAAAAAACGAGGAAAAATGACTAAGTCCTCGGAGCCTTGATGGAAGCGCTCTGATCTTGAGATAATGTTGAGCTCGCAAAACCTTGGTGGGAGCATTCCGGCTGGAAAATTCTCTAAGTCCACAGAGCTTCTGGAGGGAGTGCTCTCGTTGATGTAAAACCTTGATGGGAGCGTTCTCGCGGAGGCGATTAACGTGACTTGAAGTTTGTTGAAACCTTAGCGCAAGGAATAGAGCAGAGAGAATTCTTGAGCGGAGAATCCGCCTGAGTCCCCGATCTCGCTGGAAAACCTCAGAGCTCTCTCTTGCCCCTGAAGTTGCTTGTTTTCAAATGAAGGCATGATGACCTATTTATAGTTTTTTCGGAAGGTCATGAAGGTAATTATGGCGGGCGTAATCTGTGCTGGCGAATGACGTTACTTCGTTTCAGTCACCTGAATCACCAAATTTAGCGAAACGACGAAAGTGTCCCCCGGGAAGTTCAGGCGGCCCGGGCATGGTGCCTGACGGTGGCGGTGGCCGAAGGCAGACGACGGCGACGGTGGCGGCCGAAGACGGCGGGGAGCGTCGACGGTGGCTTGCGTGTGCTGCGCGCGTCGGGGCGCATGTGCGGGCACGCGCAGCGCTCGCATGCGTGTTTTGGCGCGCGCAGGGCGCTTGCGCTCGCAACGCCGTGCACGTGTCATGCTCACGTGCGAGAGATGCGCGCGGTGCTCGCAAGCGTGCCCTTCTGCCGCATGTTTTTTCTTTGCCCTTTTTTTGGTCGCTTCTGGGCCTTTAGGGTCATCGCAATAGCTCGTTTGATCGATTTGGCGTTTGTGTCCGTGATCAATATGCTGTCGGTTTGACTTGAGGATTTTAGAGGGAACTCCACATAGACTAAGTTGAATTCTCACTTATTTGGATTGAATTCAATTTCCACAAAATTTGTTTTAATTTCAATTCTCATCAAAAAAATATTGGTTGCCAAACAACAAAATTTCAATGGTCATAAAACATTGGCCGCTCAACAATGAAATTTCAATTTCTTTCTAGAACTCCACCCAAATGAAAGGGCTTAAAGGTTTTACGAGTTTTCTGGGAATTTTTTTTCTTTTGTATGAAATGAAAAAAAAAAAGGCAAAAGTAAAGATAATATTAAAATCTTCTTAAATTTAATAATAATAGGACACTGTTAATAACAAATCAAGTTTCACTATTAGCAAATAAAAGAAAATCGGGTTCAATAATTTTGAGTCTTTTTTTTCAATCCCAAAAATTCTCTATTAGCAAACCCAACTTTTCTTTTCCGCCTCTCAGGGGCGGAACTATTCACGGGCAGACCCGGGCACGTGCCCGGATTCAAAATTTCAAAATTTTAGAATGAGGTATTGATTTGGGTTCAACCCAATAATATAGACATCATCATATATATAAACCACTGTTTATTCTAGTATAGACATCGGTTTATCTATAGTTTATCTATAAACCAATGTCTATTCTAGGGCTCAGATAGAATAGACAATAGTTTATATATTAACTGTTGTCTATTCTAGGGTTTATACATAAACCGCTAACTCCAACCCTTTCTGCCATTCCAAACTCACGCCGCTGACTGCAATGACAGACAACTGAACTCTCGCAAGTGGTTTTTGGATTTATGCTCTGATCTCGCTGATAAACTTCTCTAATTACAGTGAATCTGGTTTCACTCTGATGTTTTAAGACTTTTTCTATTTTTAGTGTTTGATTTCAACAATAGTGGTTTGATCATTGATGATTTTGCTAAATTGATGATTGCCAAGTATTTTTGATCGATTAGGACAAGATATCAGAGTTTTATAGTTTATCACCTCATACAGTGAATCTGGTTCATTTGTTTGGTTTTAGGTTTTTGGTTTGTTTCCTTTTTACATATACCTGATTAAATTCTTATATTTTTTAAATATAGCATTGGCTTTTGAGTATTGTCCAGTATATTTCTAGTGACTAGTGTGATGGATAAATTTCTCTCAAGAATAAGTTCGAAAGAAAAATCTGTTGAATTAGAAGAGACCAAGAGACTTCGATTAGAGTTTAAATTAGAGGACTTATCTGCTGATCCAGGCTTGAGACAACCAATAACAATTTATGAAGTGAATGTTCAAGATTCAATACGAAAATATTACTTACAAAATGGTTATTGTCAGCCACATTTATTTAATTTTCCGCAAACCTTAATGGGTCAAAAATCTCGAAGATGCAATAAGGAGTGGTTTGGTGAATACAAGGGTTGGTTGGAGTACATCCAACATAAGGATGCTGGATTTTGTTTGTACTGTTACGTCTTTCCTCAAAAAGGTTGTGATCCAACTTTTGTAAGTCATGGATTCAGAAATTGGAAAGGCAGAACAATACTTGAAAAACATGTTGGTAAACATAATAGTGCACATAATACATCTAAAAAGATGTGTGAAAATTTGATGAATCAAAAGCAAAACATAATATATTTGCTAGACATGAAGAAGCACAAATTATGGAATATCATGCATGTTTATGTGCATCCATTGATTGCATTCGGTTTCTTTTGTGTCAAGGATTGTCTTTTCGTAGACATAATGAGTCAAAAGAATCAACCAATAAAGGAAATTTTCTTGCATTGTTAGACTTCCTTGCTACACACAATAATGATTTAAAGGCAGTTGTATTTGAAAATGCTCCAAGTAACTGCCAACTTACATCACCAAAAATTTAGAAGGAAATTGGTTTGACAATTATAAGTGAGACAACATACAAAATTATTACAGATATTGACGAAGAATGTTTTGTTATTTTAGTGGATGAATCTCGAGATATTTCAACAAAAGAACAAATGTCAGTTGTTTTGCGATACATTGATGCGGAGGGTTTCATTATCAAATGCCTCCTAGTTTTGTTCATGTGAAAGACGTGATTGTCTTATCACTCAAAGCTGCTATTGATAATATTTTTATGAAGCATGAACTTCACATATCTAAATTGCACGAACATGGCTATGATGAGGCTATCAACATGAGAGGCGAGTTTAATGGTCTTAAAACATTGATTATGAAAGAGAGTCATTATGCTTACTATATTCATTGTTTTGCTCATCAGTTACAGTTAATATTAGTTGTCGTTGCAGAAAGTCATTCTGAAGTTACAAGAATGTTCTTTTTTATTAATAACAAGCAGTCGTGCACGGGGGACCCCGTGCGGGCAACATTCGGCGTGGGTGCGACATTTGTCGAGGGGGCGACAATCGTCGTGGGTGCGACATTTGTCGTGCGGGCGACATTTGTCGAGGGGGCGACATTCGTCGTGGATGCGACATTTGTCGAGGGGGCGACATTCGTCGTGGATGCGACATTTGGAGAGGGGGCGACATTCGTCGTGTGTGCGACATTTGTCGAGTGGGGCAACATTCGGCGTGGGTGCGACAATTGTCGAGGGGGCGACAATCGTCGTGGGTGCGACATTTGTCGTGGGTGCGACATTTGTCGTGCGGGTGACATTTGTCGAGGGGGCGACATTCGTCATGGATGCGACATTTGTCGAGGGGGGCGACATTCGTCGTGTGTGCGACATTTGTCGAGTAGGTGATATTTGTCGAGGGTGCAACATTTGTCGAGGGGGAGACATTCGTCGAGGATGCAACATTTGTCGAGCGGGTGACATTCGTCGTGGGTGCGACGTTTGTCGTGGGAGCGTCATTTGATAGTGTTGTAACATTCGTCGTGGTGGCGACATTCGTCGTGGTGGCGACATTCGTCGTGGTGGAGACATTCGTCTTGGGGGCGACATTCGGCGATGGCGACATCTGTCGTGGAAGCAACCCTGGTCATGCGCGACGATATCATTTATGGTCTCAGATATCAATCGTGGACGGAGATAACGTTTGTGAAAACTTCCAAACATGTCTAGAATAAGTAATACAATGCAGAAAAAAATACAGATATATATTTATATTATATTCATAATAGTACACTGAATACAGAAACAGAAGAAAACGTATAGTTCTTGAATATTAAAAATGTTACATTTATCCATACAATCTATGTATTTTGGCTCGATACATGTAATTTTGTGAATATTTCTTTAAACACCACATTTCTAGTGTACACTCCTTCGTGCTCCTCCAATGTACCATTTTTAACCATTACTTTAGTGCTATTTGCAGAAACTCCTCTTGATAATGCCACATATAGTTGTCCATGGCTAAAAACATCATTTGGTAAATATACTCCAACATTTGAAATTGTTTGGCCCTGTGATTTGTTGATGGTTAGAGCATAGCTCAATCGTATTGGGAATTGCTTTCGAGTAAGCTCGAAGGGCATCTTAACATCCTCTGCGCTCTTCAAGGGAATTCGTGGTAGAAATACTCTGTGCCTTTTAAACTCCCCACTCAATACTTCAGCTTCAATAACATTTCTTGAAAAGTTTACACATGTAAGTCTTGTTCCGTTGCACAACCCAATTTTTGGATCAATATTTCTAAGAAGCATGATCGGTGAACCTTTCTTGAGATTGAGCTCGTGAGGTGGTAGATTCCCCGGATTTATTGAATTTAAGAATTCTGGCAAATATAAATTATGGGTGTCATCCACTACTGAGTCAAAAGAATAGTAAGTTTTACATTCTCCCGGAAATATTTCAAGACATTTTTCATTTATTATATTGACATCTTCATTCAGTGGAGTTATTATTGCTCTGCTTTCCATGTAATTGACATCTGTTGGGGAACCAAGCTCGGGGAATATTGCATCGATTAATGTATTTACAGAGCGTTCATCTACCCAAGGTATGACCATGGAGGTTGGAATCTGAATCATATCATTTAAAATGGCTGGCTCATCACCGTTACCCACGCGTAGTAAGAACTCCGAGAAATGTGGATCGTCGTGAGCTCTCATGTTCATTGTTAAGCTAAGAATGCGAACATTAGTCCATAAATATGATTCAACAATGCTTGCGCTAATAATTTGAGATTTTGTTCCATTTACGACGACCGGTGTCAGCTGACGGAAATCACCACCGAAGATCATAACCTTACCGCCAAAGGGCTCATTGACGTCAAGGACATCCTTGAAAGATCGATCCACAGCTTCGAATGCCTTTTTATGAATCATTGGGGCCTCATCCCAAATAATTGCTCCGGCTTGTTGTATCAATTCACGCAAATCAGACTGCTTATTAAATCTGCATGTCGACATTATTTCATATCTGATAGGTATTTTGAACTTCGAGTGTGCAGTCCTCCCACCCGGGAGTAGGTTTGCTGCGATTCCTGATGAAGCTGTGGCTAGTATAATGAACCCTTCCTTTCTGAAAGTTGCCAGTAATGCTCGATAAAGGTAAGTTTTTCCCGTACCTCCTGGACCATCCAAGAAGAACATTGCATTTTGTCGTTTTCGTATCGATGCACTGATGATGTTGAATGCTGACAACTGTTCTGGATTAAATGAGTTTACTGAATTTAAGTCATCAACAGATATTAAAAACGAACGTTCATGTTCTATTAGGCTAGAGAAGAGGTGCAAACCCTCAAAACCTTCACTTATGGCCGGCAGACCAAAATCTTTTATTGTTTTCTTATGTTGTTGGAGAATGTCATCTAAATCATGAAGCAACTTGTCTTTCTGATAACTGCTATTTGAAGTGCTGCTTGAAGTATAATCTTCTGTCATACTATCAAAATTCTCATCCCAAAGATCTTGTACAGATGTTGGTTCACAATATAACAAAATCGTTGCAAAAAGCCTTCTCAACGAATTTGGCATTCTAAAACATCTTGCTTCAGCAAGGCAATCCCGAATGCTATTGTCCTCTTCAAGAAGTCCGTGTTGCTCTGCAGCCTGTTTAAAGGTTGTACATTGAACACCGCCCATACACTTTAGATCCTCAAAAGATTTTGGACCCTTAACGTGATTAAGTAGAAGTCGTAAGTAAAATCTTTCTCCTTCCATTGGGTTGACTGCATATATTCTACCAATAACCTTTTGAGTTGATACTCTCGGTATCCACTTGCGCTCGGCAGATAGATATCTGTAATATTTTGGAAAATCTTTATATAAGTATTTCTCACGCTCATGGTCGTCATTATACACACGAAAAAATTCAGTTAACATTGATTTGGAGTTTCTCTCATTTGCCAAAACAGTTGAAATCATTTCCTCGCTGCCGAAGTGAACCTGATGTTGATTTGGTAAATGGATTTGCAATCTCGAAACAGAAGGATACATCCTCGTCATCTCAAACTTAAAAATTTTCCACAGTGCCTCTGGGGCACAAACCCAACGACCGTCAACATACTTGCTCACCTCATCATAATTAGGGGCAGAGCGAACTTCAAATGACACGCAATCATGTCCCTTGTAGACATACTTATACAAATACTTAATACTCTTAATACTACTACATATCTCCACATTGATGTGACAATCATACCTTAAGAGTAACCACGGGTTGTATGGAACGACCCATCTATTATCCACCACAACGCCACGACCAACTGTAATAGTTCTACTATTGTCATCCCGACGTCGATAGACAGGATATGAGTCATTTCCTTGAACAGTATACTCTGCAAAAGGCTTAGGATAACCTTTACTGCACACAAAATTCTTCATGCATTGTGCATTCGGTTTGAAGTGACCACATGGACCATGTATCATATGTTTCAGAACAGCATCATATAAAGGGCGATCCGCCTCTTGACTGGGTATCTCAGCACTAACCAAAGTATCGAACTCATCTGGAGTATTTAATTTATCTTCCGCATCAAAAATAACCAACATATGTACGTGTGGTAGACCTCTCTTTTGAAACTCGATAATGTGAACGTGCGCAACCACCTTTCCAAGGATACCTTTATTGAAGATCTCATCCTTTAAGTTTTCATATTTAGCTCGAAAGATTCTCGTAAGTAGATCTGGACGATCATGCGGGAGTTGTCCTGGATAAAGTTCATTTTTGATTTCACTCCAATTAGGATTGCACGTCATTGTTAAAAATATATCTGGTTTGCCATAGTGTTGCACGATTGACATTGCATCTTGATACCTCTGATACATATCTCGAGGGCTGCCAATGAAGGAAGACGGAAGGACGGTTCGTCGCCCAATATTTCCTAAGCAAACAGAATTATGAAAGAATTAACATAGAATAAATGAAAGACTTCACTGTGCGACAACATATGTTAGAATAGTTTGAGAAGCACGATTGAGCAAGTAAATATACCTGCATCATTTTCACCAGCATTTAAGCAATCTTGTAAACCTTGATAAAGCTCCGCACGAATTTTATTTTGATTCAGGCTAATCCATCTGAGTTTTTGAGTCTCAATTTTGATGTAATTATCCACAACATATTGTTGAAGTAGTCGTCCTCCGCGAAGAAGTATTGATGAATTATTTGTGCGTATCTGTAGTAGGCCACAAATTATATGAAATTAGGAGATGTAAAAATCTATTACACCAAGCTATTAACCAATAGTCGTGAAATTTATAACCTGGAGCAAGCATGCGTAGTAGTCACAACAACTAAGACGTAACCCCTGATCCGTCTGCAAAGCTAAATCCCAACCAAAAGTACCTTGCGAGAGCAGGAGTGGGTACTGTAGTGGATCATAAAAACCTGAGTACTCCCTGACTGTAGTCAAATGCCCGCTTGTAGAATGGACTTTGATGTCCCTATCGGTAGACTCAGCGAAATCTTCGGCTCCCACCAACACTGCAGCTACCTGAGATGCGGTAGGAAGAATATATTGTCGGTCGGTAGATGGTCGTTCACGAATAAGTAGTTGACACGACTGTAACTGCGTGTGTTGAGCAATTTGTCTAAAGGTTTTGACATATGGGTTGTGTGTATCAAGGATATCTTTGATCTCATTCAATATTTCAGTATCGAGTCCATTATTTTCCGCCAAACGATGTGATGTCTCATGTTCGGTGTCGTAGATGAACATTTGTAAAAATCGTGGTCTGTTCCCCGGAGTAGGAAGAAGAGATCCAATTTTGTGATATATAGCCCCGTGTGCTCTAAAAGTGTACAAACCCTGGTTGAAAGCTGGTAGTGTTTCGTCAAGTGTAACACCCATGGAAGTGAAAGAGAATACGTGGTTGTATGCACGTATATTTTGCCTGAAATGACGTCCTCTTGTTGTCTGATCAGTGTAAAGAGCCAACAGTTGTGGGGGGACGGGAATGGCAGGTAAAATTACTTTGCCAAGTTTACAGCATAAATTTTTGGTTTCTTTGTGGAATAATCGAGCTGCACAGTGAGGGCAAATGGTTGGTTGTGGGAGCTGGAAGACACGGACGTTGTCGGAGGAACGGTAATTTCTTGCTATATTTCGACGTCCTGTCCGCGAAGTGGGCGCAGGACTACCATCTTCAATTTCATTCGGCTGATGTGGATGTTCTGGATTTGCTGGTCCCCCGTGCATGGCCGATGGCAAAATCAATGTTGGGTGCGATTGTATTCGCCTTGCATTCAGTGCACTCCGTTGTTCTGCAGTCAATGAATGTCTCCAATTATTAACACGCACTCGGGTTGACTCTCGAGTTTGCTCAGTTGGTGTTGTCGAAGTTAAAGGTCTCCCTCTTTTATGTTGGACTGGTCCACCCTGGCTTGGCAATGACGACTGACCTTCAGTTTGATGCTGGTCTGGATTATCCTGATTTTGATTAGTTATCTGTGAAGTTCTGGCAGAAGGATTATCTTCAATTTCATTAGCTTGATTTATAGATTCTGGCTCGTTGGGTCGGACCTCCACAACCACTGGTAAAGTCAATGAAGAGCGCGACTGTGTTCGCCTTGCATTGAGTGCCCTCCGTTGCTCTGTAGTCAATGACCGTCTCCAATTACTAACATGCACTCGGCTTGACTCTCTAGTTTGCTCAGCGGATGTTGCTGAAGTTGAAGGTCTCCCTCTTTTATGTTGGACTGGTTCACCATGATTTGGCAACGACGACGATGCCTCAGCATGATTTTGGTTGGTCATCTCCAAGTGTCTGCGATGTGATGTAATTAACTCATGAATTATCTGTTTTCTTGCAAACATGTAATCGTTATTTGCAATTTTGGGGTATTTTGATTGGCAAGTACATAAGTGTTACTTAAAAGAGGGTATCTAAGTAAATCTGAAACATAGATGCTACTGTAACTTTGATAAAAAAAAACTTAAAAGCAAATTCAAATAAAATTTAATTCCATTCAGGGTACACGGGGCAATGCCCCTACAGCCAAGCCGACCGTACCAGGCCTGCGAGGGAAATTATTAATCGTTTAAAAATTAGGATTGATATTGACATTGTTTCTAAGAATCATTTTGGTATTTGCAATCTGAAATTTAGATGCTACTGTAACATTTGAGTATCACCAACAGAGAAATTCCAGGAAAGGGAGCTCGCATTTAACATTTGAGTGAGCCAAACAAATAAGAAGGTATCACTGGGAGAGGAAAAGAGAAGGATATTGTACACCAAAGGTAAGGAGATTGTACCATGATGAACTAAAATTGTTATGCTCATAGTAAATGATCTGATTGTATAAATCACTGGTCGAGGAACCCAGTAGAAACACACAAAAACTGCTATAAAAACTGCTATAAAAACTGCTATAAAAACTGCTATAAAAACTGCTTTAAATAACTCTAAAACTGCAGACCATAAGAAAACAGCTCAAAATATTTACCCAATATGAGATGATGGTTGTATTAAAAAAATTAAGTTTTTTGTGCTAAAAAAAGTATGAAAAATCAGATTGCTCCAAAACTATATGATTTAGTGCTTTTATGTTTAAACAACTTCATAATTCAACGGTGGAGAAGTGAGTGAATAACTCAAAAATGAAATGCATGGATAAATTGGATTAGTTTTTATATAGCGGGAGTGAAAAGCATGAACGCAAAGTAGGTTATGTTGGCATAATAAAGAAATAAGGAGCACGCAAACGACAAAAATAAGTCATAATAATGAGGCATTCTATCGACAAATCGTGGGTATGTGAAACAACAATGGAGAAAATTTATCATTGCAGAAACAATCTCAAGGAGAAACAATCTCAAGCAGAAACTACAAAAAGATAAGTTAAGAAAATGACTAACAATCATGATGCAGGAATTGTTGGGGAAGGAGTGCAACTGCAGGTGCTTTCATCCTAATGCTGATTTCTAAACTAACAATCATGATGCAGATCCATGAGCAGATGTTGAGGTCTAATTTTGCAAACAATGTTGTTCTAATGACATCAGATCGGATCCAGGAGATTGTTAGTCAAAGAGCTCTCATTTCCTAGACATCAGATTAGATACAAAAGCTATTTACATGAAATTTGTGATATGCTTGATACAAATGCTTGATATAAAAGCATGAAAACCATAGAATGTGTTTGTAGCATAGGTTGATACAAAAGCATGAAAACCATAAATGTTTAATTTTCTAAACAAAAGCTTGATACAAAATCTTGAAAACCATATAAAAGCTATGCAAATTACAGATTGTAGAAAAATGCAAATTACAGATTGCAGAAAAAATTGTTGGGATGAGTTTAAGCTCACCTAACTCGTGGGAAGGAGGTTGCCAGAAATGTAGCAGCCAACTGAGCAAGCAGTGAGGAAATGTGGCAGTTCGTGCAATGAACTGAAGGAATGTAGCAGCCAACTTTGAAAAGTTCAGAACGATAGCAGATGAACAAATTATTGAGAAGATTTAAAGCTCACATAATGTAGCAGGAACTGAAGAAGTTACAAATTTCGCTAATCTGAAAAAATTACTGGTATGAGTTGTAGCTCACCTAACTCGTGGGAAGGAGGTTGCCAGAAATGAGCAAGAACTGAAGAAATGTGGCAGCGAACTGAAGAAATGTAACCCCCAACTGAGCAAGAACTGACGAAAATTTCAGAATGATAGCAGAACGATAGCTGAAAAATAGATGAACAAATTTTTGAGAACCCATGAACAATTACATGTTAGGAAGAAAACACAAAAAACAATTATAGGCTGTTTGAACAATTTCAGTATTAAGAACGCATGAACAATTTCAGTATTGAGAACACATGAACAAATTCGGTATTGAGAACGCATGAACCCAAGATGAAATCATCGGACAAACCTGCACCCAAAAAGCATAAACAACCAAAAAACCTGCACCAGAATTTTTGTTTCTAAACAACACCAAGATGAGCTTTCTTGGCATGTCTGATTTTTTCTTGGTGCTGATGTCACCAAGGGTTGTCTAACAAAAACCTACACCAAGATTAAACATAAAATAAACTGGAATGGAGAATAAAACTTACAGTGATTAAACATGAACAAAGCTTACACTGAGTAGACTGCAGTTTTAAATGATAAAAGCATGTACACGAATAATTTTAATGAAAAGGACAAAAGTTGAGCAGGTAGACAAATTACGTGTGTGTGTGTGTGTGATCAGTTTCATGATTTCATCTCTAAATTTGTATTAAAAAATGTCCAAATTGCGTGGTATGTCCATATTGTATTGAAAAGGACAAAAAAGTTGAGCAGGTTGATAAAAACATGACCATATTGTATTAAAAAATTTGTGTTGAACCCCCACTTGGCCATGAACAAAAGCGATCTAGAGATGAAACTAATCATGAGGAATGATGAAAGTGTTGAATAAAGAAACAATAAAATAACTGCTAGTCATTATATTGATACCAAAATGACTGCAGGTTTATAAATTGTTTCTCACTAACAAAAATCTGCACCAAGAAATAATCAGAATCACTCAAAAACTACTCAAAAATAAAAACCTGCACCCAAAAAGCATAAACAACAAAAAAATCTGCACAACTAAAAAAGAAGAACCTGCACCCAAAAAAATAAAAACCTGCAACCAAAAAGCATAAACACCAAGAAGAAGTACTCAAAAAGAAAAACCTTCCTTCTCATCTGATCAAAAAGTAGAACACCTGCCTTAGCAAACCAACCAACCCCGCCTCCTCAAAGACTTTGAATAGAAGGGTGAGATTCATTACAAACAACATTACAAACCACAACCAAAAATAAGCATTGCATGCTCACATAGTGCTGCTATTCTTTGGGTTGGAGCAGAGAACAACTAAAAAAGAAGAACCTGCACCCAAAAAGCAGGTTGAGGAGTTTTACCGATGAAGCAGAGAACAACAAAAAAAATGTTGGCTGCACCCAAAAAGCAGGAGAAGGAGCTTTACCGTTGTTTGAGGCGAGCTTTGCTGACGGAGGCGAGAGAATGCGGGAGGAGAGGAGGATTTGGGAGATATGCTGGCGGGAGGAGTTGAGGGGAGAATACGACCTGCTGGATAGGTCTTTCGGCGTGGGTGGTAGTCGAGGATGTGAGGAGTCGAGGAGTTGAAGACTTGAGGGGAGAAAACGACGGAGGAGAAGAGGACCTGCTGGATCTTGCCGCCGACCGCCGGGTTTATGCCGGTACCTGCAGGATTTTGCGGTGAATTTGCCGAAATGATGAAGAACGGGATCGGCTGCTTTTTGTCGAAATGATGAAAAGGCGTGTGGGATTAATAAATGAGCTGGCGGGTTTGGGAGCAGTGGCAGAAAAAAGAGCGGCAAAATTTATCATTTGGGAGCAGTGGCAAAAAAAGAGCGGCAAAACTTATCAAATGACTTTTTACTCCTACGAATTTTGAAACTAAGAATAATTTTTGAGGGTATTTTGGGTGTCCATAATATTACACCACATTCAAGGGCATTTTGGGCAATTTGAATGTTACACCAAAGCTTCAAAGCTCTTTGCTTATAGTATAAAGATAAAGATGTACTGAATGTTGTGGGTGGCTCTTGTAAGCACCGTGATAGTGTCAGAACATTAGAAGCTGATAGAGTTGCCCAAAAATTTGGCTGCGGAGAGTTAGAAACTGGTCAGGGGTTAAATCAACCATTAGAAATCAAGAGAGCCGGAGACACACGGTGGGGTTCTCATTATGGTGCAGTGTTGAATTTCATACGTATGTTCTCTGAAAGTGCAAGATAAGATCACTCCTAACTCTAGAGGGGGGTGAATAGAGTTATTTAAAATAATTTTCCAAATAAAAACTTGTGTGTAGAGAAAATTTGTATTTACTTAGTGTATAGTGTTATAGCAAATAATCAGAGTAAAAAGGAAATTCACAGCACAAAGCAAAACACAAAAAGACAAGCAATCCAGACAACACAAGGAGCTATAGTGGTTCCCCAAATCTGGGTACATCCACTCTTCTATCACCCTTGATAGGAATCCACTTCAAGATGAGTTGATCAGGTGTCTTGAGCACCAGAGAGTTTTTGATCAGGTTCTCACAAACCAACAGAGCTGATTTTGACCAGGTTTCAGCAAAACCAAAAGTAACTTTTGAATGGAGTTAAAACCCTGTACAGAAAGAAAAAGAAAAAGAGATGATATTGTCTTCTCTATTCAACAAGCAAAGAGAAGCAGAAGTGGATCTGAAGTTGTTGTCAAAGCTCCCCCTGAGATCAAGATGAGGTTCAGGAAGGAGAGCTCTGCACAAGGGTGACAGGTCTTCAAAGATCTGATTTGCTCCAGCAAAGGATGATCCAAGAGAGTTGGATGGAGGTGTCTGAAGCAATCAGATTTTCTGTGAGTTAGCTTTTCAACACAATGTCACAGAGAGCAAAGAGATCTGAAGTCTTGTATTGTTATTCTCTTCTTGTTCTGTATATTCTCTGTGTCTCCTTGTAGAATTAAAAGAAAATGAATTATATACTTGAGTCTTCTTCTTCCTTTACTTTGATAGCCGTTGGAAGACAGCATTAATTGCTTTCCTTAACTGTCCATGCCTCAAAGGAAATGACAGGCAGACATTCCTTAGAAAATTCCTTGAGCCATGCACCAAATATGCTGTAACGGCCAATAAATCTTCAGCATTAATTGTCTGTCAGAAGGAATTTGAATTCCTATCCAAAACTGACGGCGGTCTGAAAAGCGTCGAGCTCACAATAAAACGTCGATCTGAGCACGACACACGTCGGCCAGAGAGGGTTTTCTGTAAGCAGAACTGGGTTCGACGGAACGTCGAGCTGAGGTCGACTCCACGTCGAGCTGAGGTCGACTCTGCGTCGAGCTGAGGTCGACTCTGCGTCGAGCAGAGGTCGACTCTGCGTCGAGCTGAAGTCGACTATGCGTCGAGCTGAAGACTACTCTAACTAGCCTATGTGACCTTTATAACAACATGGAGGTCACAGCACACAATCCCTATAGAAATATAGTCATCCTGGTCCAAATAGTAATAGGGTGTTCCAACAATCTCCCCCTATTTGGATTAGGATTACTATTTATATGAATTTTAGGGATTCAAAGAAAGAAATAAAGCATATACAGCACAATATAATACAGCCAGACATGACAGAATAATAAGCAGCATATATAAAACACTATATAGCAGCAGAATTGTTCAAATGTCCTGAGTCCAGTATATAGAAAGTGTTAGAATACCTTACTTTACTTGTCCTTTGATGCTTTGTCTTGATCACTCTTTTTGAAGATGATTTCTCTGTTTGGATTGGAAGCTTCCTTTTTGGATCTGTAGTCATCAGCTGCACCTAAAGACTTTTGATCTCTAGCACTGGGTGGTACAGCTGCAGGGTGGAGTTCCATGTATCTATCTGAATCAAAAAATTTCTTTGAGCTATACTTTTCCAATTCCTCTCTTCTTTGTTCTGACATAGTACTGATATGAGAGGTGTCCAGTCCTCTTTCTCTGGCTTTGCTAATTTCATTTAGAGCAGCCATCTCTGTCATCCTAGCTTTCCAGTAAGCAGGAGTTTTGGTAGGATCTTCAAAGGGTACTGCAGGTTCAAATTTGTTAGAGGATGTTTCTTGAGAAGATCTTGGGGTGAGGTCAACTCTAGGCCTGTAAGGATAGGGCCCAGAGGTTGGATCAATGGCTCCTCCCCTTTGATAAGGTTGAGAGCCTGATCTTCCTCTGGACTGCCTGCCTCTATAATTTCCTCTTTGTTGACCTCCCCTTTGCTGGCTGCCTCCTTGATGTCTTCTGGCTTGATAAGTCTTTCCATGCAGAGCTGAAGGTGCTGAAGAGGAAGATAGACCAGTACCTGCACCTGCATCTGGAGGAGGTGGAGGTGGAGGCTGATGGACTGGTTTAGATGGTCCCTCATTAAATTTTCTCTTCTGTTTCATAGCTTTTCTCTGATTCTGAGAGTACTGCATCCATGGTTCTGTGATTTCACAATTATATTTGATATAATAGGGAATGTCATGATCTGTAGCTCTGGCAGGAGGTACTCTTTTCATGGCTTTTGATCTGGCTTTCCTCTTCCTTACAATAGTTGCAGAGGAGTCATCAGAATCTGTAGCAAACTCATCTTCAGAACTTTGTGATTCTTCATATGGATCTATATACTTTCTTTTGGAGATGGGAAAGCTGATGGAGGCTGGAGCTGCTGAGGAGGAAGCAACCACTGCAGGAGAGGGCACAGCCTCAGGAGCCATAGAGGCTGAAGAGGCTGGTTCCTGAAGGGCTTGGGAGATATGGGCCTCTGCAGCATCAGGTGTCTCAATCACTTCACCTGAAGTCACAATAGAAGCTAACAAATCAATTTCAACACTAGCAGGAGCCACTGCTACCACTGCTATATCAGAAGTCAAGGCCTTCTGAAAAGGGACAATAGCCCTGGACAGATCTTCTTGAAGCTGGGCTGGAGGGGAGGAGCTCTGAATAGAAGCTGGAGGAGGTGCCTCAGATACTATTTGATCTTCTGCAACAGACACTGTCTCTGAACAAGCAACTGATACTGTCTCTGAATAAGTCTGAGCAATCTGAACTGAAGAAGGAGGCAGCTCTTCTTCTGCTGACATCTCCCCCTGCCTAGAATCAGTGGTAGCTGACTCTAGGCCCCCAGAAGAAGGGCATGCCAACAGAGAGGAAAGGGAGGAGACAGAGGCAGAAAGATTTCTCAAGGAAAGAATGAGAGGAGCCAACTTGGCATCCAGGAGGGAGGAGAGCCTTGGAGACAGAAGGTCAAAAATTTGATTGGCTAGGGGGAGGAGAGCTACTTGCTCAAGGGGAACTTGAGTAGAGGTAGAGGGAGTAGCAGAAACTGAGAATGTAGAGGAGGTGGAGGGAGGTGTAGACATAGGAGGTGTAACTGGTTCCTGAATGGAGGAGAAGAGTAAATCTGAAAAAGTAGAGGGATGGAGGAAGTCATGAGGAGAGGAGGTAGAGGCATCCATGAAGGAGTCTTCATGCATGTCAAAAGAAAAGAGATCCTCATGAGGGGTGGAATCCAAGTTTATGGGCAGGAAAGTAGTGTGAGGTGGAAGGGAGGAGGCAATGGTAGATATGGAGGAGGGGAGAGTTTGAGTGGATGAGATAATTGTGGTTGAGGGGATGAAGGTGGATGGAAGGGTGAGAGAGGGGGCTGGCATGATCCCTACTTCTGGACCAGTGGACTGAGGGTGAGAGACCTCGACAGTCCTGGTGTCTGCAGAAGATTTCATTGCTGCAGCAGCCCTGGGATTCACAATTCTCCTATCCCATTTGCCAATAAGAGCACATGTGAGCCTCTTGAAAGCATTGATGTGCTTCTTTGAGGACACAAGCAGTTGGGGGCAGTAATGGTTGAGAATCAACCCAAGAACTCTTCCAAAATGGACAGAGTTTTTATCCAACTTTTTCTTAAGCATTTCAAACACAATTAATCCCCAGTTGGGATGTTTCTTATCCATTAGTGCAGCCATGAGGCAAAACTGATGCCTTGTTATTGCATCATGTGCAGTCCTCTTTGCACAGATCACTTTTCCAGTTATATCTGCTAATAACCTATACTCAATTGCTATGTTAATTTTAAGAAGTTTAGAGGGGTTACCAGCAGTATGCCCCATCCTGTCCAGCATTAAAGTATACTCTTCCACTGATAGTTCTATGTCATCATCTCCAGCAGCAAAGTTGAAAGCTTCTGTAATGACTTGAGGTGAGATGGCTACCTCATTTCCTGAAATCTTCCCAGTCAAAGAGTTGTTATCTGAAACGATTGCTGTAAGACACCATTCTTTAATTTCTGATTCTGGAAGGGGTATCCTGGTAGACATAAAGTGGACTAGTTGCTGCTCCTTGAAAAGATTCAGTATATCCAGAAGGTGTTGTGGAGATCCATCAAAAGAATCAAAGTCAATGTCGAAACCAGAGTCGAACTTCATGGCCGCCAGTGCTCCTGCTGTGATTGCCATTTTCCTGCAAAAGAAAGAATACATTCCAAGATCAAAAGTATAGTATTTGGAGGGAGAAAGCTTGAGCAGAGAAATATGAATGCGCAACTGCGAACGACGGAGAAAAAATGATTTTATACTTAGGGTTCGACGCAGAAAAGGAAAGAACGTCGAGCTCAGTTCGACGCTCAAGGGCTCTAGGAGAACTGAAACGACTCAACAGCGTCCAGCTTAGGTCGACGTTCGACGCTTTGGCTGAAGCTATACGTCGAGCTCAGGTCGACGTTGAACGAAGACGTCGACCGGGGAGAGAGAAACTCAAGAAGCCAGGGAGCTGTGAACTCAGTTTGACGCTAGAAGCTGAGTTCGACGTTCGACGCTTTTGAGGGCGACGGACCGTCGATCTCCGTTCGACGCAGCGTCGAGCTTAGTTCAGAGCTCAGAACAACCACTCAGACAGGAAATTTTGAAATGAAATTTTTCCTATTCCTGTTTGTTATGGGTTTCAAAATCTTGGAGTTTTATTTTAAGCTGTCTCCATCTAGCATTCCCAACTGATTGAGGAAAAAGAAGTGCTTCTTTTCATCCAAGGGTTTGGTGAAAATATCTCCTCTCTGTAATTCAGTGGAAATGTATTCTAGTGCAATTTTCTTCTTTTCTACATTATCCCTTAAGAAGTGATGTCTGATCTCTATGTGCTTAGTCCTACTATGGAGAACTGGATTTTGTGCAATTGATATTGCACTGGTATTATCACAAAAGATTTTAGACAACTCTAAGTTGTAGCCATAGTCTAGGAGCTGGTTTTGAATCCACAAAATCTGTGAGCAACAACTGCCTGCAGCCATATATTCAGCTTCAGCAGTTGATGTGGACACAGAGGTTTGTTTCTTACAGAACCAGGAGACAAGTCTATCACCAAGGAATTGACAAGTTCCACTGGTGCTTTTCCTGTCTACTCTACATCCAGCATAATCAGAATCTGAAAATCCAGTTAGATCAAATCCTGAGTCATGTGAATACCAGAGACCTAGATTAGGACAACTTTTTACATACCTAAGAATCCTCTTAACTAATGTGAGGTGGGACTCTCTAGGGCTTACTTGGAATCTAGCACAAATGCATGTAGCAAACATTATATCTGGTCTAGTAGCTGTTAGATAAAGTAATGAGCCAATGATTGCTCTATAGTTTGTCTGATCAACTGGTTTTCCAGATTTATCAGCATCTAAGACAGCATTTGTAGGCATAGGTGTTTTCATGGAGGATGCTTCAGACATTCCAAATTTCTTAACCAGTTCTCTTGCATACTTGGTCTGAGAAATGAAAATGCCATCCACATGTTGTTTAACTTGCAATCCAAGAAAGAAAGCAAGCTCACCCATGCTACTCATTTCAAACTTTGAGTGCATAAGTTGTGAGAACTTTTTGCATAAGTTTGAATCAGTAGACCCAAATATGATGTCGTCTACATAAACTTGTACTAGTAGGGTGTGGGACCTATGGGTTCTAACAAAAAGAGTTTGGTCTACACTACCCCTTTTAAAATCATTTTCCAACAAAAAACAAGCTAAGGTCTCATACCATGCTCTAAGAGCTTGCTTGAGACCATATAAAGCTTTATGCAGTTTGAATACATGATCAGGAAAAGTTGGAGAGATAAAACCTGGAGGTTGCTTTACATAGACTTCTTTCTTGATGTCTCCATTGAGGAATGCACTCTTGACATCCATCTGATATACTTTGAATCTCTTGTGAGCTGCATATGCAAGGAAGATTCTTATGGCCTCCAACCTTGCAACTGGTGCAAAGGTTTGGTCATAATCAATTCCTTCTTCTTGGCAATATCCTTGTGAAACAAGTCTTGCCTTGTTTCTCACAATTATTCCTTGATCATCCAATTTGTTCCTGAATACCCATTTTGTTCCAACAATTTGCTGGTTCCTTGGTCTTGGTACTAATTCCCAAACTTTATTCCTCTCAAATTGATTCAACTCTTCTTGCATTGCAATGATCCAGTTTGGATCTTGCTCTGCATCTTGTATGGTTTGAGGCTCAATTTGAGAAAGAAAGCAGGTGTGCATGATATTTTGATTGACTTGATTCCTTGTTTGCACACCCACTGAGATATCTCCAATTACTTGTGAGATTGGGTGATCTCTTGTTGTTGCTAGATCAACAAGGGGTGTTGATGATGCACCAACCTGTGTTGTTGTTTCCTCTTGTGGAACAACAACTGGTTCTTCACTCTGTTGGCCCTTTGAACTTTCCAGAACTTGAAATTCTTCTTCATTGTCACTAAGTTCAGTGACTTGTTGAATTGGTGAAGGTGATGACCCTTTGTCTGTGATGGTAAGCTGCTTCAGATTTTCTGAAATTGATTGTTCCTGCAAATTGCTTATGGTAGAAGTCTCCTTCTCCTTATAAAACATGTTAGTTTCATCAAATGTAACATGCATGGATTCTTCAAGTTTATTTGTGCACTTGTTAAAAACCCTATAAGCCTTGCTAGTCAAGGAGTACCCCAGAAACACTCTTTCATCAGCTTTGGCTTCAAATTTAGCTAGGTATTTCTTGTCATTATTGTGAATGAAACAAATGCAACCAAAAATTTTGAAGTAGTTTACTTTAGGTTTCTTCCCTTTGAGTAACTCATAGGGAGTCTTACCCTTTAGCTTATGTATCAGGCTTCTATTCAGAACATAGTTGGAGGTGTTCACAGCCTCTGCCCAAAAGGTTAGAGGAAGGTGAGCATCTGTCAACAATGTTGTGGCAGATTCAATAAGGGTTCTATTTTTCCTTTCAACTACCCCATTTTGTTGAGGAGTTCTGGGAGCTGAGAAAGTATGCCTGATACCTTCATTCTGGCAGAACTCTAGCATAAGAAGAGAATCAAACTCTGTCCCATGATCACTTCTGATCAGGGCAATGTGAGTATTGAACTCAATCTGTATGCCTTTGAGAAAATCTGTCAAAATCTTGAAGTTATCAGACTTCTTCCTCAGAAAGAACACCCAAGTGAATCTTGAGAAGTCATCTACAATTACTAAAGCATAAGATTTCCCTCCTAGGCTTTGTACATTAATTGGTCCAAAAAGGTCCATGTGCAGTAAGTACAAAATTCTAGGTGAGTCACTCTTATTAAGTGACTTGAAACTGTTTTTAGTTTGCTTGCCTAACTGACAGGCCTTGCAAAGTCCTTCCTTCTTGTAGGGACCAGAAGGTAGTCCTCTAACAAGGTTGTCTTGGGATAACTTAGCAATGGTTCTAAGGTTCACATGACCTAGTCTTTTATGCCACAAGATGTTTGGTTTTGAAATGGAGTTAAACAGGCAAATATCTACTACAGGTGAATGAAAATCCACTAAGTAAATGTTACCTCTTCTGTTACCTGTCAACACAGTTGTGTTGTCCACAGACTTGACTTTGCATATGGCTTTGTTGAAGGTTATTTGATATCCTTCATCACACAATTGACTGATACTTATCAAGTTGTGCTTGAGTCCTTCAACATATGCCACCTTCTTGAATGTGACTGGGCCAATTTTGACTGCACCATATCCTTTTGTAGTTCCAAAGCTTGAGTCTCCAAAAATTACTTTGGGTCCAAGCTTGGCTTTGAAGGAAGTGAAGTTGTCCTTGTCCCCTGTCATGTGCTTTGAGCACCCACTATCCAGATACCATTGATGGTTTGATGCTGGATAGGTCTTCACCTGCACAAAAACAGCTTATTTGTTTTTGACCCAGTTAACCTTGGGCCTAGGTTGATATCCCTTAAATTCTGAAATGAAAGACATCTCAGGTTGACTCTTATAGCCTACAGGATGATATCTCCTAGGAGGTATTATCCATTCAGCATAAGGGTTAAAGTAATGAGATGTGGAGCTAGAATTGAAATTTGAATTAACCCTTGAGAACTGGGTTTTGCTCTGAACTCGGCTCGACGCACGTCGAGCTTCGGTCGACGGACTCAAGTGAGTGCGTCGAGCTCCGTTCGACGGCAAGGTCTTGCTTTGTTCAGAGGGTAGAAGGCGTCGACCTGAGTTCGACGTTTTCTTGCGATTACATCGAGCTCTGGTCGACGTCCGTCGAGCTTCGTTCGACGCTTCTTGTCCAGTTTCCTGGGTTAAGTCAGCATTCTTCCTAGCCACTATCAAGACTCCTTTACCTTTCTCACTGGTAAATTTGATTGGAGTTGTCAGCATTATGGGTTGGCTGGATGAAGCACCCAAGCCCAGTGAACCATTCAATCTTGAGTTCACTGTACTTGTGATGTCCATCAATTTGATACTTCTCCCATTAAGGGTTTCTTCAAATTGTTTGGCCTTAGATAGCTCACTTTTCAGTGAAGCTATCTCCTCCCCACACTGCTTCAACTCTTCTAAGAGTCTGAGATTATCTGAGTTAATGGATTTGCATTCAATTAATTGTTCATTTAGAGTTTTAATCAGCTTTTGAGACTCAATCAAGTCAATGCACATAGATTTAAACTCAGATTTGAAATCATCAGAAGTAAAGTCAAAAGAATCTATTACCTGATCCTCAGTAAGTTCCTGATCAGATGGGTAGTCAGCATCAGGCTCTGAATCAGTGTTCTTTTGAGATGCACTGATGGCCATCATGCAGAATCCCTTTTCTTCTGCATCATCCTCATCATCACTAGAACTGGATGATGAATCAGACTCATCAGAGTCACTCCAGGATTCAGCCACAAATCCTTTTCTGGTGTGCTTGCTGTTGCTGGAGGAAGGCTTGTCATGGTATTTCCTTGACTCCTTATCCTTCCTTTTATCCTTTCTTTCCTTCTTGTCCCTTCTGTCCTTGTCTTGATTTTCTGGACAGTTTGGGAAGATGTGTCCTGGTTTCCTGCAGCCAAAGCAGATAATATCTTTATTATTAGATCTGTCATACCTTGGCTTGTCTTTGTCTTTGGATGACCATCTTCTGAAGTTCCTTTTATTTAGCTTATTGAACCTTTTGACCAGTAGGCTCATAAGCTCTTCATTTCCCAACACCTTTTCTTTAGGTTCTTCTTCCTGTGCTTTGAAGGCAATGGTTTTCTCAACCTTTTCTGTTGGTGTGGATGTCTTCTGCTCTTCTTCTCTCTTCTTAATGAATTGCTCATAACTCTTGAGCTTCCCTAGAAGAGCTTCTGTGGATAACTCACAGACATTTCTTCCATCTTTAATTGACCATATTCTTGAGTCCCAAGAGCTAGGGAAACAAGTCAGTATCTTGTCATTTATCTCAGTGAGAGATATGTCCTTCTCTAGTGATCTAAGCTCACTTATGATCAGACTCAGTCTGTTGTACATGTCAGCAACTGACTCAGACTCTGCCTTCTTGAAATTCTCATACTGGGTGATCAGGTAGGATCTCCTATCCTTTCTTTCATTTGCAGAACCTGATACAATTTCTGACAGCTTTTCCCAGATCTCTTTAGCAGTATTGCAATCAGCTACTTTCTGGAAAATGTCATCTGACATGGTTTGAGCCAAGATGTTCATGGCTTTAGCATCTGCTGCCTTCCACTTCTTTATGTCAGCATCAGTTCCTGAAGGAGGAGGAACATCTGATGTACTTGTTCCTGTGGGGGGTCTTGGACAATCTGTCAACATAGAATTAAAAATGTCTTCATCAAAAGAGTTCATGTAAAGTCTAATCCTTGCCTTCCATAGTGCAAACTTAGAGAGATTGCACATAGGAGGTCTGGTGCTAGCAAAGTCCTTGTTTTGTGCCATGAGTTTTAAAGAGAAGTAAAACTAAGGAAAATACTCCTTTGAGAGAAATGATCTTATCAGGGATCTTTTGATCCAGGGGTTAGCCTGTATAAATGATCAACCTGCCTCTGATACCAATTGAAAGTGCAGGATAAGATCACTCCTAACTCTAGAGGGGGGTGAATAGAGTTATTTAAAATAATTTTCCAAATAAAAACTTGTGTGTAGAGAAAATTTGTATTTACTTAGTGTATAGTGCTATAGCAAATAATCAGAGTAAAAAGGAAATTCACAGCACAAAGCAAAACACAAAAAGACAAGCAATCCAGACAACACAAGGAGCTATAGTGGTTCCCCAAATCTGGGTACATCCACTCTTCTATCACCCTTGATAGGAATCCACTTCAAGATGAGTTGATCAGGTGTCTTGAGCACCAGAGAGTTTTTGATCAGGTTCTCACAAACCAACAGAGCTGATTTTGACCAGGTTTCAGCAAAACCAAAAGTAACTTTTGAAGGGAGTTAAAACCCTGTACAGAAAGAAAAAGAAAAAGAGATGATATTGTCTTCTCTATTCAACAAGCAAAGAGAAGCAGAAGTGGATCTGAAGTTGTTGTCAAAGCTCCCCCTGAGATCAAGATGAGGTTCAGGAAGGAGAGCTCTGCACAAGGGTGACAGGTCTTCAAAGATCTGATTTGCTCCAGCAAAGGATGATCCAAGAGAGTTGGATGGAGGTGTCTGAAGCAATCAGATTTTCTGTGAGTTAGCTTTTCAACACAATGTCACAGAGAGCAAAGAGATCTGAAGTCTTGTATTGTTATTCTCTTCTTGTTCTGTATATTCTCTGTGTCTCCTTGTAGAATTAAAAGAAAATGAATTATATACTTGAGTCTTCTTCTTCCTTTACTTTGATAGCCGTTGGAAGACAGCATTAATTGCTTTCCTTAACTGTCCATGCCTCAAAGGAAATGACAGGCAGACATTCCTTAGAAAATTCCTTGAGCCATGCACCAGATATGCTGTAACGGCCAATAAATCTTCAGCATTAATTGTCTGTCAGAAGGAATTTGAATTCCTATCCAAAACTGACGGCGGTCTGAAAAGCGTCGAGCTCACAATAAAACGTCGATCTGAGCACGACACACGTCGGCCAGAGAGGGTTTTCTGTAAGCAGAACTGGGTTCGACGGAACGTCGAGCTGAGGTCGACTCCACGTCGAGCTGAGGTCGACTCTGCGTCGAGCTGAGGTCGACTCTGCGTCGAGCAGAGGTCTGTAGGAAATCCGGGGTGCCGAGAAGCAGAAATCCAAAAAAAACGAATAACAAACACAGAACAAAACAGAGCAATCACAAAACACACAGATATTACAGAGGTTCACCCAAAACCGGGCTACGTCCTCTCTCCCCTTCTTCTTCCTTCTTGTATTCACCCAAAAGAAACAGATTACAAAAGGTTACAAGGATCAAATCCGATCCTACCTCTTCTCCTCTTTCTGGACAAGAAAACTATAGAAGAATACCTTCTGGATCGATCTCAACGAGATACCTCGTATCGCCTCCAAAAGAATACGCCGCCGCAGACTGCAATGAATCGTATCCCTAAATCGGGAAAAACAGCGTATATAAAGGTCTGCCGGCAACCACGATCGTCGACCAGAAAAAAAAAGGTCGATCGACGATCGGCAACCCCGATCGTCGACCAAAGCAGGACCGGTCGACGATCGCCGATCGTCGACCAAAGCAGGACCGGTCGACGATCGCCGATCGTCGACCAAAGCAAGACCGGTCGACGATCGCCGATCGTCGACCAAAGCAAGACCGGTCGACGATCGCGACCGTCGACCAAGGGTCGGTCGACGATCGTCGATCGTCGAACCATAGCGTTCGACGATCGCCGATCCAAAAAATTCCCTTCAGAAAAATTTGGTCCGGGGGCGTTGCCCCCGAGCCCCCACCGGGGACGCTGTCCCCTGGACCCCTGCCCGCTGTCCGGTCAGCGGGACCTCCGCCGGGGGCAGCCGCCCCCGGACCCCCGCTGTCGTGGGTCCCAGAGATGTCGAGGGGGGATCACACTTCGATTCCTCTAAGCTCACGTGGGCGAACCCGGTGTGAGAAACAAGAGGACCGGAAGTGTTCCACAACCCCAACAATCTCCCACTTGTTGGAAAACTTCCGCAGATAAGAGCAGCTCCTCCAATCTTCCTCTTCAACCCCACTGCTGTTGCACACCATTGAAACTTAGCAACAGGCACAGCCTTGGTAAGAAAATCTGAGCTGTTCAACTTGGTATCAACCTTCTCCAGTTGAACCACCTGCTTCTCCACCTTCTCCCTGATGAAGTGATATTGAATATCAATATGCTTGGTCCTAGCATGGAATGCAGGATTCTTGGCTAACTGAATAGCCCCCTGACTGTCACACCCAATCTTCACAGGACCCTGCTCAAAACCGAGCTCCCAGCACAACCTTCTCAGCCATATGGCTTCCTTACTGGCATGAGTAAGAGCCATGTATTCTGCTTCCGTCGACGAGAGTGCCACCACTCCTTGCCGTCGACTCATCCAACTGATAGCACCACCAAATAAAGTAAAAACATACCCACTGGTGGACCTCCTGCTATCCAGATCACCTCCCCAGTCAGAGTCCACATGTCCAACCACGTCCAGGACTCTTCCAGTTTCAGCACCTTCATAACATATAGAATAATCTGAAGTTCCACGAAAGTACCTGAACACTCGCTTCACCGCACTCCAGTGCTCCTTCCCTGGTTTGGCCATATACCGGCTCAGCACTCCCACAGCTTGAGCAATGTCAGGCCGAGTGCAAACCATGGCGTACATCAAGCTTCCCACTGCACTAGCATATGGAACTTTAGCCATGTCTTCAATATCTTCATGTGTCTTGGGACACATCTCCGCAGATAGCTTTTCCCCAACGGGCATAGGGGCACCAACAGGCTTGCAATCAGCCATGTTGAATTTCTTCAACACCTCTTCGACGTACCTTTGCTGCCCCAACCAAAGCTTCTTCTTGCTTCTTTCCCTGGTAATCTGCATCCCCAAGATCACACTTGCTGGCCCCAAATCCTTCATCTCGAACTTGGCAGAGAGCAGCTTCTTCAACTGTTGGATCATCTTGACACTATTCCCTACGAGCAGCATGTCATCTACGTAGAGTGTCAGAAAAGTGAAGTGCTCTCCCTTCCTTTGGAAATACACACAGTGGTCAGAATTCGACCTTTCTAAACCCAACTCCAGCATGTAGGTGTCGAACTTCTGATACCACATCCTCGGAGATTGCTTAAGTCCATAAAGGGACTTCTTCAACCTGCACACCTGATCCTCCTTGCCCTTGGCCTCGAATCCTTCAGGTTGCCGCATGTAAATCTCCTCCTCCAAATCCCCGTGAAGAAACGCCGTCTTCACGTCCATTTGTTCAATCTCCAGATCATGCACAGCCGCAATGGAGAGAACCATCCTGATAGAAGTGAGCTTGGCCACCGGCGAGAAAATCTCGTCGTAGTCCACACCTTCAACCTGTGAGAATCCCTTGGCAACCAACCTTGCCTTATATTTCTCCACAGTGCCATCAGCCTTCACCTTCTGCTTGAAGACCCATTTGCTTCCAATGGCCTTCCTTCCTTTCGGAAGCTTGCACAGACCCCAAGTCTGATTCTTCCGCAAGGAAAACATCTCATCCTCCATAGCAAGCTCCCACTGATTTGCATCAGCCCTCGACCTCGCATCCCTGGCTGAAATGGGATCTTCTCCAAGCATGTTCAAGCAATATTGTGCTCCAACAGCACTAAGGGAAAACCGGAGTGGTGCCCTCCTCTCCCTCGTTGAGCGCCTCAGAAGTGGAGCATCAGCAACCTCCTCTTCTGACTCATCATCAAAGCCCACCTCTTCCAAGTCATCAGATTCAGAATCTGAATCCGAACCTTCTGTAGTAGTAATCTGAGCATCCTCCAAGGAGGCTTCCATGCTCCCTTCCACTACCAGCTTCTCTGCATCCTTCTCTTCTTCCACTCGTGTAGTGACTTGAGGACGGACTTCATGAAAGACCACATCCTTGCTATACGTCACCGTCTTCGTCACCGGGTTCCAAAGCTTGTATCCCTTGATGTCATCTTTGTAGCCCACAAAGATGCACCGCTCGGACTTCATATCCAGCTTCCCCCTTTTCTCCTTTGGAATGTGAACGTATGCATCACATCCAAACACACGAGCATAAGCCAAATTTGGCTTCTTCTTGAATATGGCCTCAAAGGGGGTACACCCCTTCACTGCAGATGTAGGGGTCCTGTTCTTCAAGTAGTTAGCTGTGGCCGCCGCTTCAGCCCAGAACTCCTTCCCCAAACCAGCCCAACTGAGCATGCACCTGGCTTTCTCCATCAATGTCCGATTGAGCCTTTCCGACACTCCATTCTGCTCTGGAGTATACGGCGTGGTCTTCTGCCGTGCAATCCCCTGCTCAGTACAGTACCGCTCGAAGGCGTCCGAGCAATACTCCCCTCCGTTATCAGAACGGAGAACCTTCACCTTCCTCTCAAACTGGTTCTCCACCAGGTTCTTAAACTCCTTGAACCTGTCTAGAACCTCCGCCTTGGACCTGAGAAAGTAAAGCCAAAAAAACCTGGAATAATCATCAATGAAAGATACATAATACCTAGCCCCACCAAGAGATGGGACTGGAGTCGGTCCGAATACATCAGAATGGATCAAATCAAGAGGGCCAGTGGCCCTAGTCCCTGCTCCCTGGAAGCTAACCCGGTTCTGCTTGCCAAGTAGGCAATGCTCGCAGAATCCAAAGCTCGAGGTGCACATGGGCACACCCTCCACCATCTGGCCAGATGCCATAGCCGACATCCCCTTCTCACTGATGTGTCCAAGCCGCTGGTGCCACAGCCTGGACTGCTCCTCCTGGTCCTCCTCTTGGCCTTCAGAGATGAAGGCCCCACTAGGCACCACTGTATCAGCAAGTAGCTTGTACAGTGTTCCATGCCTAACACCTTTGGCGATCACCATCGCCCCTCTGGTCATCCTGCATGAGTGCATGTCACAGCTGAAGCAAACTCCCGCATCAGCCATAGATCCCACCGAGATCAGATTTCTGCTCATCCCAGGAATGTGCATCACCCCCGGAAGGGTCTTCATGGTCCCGTCGGCCATCTTCAGCATCACCTTGCCACGACCAATGATCTGCACTGCAGTATCATCCCCAAGCATGACATCACCACCCGCAAACTCCTCATACTCACAAAACCAGTGCCTGTGAGGGGTCATGTGGTAAGAAGCTCCTGTATCAACATACCACACATCAGCATCCTGATGGGCAACACAAGCAGCCGCAATGTACATGTCACCGCCATCGGTCTCCTTCTTAGCACCCGAAGTTGACCCTGCCTCCTTCTTCTGAATAGCCTTGTTTGGACATTGAGACTTCACATGCCCAACCTCATTGCACTTCCAGCAACGTACAGGCTTCTTCTCTTTCTCTCTTTCTCTGCTCTTGGATCTACCCCGAGACTTGTCTCTAGATCCACCTTGCTTATTATCCCTCCATTGAGGGCGAGATCTGGATACACTCAATGCACCTTTGCTTGTCTTCTCGGAACCTGCTCTCCTGGTTTCCTCCGATAGAAGTGTTGCACACACTGACTCACAGGTTAGAGCCCTATCTCCATTTCCCCCAATGGCAACAATAACATTGTCCCAAGAGTCTGGCAATGAACAGAGCAAGGTAATGGCCCTATCTTCATCAGAGATTTTTTCACCAATAGAGATCAACTGACCCACAACCGTGTTGAAATTGGTCAGGTGTTCTGAGAAAGAACCGCCATCATGCATCTTCAAGTTGTACCACTTCTTCCGCAACAGCAACTTGTTCACCAGAGATTTGCTCTGGTACAGAGTCTCCAACTTCCGCCATAAACCTTGGCCCGAAGTTTCCTCCATGACGTTTGTTAAAACAGAGTCTGTAAGAAACAGCCGGATCAGACCTTTGGCTTTCCGATCGGCTTTTGTCCAGGCTGCAACAACCTCCTCCGTAGATTTCTCTTTCGGTGGATCATCCGCTATTGCTCCCCACAAATCTCGATCCACCAACAGATCTTCCATCTTCATCTTCCACAGATCAAATCGACTGCCATCAAACTTCTCTATCTCGATCCGTACCCCTCCTGAACTCATTTCCAAGAATCGAGATAACCTCCCTCTGATACCAGTTGTTAGGAATGGCGCCTACCAACTCTCCCAAAACCCCGGAGTGTTAGGAAGGGCGCTACCAATTCCTTTATATTATTTTAGCAGGACCGATCAAACTGTTCGCGTGGCTCCCTCGCACTTAAACCGTGCCCGGAACTCCCCTGTACTCATGCCCGGAGCCAACCCGACTCCCTTGCATTAAACCGTACCATGAAGTTCCCCTGCACCCATGCCAGGAGCCAACCCGGGTGCGCCCGGGAGGCACCCCATCCAACACCTGGATGGCGGGCCACACCCAACAAGGTCGACTCTGCGTCGAGCTGAAGTCGACTATGCGTCGAGCTGAAGACTACTCTAACTAGCCTATGTGACCTTTATAACAACATGGAGGTCACATCACACAATCCCTATAGAAATATAGTCATCCTGGTCCAAATAGTAATAAGGTGTTCCAACATTCTCATCAATTGTAGATGTTCTTGAAATCATTACAGAAAATGGAGTTGATGATAATCAAAGATGAACCACTAGCAATTTTATCAAGAGTATATCAATATTTGAATTCATATTTCTACTACACCTAATGAAATTTATTTTGGCAAAGACAAATGAGTTATCACATGCACTACAAAAGAAAGATCAAGATATTATCAATGCATTGAATTTCGTGAAATTAACAAAGCAGTTGTTATTTAATTTGAGAAGCATTGAGCTTGAATGAGAGTTATTTATCACTGAAGTAACTAAATTTTGTGCTAAACATATGATTGATGTTCATAATATGGATAGTACATTTGTTCAACCTGGGAGATCAAGGCGTAAAAAAAAAAGATCACAAATTTCCATCATTTTCGGGTATAGCTATTTAATACAGTAATTGATTGGGTATTGAATGAGTTGAATGATCGTTTCAATGAAGTAATACTGAGCTGCTTCTTTGTGTTTCATGTCTTGACCCGAATGAACATTTTGCATCGTTTAATAAGCAAAACTTGATTCATTTAGCAGAATTCTATTATTATGATTTTAGTCCAATAAATTTGCAATTACTTGAAGGTCAACTGGATGTGTACATTCTGAATATGCGATCAACTAACGCATTTTATCAAATAAAAGAATTAGCGGACTTATTCAAAAAATGGTGAAGACTAAAAAATATGATCATTTTCAATTTGTTTATCGGCTTTTGAAGTTAGCACGTCTTTTACCTGTTGCAACCGCTTTTGTTGAAAGAATATTCTCGGCAATGAAGATAATAAAAAGTCGTTTGAGTAACAGAATGAGAGATAAATGTACGAACGATTGCTTAATTGCTTATATCGAGAAGGACATTGTGACAACCATAACTAACGAGGCAATCATCACACGCTATCAAAATATGTGTACCCGAAAAGTAGTTTGTTAGTCGGTATGTAATTTGACTTTTATTTTAATTAACTATCATTTTTTTTAAATGTTGCATTAAATTTTTTTGTATAATTAGTTATTTTTTTTATGGTGCCCGGGTCCAACAGAAATCCTAGTTTCGCCACTGCCGCCTCTCCCAAAAAGCCTCGCCGTCCTTTCTTCTCCCTCGCAAAAAATCCCTCCGCTCCCGTAGATCCCTGCAATTCACGGTTTTCCTAGACAGCTTTCGATGCCGCCTCCCTTCGACGATGGCGCCCGCCTCTCTTCTTCGACTCCGTTCACGACTCCGGTTACCTCAAATCACGCTGTAAGGTGTGGCCCGTCTCCTCATATTTTTCCTCCGTAGAAGTCCTCGCCCGCTCCACATCTGACTATTGCGGCGATGACGCCTCTTTTCTTCGACTCCGTTCACAACTCCATTTGAAACAGTTTTTTTTCCAGATTTTAATTCAAAATTTCACCCTAAACTTTGTCCGAGTGCCGGAGAGTTTTCATGTTAACATTAGAGAAAATATATTTTTGGGACAACAATACTTAAAAAAATGCTTCAATAATACTAGATTTTTTTTAAATGTTTGCTAATAGTTATTTTTGGTTTATTAATAACTATGATTTACTAATAGAATAACGTGGTTTGCTAATAAAAATATTCTAATAATATTAATTAATTCTGATTATCTTTAATAGAGATTTTTGACGGCTCGGGCGTAGGGTTTCGTCGTGTATATATTGCCCCAACGTTTCGGCCCGGCTGGTGCTGCTTCCTTTCCAATCCATTTGTCGCCGCAGTTAGATCGCCGACTTCCCTTCCGAGGTAATTCCCGTCGTCTCTTCCGGTAGATTTTCGACATTTTATCTATGTTATCGCGTGACCTACGCTGTGATTAGAGCGATGGATCATTGTAGTAGTTCCTTATACCAGCAAATCCCAACGCCCTTTCTGAATCGAAGTGCGAATAATGTGTAGTTGGAGCACATCGTAGCCATTCAACTCCGTCTCGAAACTTTAATCAGTGATTTGAGGTGATTTCATTGTTTGCTCAATAAATTGGATGTTTCTGATCCATATCCAGTTTCTCGATCGCTTGCGTTACTGCCATGATCGCGCGGATGATGACTTGGTTACATGTACCCTATTAAAACCAATCAATTTTGTGCCGTTTGCTCAATGTTTACCGAAATCTTCGTAGATTCCAGTTGTTTGGAATATTAACGATAGTTGAGTGTTCTATACAGAAACAAAATTATAAATTTGTCATGATTTGGGGTATTCCTCGTTTCCATTATAATTATTTGTTGGATTTTATATTGTGTTTCCAAATTTTGTAGATTTTTGATTTGTATCGTCGAGTCTGAGCCAAAATGCAGAATGAAGAGGGACAGCTGGTGGATCTCTATATCCCCAGGAAATGGTATGTTTTTGCTGTGATTGTCTTTTGTAAGCTCTGTATGGTGAGCCCAAAATATGAATTGTTGATGTAATGTCCATGGAAATGCCCTTCGCAGCTCTGCGACCAACCAGTTGATTATGGCAAAAGATCATGCAGCAGTTCAAATTAACATTGGACATTTGGATGAGCATGGTGTTTATACAAGAGATTTCAGCACTTATGCTCTATCTGGCTTTATTCGTGCCCAGGTTTACATTTTTCTTATGTAAAGTTTCGTTTGTGCATAGGTTGTCTGCATTTTTTCTTAGTTCTGGAAGTGTCTTTTTTCAGTATTTGCATTTAACTGAGCCCTATTTTATATGAAAGTTTACTTATAGTAAATCATTTGTATTTTTTCAGTACTATGATTTGCATAGTATTTTCTGAGTCCATCCTATTTTAAAATGGGGATGGACAAACAATACAAGAAAACAAAACTAAGTTTGAATAAGTTGGAGTTATCATTGTTACAATGAAGTGTGAGTTGGACTTCAATATTTGCATTATTATAAAGCATGATGGAGCTTTATTATGTCTGTATAGCATCAATTGCTAAATCCTAATATATTTCAAGCTTTGAAATATTACTTGCAAGAGATTGTGATCATTGGTTCTTTGATTGTATTTTGAAGATGAGTTTTTTGTAATGATGTTACAACAACAATACTCAAGCCTTTATCTCACTATAGTGGGGTCGGCTATGTGGATCTTTTGTCGCCAACTCGCCATTGTACCCTATCCTGTGTCATATTCTCATTAATGCCTAAGTACATCATGTCTTTCCTTATGGTTTCATTCCAAGTCTTTATTGGTCTACCCCTCCCTTGTTTAACATGCCTAGTGACTAGACTCTCACAACGCCTAACAGGTGACTCTAATGGTCTTCTTTGCACGTGTCCAAACCATCTTAGTCGAGCTTCTCGCATCTTCTCTGCAATTGGTGCTACTCATGTCTTATCCCTGATACATTCATTCCTAATTCTATCCAGTCTCGTGTGTCCACACATCCACCTAAGCATTCTCATCTCCGCAACTCCCATTTTTTGATCATGTACACAAACAATGATGCTAATGAGCAAAAAACATTGTCAGGGTTGAAGAGCAACTCTTAGGGTTTAATGTTATTAAGGTTGAAGAGCAACTCCCATTCTTCTGTTTCTCTTCGCTCGACTCTTCATGTCCAAGGCTCTCCCTTTAATTTACTATTTGTTAGTCGTCTCACTGCAGATTTGGATTGTTCTATTACGCTCACCCCTTCTTCTTTTTTGATACAGGATCGCATGATGCAAAGTATCATTGGTAAATGACGACTGAAAAACGGGCTCTATCTACTTGATGTCTCTCTTTCCATTTTATCCTCCGTCTCCTCAGTTGGCTGGCATCGGCATCTTGGGCATGCTCCGCTTCCCGTTCTCCAAAGTGCTCTTCCTGATGTTCTGCTTAAAGATTTTTCCTGTGATTCATTTATTCTAGGGAAACAACATCATTTCTCGTTTCCCCCTCATTGTACACGGAGCTCTGCTCCTTTTATGTTAGTTCATTCTGATGTTTGAGGCCCCTATAAAATATCAAGTGTATCTGGTTATCATTATTTCATTACTTTCATTGATGATTATTCTTGAATGACCTCGTTATATTTACTTCGTGACTGCTCCGAACTTTCTCGTGTGTTTCGAGCTTTCATTCTTGAGACTCGCATTCAGTTTGCCGATAAACTCAAAACGCTTCAGACAGATAATGCTCACAAATACACTAGTCATGAATTCAATACTCTCTGCTCTGAATTTGGGATTATTCATCAGGCTTCGTGTGCCTATACTTAATACTTCTCAACAAAACGATGTGGTTGAGCGTAAAAATAGACATCTTCTTGATGTTGCTCGCTGTCTCATGACCCAAATGCATGTTCCCAAGGCATATTGACATTTTGCAATTTCCATGACATGTTATCTTATCAACCGTCTCCCTTCCTCCGTTCTCAACAACAACACTCCGTTTAGTCACCTTTTTCCCTCCACACCACCATTCTCTCTCACCCCTCGCACATTTGGTTGTTCTTGCTATGTTCATCATCTCGGGCTCTCCACTGACAAGTTTAATCCTCAGACAAACAAATATATGTTCGTTAGTTACTCCTGTACACAAAAAGGGTATGTTTGCTACTCTCCCACTACCCGCAAGGTGACTGTGTTGGCAGATGTTACCTTTCTAGAATATCAACCATTTTTCTCTACTTCGCCTCCTCGATCGCCGTCCTTATCTCGACCGGAGTTACGTCTCCTCCATCAGCACCACTTCCCACCGAAGTTCTTGTTCATCACCAACCTCCTCTTCTTTGTGTCTACACTCGTCAACCTTCGCGTTCCACCGCCCCAATGCAGTCGACTTCAACCTCTAGCACTCTGCGACCTGCTGATCCGACGCCGGCCTCCACAGCCCATCCCACGACGAATTACGCATCCTTACATCGCCTGTCCCCGACGCTTCAGGACTTTGCCACTACATTATGCTCTATTTCTGTTCCTAATTCTGTGCAAGAGCCTCTCCAACATCTGGGCTGGCGGGCGGCCATGGACGAAGAAATGATCGCTCTCTGGACAAATCACACATGGGATCTGACCCTTCTTCCTTCAGGACAGACTCCTGTTGGCTGTAAATGGGTCTTTGTCATCAAGCGTGCTCCTGATGGGACAATTGACTGTCTTAAAGCCCGGCTCGCGGCTTCACTCAACAACAGGGCCTTGACTATGAAGAAATCTTCTCTCCGGCGGCGAAACTCAACATAGTTCGTGCCCGACTGGTGGCTCGCGGCTTCACTCAACAACAGGGCCTTGACTATGAGGAAATCTTCTCTCCGGTGGCGAAACTCAACATAGTTCGTGCCCTCCTCTTCATTGTTTTCCATCGCCAGTGTCCATTACATCAACTGGATATCAAAAATGCATTTTTAAATGGCGCAGCCTTCCGGGTTTGAGACCACTGGGGAGTCCCAAGTTTTTCATCTTAAAAAGTCAATTTATGGTCTCAAACAATCCCCTCGGGCATGGTTCGATAAGTTTAGTAAGGCTGTTCGGGAGGTTGGCTTTACTCGGAGCTCGACAAACTTCTCTTTGTTCACTCGACATTGAACAACAGGAATGATTCTTTTTTGGTGTATGTTGATGATATTCTAATCACCGAAAATGATTCAAAGGGAATACAAATTGTCAAACAACACCTAGTTCCGTGTTTCAAATAAAAGATCTGGGGAGTCCCAAGTTTGTCATCTTAAGAAGTCAATTTATGGTCTCAAACAATCCCCTCGGGCATGGTTCGATAAGTTCAGTAAGGTTGTTCGGGAGGTTGACTTTACTCGGAGCTCGACTGACTTCCAGGAATGATTCCTTTTTGGTGCATGTTGATGATATTCTAATCACCAGAAATGATTCAAAGGGAATACAAATGGTCAAACAACACCTAGTTCCGTGTTTCAAATAAAAATCTTGGGAACCTTCGATACTTCCTTGGTCTTGAGATCGCAAGATGTCCCGATGACCTCGTTCTATCTCAGCGGAAGTACTGTTTTGACTTTCTTCAGGATGCTGACTATTCTGGATGCAAGCTGATTAACACTCTTATGGATGTCAATCACAAGTGTGCACATGCTTCTGATGCAGATCTTCTTCTTCCAAATCCAGAATACTATCGACGACTCGGTGTGAAATTGATTTACCTAACAGTCATGAGACAGAACATATCCTTTGCTGTTGGGGTGGTCAGCCGGTTCATGCATTCTTCTCGGATATCTCATCTTCAGGTCGTCGAACGCTTCCTGAGATATCTAAAAACTGTTCCTGGTCAAGGGCTGACATACAAAACCTCTTCTTCTACTCCAACATTGGTTGCGTACTTAGATGCAGATTATGCTGGTTCCCTGGATGATCAACGTTCTACCGGCGGATTTTGTACCTATTTTGGAGGTCACCTTGTTACGTGGCGCAGTGAGAAACAAGCTGTGGTTGCTCAATCTTCAGCTGAATACCGGTCAATGACATCTGATGCATCCGAGCTTACATGGCTTGAAAGTCTCTTAAGTGATATGAGAGTAAAACTTTTCTCACCAGCTACCTTACTCTGTGATAGTCAAGCTGTTATACACATAACTAAGAACCTGGTCTTTCATGAAAGAACGAAACACATTGAAGTCGACTACCATTTTATTCAGGAAAAAGTTCAAATGAAGAAGCTGGAATTTAGACATGTTCCGGCTACGGACCAAATGACTGACATTCTCACTAAGGCCCTATCAAGTGCTCTATTTTTTCGGTTCTTGTCCAAGCTAGGTTCCTATGACTTGTACGCTCCAACTTGCGGAGGACTGTTAGAAAAGACAATGTAAAGGCCCATGTTTTGGGCCTTTTGACCCATTTTTGTATTTTCTTCTTATTTGTTTTTAGTCCAACATCTTGGATTTAGGATTCTTCTCTCTCTTCTCTCCCTATATATTTGTATTCATACTTGTATTTACATACACAAGAAGGATATACAAGGTTTCATTTTTCCGCCTAAGTGTTCTTCTACACTATGTATAATTAAATTCTCTAAACCTGAAGCAAAACATTTGATTATCCTCTCCCAATACTCTTTATCTTTACTAAGTCTTCCACCTCCCGAAGCAGAAAAATACTCTATTGTCGCCTGTTGTTGTAGGCAGCTTCCCTCGACCTTCTAATGCCATTCCAGCTCACCTCGCTAATGGCCTGTCTAGCTGTTGTCATATCACTCTGCTTTTTTCCCAATTTTGGCCAAGTTATATACTTGGAGATGGAGGATCCTGGTTGCTACCTATAACTATCCAACAACAAAATGCTACATTCTCATACTGTCCAACTAGCAAACAATCAGTAAGTGACCTTTTTAGTTGATCATAGTATCTTAAGGTCCTACCTTTGAACAAACCAAAAATTTGCAGCATCGACTGTACCTTCTTATTGTGGAATTCTTCTCGTATAATGATTGGAGATTATTTTAAAATCAAGCTTTGTATAGAGTCAAAAGAATATGATTTAAATCTTCAATCTCATACTTGAAATAATCCTGTCCTCTTACTAATTTTGTTGAACCTTCTGTTTGAGGAGGAAGGATACTCGCCTCTAAGCAAACTTTCTTTGATCAATTGCATGTTTAGTGAAAACTTAAGTTTTGATATTCTACTTTAATATAATGCGAAATACTGAAGATAACTAGAAAGTAACAAACTGAATGAAGCTTTCTTGAAAATAGACAATCAATTTTGTTGTTAAGCAATAAAATGAAGTACAAGGATGGTACCAATTGAGAAGCGTCATCTTGTCTACTATCTCCTCATGGCCATGACCATGTCTAGCATTGTCTAGAGGATGAACATAGACTTCACTTGTAGAAAATGTACCTTTGGTCTGCTCTTGATTAATGTTTAGCACTCCCTCTCAATTTGGAGTGAGGATGTTTGATGAACTTAAACGGTAACAAACATTTTATACTTCACTTCTTATTAGGCCTTCATGATGATTTTTGAGAGTTGATTTCCATTTTTCGCATATCCAATTACAACAGTTTCATCTACTATCCTATCCCGGTCAAAACAAAGAATCAAGTAAATGTGTTTTTTCAATTTCTATCATTTGCACTTCTGTCAACAAATTAGAGACTTATTTTTTGTATAAAATGGACACATGGCTTTAAATTATTGGCAACCGTATATCCCGAAGAATACTTCAATTTTCACAATTCCCCCTCATATTTTACTGGCTCTTCCTCATGCTTTGTTGACTCTTTCGACTCATGAATTATCTTGTTATCTCAAGTAAGTTATTTTATCAACATATACAACAAAAATAAACTCCGAACAATTGTATGATATAAAATGTGGAGTAACTATTATTTATTAAGCATGGAATCATTTCCCAAACTTTTTTTAGCATGCATAACACTCGCCTGCAATGAATCCACTAGTTTTTCCATATAAACTTAACCTAAGTCTTCATGCACAAAAATCTTTGATATATCTAGGAATCTAGCTAATTTAATGTCCATGCCTGAAGAAGCAGGTGAAATAATTAGCCATATGAAATTTATTTTGGCGATCAAAGAAAGAATCTATCAGTAGTCAATCTTATTTGTTTTGTTTTACCCCTTTTGTAATTAAAAAGCCTTCAAGCAATCCAAATAACCATCAAAATTCAATTTGTCTACATAAATCCATCATCAACCGACAAGATATTTCCTTAAGGAGAATGATTCTCTCTCAAGTATTGTTAGCCTCGTGGGCATCTATTTTACCTATCATTGTGAAACACAATCCCTTATTATTGATAGTCTTTGAACAATTTTTTGGATCTGGAGTTGTTGATAATTTTGTTAGAAAAAGCTTGACTGAGGTCATTTAGTCACATAAAACATATTTAGTTGTTGGGTGAGTAATGCAAGTGCGCTTACCATTCTAAGAGTGCAATATGTAGGTCAATACTGCATCTGATCCTGCCAACAGTTCTGTTGATGATGAATCTAGAATGGTATCAGCTCGCCCTCATCCTTCATGAACTTTACATAATGAACCATATGGTTATCCACATGATGAAAATTCAAGGATGGGCTGTGCAACTCCACCTATGAAGAAAAATGGGTAAATCCATACTTGAATATGAATCCACTAATGATTCATATGTCAAAGTAAGAAATGCTGTCAAATCTTGATACTCATGTACCTTTTTATGCAATTGACCTTATTGACACATATGGATTAGTGGAAGGATATAGTTGAAAGAAATATGTCCAACTTACTTAAAAGAGATATCTCTTGCCAAGAAGAGAAGGATCATTGACATTGATGATAATAAATTCATTTTGTATGTATGAAATAACCAACCTCATTAGATCCCCATACTCAGCCCAAATTTCACATAGATTAATATTAAGAAACTCAAATTGATGTTGTCTCAATGAAATTCACTTCTTTACTAATAGAGGAATGACAATAAATTAGATAATATCTTGATATTTCTAATGAGTGTGAGAATTCGCTAAAAAGACACTTTATTGGTTTAGGCTGTTGCTTGTCAGTGTTAAGTTGTAATTTATGATCAAAAGCACACATCCAAAAAAATTGGGAGAAGTGAAAATGTTGGTTTTTCTGCACACAACATTTGAAGTGGAATTTGCATGTTATGAACCACATAACTCATCCTTTTGATTTGGTGGCATGTGGTAAGAACATCCCCGCCTAAATATATTGGGCCCATTCATTTGTAACATCCTAGAGTGAGTAGCCTAAGCTTATAATAAGTGTTTATCGTTTTACTCCATGCGACTTCATTCTGAAGTGGAGTATGAATGAATGAGGTTTGAATGTAGGAATGTGCATGATAATCGAAACAGCAAAACACCAAGGAACCGAATTTCTCATAGATTAATATTAAGAACCATAATGCAATTCAACCCACATCATGCTGTTCAAACCATGCAGTTTTGTTGCAATGTGGTCTTGGGGTTGTAAAACCGCATGTGTTTTGAAGTGCTTCGATATCCTTCAATAAAAAATAGATTCCAAGGCTCAATTTCTAGGAATTAACATCAAATGTAAATAACCTTGGGGCCGTTCGGATGAACTGAATTGGAATTCAAGAATTGGCTTTGAGAGTTAGCAAATTAATTACTCTGTTTAGTTGGATGCTTTGCTCTGAAATTGGTTTTAGGTCCAATATCATCAAATTCAAACAGGCCTAAAAATAGATGCACTGAATCTTAACCCCCTCGCTCGACATTTGCTAGGTTCCCTGGCGATCCATCGCAGGCATGCCAATCTCTTCATCCTTTTTCCTCTTCTTCTTCACCCTCCTCTTCTTTTTCTTCCTCCATGTTTATGTTCCTCCTGTTACTGAATTGCTCATTTTAAGTATTATCCATGTTTGTCTCCGTCAATTGTTTAATAACAAGTTTCTTTCAACAAAATTGCCGTTTTTTCCCGCCTCTCCCATGCCACACTCCCTGTAGTTGGGTTTAAATCTTCTAATCTATTGTGGGTTCTCACAGCTAGCTTTAAGAAGACTGATATATGTGTTTATTTTTGAAGTAGCAGGTCAACTACTTATGTTCCGTCTTACCTGAATTGTTCTTTGCAAGTTTGACTATCACCTGACAACAGTAGGAGCACACCGTGACAAGAAAGAGACAGTGAATGAGTGAAGAAAAGAAACCAGAGTGAGAATACATGATGTTTTTATGGTTAAGTGTCGGTCTCTTCTTTAATGTGCGAGTGTAAAAAACCCTAAAATCAACAGCTACTAGACCAATGAGCTAGAGAATTATGTGGCATTTTGAAAAATTTGTGTTCCCTCCCGCTTTGGGAACACTCATAGTGAACATAATGTGACCATCTGGCAATTGGGGGCAACTATGGGCAGTGGATGTAATGTTGAAGCACGTCTCATTAAAGGGCAAGTATTTTTGGACAATTGTACACCTGCATACTACTTAGATGAATGATTATTGATTGGGTGGTTTGTTTTGAATGCATGTTCTGTTGATTCCTCTGATTCCTGATTTCACCATCTTTATCAAGCACTGCATGTTGAAGGATTGGCTCACTTCATGAATTTATTTCAAGCACTGCTGCAACTACATAGAAAATATGGAATGCTATCTCTGCATGCTGAAGGATTTATTGTTTTTATGGTTCCATTTTAGCATGATTTGCCTTTTCCCCTTATGCAGTTTATTTGTGAGAAATTGTATACTGTAGATAGATGCATGTGTATAAAACATTTTTGATAGAGGGATTGCTATAAATTTAAATACACATTGGAGAGGTTGTATGTATAGATAATAAATTAACCAAGGATTTTATGGCTCATATATATATATTAGCACTATTACCCGAAGCTACCTTCTTTGAGAGTGTTTGTCTAATCTCTACCCATTGCAGATACCTCTTGAAAATCAGTTGCCACATAATTTCGTATTCTCATGATACATCGGAGTCGTATCAAGATCAAGAACCGATAACTTGCACTGCATTAAACGAAAGTAAAGATATAATCAGGTGAGAACCCATGCCAAGCATCCGGAGGCTGGGTCCTCCTTGACACTTCACTCTCCAAGAGTGCCAAACACTCAAGACTTCAAAGATGCCATATAACTCCCTAAGGGGCTCCTTATATAGATGGAGGCCCCACTTCAGGACAAATATTACATGATTAAATACCCATCGTGTGTGTATCAATACACCCGTCCTGAAAAACGACCTTGTCCTTAAGGTAGAGCCAGACAAGGTCCCACTGGCGCGTCGGCGAGACTCAAGCGGATCCTCTGGTGGGCGAACCAGGTAAAACATCGGAAGCGTAGAGACATTGTGGCCGGCCAGGAGTTGCAGAACTGTGGTACAGGTGACTAAAACGACCGTAGAACTCGGCCTGAGACTGCCTGAGAGGTGAAACACTATCATGCCCATAAAATAACTCATCCACAACGACAGGTGATGAACACGCCAGTTGGGCTAGGGCCACGGTCGGAGGACCAATGCTTTGACGACAGATGGACAAAACTCATCCAAGTCCTGAATGCGTGTCGTAGGGCCAGGCATTAGGTCAATGAAGAGAAGGTAGTGATGATTTGGAAGGAGACCTGATGGGAAGGTCTGTCGAAGTGGGAGAGTGACAAGATATGAGGGTAGGGTAACGTTGGGTTCAAGAGATGTTGGAAGTGAGGACATGCTGGTGGGGGTCTCCAGAAAACGACGGAGACCGGAGTAAGCATGCGACATGTGAGAGGTTGGCAAGGCGCCAGGTGAAGCCTTTATCACGGATATGTCAGATGGTAAGCGAATGAGAGGGCAACTTATGGGAATCAAAGGGTGGAGGGAAATTATAGGGGTGCGTGCCGCGGTCGGCTACGGGAGAACGAAGGGGGTATCAGAGAAGGAGGAAGTGGCGACAGTACTAGTGGTCGAAGACCCACGGAAGGGTGTCGATGGAATGGATGGAGGAGGCACGTCGAGAAGTAAAGTGGTGGGCCGGAGCTGTAAGGGGGCATGTGGAATAAGACGATGACGAAGCTAAAACTCCATGGCGTGGAGAGTATCCAAGGAAGCTTCAACTCGATCGCAATAAGCATGCACTGAGTTCAGAACGAGAGCGATGGTGGGAAGAGGGGGAGGGCCGACTGAAAGTGGTAGGATGTTCTGGAGGGCCACCAGAATGTAGGAAGAGACAAGGGAGGGTTGACAAAATGCTGCGGAAGCCGCGGGAGGATGACGAGGATGAGGGGCGATGGACGACACGTTGCAAAAGCCGGAAGAGGGACTCCGAGAAGCAGGTGAAGAAGTAGGAGGCTGCTGGAAGTCGATATAAAAGCCTGGAGCGGCTGGACGGAGCAAACTGGAGGCCTAGCAGGGTGGGGAAGGCGCCGACGGAGGTTGACAGCACTGGTGTTGCCAGAAATCTGGGTGAACGCAGTTGGCAGCGCTGGAAAGGCTCGAGCAGTTTGCGGGGAAGAGTGTCGGGCCGCAGGGACGCGTGCACAACATTAGAATAACGAGGTGGGGTCGACGGCGGAGTCGGAATCAGGGCAATGCGAGCGAGGTAGGAGCATGATCGAGTAGGGGCGTCTGGATCTGGAGTGGCAACAGGCGGCGCGTATAGTTCTGGAGCGCGGAATCGACAGTGGCGACAGCTGCAGTCGTGAAACTCTAGTCGCTAACGGGATTGGCAGCGGGCGGAGCGTCTGGGGCTGGATCTGGATCACCGAGCATGGGCGTCTGGATGTGGAGCGGTAGCAGGTGACACGTCCGGATCTGGGTTGCGGAAGAGGCAGCGGGCGGTAGCCACAGTCGTGGGACCCTAATCGCTGACGGGATCGACAGCGGGCGAAGCGTCTGGAGGGGGATCTTGATCGGCTGGCGGTGGAGTTAGGGATCGGTAGAACCCTAATTGGTCGGAGTCGTATCAAGATTAAGAACCGATAACTTGCATTTCATTAAACAAAAATATAGATACAGTCAGGAAAGAACCCTTGCCTAGCATCCGGAGGCTGGGTACTCCTTGACGCTCCACTCTCCAAGAGAGCCAAACACCCAAGACTTCAAAGATGCCACGTAACTCCCTAAGGGGCTCCTTATATAGGGGGAGGCTCCACTACAGGACAAATATTACATGTCTAAATACCGCTCGCATGCGTATCATCTCAGTTTGTCAACTTGAGTTAATATCTTTTGGAATATTTTACCTTGTCTCTCTAATTATGAATATATTGCTTCATATGTAATTTTGTTGGGATAAATTACATGGATTTGTAAAAGAAATTTGGAAGAGAATACACGTATTAAGAGATGCAATTACAAAATTAGTAGTCGTATCCTGCTCTTGGTGCACATGTAGTAGTTATGGGTTGGTTATATTCTTGGACACCCGTAGATGTGATGCATTGTAGGTTATCTTATTAAAACATTTATACGATGGACAAATAAATTGCTTCAATCAGTTGTGCATTGGTGAAAGATCTTTCTGTGAGCTCTGTGATATTTTACATGTGAAAGGTTTAGCGTATGATACTCAATTTGCGTTTATAGAAGAATCTGTTGCATTGTTTTTATACATATTGACAACAAAAAACAGTGATGTCGGTGATTGTTAGAAAAGAACATGTAATGACCCATTTAAGAGCCCATCTTAGGCCTTCTTCCTCTACTTGTAAAAGTCCCACATCTTGAAATTGATACTCTTCCCTCTCTTCTCTCCATATATATATATATGTATTCATACCTGTATTTACACACACAAGAAGTATATGCAAGGTTTACTGATTTTTCCCAAGTGTGTTTGTTGTTTTCTACATGATATCAGAGCCAGCGATCCCTTTGTGCGATCTCTGAATTTCTAACCGCAACCATATCTGCGGTTTTCCTATCCTGGCGGTCTCTCCTTTGTTAGTCGCCTCTTCTCCTATACCGCGGCATCCGCTTCTCTTCTCCTCTCTAACCGCACCCCTTGCGGTTAATTTGTTTTCTATCTGCTTCCCTCCCTTCTTTTTCTCCCTACTGCTCATCTCCTCCCCGTCTCACTCCCTTTATAGGGATTTCTCTGGGCCCCACTTCTCTTCAGACCGGTTCGGTCTCTTCTCGCAGCTACCAGCGAATTCTGCTTTTCGTTACTAGCCTGACTGCCCCGCTTTCTTCGCGCGATCTGCTCGCTTTTATCGCGTTCGATTAAACTCTTGTCGCACGGTCTGCTCGCTGATTGCTTTTTTTGCCAGGCCTTCTATTGCTGTTCGCCGGTCTCTTCTCTTCTAGCCGCTGCGGTCTCTTTGTCCCTACCCGCTTGATCAAAGCTTGATCTTGTTGCTCTCGTCGCGCGGTCTGCTCGCTGAGTGCTCTCTCTGTCAGGCCTCCTGCTGCTGTTCGCTGGCCTCTTCTCTTCTAGCCGCCGTGGTCTCCATTTTTCCTAGCCGCTTGATCGCAACTGGCTCTTGCTGCCCGGATCAAACTCATCCTGCCTGCGGTTCTTTCTTGATCGCCCGGTCTATCTCTCTAGCCGTTGCGTTCAAGTATTTCCTCTAGTTGCCGTGTCTTATCTCCTTCTCACTGCGCTCTTGCCTAGCCGTTGTTGCTTTTAACCGCCTGTGTCTTGCCAGTCCGCCGTTTTAGTTGCTGCTGCGTCTGTCCGCTCTGTTCGCTCTGCCTGCCAAGTTGTTTCCCTTGCCTCCAGGTCGTGTTGCCATGGATTCTTCTACTGATTCTTTTTCTTCAACTCGCTTGGTCCCTGCTCCTGAACTGCGTAATGAGTTGAGAATCACCACTATCTCCCTTATTGGGAAGAAGAATTTTGTTTAATGGGTGCATTCTGTCTGCCGAATCCTTCAGTCCAAGGGACTTCTGCATCATCTCACTAGGGTTACTCCTTCTGCACCAGCGGATGATGGTTGCGTGACGATGGTCGTGTTCAGACTTGGTTTCTCAACTCCCTTGATGGCGAACCGTACCGCATGACCATGTATCATGAGATGACCAAAGCGATGTGGGATGAGCTCCATTCTCTATACTCTGGCAAGGATAGTTTCCAACACTTATACGATATCATCACCGGTCTTCAATCCCTTGATTCAGGAAGCGTTGTTGACCTAACATCTTTTGTCGCTCGGTCCAAGTCGCTGGTCGAGGCCTGAATTCAACATCAGTCTCCAACTACAGATCTTGCTGTCCAACGTGCTTAAAAGGAGGTCGTTGGTATTGCCATGATGATGACACGAGTTCTGCCTCATCTTCATAGTGTCCGGGCTCAGATCCTCTCATCTGCTACTATACCATCATTCTCTGATGCGTGCTCCATGCTGCTCAAGGTTTCACTGCCTCCTTATGCTATCGGTCCTCCGACACTGGCTCTCGAGGGAGGGGCCGAAATAGCCGTCCACGACCCAAGTGCTCGTTCTTGGAAAGGATGGACACCTTGAGGCCACCTACTATCGAAAGCATGGTTTGCCTCCTCGTCCAACTGCCTCTGTTGCCGCCCTCAGCCCTTCTGCTTCTCGGGCTGACCTTGATGAAGTCCGCCTCCAGCTCCAACAACTTCAAAGGTTGCTCCACAACTCATCTGCCTCCGCTGCTTTTGTCTCTCCTGATGGTATCGCTTGTCTCTCTACTAGCCCACGTTGGATAGTGGACTCTGGTGCTACTCATCATATCACCTCCTTGAAGCCACCTCAATACTTGGACTATCTGCATCCCAAGTTTATCACTGTAGCCAACGACAACACTGCTCCTGTCTCCGGCTCTGCTGATATACCTCTAAATCAGCAGATTTCTTTTCGCTCGGCCCTCCATGTCTCAGGCTCTCCATTTAATTTACTTTCTGTTAGTCGTCTCACTAATGATTTGGATTGCTCTGTCACATTCACTTCTTCTTCCTTTCTAACGCAGGACCGACGGACGCAGAATATCATTGGTAAAGGACGATTGCACAACTGGCTCTACCTTCTCGATGTCTTTCCCACCGTTCTCTCTTCTATCTCATCTGTTGACTGACATCAGCGTCTTGGGCATGCGCCTCTTCCTGTTCTCAAGAAAGCTCTTCCAGATGTTCATCTTCCCACTTTTACTTGTGATTCATGTATTTTGGGAAAACAACATCGTTCCTCTCCACATTGTACCCGGAGCTCTGCTCCTTTTATGTCAGTACATTCTGATATTTGGATCCCGTATAAAGGAACAAGTATTTCTGGTTATCATTACTTTCTCACCTTTATTGATGATTATTCACGCATGACATGATTGTATTTACTTCGTGATCGCTTCGGGCTCCCTCATGTTTTCGGGCTTTTGTTCTTGAAAATCGTATTCAATTCTCCGACCAAATCAAAACACTCCGGATAGATAATACTCGCGAATACACGAGCCATGAGTTCGATAACATCTGCTTTTAGTTCGAAATTATTCATCAAATGTCATGTGCTTATACTCCCCAACAAAATGGTGTGGCTGAGCGTAAAAATAAACATCTTGTTGATGTTGCTCGCTCACTCATGATTCAAATGCATGTTCTCAAGACATTGACACTTTGCAGTTTTGATAGTGTGTTATCTCATTACCCGATTTCCATCCTCCCTCCTCGACAACGCCACCTCGTTCAGCCTCCTCTTTCCCTCCACACCCCCATTTCCCCTAACACCTCGAGTATTTGGATGTACGTGCTATGTTGACTTACTTAGTCCTTCCATTGACAAGCTCGATCCTCGTGCGACCAAACATATATTTGTTGGTTATTCCCGTACTCAAAAAGGGTATGTTTGCTACTCTCTCACTAACCTCAAGGTGACGATTTCCGCTGATGTTATCTTTCTGAAAGATCAACCATTTTTCCTCCCTCCGCCATCCTCTCCACCATCATCACTCTTAACACAACCTGTCATCCCAGTAATGTGTCCACCACCATCAGCTCCGTCTCCTCCACCATCTCCACTCGTTCCCTTCCTAGCTCTGGGTCTCCACCAACCCACCCCCTCTTCTTCGTGTCTATACTCGACGACCTCTCCGCTCCGTCGCCTCGCTGCAGTTGGCTCTAAACTCTGGCACTCTGCGATCTGTCGACCTGACTTCTACCTCCACAGTCCATCCCCTGGCAAATTATGTCTCCTTACATCGCCTGAACCCGGTGCTTCACACCTTTGCTACCTCATTATCCTCTATTTCTGTACCTAACTCTGTCCATGAGGCTCTTCAACATCCGGGCTGACGGGCAGCCATGGACAAAGAAATGTCGGTCCTCTGGACTAATCAGACTTGGGATCTGGTTTCTCTTCCTTCAGGACAGACTACGATTTAAATGAGTCTTTGTTATCAAGCATGCACCTGATGGGGCGATTGATCGACTTAAGGCCCGTCTGGTGGCACGTGGCTTTACTCAACAACAGGATTTAGATTATGAGGAAACATTCTCTCCAGTGGCCAAGCTCAACAAAGTTCGTGTCCTCTCCGTTGTTGTACACCGTCACTGGCCCTTACATCAACTTGATATCAAGAATGATTTTCTCAATGACGATCTCCAAGAAACTATCTACCTGCGACAGCCTTCCAGGTTTGAGACCACGGGAGAGTCCCAAGTTTGTCTCCTTAAAAAATCAATTTATGGTCTCAAACAATCTACTCGGGTTTGGTTCAATAAGTTTAGTAGGGTTGTTCGGCAGGTCGGCTTTACTCGGAGCTCGATTGATTTTTCTCTGTTCATTCGACATAGCAAAACAAGAACAGTTCTTTTGGTGTATGTCGATGACATCCTAATCACATGAGATGATTCAAAAGGAATTCAAATGGTCAAACAATACCTCAACTTTGTTTTTCAAATGAAAGGTCTAGGGAACCTTCGATACTTTCTTGGCCTTGAAATCGCAAGACGTCCTGATGGCCTTATCTTATCTCAACGGAAGTATTGTCTCGACCTTCTTCAGGATGCTGGGTATTCTAGATGCAAACCAGTTAACAACCCTATGGATGTTAATAATAAGTTGTGTGCTCATGCCTCTGATGAAGATCTTCTTCCAAATCCAGAGTACTATCAACATTTGGTGGGAAAACTGATATATCTAACCGTCACAAGACCTGATATATCCTTTGTTGTTGGGGTTGTCAGCAGATTTATGCATCCTCCTCGGGTGTCACATCTACATGTTGTTGAATGCATTCTGCGATACCTGAAGAATGCTCTTGGTCAAGGGATGGTATACAAAATTTCCTCCACTTCAACCTTGATTCCATATTCAGATGCCGATTATGCTGGTTCCCTGGATGATCGGCGTTCCACCAATGATTTTTGTACTTACTTCGGATGTCATCTTGTTACCTGGCGTTGTAAGAAACAGACTGTTGTTGCTAGATCTTCGGCCGAGGCTGAGTACTGTTCAATGACGTCTGTTGTATCGAACTCACTTGGCTTGAGAGTCTCCTAAGTGACGTGAGAGTAAAACTTTCCTCACCAGCCACCTTACTCTGTGATGGTCAAGCTCCGATTCACATAACCAAGAATCTTGTCTTTCATAAAAGAACGAAACACATTGAAGTTGATTGCCACTTCATTAGGGAAAAGGTTCAAATGAAGAAGCTGGAATTGAAACATGTTTCGGCTACTGTCCAAGTTGCCGATCTTCTCATTAAGGCTTTGCCGAGTACTCTTTTTTATCAGTTCCTGTCCAAGCTGGGTGCCTACGACTTTTACGCTCCAGCTTGGGGGGAGTGTTAGAAAAGAACATGTAATGACCCATTTAAGGGCCCATCTTACTCTACTTGTAATAGTCCCACATCTTGAAATTGGGACTCTTCTCTCTCATCTCTCCCTATATATATGTATTCATACTTGTATTTACACACAAGAAGTATATGCAAGGTTTAAAGATTTTTTCAAGTGTGTCCTGTTTTCTATAGTGATAAATATTTGCGGTCAATTGATACTATTTAAAGACACTATTATTGTACTATGAGCAATCTTAAGATTAGCAAAGGACTCTATCAAGTTACTTGAATCCAAACAAGAACACATATCAAGATGATTTGAGGAATGTGTTGGTGTTTTAGATGGAACACTTATTGATGTGACTGTTTCAATTAAGAATCAAGGTAAATATTGTAACTGTAAACATGCAATCACAACAAATGCACTAGGTGTGTGTGATAGTAACATGAAATTTCTACATTTATTACAATATGCATTAGTGATCGTTTTGATTTCTCAAATGGTAAATTGTTTGATCTCGTTATTGCAAACACAATTATTATATGGTATGTAGGGGCCTGTTTGGGAGGGCTTTTTAGCTCCTTTTTGTTTTCGTGAAAACGCTACCACACTTAATAGACCGTTTGGATTGTCTATCGGTGGGAAAAGCTACCGCAAAAAACTCCATTTGCTCATCTTTTGGAAAAGTCACATGTCACCTACTTTTACCTTTTCAAAAAGCAATTTCTCATCCAAAAACATTTATCTCTTAAAAAAATCTACAACTTGATTTTTTTGTTTTGACGCGATTTTTTTCCCGAGCGTAATTTTTTTGGCCGGGTGTTTTTTTGCCCGGCGCGAATTTTTCGCCCGTGGGCGAATTTTTTGCTCGGGCGCGAATTTTTCACCCAGGCGCGGATTTTTCGCCTGAGCTAGCATTTTTCGCTCTGGTTGGCATTTTTCGCCCGGGATGGAATTTTTTGCCCGGGCGCGCGGTTTTTCGCCCGGTTGAATTTTTTTCGCCCGAGTGCGGGTTTTTTCCCGTGCATGATTTTTTTTCGCCCGAGCGTGTATTTTTCGCTCGAGCCGGTTTTTCGTCCGGCGTGATTTTTTCGCTCGGGTGCGTTTTTTCATCCGGGTGCCATTTTTTGTCGTTGCACGGTTTTTTTTCGCCCGAGCTGATTTTTTTGCTCGGGGGCGATTTTTTTGCCCAGACGCGCTTTTTTCGCCCAGACGTGATTTTTTTGCACCGGCGCGATTTTTTTACACCGACGAGATTTTTTCGCCATCGCGTGATTTTTCTCCCGCGGGCGATTTTTGCGCCCGCATGCGTTTTTTTGCCCGGTCGCGATTTTTTCGCTCGATCGCGATATTTTCGCCCGATCGCGATTTTTTCGCCCGGGCGCGATTTTTTCGCCCGGGCGCGATTTTTTCGCCCGGGCGCGATTTTTTCGCCCGGGCGCGATTTTTTCGCCCGGACGCGATATTTTCGCCCGGACGCGATATTTTTGCCCGGGCGCAATTTTTTCTCCCGGGCGCGATTTTTTTGATCGGGAGCGGTTTTTCGCCCGGACACTATTTCTTTCGCCCGGGAGCGAATTTTTCGCCTCGACGTGATTTTTCGCCCGTTCGTGATTTTTTTGTCCGGTCGTGTATTTTTTTTAGCGCTTAAGCTATTTTTTTCGCTTTCGAGCAGAAATATCACGTCCGTGCAAAAAATTCTCGTCCGTGCAAAAAATTCACGTCCGGGCGAAATTTTCCCGCCTAGTCAAAAAATTAGTTCCCGTCCGAAAAATTCGCGCCCGTCCGAAAAATTGGCCGTCATCCGAAAAAATTCGTGTTCATCCGGAAAATTCGCGCCCGTTCAAAAAATTCGCGTCCGTCCGAAAAAATTTTCACCCGGCCGAATATTTGGGGCCCGGCCGAAAATATAGGGTTTGGCCGAAAAATTGGCGCTTAGACGAAAATATCGAGCCCAGGCGAAAAATTCACGCCCGGGCGAGAAAAACCGTCATCCGGTGAAAAATTCGCTCCCGGGCGAAAAAAACCTGCACCGGAGAAATAATTGCGTCTTTTTCCCCGGACGCACATTTTTAATAAAAAAAGTTACCGCAACGGAGATTTGTCTAACGATTTATAAAGTGTCTCATTTTTGAAAAGCTCTGCAAAAGAAGTTCACCCAAACAGTTCTTCTTTTCTAATAGACATTTTCCAAAAGCTCCTTTTCGTACCATCCTTTTGCCACCGCTCCTTCTCCTTTCTGAAAAGCCTTCCCAAACAGGCCCTAGATTAATTAATCATTTTCAATGTATAGGTAAGTATTATCTTGTCAATATCATTTACACAAATGGTCCAAAGTTTCTTGTCTTATATCTTTTGATGCGTTATCACCTTAAAGAGTAGTCAATCCCGTGTAATAACACAACAAATTATAACGTTAATGTGAATTGGTTTGATTTGTCTGTGCTATGTGGTAATGATAAAGCTACTGCTAGTCATGCGTCGACCGCTACAAAGACAACAAACGAGATACATGCAGAGTCAATTGTGAATCATAACCACAATATACCCTAAACCCTAGTGGAGAAGGTAGCACCCAAACGAGGAAGAAGAGAGCTTTTGGGGGTGATGATGTTGTGGTTGCTACCGTAGGCAATTTGGCAAATTCTTTGCATTAAGTAGTCGATGGGATGTATACTAAAATACAAAGTTTAATTTCAATAGATAAATTTGCGTTCCTTTTAAAATTTTGCAGTGTACCCCAGACGTCTCGAGTAATAACACACGATATTTTAACCAAGAGTAAGTAAACACGCAAAAGGAGACTACCAATTGTCCGCTTTTAACAATATAATTAATTCGTCCCCAAGCATCACAATGAGGGGGAGCGACAATAAAGGTAACAAATTAACCACAATGTGAACATATGCTAATGTTGGGCAAGCACGCTCTGAAAATATTAAACATGAACATGCATTTGTGAATAGTGGACTGAGAGTAATCGAGTTACGAGATGAGGGAGAGTAATACCAACATCCTATGCGGAAGACAGAGTCCCGACTGTGTAAAGTGGACTAGGAGCAGAGGTTTTCTGGACTAGGACTGGACAATGGAGGGGCACTGAAATGAAGGGGCTCGACCAATAAGTTAGAGCAATGGACGGAGACGATGTGGAAGGCTGGTGGCCGGCGGTCGTGGAGCGCTTCGTGACTGGAAGTGCGTCGATGAGGGTTCCTTGAAGCTGTGGCGGGGTAGGGAACCGAACTTTTGCGGCAGAGGGCGCCAAAAATCTGTGTGTGGGTTGGCTCCGGGCACGTCGTCGGCCAGGGCAGGCCGAAGTCAGGTCGTTGGCACAGAAGAAGGCTTCAGGAGGTGTCGACGAGAAGATCTGCGGTGAATGGCAGGCGTGGCAGGCGAGTCGGCCGAGGTGCAGCGGGCATTACCGAGCAAAGGAGTAATTTCTCTGCTCGATTCTATCCCGACTGCTGTTCCTAATGTTCAGATGAAGTATAAAAGGGTTTTTAGGACATCAAATGTCGCAAGATATGGGTTACATGAGGCCGGCTGTATAAATATTAAATGGAGGAGTTTTTTATTGATCAGTTGTTTTGGCTTTTGACTGTTTTGGTATTAAATGGGAATAAAAGAGGGGGAAATATCAAGAGTTGTGATTTATAAAAAATTGAAATTAGACAATTAATTTCAGATTTTATTATTTTTTAATAGTTTCATTTCTCACTTTCCCAAAATAACCTTTGGCCTAATTTGACGGATCAATTTATTTAAGATTTTATTGGTCGGTCACACCAATAAGTCGTACACATGACGCGATACAAAACACACAAAAACATGGAAAATAAAGGACAACTCGCGCAACGACAAGCACTACATATTTTTTAATAAAATGCGATAAAGATAAATAACGATACCATTCAGGTTGCATCAATTTTCCCGGGGTTGAAGGAACTCAATCTCATCGAGACTTTGATGGAACATGCCACTGAAACATCCAAACAACGAGCTGAGCTAAGTAGTGCCTCCGCCTTGCCAAAATAGATAGTCAAACACAAGAAGGAATCATCTTTACAACACAAGATTTGTAGGCAAACTCTCTTTCCTGAAACGCACATGTAACTCATCTCTATTGGAAAAATATAATTCCAGACGATGAAATCAACCACGGAGTTATAGTTTTCCAAAATTCCTTAAAAACTGTTAGTCAAAAATCCATGCATTACATGTAATTGTTTAATAAAAATCAGAGGTATAAAAATGTGAGTTCGACCAATTGGGAAAGAGAGTGAGTCAATATAGCAAAGAAAGAGCCAAAGCCGAAGGGACACATGATTAAATTGTGGAGTCATTAGAACATATTGCATTATACGTACTTGTGCTAGACACCCACGAGAGTGTACTAAATCAAGATCAACCATCGACATGCTGTCACCCACTGATATCCGACTAACACCACAAATTTTAAATTCGAGAGCAAATTTTTCAGTGAAAATCAACCACAAAAATTCCTTAAATCGCGTGCCCCTATTAGGAGTAAAAATCCAATGAAACATCTCAATTTCCCTAATAAGGCTAAGCCTAAAAAATTCAAAATTTAGTTGATGTAGCTCAAAGTGCTCCCCTACACTCACAAGATAGCGATGCGAACTAAACACGTGATCGTCAAATGTAAAATCAACACGAGGTGGTGCTGGCAGAACATTTGAAATGGATGACTCTCCTGAGACAAGTGCTTCTTCCTGGAGTACGGGTCCAAGAAGAAGTGTGGCGCTGAATAAAAGTGGTAGTGTCGTAGTGCTAACTAAGGAAGGCGAGACAGATGCTGGTGAGGTTTTCTTAGGAAGCTTAGGTACAAGACTATTCTTCTGGGGAAGAAAAACAGTCTTTCGCCCTTGGTAATCAAATGAGTGGGAGTTCCTCACACCATCATGTATAATACGTCTATCGTATTGCCATGTTCTATCTAGCAGGATATGACAGACATCGATGAGTGCTACATCACACAAAACAGAATCCCGATACATGCCTCCTATAAAGAACTCCATAAGACATCGATGAGTGACGAACATAGTCAAGTGACCATTAATCCTAGATAAGTGGTAGGGCCCCTCCAAAGGGTGTGACTGGAGTCATAGCGTGTCAACCATACGTTGGGAAACAAAATTTTCCATACTACCTCTATTAATGACAACGGAACAAAAGTGTCCTTGAAGGCGCGCAGTAGTGTAAAAAATTTCATTCATCCAAAAATCATGCTTAGTGGTCTCGGTAGGGGAAACCAAGCTATAGCGAATGGTGCAAACTAAATACTCAACTTGCTCTCCTTCGACCTTGATAACGCTATTAGACTCGGGTTTGGGCTCAGGTTTGGAGTCACCAAGAAATACTCCATATTCAGGTTCATGCCCTATCACTTAGAAGTAGGCGTGTACAAAAAGACCGGTCCCAACGGGACCGGTTGGGACCGGCCCGGTAAGGACTGGCTCGGGACCGGTCCCGGTTAGGACCGGTCCGGTCCCAGGGGGCCTAACAAGGCCCCCTTTTTTTCCCTGGAACCGGTCCAAGACCGGTCCCAGGGAAAGACCGGTCCTAGACCGGTCCTAGGCAAAGACCGGTCCAACACCGGTTTAAGACCGGTCTTGGACCGGTCCCAGGCTTATTACCTGGCAGCTTTGCTGCCAGGTAATAATTGCCTAGGCAGCCTAGCTGCCTAGGCAATTATTACCTGGCAGCAAAGCTGCCAGGTAATAATGCCTGGCAGCAGCAGCAGGGGAGGCTACCAGCCTCCCCAACGGCTCTAATTAGAGCCGTTGTTAAACGGCTCTAATTAGAGCCGTTTTTTTTCTTTTTTTTTAATTATTATTTTTATTTATTTTTTATAATTTTTTATTAATAAATAAAAAAAAACTATAAAATCCCCCCTCCCCTCTCATTTTCACCTCTTCTCATTTCACACTCTCTCATTCTCTCTCTCTCTCTCAATTTCTCACACACTCTCTCTCTTTAATGGATTCCTCTTCATCGATGCCGGCGTCTTCCTCCTCTTCTGTCGCTCATGAGATAGTAGAGCACAGACACAAAGCTCCAGTATGGGAGCACTTTGAAAAAGTTCGGATCGGCAGCGAATTCAAGGCGAAGTGCAGACATTGCGCGAAGCTAATGGCTCTCGGCGGCAACTCAACGCTCTCCCGACACATTCTTTCGTGTGTCTCTAAACGAGCCCCGGAGTCAAGTCAGGCACAAATTTCGGCTAGCGGACAAATTTGGACGTATGATCAAGCTCGACAATGAGAGCGGCAAATGGAGAATGTCATCAGATGCGGACTAGCATTCAACCACTACGATAACGAAGAAATGACGGAGTATATACACGAAGCGCTTCAACCTAAATATCATCAGGTAAGTAGAACTACACTTAGGCGTGATGCTTTACACGCATATTTACAGTCTAAACAATATTTAATAAATTATTTTGAAACTTTTGAAGGTCGAGTGAGTTTAACGAGTGACGTTTGGAGTAGTAGTATAGCAAATGGTATTTCTTATATTTGTATTACTTGTCATTGGATCGATCCCGATTCTTGGGAGTTAAATAAACGTATTATTTGTTTTGAGGGTTTCGAATTTCCGCACACCGGTAGAGCTATTTATCAAACCATTATAAAATGTATTAGAGAATTTAAAATTAAAGATAAAATAATGAGTATTTCATTCGATAACGCTACTAATAATACGGTTGCTATTAAATATTTAGAAGAAGATTTGAATCCAATATTAAACGGAATATTTTTTCATACTCGATGCGTGTGTCACGTTTTTAATTTAATTGTACAAGATAGTTTAGAATTTATGAATAACTACGTTTCAAAAATCAGAACGATGTTAAAAATTATTTATAGTTCTAAAAAAAGAAAACAAGATTTCAAAAAATTTGTAACTTCACAAGGTAAGAAATTTTTAAGTCCTCAATTTGATATGCCTGTAAGATGGAACTCTACTTATAAAATGTTAAAAAGAGCCGTTTTACAAAAATCATTACTAATGGAATTTTATAATAGTATTGAAACACATGATTTACACGCGTTCGATTGAGTCGTGATTGAAGATTATATAAATTTACTAGAAATTTTTTATCGAGCAACAACGATTTTATCTGGAGTTTATTATCCGACTAGTTCATTAGTTATCGAAAATTTTGTATTAATTACAGAAACTTTTAAAAATTATAAAAAAAATGATCGATGGTGTTCATTAATAAGAATAATGGAAGAAAATTTTTTAAAATATTATAAAGAAATGCCTCCCATGTTTTCTTGCGCAGCCGCTTTAAATCCTTTAATGGGTGTAGAAGGAGTAGAAAATCTAATAGAAGAAATTAATAGTAATTTAAATTTGAGCGAAACTTTTAATTTTTTTGATAATATTAGCATTTCAAAATTTAATTCCGATTTTACAAATTTTTATAATTATTATGACCAGTTATATGGATCGCGACCTAGAGAAGAATCTGCCCAACCTAAAACAAAAGATATTTTGAAAAATAAAATTTTAGAATTAGCATCTAGGAAAAAACAACGAACCTCGAGCACTTTAAATGAATTAGGTTTATATAGTAAAACACAATTTCAAGAATTTATGAGCACACACGATATAGAAAATTTTGATATTTTAAATTGGTGGAAAAATAAAATTAATATGTATCCTATTATGGCCTTAATGGCCCGAGATTTACTAACTATCCAAGCTAGTACGGTAGCTTCGGAGTCTGCGTTTTCTTTGAGTGCCAGGATTCTGAACGAGCGAAGGAGCCGTTTGAGCGAAGAGTCCTTGGAGATTTGCATTTGCTACAAGGACCATTTGGATGCCATTAGGAGGAGACAGCACGTCGCATCAATCGAAGATAGCGATTCCGACGTTGAAGAAGAACTGAACAATCTTAATTTGGCCGGCCAAAATTAAAACTCGGAACGAAAATTTGAAATTTAAAATTTCAAATGTTGTATTTTTTTGTTATTTTTTAAGTTGTATTTTGTAACATGTATTTTGTAATTTGTAATTTTAAACTTTTTTGTAATCTTGATTTGTAATTTTTGGGTATTATTTTGGAATTTTGTAATTTTTTAAGATGATAATACAATTATTTCTTTCATTTAAGAATTTGTACAATTTCAATTATTTTTCATTTGAATATTTTTAGTAAATAAATTAAAATAATTAAAAAAAATAATAAAAAAAATAATTGGGCTAGCCCGGGACCGGACCGGTCCAGGACCGGTTTGGGACCGGTTTGGGACCGGTATTCCGGTCCCGGCAGTCCCCCTTTTTAGGGGGAAGACCGGTCCCGGACCGGACCGGTTTTGCCAGGGACCGGTCCGGGACCGGACCGGAAAAAAACCGGTCCTTCCAGGGACCGGTTTTTATCTGGCCCGGAGGTCTTTTTGTGCACGCCTACTTAGAAGGTTGTATCCAGGCTCCATACACTTGAAGCATCAGAATACTTCAGTGTTGGACTTGGATCTCATTAGCTTCTTACTCCGGGATGGGCCAGTGTGAGGAGTTGGGGTCCCAATAGTGACATAAGGAGGGGGATCAAAATTCCTGGAGGTGGGTGCAGTGGTGGCGGTGCTTGAGGAAGGCTTATCAGTAGACCTATGCCTAGACGTTCTCTTCTAAAGTGTGGCCTCTACTCTACGTGCTCTACTAGACGCTTCACCCAAATCTCTAAAGTTGTTCAACTCTAGTTCGGCCTTAATAGCATAACAATGCCTGTTCAGATAACAAGATACTGTCATTTGGTGGAGACCAACCCAGATCAGGTCGTCGCAAAAGTGCCCGACGTCGCACCCGACCGGACCTTTTCAGCCTTAAGTCTGCATATGCATATCGCGTCGTGTTATTTTATTGTTTCGTGATGTATTTTGTATGAAATATATGTATATATATAATTACATAAATATATATACATATATGGGGGTATGTGTACTAATAGAGTGTGTGTGTGTTTATATATATATATTTATATAAATACATGATATATATAAGAGTATTAAAATATATATATATAATATATATATATATATATATATATATATATATATATATAATAAGAATATATATATATATATGTTAAGTTAGGGTAAAGAACCGGCCTATTGGTCTTCCCAGCCGATTCATCTTCCCCGACCCCTGGAGCTGCGGCAGAAATGGCGGAAGGCGGAAGCTCCTCGCCGGTTATCCCACGCCCACCCCCACGATCCGGTCGTACGTTTCTTCCCCGACATCAACGCTGGGCCAGGAGTAGTTTCCCCTACCGGTCACGATCTCCGCGTCGGCTAGCCACGACCGCGGCGCCTTGCGCCCCAACTGCCGGCCACGCCTTCTAGCCCGTTTTCGCCATGGCCGCACGATCCGGGTAGCAAGTTTGATTTCTGTTTCTTCTGTTGTAAGCCCTATAAAATGGGGATGTGTGTTGTTTATTGTTAGTGGTGATGAATGAAAATTGAAATCGAAAATTTCTGGAATGTGTTTCCCTTGTGGTTGCTGTGTGCTCCCTGTGAATTAGGCGCGAGATTGCTGTGTGCTTCCAGTTAGAGATTAGGCGCGATTAAAGCTCTGTGTGAGAGCTGTAGGTGTTAGGCGTGTAAGGAATGTTTGCTGGATGCTGAGAGCTTATGTTCTTGGAGTTGCATTAACCTCTGTTTTTCTCACGGGTTGAATGTGGAAGAAGATGAATAGTGATATTGTTGTTCTGCTAGATAGTAAATTTCTGTTTGAGATTTGCTCCAGTGAGAGTCCTGCGGTGATATGCTATTGATGAATTTTTTTCTGTAGTTGTGAAGCCCGTGAAAGAGATTGAGAGTAATTAGGCTTGATAAAGTTAGAGAATGCTGTAGGTTTAGCTCCTGTAGATGAACAGTAAAAGCAATTTTACTGTGCTAATGTTATGATTGTCCTTTGGAGAGGCAGCAGTGACTATTGATTTTCATTTTGAACTGCTGTCATGAACAGTAGGCTTTGGGTGTTTTGGTGTGTGGTTGCCCAAATTAGTGGAGGTAGAGATTTTGTGGAGCCACTCATGTGAGAGCGAGTGAATTTTAGGTGTGTTAGATCTGTGGTTTCTTTACTTGTTGAGTGAATCCGTGGAACCACCTCGTGTGAGGGAGCGACTTAATTCCTTGGTGCCCGTGTGCGATAGCGGCCGACCTCGGAGTGAAGAACGAAGGTGACGAGGAGTTCCTCGCGTGATCGCCATCGACTTCGGAATACGGAAGACGCCTCTTCCGTGGGTAATTGTTTCTTTCTCCTTCCTTTGTGTGTGTCTAAGTTTTCTCATTAGGATCATTAGACTTATTGCTCGGTATTCGCCCGAATTTCGTCAGCAAACGCGACGTCGAAAACTCCAAACGGAAACGTATTTGGAGTTCACGATTTCCGTTTTGCTACAAGGGGAACGGAACGAAGTTGCGAACTTCCGTCCCCGGATTTAATTTTGAACCTTTATTTAAGTAAAATTCAATTTTAAAGAAAATAGCAATTTGTGCTTTAAAAATTCAAGTTGCAAAATTTTAAAAGTGCTGCGCCCGCTCTAATTTTTGCAGAATTAATTTAAGAATCGCATGCATTTAGGGTTTCCTATAAAAGAGCCGACAGACGCGTAAACCCTACGCGTCGTCGTGCATCACATATCCTTCTCATGAAGATCAAGCCTAGACTGCAATATCAAGAATTTGTGGGGTGTAGATGTCCGCAAAAAGCTTATTTTGACGAAGGTTGTGGAAACTTCAATAATGAGTTTGCAAATAGTCTGTGGGACATATCGCTTCCGCAATTTCAACATAAATTCTACCCACGTGGTGATAGAGGAGGCTAGGCCTAAGGTGAATTAGGTGCGCTCTAGTTGAACTCACTAGAGTAGTGCGGGTCCCTTAAGCCTATGGACGACATAGTCAACTTGCCGATTCATAGACATTTGTTTCCATGCCATGAACCTCTTTACGCGCTCACACCGATCAAGGCATTTCTCGGGCTCTACATGACCATCAAATTCACCCACATCTAGCTTAACTCCATCATCCCAACGGGGTTGGTGACAGAGTCCCGGTTCAGGTTGTGTGCGCTCTGCAGGCCTAGGATTTTGTTTCTCGTGCCTGGGATTTTGGCGAGTTGCTTGATTTAGTTCTAGGTGACGTTCAACTTCTAATGTGTTAACGAAGGTTCTTAAGCCGTTTACGACGTTGTTATCGCTCATGTTGGCATTGAGCGTCTCTACCAACTTCAACAACTCACTCATGCCTTTAGCTAGGTCCTCTGTGCTAGTTTCTATGCGCTCTACATGACTCTTCGTTGAAAATTAGTTTTTTAAAGAATTTTTTTTTAAATGTTGTGATATATATTTTTTAATAAAAAAACTTCACTGGTTTTTTTTAAGAAAACAGTGCACTTAATTTTTTCCCTTTTTAAATAAAAAGTGACATAAATTTTTGTTTGAACAAAATGCACTTTTTTGTTTAAATGAAAATTCCTTTTTTTAAGCATTTTTTTGGTTTTTTTAAAAACAATTTAACTAAAATAAAATTAAAATCAGGATCATTCGATTCATGATAGGAGTGAATCGGCCCGCTCTGATACCAAATTGATGTATACTGAAATGTGAAGCTGAATTTTAAAAGATAACTTTGTGTTCATTTTAAAATTTTGTAGAATACCCCAGACGTCTCAAGTAGTAGCATGCAATATTTTAACCAAGGGAAAGTAAACACGCATAGGCCACTAAAAATATTCCGCTTTCAACATTTTAATTAATTCGTCCGCAAGCATCACAATGAGGGGGAGCGACAATAAAGGTAACAAATTAACGACAAAGTGAACATAGGCTAATGCTGGGCAGACAAACTTGGAAAATATTGAACATGAAGATGCCTTCCTGAATAGTGGACTAAGAGTAATCGATTTACGAGATGAGGGGGAGTCATGCCAACATTCTATGCAGAAGACAAAGTCCTGACTGTGTAAAGTGGAGTTGGAGCAGAGGTTCTCTGGACTATAGGACTGGACAGTGGAGGGGCACTGAAATGAGGGGGCTCAGCCAATAAGTTAGAGCAATGGACGAAGACGATGTGGAAGGCTGGTGGCCGGCGGTGGTGGGGCTCTTCGTGGCTGGAAGTGCGTCGATGAGGGTTCCGGCGGTAGTGGCAGGGAAGGGAAGCGAACTTCCGCTGCAGAGAGCGCCGGAAATCTATGCGTGGGCTGGATCCGAGCACGTTGTCGGCCATGGTAGGCGGAAGTCAGGTCGCTGGCGCCGACGGGAAGATTTGTGGTGACTGGTAGGCGTGGCAAGCGAGTCGGTCGAGGTGAAGCGGGCATTACCGAGCAGAGGAGTAATTTCTCTGCGCGATTCTGTCCCTACTGTTGTTCCCAACATTCAGATGAAATGTAAAAGGGTTTTTAGGGCACTAAATGTGGCAGGGTAGATGTTACATGAGGCCGGCTGTAAAAATATTAAAGGAAAGAGTTTTTTTTTTTGGCTGGCTGTTTTGGCTTTTGTCTGTTTTGGTATTAAATGAGAATAAAAGAGGGGGAAATTACCAAGAGTTGTGATTTATAAAAAAACTGAAATTAGACAAAATTAATGCCAAAAGATATTAATTTCAGATTTAAAATCATTTAATAGTTTCATTTCTTGATTGACCAAAATAACTCTAGTCCGAATTTGACGGACCGATTTATTCAAGATCTTATTGGTTGGTTACACCAATAACTCGTAAACATGATGCGATACAAAACACACCAATACTTGGAAAATAAAGGACAACTTGCGCAACGACAAGCGATGCATTTTTTTTAATAAAATGCAATAAAGATAAATAGCGATGCAATTCAGGTTGCATTACGATGCCAAGACCACTAACTCGTCATTACATTCATCGAGCAATGTTGATGGCTTATATGCCGCACTTGCTCAGATACCTAATTTGTACGAACGTGAATTTTTAAAGGCCATGAATATAGTAGTTATGGACGCATTAAGCATTCCATATTCATTACTTTGCCGGATTAGATGAAGGGTGCATGACTATGGATGCAATTTGAAAATTAACTTTTTTATTCTTATGTCTTCCGTTTGAGGACTATTTTATTATTTGTATCAGTTATTTATGTGGACTATTTCTATGTGTTTGAACTTGATTATGTTTTTTTGTGAATTTAAATTTATATTAATATTTGATTAAGTTTTAATTGAGTTTGATTGTATTGACAAAAACCATTACAAAATTTCAATTCTTGTGATTAAATTCCATCATGCACCCAGACAATATTATTGATCTATTTCAATTATGCTGATTGAATTCCATTATACAGTCGAACAACAGAATTTGAGTTCAAACCAATGTCAATTCAGTCATATATTGATATTGGACGAAAAACCAATTTCGGAAAGTCAATTCCATATATACGAACGGCCTTGGAGAATTTAAGAGCTTTGTATCCTTCTATGAAAAAAAGGCCAACTTTGTCTTCTCATCCACCTAATCTCCATGCATTATCTGCATAATCGGAGTAGAGTGTGAAATCAGAGATAGACACTTGCAAAGATCAATTTTGTCTTCTAAACCACAACCTCAAAGATCTTTGAGAAGTTGAGAAAGTTAAAGTCATGGGTTCCGAAAGAGGAAAGTGGAGAACGATTGTGATCTTTGAAAGGCACGGTCTGTGTTTGGCTTTACCTTTAATTTCAAAAGGCCGGATTTTTTAAATTAAAAAAATCCAAATCAAATGATTGCGAGTGACATTTCAAAATGTAAGAATCAGCCATATATTGATGGATTTGCGTTGAAATGATAAAAAGCATTTCTGTATGGGAAAAGTGTTACCTCAAAGTTCAAACAGGATATGTCAGTTAACATCAGTTAACATTTAAAACACTGACTGGCGTGAGAGTGGAGTTAGTAGCATGTCGATTTGAGTTGGTGCATCATATGTTGCAATAAGAAGGTCGAGGAAAAGGAAGAGACACATTCCTACATGATGTGAAAAGACATCTGTTATGGGCTACTCGGAGGTTGCCGGTGGAGTGGACGAACATGAAGATGACGGTGGTGGAGATATTACATAGCCTTGACCGCGGTTGCCTAGCGAGGCTTGCTCGTTGGATGAAAAAGCTACCAAGAACTCACATAAGAGAATAGGAAATAGAACTTCTTACTCACCTCATACAATCTTACATATGCCTTTACTAGACCCGATGCTCGAGGTCTCTACATAATGATAACACCAGTATAATGACGACACCTACATAATAGAGATAATCATAATCAACATCGTTCATTTGATCAATATTAATGATGTGCACAAGTTACACTTAAAGTCTTAAACACATTGAGTACGTTTTGGAGTTGAACCCCTAGAAGCATCAAGCATGGTAACATGCAAATCTTCATGAAAATGTGGAACTTTAGTGCATCAAATCAGTACACAGGCTAGCTGGGATGGAACTTCTATTCATAATTTAAGCTATTATCGAACATTACAACTTTAATATCAATATATACAATTTTAAATTTCATTTGATTTAGCAGCTTTTAAATTTTTCCCCTTTTCAGGGAGATGCTGACAGTGCTCTTGATAGGCTCTGGCAGAAGAAGAAAGCTGAAATACGCCAGCAGTAGTCTGGCTGGGATGGAGGGGGTAATGTAACTATGTTATCTTTGTTTATTTAGTTTTGGCAAGTTTTTTTAACTGCCATTTTCATTGCTTTAAGCAATGTTCTACGTAGTTTTATTGTTCGACTTAAATGTTTTTCATGAGAAAGCTGATTTTTGATGTTATAATCATATATAACTTATATTATCAGAGTATGGAATTTTTTATGAATCTGTTTTTGAAACTAAATTTTCATTTCAAATATTCATGATATTTTGTCTCTGACTCATATATCTTATACATAAACTAGTATCTCTATATAACAAAGATAGACTGATTTGAAATCTATGAATCTCGAGCTATAAGGGGCATCCCGGTGCACAAAGCATCCCTGTGCAGCGAGGGGTCTGGGGAAGGGTCCCACTTCGAGGGTGAAATGTAGGCAAACCTTACCCTGCATTTTTTGCAAGTGGTTGCTTCCAGGATTTGAACCTGTGACCTCAAGGACACATGACAACACCTCAACCAGTGCGTCAAGGTTCCCTTTCTAAGAATCTCGAGCTTTATGTGATAAAAATCTAAATTAATTTCCCTTCTAAAATCTAAATTTTATTTCCATTATTCCGTTTATCTTTGAAGCGAGTTTGTGATGATCTTGCGAGGCACAGATGCATTTCTCATCTCTTCTCACATTTCTAGCGGCTCCATGGGACTACTTGCTACCCTGAATTTTCTGTATACAAATTTTCCCCTTTTCTACACTCCCATGGATTGCCATTATTTCCCCGTAGATTGTTTCTTCAATATACGCTCGACGTTGTTGTAAGCTCCATCAACTTCTTAAACTCGCCCTGGTTCCCGACAGCAGACTCTCTCCTTGCTGCTCTTCTTCTTATGGCGAATTCAAATTATAGTAAAATATCAAACAAATTCTACTTTATTCATCATCATTAACCCTAGCATCTATATGTGGGTAGAATTTCATCCCTGTTTTTAATTGCTCATTGCTTATGTTTTTTCTTCTTTTCTTTCAGGGAGGTGCATTCCAAAATTTTGGGCTGTAGGCTTGCGGAAATGAAGGGGATTCCATAACTAAATTCTATCTATTATGTAGGACTGGGAAGTTTATGCTGAGACAAATATTTTCTGCACGTTAAGCTTTATTTTCGCCACTGTCTTGCTCGCCGTCTTTTATTGTTTCAGTGGTTATGATCCGTCGTTTGTGAATGCCTGACATTTGTTAAGAACTCTTATGCAATTTTATATTTAAAACTAGTTTTTTTGTTGCGGTTATGATGATTGTTATGTCAAATGTATATTCTATGACAGTAGCGTTTGTCTCCAAATTCATCGGAGCAGAGCAAAAGCGCTGCGTCAAACTGTTCCGAAGGCTCTGTTTGGCACCTTGTGGTGGTCGTGAATGCGATGAGTATGAACTGTTGTTTGTTAATGCCCGACCTCAGTTAACAAATTTCATTCATTTTTATGTTTAAAATTATTCTTCTTTGTTTGACAGTCATATTCGTAGTCATATCAAACATACATTCCATGACTGGGGTGTTTTCTCCAAATTTATGGGAGCAAAAATGCCGTGCCAAACTAAGAGCTTGAGCCTGCCACCAGTTAAAGATGTTTCCTAAGCAAACAAAGTATAAATACCCCTCCTAGTGATAATTTTCTTCAAGCCTGTAAGAATTATTCTACTTGTATGAGAAACGCTAGCCTTGGGGGTTTGATGATATAATTTTAGATTAACACTTAGTTTGGCGGGGCGGTGGGGATTCTGGGGAAATCACCACACAGCCACCGCAATTCCCGTGGTGTGGTGATTTCCGCGAAAATCCCATGGAAATTTGCGGCAGGGCGGAGCGCCAACCCCCGACCGCACGCGTACCTCAAAAATGAGGATGCGGCTGGGCAGTGAGTTCCGCGCGCCAGTGGCTATCCGCACCGCCAAACGAGCCCTAAAGTAATTTGATTGGGGATGCATGATTTTTATAATTGGAAAATTTAGGTGTGTTGGTGCACACTCTTTTTTTTTATTTTAGTTAAAAATGAAATAGAATAATTGGATGCTTGTGATAAATTTGATAATACATATCATAAAATGTGTTGATTCTTTCAATATATATATTATAGATAAAGTTGTTTCAAAAGAAGTTTTTTTTTACATTCTCATAAATGAGAATATATACATTGCTGTGAAAAGAGGAGCTTATGGGGGTGATAAAGTAGCTATAATGGATACATAGAATTTCCTTGGGAGTTTTATTAGTTTTTTCCCACATTATTAAAAGAATCACTTGCTACTCTTTAGTTGGCAGAATGAAGAGTGCGCTTTGGCTTTGAAGTTGGAGGAGCCATCGGCTCATTGAAATGAGCAAGACATTTATAATATATTATTGACGTAAAATCATCTTAGCTATTGTGTACAACCCATATTCGACGAGTGAGGGCCCTACCACCGCCAGGTCATCAAAAGTCAAAGGCAACAAGACAAGGTGGGGATCCAGACCTGGGTCCAGATCAGCACCCCAGGCCAACTCGCCAGGTGGCGACTATGACCAGATACTCGCCTCTTCCAGGCGAGCTCCCCGGGGAAATCGCCAACTCGCCAGGGTGGGGGTATAAGTAAGACCCCCCCCCCTTTTCTTTGGTTTTCCCTATAAATAGGACCCCAGGGGTACGAAAGAGGGGACAAGCAAATCTCGGCCTGAGCCCTCGCGAGCTTCAACAACTGCCATTGACTCGTTATTGCTCAAGCTCGCCTCCTTCGTACCTAGCTCAGCCAATCTGGTTGAGAAGGGGTTGCTTCTCCTAAGCAACTGGGTACGTGGCGGGACCTTCCTGCTGTTGGGATTCGAAGCGGTGCTGTCGTGCAGAATACCTGATGCTGGCACAAGTAAAAATAACAGAAAACACAAAAGCACAAAAGGACACCAGAAATAACGTGGTTCCCCAAGAATGGGTACGTCCACGGGCGGGAATGGCAGTCACAATCTCATTCAACACAAAATCCACAGTGTTACAAATGGGGATAAATTACCCCTATACAAAATGAGATAAAAAGTGACTCCCGGATACCTTGCGGCAAAACGGCCAAAGAAAGAGGAAGTTCCTCACGGCCAAGCACGGCGGCAACCCAAACTCCGACGGCGTCACTACGACGACGGCGTCTCCCCAAAACTGCAGCAAGCAGTAGCCTTTCCCAAATCCGGCGCAACGGTGGCGGCGCCGGCAATCCTCTCTTCAAACGGCGGCGACGCTCTCCTCCAAAGCAACGGCGGCGGCGGCTCTCCAAAACAGCGGCGGCGGCCCAACAAGGCAGCGGCGGCGGCGGCGGGCAGAGCGGCGACGGCGCCGGCGGTCCTCCTTCAGCGAGAGGCCAAGAGAGAGAGAGAGAGATAGCCAAAATAGAGAGAGAGAGAGAGAGAGAGAGAGAGAAACGGCGGAAGAGGAGGAGATGAGTCGGGCTTCTTTTTCTTCCCCTAGGGCTGTAGGAATAATAGGTATATATATAGGTTTAAGTAATTAAACCAAATAAATAAAAACCCAAAAATTCGGTTCAGGAATTCTGAATAAAGGCAGAACTCGCGAGGTTGCAACCTCATTTTCCAGGTTGCAACCTCTCGGCCAGAATTTGAAAAATTCAGAAAATCGCCCCGGAAAATTTCCTACGCGCCCGGAGGAATGGTACGGTGTTGGGGAGTTGATGGAGGCAAAAAACCTAACAAACTCCACCTGCCGAGATAACTCCAACCAACCAAGTTGCCAGCAAGAACGATGCAAAACACATCAACTGAATCTGCTCCCGCCAAGGGCAGATAAAGTAAACTCCTTCAATCTGAGTAGTACACAAACTGGACTGACGTGTCTACTCCAGAAATGCTCCACCTGAAGCAAAGGTCTAACTGCTCCACCTCCAGCGGTGGTCTCCCAAAGCAAAAGAAAAATGTCACAGACTCCAGAAATGATGTGCGCGGGGAGAGAAATGATAAATGCAAACACATCAACAATTGAATGCAGACAAAACTGATCTCAACATGGATAAAGAGAACCCCTATACGAGCTAATCAGGAAATGTTGATTAGACACACACACTAAGCTCATGTGACGAAGGAGTAACAATGAAAGAGCTTAGGTACTAGGGTGAAACAAAAGCATTCATACAACGGAGTAATGACGGATTAAATAACCCAAAGACAGGTTATAAGAAAGATAACAGGAATAACATGAACATAATGAGGGAAAGGAAAGCAAGCAACATAGGGAACAAACGGAACAGGAAGCACGAACATATAAACGGAAAGTAGAAGAGCAGAGAAAAGGATGACCTAGATGAGGTTATCCCCCACATCCTCAAAACACAAAGGATATGTCAGACTTCCCCTTTTCATCACCAGTGCTCTTCCCTTTATCTTTGTTCTGAAGCTTCCAGCAGTCCTTGATCACATGACCCTTCTTCTTGCAGTATTTGCAGTATAAATCTGAGATGCCCTTTGACTTTGACTTGCCCCCTCTATCAGAACCAGAATGACCCCGAGAGTATAGAACGGAGTCTTCAGTAACACGAGAACCTGAAGACCGCTTCCGGATGTCATCTGAGAGTAGGGCCGCAGTCACCTCTTCCAAGTCCAAGACGTCCTTACTATAGGTAAGGGTGGTAACCATGCTCTCATAGAGCTTTGGAAGAGAGTTCAAAAGGATCACTGCTTTGTCCTCTTCATCCACCTGAATATCCATGCTGAGACACTCAGATAACAGTCTGTTGAAACTGTTCAGGTGGTCATGAATAGAGGATCCCTCCTTCATGCTAAACTTGTAAAGCTGCTGCTTGAGGTAGATCCGGTTGGGGAGAGACTTTGTCATATAGGTACTCTCCAACTTTGCCCAAATGCCAGAGGCAGTCGTCTCTGAAAGAACTCCATATAGCACGTCATCATGTAAGCAAAGCTGTATGGTGGACAAAGCTTTGAGATCCATGTCCTCCCACATACGATCAGAAACCTCAACATCCTTACTGGCCTTGCCCAGTAGGGCACGGTGTAAGCCTTCTTTTATAAGAAGTGCACGAACTTTGACCTGCCATAGACCAAAGTTTTGTTTCCCGTCAAACTTGGCCACAGCACTAGGAATAGACGAAGCCATCGAGAACGGAACGCAGAAACTGCACGAAACCCAAAACTTGAGTTGGCGACCTCAACAGTGCACAACTAAGGGGATAGCCAGCGGACCAACGGTCGTAAACTACCGCACCCAAGTGTACACTCGAGATCGGAAATAACTCGTCCTTTAAACAAAAGTGTCAGCCCGCAACCTGCCTCTGATACCACTTGTTGGGATTCGAAGCGGTGCTGTCGTGCAGAATACCTGATGCTGGCACAAGTAAAAATAACAGAAAACACAAAAGCACAAAAGGACACCAGAAATAACGTGGTTCCCCAAGAATGGGTACGTCCACGGGCGGGAATGGCAGTCACAATCTCATTCAACACAAAATCCACAGTGTTACAAATGGGGATAAATTACCCCTATACAAAATGAGATAAAAAGTGACTCCCGGATACCTTGCGGCAAAACGGCCAAAGAAAGAGGAAGTTCCTCACGGCCAAGCACGGCGACAACCCAAACTCCGACGGCGTCACTACGACGACGGCGTCTCCCCAAAACTGCAGCAAGCAGTAGCCTTTCCCAAATCCGGCGCAACGGTGGCGGCGCCGGCAATCCTCTCTTCAAACGGCGGCGACGCTCTCCTCCAAAGCAACGGCGGCGGCGGCTCTCCAAAACAGCGGCGGCAGCCCAACAAGGCAGCGGCGGCGGCGGCGGGCAGAGCGGCGACGGCGCCGGCGGTCCTCCTTCAGCGAGAGGCCAAGAGAGAGAGAGAGAGATAGCCAAAATAGAGAGAGAGAGAGAGAGAAACGGCGGAAGAGGAGGAGATGAGTCGGGCTTCTTTTTCTTCCCCCTAGGGCTGTAGGAATAATAGGTATATATATAGGTTTAAGTAATTAAACCAAATAAATAAAAACCCAAAAATTCGGTTCAGGAATTCTGAATAAAGGCAGAACTCGCGAGGTTGCAACCTCATTTTCCAGGTTGCAACCTCTCGGCCAGAATTTGAAAAATTCAGAAAATCGCCCCGGAAAATTTCCTGCGCGCCCGGAGGAATGGTACGGTGTTGGGGAGTTGATGGAGGCAAAAAACCTAACACCTGCCGCAGCAACCTGGGGTCTTGTTTGCGCAATTTGCTTCTGTTTCCTGACCAGAGATCATCTTCTCGACCGGCCGACCAGTAACTTCAGGTTGCCTAGTCCGATTTCTGAGGTTGAGAAATTTCTCGGCTTCAACACTTGGTGCGGTGAGCGTGGATAGCGACCGAAGAAGAAAGTCGTGATTGGAAGATGGCCGATGGTGGAGACCGGGGCGAGTTGGGAGGTAACTCGGTGGGAGCTGGAATCCCGGGGCAAGGTAGCGAGTATGTGACAGTGGCGGCTTTTGCAGAGTTCGCGAGGAGAGTGGAGAAGGCAATACTTGACGGGTTGTCCAATCCGCCTGAGGTGACGGCGACTTCCCCCCGCCGCCAGACACCCCCGGGCGAGGAGATACCAACTCGGCGAGCAGGGAAGGAGCCCGCTTGGGCGAGTGGAGAACAGGTGATCCCGCCGCGACATCACCCAGCGAGTAGTCAAGGAATCCGGTTTCGAGATCCGGAACTCTCGGCGAGGTATGGAGATGCTCACCGATGGAGCGAGTATGACTGCTCGAGCGGGGAGGATACTCGCCGCCGCCAGGAAGGGAGGAGCCCCTTTTGCGACGAGATCCTCGCAGCCCCCGTCCCCGACAACTTCAGAGAGCCGGTCCTCTCGTACTACTCCGGCAAGGACGACCCGGTGGGACATCTTCAGTGGTTTGAGGATGTGGTCTCCATTCGCAACATGTCCGATGCTCTCAAGTGCCGGCTCTTCTCCATTACCTTCAAGGGTAGCGCGAGAGATTGGTTCCACCAGCTGCCAGCCGGGTCAGTCTACTGCTTCTCAGATCTTCGAAGGGGCCTATTAGCAAGGTTTGCGACGTCCAAGCGGAGGAAGAAGGAGGCAACCGCCCTCTTCAAGATCGTGCAGGGGCAGCACGAGAGTTTGGGCCGGTACATCGATCGATTCCAGGAGGAGGTGCTAGAGGTGGAAGAGGTAGACGGGTTCACCTTGATGGTGGCCCTCAAGTTCGGGCTGAAGCAGGGTCTGTTCAACATGGAGTTGGGGCACAGACCGCCCAAATCGTTCGAGGAGATGGTGGAGAGAGCCAATGTGTTCATCCAGGGAGAGGAGAGGAACAAGGAGTTCCTGGCACGGCTCGATGGAGACCGACCGCTTGGGCAAGACAGAGGAAGACTGCTGGAGAGGGAGAGGGCGCCGGAGGGGCGCAACGGCAGGAAGCAGGAGAGGCCGCAGGGGAAAGAGGAGAAGGGAGAAAGGGGAAGGGAGATCAGAAAGGCGGAGAGGCAGGAGAGGCGGGAGAGGACTCGAAGGCAGGAGGATAGGAGGCCCGTCGGAGGTCGAGAGACGAGGAGCGAGGATAGAAGATTCCAGTACATGAGGGATCGCCCCCAGTGGAGGCGGCCCACCCATCAGGAGGAGAGGAGGACTTACAACCCTCGGGAGCAGGGAGGAGGAAGAAGGGAGACCATGGCCATCACGCAGCGAGCCGCTAAGCGCCGGCGGAAGGAGAGGCAGCAGGAGAGGAGGCAGGAAAGGCAGCAGGAAGCGGCGATTCCCCTCTACTGCGATATCCATCGAGTGGAGGGGCACGGAACCTTGGCTTGCCCTGAGTTCTGGGAAACAAGGAGGAGGATGGAAGCAACGGCGGCCGAGAGGGAGCAGCCACAGCAGGAGGCCCAGGTTGGGCAGGTGGCTTACCAGGTACCGCAGAGGAGGAGAAACGAAGACAGGATCGACCAAGGAGGAAGGGGGAATGTCATTCCCGGTCCGGGAGGCGGACACGTCGGAGTAATCAACGGAGGGGCTGGGCTAGGAGCTTCCCGCAAGGGAAGTCTCCACCAAATCTACAAAAGGAGCGTCGCCTCGACGTCTCAGACCCCCCCTCCCTTGAACGAGATCACCTTCTCGGAGGAAGACATGCTCTGGAACGAGAACCCTTTCCATGACGCCCTGGTGATTCAAGCAGCAATCGAGGACTTCACCGTCGACCGAATCCTCGCGGATAACGGGAGCTCGGTGAATGTCATCTTCAAGAGAACCTTCGTCGGCCTTCAGGTGGAAGCGTCCCGGGTTCAGGCAGCAGATGGGCCTCTCTTCGGCTTCTCCGGGGAGAAGAAAGAGGTGGAAGGAGGAGTTGAGTTGCTGGTCACCCTCGGGGGAACTTCGATCCGATGCCGCTTCGTCATCGTCGACGCACCCAGCGGCTACAACGCCATCTTCGGACGGCCCCTCATCAACTACTTCAAGGCCGTCCCCTCGTCATATCATTAATGCCTGAAGTACTGCAGGGACGACGTCCAAGTCAGGATCAGGGGAGATCCCAGGGCCTCTAGGGAATGCTACCTAAATGCGGTCAGTACCATCAGCTGGATGGGCGACGCAGAAAGGTTGGAAAGGATGATGGAGCAGGAAGAGGGCCTGCAAGCTGCTGAGGAGCTGGAGGAAGTACAGGTGATCTCCCTGAGAGGAGAGCCGGAGCTGCTGAAGATCGGAGGAGCCTTGCCCCCGGAAGGGAAGGTGGAGATAGCTGCCTGCCTGCAGGAAAACGCGGACGTCTTCGCATGGAGCGCCGCCGAGATGTCAGGGATTGATGCTGATGTTGCCTGTCATCGCCTCAACCTGGATCCAGCGACGGCCCCAGTCCATCAGAAGCAGAGGAAGAGCGCCACCGCTCTGGCGGGACCAATCCGGGAGGAAGTAGGGAAGCTGCTAGAAGCAGGTTTTGTTTCGGAGATCCAGTATCCAGGCTGGGTCTCCAATGTTGTAATGGTGAAGAAATCGAGAGGAGGTTGGAGACTATGTATCGATTTCTCTATGCTCAATAAAGCTTGCCCCAAGGATTGCTATCCCTTGCCTCAGATCGACGCGCTGGTTGATTCCGCCGTCGGGTTTCCCGTAATGAGTTTCCTTGATGCCTTTTCAGGATATCACCAGATCCGGATGCATCCCCCCGATTGCCGCGACGTTTCCTTCATCACCAGCGACGGATGCTATAGCTACAAGATGATGCCCTTCGGGCTCAAGAACGCCGGCGCGACATATCAAAGAATGATGGATCACGTCTTTAGAGAGCAAAAGGGGCGGAATCTGGAAGTCTACGTGGATGACCTGCTCGTTAAGAGTAAGAGCGCCGCGGAGCACGTAGCGGATCTGACAGAGACCTTCGCCACCCTGAGGAAGTACAAGATGCGGCTCAACCCGGCCAAATGTGTTTTCGGCACGGGAAGGGGGAAGTTTCTAGGGCACCTCCTTACTCCCCTAGGGGTGGAGCCTAACCCCGACAAGGTAAAAGCCATCGTGGAGATGGCGTCCCCGAGGGATTCCAAGGAAGTTCAAAGGTTGACCGGAAGGCTGGCAGGTCTTAGCCGGTTTCTCTCCAGGGCCGGAGAAAAGTGTTCCCCATTCTTCAAAGCCCTTCGGGGAAACCAGAAATTCGAGTGGACCCCGGAGTGCGAGGAGGCCTTCATAAAGCTCAAACAACAGCTGACTCGAGCTCCTCTCCTTCAGGGTCCACAGGGCGGTGAGGACCTCTTGCTCTACCTAGGGGTAGGGGCTGAAGCAGTCAGCTCGGTGTTGGTCCGAGAGGAGGGAAAGAAGCAGCTTCCAATCTACTACGTGAGCCGGGTGCTAAGGCAAGCCGAAACGCGGTACCCCATCCTGGAGAAGTTAGTCTTTGCCCTGGTAGTTTCGGCCAGGCGACTCCGTCCATATTTCCAAGCCCACTCTATCAAGGTAGTCTCCGACCACCCCTTGAGGAGTATCTTGGACGGAGTGGAGCACTCCGGCAGGCTCGTCAAGTGGGCTGTGGAGCTGAGCGAGTTCGACATCTCCTACCCCCCAAGGGTCGCGATCAAAGCACAAGCCGTGGCGGATTTCCTGGCCGACTTCTCGGCCGAGGTCGAGGCAGACACGGATGTCTCTCGGCCGGTCCCCTGGAAGATGTTCGTAGATGGCGCGTCAGGGAGACACTCCGTGGGAGCCGGGGTGGTGCTGGTTAGTCCTCAGGGGACCAGGATTGAACAAGCCGTCAAGATCCTTTTTTCGGTCACTAACAATCAAGCAGAGTACGAAGCCATGGTGGCTGGCTTGCGACTCGCCAAGGAGCTGGCAATCAGAGATATCAGGGCTTTTACCGATTCCATGGTGGCAGCATCTCAGATTCGGGGAGAGTTCGAAGTCCGAGATCCCATCTTGCAGCAATATCTGGTTAAGGTCAAAGGCCTGATCGGGGGGTTCCGATCCTTTCACGTTGAGCACGTGCCCCGAGAACGCAACTCCGAGGCAGACAATCTTGCGAAATACGGCCCTCGGGCTGGGGGAACCGCCGTCGAGTTGTTTCGACCGTCCATCGAAGAAGGCGAGTTGATGGAGATCGATCAGCGGGCCTCGTGAAGAGATCCGTTCATCACGTTCCTGGCGACAGGCCGACTACCATCTGACGGGCAAGATCAAAGAAAGTTTCGGTATAAGGCCGCGTACTACTTGCTACAGGACGGCGAACTCTATCGCAAGACCATTTCAGGCCCTCTGGCCCGATGCTTGTCAGAGCTCGAGATTCCCCGGGTCCTCGAGGAGATTCACTCGGGAGAGTGCGGCAGTCACTCCGGGACCCGCACCCTGGAGCAAAGGATTCTGAGGCACGGTTACTTCTGGCCGACCATCCGAAAGGACGCAGAGGCCCATTCCAGAAAGTGCTCCCAATGTCAACTCTTCGCGCCCCTCGCGCTCCAGCCGGCTCAGCAGCTTCGCTCGATTACCGCTCCGTGGCCCTTCGCAATTTGGGGAATGGATTTGATCGGCCCGTTCCCTCAAGCTAGCGGGCAAAGGAAGTTTGTTCTGGTAATGGTCGACTACTTCACGAAGTGGATCGAGGCTAAGGCTCTGGCCAGGACCACGTCTCAAATCGTCAAGAACTTCATCTGGGGGGGAATCGCATGCAGGTTCGGGATCCCTCTGGCCATCATCACCGACAATGGGCCGCAGTTCGCCAGCCTGGAACTGGGGGACTTTTGTAAACAGTTGGGAACCGACCTTCGGTTCGCCTCGGTACATCACCCTCGGAGCAATGGGCAAGTAGAAGCCGCGAACAAGCTCATCATCAACTTGCTGAAGAAGAAGATCACCAACCTCAAGGGGAATTGGGCCGAACAGCTCCCTTCCGTCCTCTGGGCCCTCAGGACCACCCCGAACTCAGCCACAGGGGAAACACCCTTCAAGCTGTCACACGGGTCCGAGGCGCTCATCCCGGTCGAATTTGAGGTGCATAGTCCAAGGGTCATCGCAGCCGAAGACGGAAGCGAGGAATGGCGGCTAGAGAATGAAGAGGCTCAGAGGCTCTCCCTAGATTACGTGGAAGAGCTTCGGGACTTGGCCTCCATGCGCCAGGAAGAAACCAAGAGGCGCATGGCGAGACACTTCGACAAAAACGTCCGCTTGAAGAACTTCCTCGCAGGGGACTTGGTCATGAAGAAGGTGGACGCCGCTGGGCGGGGAGCCGCCGTAGGCAAGCTCCATCCCAACTGGGAAGGACCTTTCATCGTCCAAGAAGCCTTGGCCACAGGAGGCTATTACCTACAAGACCAAGCGGGAGAGCAGCTGCCTGGGACCTGGAGCGGGGATGATTTGAAAAGATTTTACCCGTAGCGGTAACTCATGTATCTATTTCTGTAAACATACTTAATGTACAAAGGATGCGGGATTTCATCTCTTTTGTGTTAAATGTGCCTCGAGGCTTCTGAGTGTTTCCATGGTCCGCCTCGTAGTCGACCTCGGGAGGCAGCGATCGGTTTGTTCCTCATACATAGCCCAGTACGGATGATGGGACGATGCTTCGGGATTTTAAGCGCTCTTGTAAGACCGAGCCTCTGCATTGTCGGCCGAGATCAGCTCCCCCCTTGCATGTCGGCCTATGTCTCCCCGAGTGCATCTCTCTTCCGTCTGGAGGACCTGCGAGGAACAGATCTGCACCCTGATCTCCCGGACTTGAGGAGAGGCCGGCCTCGTAAAACACCCAGAAGGAGAACCTGCCAAAGAAAGGGTATGGACGAGCCCGGAGGGAGGTGTGTGGATTCCGAGTGCGTTCGAAAAGGACCCTCGATGAACACCACCCCCACCCTAATCGTACCTGGAAGCGACCTTCACTGTCAAATCGGGATACGGGACTCCAACCCGTTCTCACTGAATAGCCTAGTTCGGACGATGGGACGAGGCTTCGGGACTTTAAGCGCTCTTGTAAGACCGAGCCTCTGCATTGTCGGCCGAGATCAGCTCCCCCCTTGCATGTCGGCCTAGGTCTCCCCGAATGCATCTCTTTTCCAACTAGAGGAATTCTGAGGGACGGGTCTGGACGCCAATCCCCCGATTCGGCAGGATCAAGAGCGTCCCTCCGGGGGAAGTTTCTTTCTTGCCAAGATGTCTCTGGGATTAATCTCCAAAATGTGTAAGGACGCAGGGTTTTATTCAAGACCTCGAGTTGAGCAGCGTCGTAAGCCCGGTATCCCCACGAGCTCCTCTCCTCGGGAATCGGGCGACCTCCTCGATTGTAATTCAAGACCTCGAGTTGAGCAGCGTCGTAAGACCGGTATCCCCACGAGCTCCTCTCCTCGGGAATCGGCCGACCTCCTCGATTGTAATTCAAGACCTCGAGTTGAGCAGCGTCGTAAGACCGGTATCCCCACGAGCTCCTCTCCTCGGGAATCGGCCGACCTCCTCGATTGTAATTCAAGACCTCGAGTTGAGCAGCGTCGTAAGCCCGGTATCCCCACGAGCTCCTCTCCTCGGGAATCGGCCGATCTCCTCGATTGTAATTCAAGACTTCGAGTTGAGCAGCGTCGTAAGACTGGTATCCCCACGAGCTCCTCTCCTCGGGAATCGGCCGATCTCCTCGATTGTAATTCAAGACTTTGAGTTGAGCAGCGTTGTAAGACCGGTATCCCCACGAGCTCCTCTCCTCGGGAATCGGCCGACCTCCTCGATTGTAATTCAAGACTTCGAGTTGAGCAGCGTCGTAAGCCCGGTATCCCCACGAGCTCCTCTCCTCGGGAATCGGCCGACCTCCTCGATTGTAATTCAAGACTTCGAGTTGAGCAGCGTCGTAAGCCCGGTATCCCCACGAGCTCCTCTCCTCGGGAATCAGCCGATCTCCTCGATTGCAATCCAAGACCTCGAGTTGAGCAGCGTCGTAAGCCCGGTACCCCCACGAGCTCCTCTCCTCGGGAATCGGCCGATCTCCTCGATGACGGGAATGAGGGGCCCGCAAGCTATGTTCGACGACTAAGCCCGGTTCAATTTTCGTCACGCGCGAGCAGGCGAGCTGATCTCGTGCGAGTAGGCGAGCAGATCCCATGCGGGGAAGCGAGCTGGAACCGCGCGAGTAAGCGAGCCCCGGGGGGAATGCGAGTATGTCCCACACGCCACCCGCGCGGTTATCTCAGCAGGTTCACGAGTATCCGGGTGCAGGGGCGAGTAGGTCCCGACGAGCGGATGGTCGATGTCGGGACCATCCCCCTGCGACCTAGAGAGCGTTCCTCTCCGAGCCTATGAGCCTAGCGAGTAACATCCAGTCAGAAAGAAAACAAAAAACCAAAACTTTGTATAAATCATTGTCCAAAAATTTGGTTTACAAAAAGAATATCGGCGAGCAACTAGGACTCGTCGTCGCCAGTATCAGGCCGATATTCATCATCCCCGATATCGCCGATATCTGCAAAGTCGTCGCTCTCTGCGCTCTCGCCGCTGCTGCTTCCGCTGCCGCTGCTGCTTCCGCTGCCGCTGCTGCTTCCGCTGCCGCTGCCGTCAGAATCACCGGAGCTGATCGGCGACGACGCGCTATACGGCGGGACAGTCCCCTCGGCGAGCAGCTCGGGAATGAGCTCGTCGACAGTGAGCGGCTTCTCCCCCTCGACGAGCTGGCCCCCGAGCCTAAGGTGCGCGAGTATGACGTTCCCCGCCGCCCGCGCAATCTCGCGGCGAACGGAGGATCTCTCCTCCCAGAGGGCGCGTGATTGCTTCACCACTCGCGCCGGGTCCTCGGGTAGCGGGGTTGAGGAGCTCAGCCGTCCTTCAGCAGCGACCAGCCTCGTCTCCATCACCGCTGCGCGAGTTTGGGCCGCCTCCAGCTCGGCCTGGGAGGCGGCGAGCTTCTCCTCGCACTCGGAGAGTTTCTTCGCCGCTTCTATCTCGGCAGCCTGCGAAATGATCGACGTCAGGATCTATCAACGAAGCGAATCGAGCAAACTCACCCGAGGACAGCTCACCTCGAAGTCCTTCCAGCGGACTGACTGCATGCCGAGGTCGATGGCCTTCTTGGAAACGACCTTAAGGGCATCGGTCGTCTCCAACAGCTTCCTCGCCGAGTAGTGACCCAGCTCGGCAGACCGAGCGAGCGCACAGGCCGACTGGTGGGCGAGCTCCGACGGGGTCAGCTCCAGGACGGACTCCGCGTCGACCCGACCGTAGATGGCGTGGAGGACGGCGAACGCCTCCCCCTTGTCCTCCCAGTCAGTCGACCAGGACGGGAGGTTGGTGCTCAGCGACACCGAGTTGTCCCCCGCCGACCAGGTCACGAGCGAGCGACCGTAGGCGTCCACCACCCCCTGCCCGAGGCCGTAGTTGGGGTGGAAGTGGGGCGACTGGGCGCCCGTCGGCGACCGGCGATCGACGGATCGTGGCGACGAGGTCTTCGCCCTCTTCCTCGCAGGACCCTGCGAGCTGGCCCGCGACTTTCCCTTGACCGCCTTCTTCTCCCCAACGTCGGCAGGAGGGCGAGCATCCGACTGCGTGGCGGCGGCTTCCTTCGCCAAAGGAAGCGGCTTCTCCGGAAGCTCGTTGGAAACTGCAAAACGCACGACAAAGTTAGCTTCAGCGGCAAAAGGGCGAGCGAGTAACCAGGGCGCATTTCGAGCTCGGCTTACTTTCATTAGGGTGGACTGCCTCGAGCACGTTGACGTTTAGTCGCCAGAAAATGACGTCAAAGCGCCGACCGCGAAAGTATTCGAAGAGCTGCTCGCGAGCTCCTTCGAGGATGGGAGGAAGGAAGGCGACGTCGGCTGGTTGGTGCGGCCTGCCGAGAATACCGCCGAAGTCGCCATGGACGACCACCAGCTGCTCGCTCCAGCGATGGACCTTATTCGCGGTCCCGACCAAGGTGCAGACGTGGCTGCTAAAAAAGATGACTCCCTCCGAGGTCGCCGCAAAGGCGAAGATGCGGCGGAAGACGGAGAGGTCGAAGGCGATCCTCTCTTCCCGAAGGAAGCATAGAAACCCCATGATGATCGCCACGCCGTTGGGATTGATCTGCGCGGGGACGATCCCGAAGTAGCGCAGGATCTCGCAGAACTCCGGCCAGAAGGGTAGCCGCAGGCCTGCGTCGAAGTGACGCAGCGACATTACGAGCGAACCCTCAATATGGGTATTGAGGCGCTCGCTGCGAGTGGGGAGTCTCGCCGAGTACTCGTCAGGCAGGAAGCGTTCCTTGAAAGTCGCCAGTTCCTTCTCGGTGGTTATGGACTTCTTGAAAGCCGCGTCTGCGAAGTTAATTGCGTGGGCCTGTCGGCGAGCGCTGGCGTCGTCACCGACCATGTTGGCGAGATCCGTAAGCAATGAGAGCGACGAGTTGGTTGTTCAGATACTCGTCAGGAGGAAAGAAGGTCGCTACAACAATACGCTTTATGACCCACCTACCCCTCCTATTTATAGATATGACAAGCCCAGGGGGGGCGTCCCGGCGAGTATCTAACGAGCTCGCACGATGAAGATAAACCTGCGACATTATCAGGTGAACTAAAGCTCGACACATCAAGAAATAAAGCGCGCACACAGAGGCGAGAATATTCGCACACATGAATTAATCAAATTAAAAATAGGTCCGGAAGTACAAGTCGCGCGAGGCGAGTTACATTCGAAAAACAAAGAAAAACTATGGCGCCCTCGGCCGCTCAGGAGGGTGCGGATGTCGCCCAGCCCAGCCTATCTCGCGTGCACGCCGGTAATGCTCCGTCGCCAGCGCTGTCGCATCGTCGCCAAGCCTGAGCTGCTCCTCCATCCTCGCCAGACGTCCAGCAGACCCCATGCTCGCCCGGATGCCGGCCAGCTCGTCTAGCACCAGCTGCAGACGGTGGTTGTTCAACTACAGCTGGCGGTCATTTTCTTTGACCACGTGAAAGCGAGCTTCATAGTTTTCCAAGGTCGACTGGAGCCCTTCGACCTTGGCCATCCTCGCCTCCAGAGACGAGATGCGTCGGTGAGGATCGCAGATAGCGAGCTGGTCGAACTTGCTCTCCAGCTCCATGTGGGCGCGAATGGCGGCCTGGCGATACTCGCTCCCGGACAGCCCGAGAGCGTCGATGAAAGCCGCCCCAGAGGTCGTCGGGCGATCTGACAAGGCAGGAAGATGGGTCATCAGGTCAGAAAAAGTAGAGCGGTAGTCAAAGTAGTAGGAGGCTCACCACGGCGAGGAGATCGGGATCGGCGCGGCGAAGGAGGTCGCCCGGAGGTATCTCGCCTCCCCGAAGAGCTGCTCGGAAGATCGGCAGGCCTGCCTTGCCCGCGCTCTCCAGACCCTCGGCCGACGTAGTCGGGGTCTCCAACCCGCGGAGGAAAGTAGGGTGGCCGCGGCCTCTCCGGCTTCTTCACCGGCGGCGGAGCTTGAGATGAGCTCGCAGAGTGGTGCGGAGCCCTCGGCGCAGGAGGCGGAGGAGGTCGCGGATGGTCCGACTTCGGCAGGACAGACAGAGGCGGCGGAGTGGGCAAGCCGGTGCTCGGCGTCTGGCCAGGAGTGGCGACCGCGGGCGGCGGCGGCGGCAATGGAGCGCTCACTGGGGGTATCTTCCCGCCGCTCGCAACAACACCAGCCGCCGTACTCGCCGGAGGAACCTCGCGCGCCGGCCCAGATGACCCGACAGGAGTGGTTTTCGCCGGCAGCTCCTTACTCGCAGGCGGGGGGCCCTTCACCAATGCCGCCCCAGACGCCTTCCCCGAGCTGAGGCCTATCCTGACCGTGTAGGCGGTCTTGGACGGCCTGTCGGCCGCCAGGGCGAGTAAGGGCGCCGAGCTGAGGGGGACGACATCAAGTGCCGCGTCCGCGGTAATCGGAGAATCTGCATAAGAAAAGAAGTCAGTAAAGGAGTAGCGACAACCCAGCAGGGAAGAGTTCGAGGTAGCGACCTGTCACGGTGACGACCTCGGCCTGAGACGCCGCGGACTCCTTCACGGCCGCGAGCTCCTCGGTCACTCCCGGGTTCTCCAGAGGGCTGCCCCGGGTCGACCCAGGGAGGTCGTCGAGCCCTAGGTCGTTCAACACCCTCTGGGTGCTGGACGACACTACGGGATTTTCAGTCGCCGCGGCGACCTGATGCGGCAGTGGAGGCGAGCTGACCACCGTAGTGGCGGGCTGCTTGACCTTTTTCGCCTTCTTCTTCTTCGGCGGGGGCAAGGCAGTAGGGTCATCCTCGCGCGGTCTTTTCGACCTGGCTATGCCGAGGAGGCCAGACAGGGCGGCGAGATTGTCCTTCAACAACTGCTCAGCGTCCGACATCTTCGGCGACCTCCAGGGACCGTCTCAAAAACGAAGCCCCCCCCTATTTATAGACTACTCTACCAGCAGACGACGATGCGAGCTGACCATATACCCGGCAGGGATGCTCGCCGAATATGTGTTGGATGAATCTTTCCGGGCTCCTATGTCGCCCAAAAAGAGCGGAGATTGTGTACAACCCATATTCGACGAGGGAGGGCCCTACCACCGCCAGGTCATCAAAAGTCAAAGGCAACAAGACAAGGTGGGGATCCAGACCTGGGTCCAGATCAGCACCCCAGGCCAACTCGCCAGGTGGCGACTATGACCAGATACTCGCCTCTTCCAGGCGATACTCGCCTCTTCCAGGCGAGCTCCCCGGGGAAATCGCCAACTCGCCAGGGTGGGGGTATAAGTAAGACCCCCCCCCCCTTTTCTTTGGTTTTCCCTATAAATAGGACCCCAGGGGTACGAAAGAGGGGACAAGCAAATCTCGGCCTGAGCCCTCGCGAGCTTCAACAACTGCCCTTGACTCGTTATTGCTCAAGCTCGCCTCCTTCGTACCTAGCTCGGCCAATCTGGTTGAGAAGGGGTTGCTTCTCCTAAGCAACTGGGTACGTGGCGGGACCTTCCTGCCGCAGCAACCTGGGGTCTTGTTTGCGCAATTTGCTTCTGTTTCCTGACCAGAGATCATCTTCTCGACCGGCCGACCAGTAACTTCAGGTTGCCTAATCCGATTTCTGAGGTTGAGAAATTTCTCGGCTTCAACATATTGAAAATCTGCTGTTCAAATATAGCTATTTGTACAGAACTCTTTGAGAAGTGTTTTTTGAAAGCTGCAGGCTATTTGGTAGAATAGGGCTCGAAATCGAGTCTGCCAAAACATGGAGCGTGCGTAATGGACCGGATCTGGAAAAATAAGGCCTGGAATCAAGCAGATCTTAACGGGATGTTGGGTCTCGCTGTCGTCTGGGATCGGGAAGAGGAGATGTCGTCTCCTGGTATCTGGACGGGATGGAGTCGCCGGTGTTGGAGTTGCAGTCGCCGGTGTCGGAGTTGGAGTCTCTGGTGTCGGAGATTTCCGTTGGAGATCAGGCCAGAGATCGCCGTTGGAGATAGCGCCGGAGATCGCCGTCGGAGATAGCACCGGAGATCGCCGTCGGAGATAGCGTCGGAGATCGCTCTGGAGATCGCTCTGGAGATCACCACCGAAGATCACGAGGAAGGAGCTGGAGAGGGAAATTTTTTACGCTAGGAGGATAATCTATTTTAGGAGAGCAGAAGTTTTTGGGGGGGGGAGATTTCCGAAAAGCATCAAAACAGCTCCAGATTTATGAAAAGCTCTTCATAAGGAGCTGTCCCAAACAAAAAAAAAGCTACTCTGGCGGCTGAAAAAGAACTTTTCCAGCCGCCAGAGCTGCGCCAAACAGAGCCTAAGTATTTGATTCAAACAGAAATGTTTGAGGATTACACTTCCAATATCAGAAATCCCAACAATCAGCTGACGTCCTGGAGCGAAAAGCCGCTCCCATTTTACAGCCCCAGTCAGATCTAAGCTTAAATCGAGCTGGTTCGAACCGGTCTTTTGTCGATTGAGTCAACTTAGATTCAAGTCAACTCAATATTTGATTGGAACTGATTTTAGTTGACTTGAAATTGGCTCAAATTATCCCATCAATTGATTTTTGAATTTCTATTTTTTTTACGCTCTATAAAAATTACAAATAACGGTTTTTCCTTTTTTTTCTAGTTAGGTTTTTCTCGAAGCTGAAGAAAAACGATGGGAGCAATCTCTCTGCACCGAGGTAACCTCCACCGCCACTCCGACGTCCCCGGCCGGTGGCCGATGCCGCCGCGAGCCATCTCCCTCCCCCAATTCCGTCATCTTCTACGCCAGAGAAATCTAGCCATATCGCGCTTCTCATCCCTAAACCCTAACCCAAAATCTAGTTCTAATCCTAGCGTGGAGAAGGAGATGAGCCGCGATGAGCTGATCGAGGCGGCAAGCCATAAAGAAGGCCCGATCAGCCTCGATTCTTATGCGAAACGAAGCGGATTGGCTGTTCCAGCCCCGTCGAAGGAGAAGGATGCGGTTGAGCTGGATTTGAACAAGGGCGAGGCGCCGGTTTCGGTTTCGCTCGCAGAGGATCGGCCGATTTTCAAGGGCGCAGATTCGATGGAAGTTGTTGGTTTGTCTGCTGGCTGCGAGGGAGATGGCCATGAGAAGAAGGAGGTGAGGAATTATTATGGTGGGTTCATCTTTGAATGCCATTCTTTTATGACTTGTTTTTTTTCCCTCCTTTGGATTTCATGGTTCTATTTTTCTTAGTTATCTTTGGCATACACAACGAATTCTTGATTCTTTTATCATTAACTTGTCTGCTCCCTGGACCCTGATTTACTCAGAGCATTATTGTGATGGGTGTGAATTGAATGAATGAATAAATGGCAGTGATGAGAGTTCGCAGCTCGGTTGGTGATGAGAGTTCGCGGGAAGCTATCTCATCTAGGAGAGACTGGATTATAGCCCCGACCTCAACAACACGTCGATGTGGAGAGGGGTTGGGGCTGTGCGGGCCGCGGTTCATGCGATCCGTTTAGAGACGCCTTAGGATCACATCATGGTTCCTATTGATAGAGTGGCTGATTTTCAACTCCCCGAAGCAACCTTAGTCACTAGTCAAGCATGAGGGAGTCGACTTGATGAGAATCTAAGAGAGTCGATCAAGAAATCTCTGCCCATGGAATGCGCTAGAAACACATTGAAAAGGTGAAGCGGCGGGTCGTCCGATATTTAAAAACTCAATCCAACATACTATATTTAGAACCTTTTTAGGTAATATCATGTTATTTGTAGGATCCCTTGCCTTGTGTGATCGAATCATGCATGCGAATGAATTGTGTATTTGATTAGCTTGATATCTTAACATGAATAGCACTGTTACTTTGTTAGCATAGAAATAGTAAAAATAAAGTGCTTATATATGTATGTGTCGCATGGAGCGATCTCTCGTCTGAGTAGTGGTCTCCGAGCCGACATGAATGATTAGTGCATGAGTATAACAAGATGCTCAGAAATGTCGCACCTCGGACCAAATAGCTCAAATAAAATGTTTGCTGGAGCTAGGAGATGGGTTGATGCGGGTTCCATTGCAACCTATGTATTTTGTATCAACATGCATACGAATTCAAACTCTTGTAGTTCTTCGAAGTAGTTTGAGTTGCCTTTGCAAACTTTTCATCCTTCATATTTATCTTGGAAAGATACGACACATTCTTTTAGGGTCGGAAATACACATCGTATTGAGTTGGGGTTTGGTGGAGGATGCTTTGAAGCCATCCTCAATTTTTTTTTTTATTGGCACCAATGGTCGTTTGATATCTCAATCAAGCTTCATTGTTACAAGCAATTTGCTTACTTGCATGGATTGCTCAGTAATTTTTTCCTGCCAGCTTTAAAGGCTCATGAACTAGGACAAAAAGAGAAATTGGCATAGATTGACATCAATATCTTTAACAATTATCAACTGCATTGGATACCTGCAATAAGCTTTATTTTTCGTTGAAGTAATGCTCAGAAGATTTATTACTTTTAGCTTTGTTTATCTTACAAAATAAAGCCTGTTGTTTACTGAATTGGACTGTTGTCATTTCTCGTAACTGAATGCCCAACAATGCACGTAGTTTTATAGTCGTATAGCTACTCAATTTCTGTTTGTCATGTTTGATATTTTTCATTTCAGGCAATATGCAATTTAGATCCTACTCATGAAAAAGAAGCGATGAAAAGAGAAATCGAGACGAAGTTAGGCGGTCTAAATGAGAAAAAGCATTATCTCGTCCAAATGTTGAAACAGGTGAATTTTAATTACTTAAAGATCATTTTATATTCCCAATTCCTTAATTTATATTTGAAGGTTGGCCTGGATGCACTGGTAAATGTGTCTCATTACCTTCATTTATGCAAGAAAGGGTCTCCACTTTTTTCAATTTTAAGCTAGTAAGTTATACCTTAAGTTTTTCTTTCCCTCTTTTCTTTTTTATATTTTCGGCCATTTATTCCATAATAATTGCTTAGAAGTGTTTAGATTTCACTTTCAGATTTGAGTCGCAATAAAATTTGTTGTAATATTTGTTTGTTTTATCACTCCCGCGTTGCTCCATTATTTTTAATCATTACAACATAAAGGTTTTTAACTTATAATTACATAAATTTATATTTTATTGTTATTAGAAATAATAAAACAAACTGAAACTGATTTTCTAGTTTTAAGATCAATGATTATTTCTCAAATTTCTTGAAGATGAGTTTCAAGAATAGGAACTCCATTCCGTTTCAGTCAATCAATTGCGCAAACTCATTTTTTGAAAATGAGATTCAATTTTCTTCCAGACACTAGTTTAGCAAACCATTCCTTAGTGACCCAACTAGTTATTTAATGCTCCTTGTAAAATAGAGAATATTTTCATTAATTATTTTATATAGTTTTTGTCATGCCGTTTTAGTCAATCTAATGCGTGAAGTCGCTTTTTGAAAATGAGATTTAATTTACTTCCAGACACTAGTTAAGTGAACCATTCCTTAGCGCCCCAACTAGTTATTTAATGCTCCTTGTAAAATAGAAAATATTTTAATCAATTATTTTATATAATTTTTGTCATGTTCAAGGATAAATGATTCAAATTATAAAACTTCATTTTTAACTACTTGTTACCCGATGTTTTCTAGACTGCCGGTCGTATTACTCGTCTACCGACGTCAAAGCATCTAAGAAAACCTGACAAAGGAAGAGAGATGGGAAGAGAGTGAGAGAGAGATGCGAGCTTATTTATTGAATCGCAAGAAAGAACGATCAGATGCTCAAGATCCAGATCCTTCTCCATTAGATTTTACATGTATAATTATTGTTCATGCAGGACCTTTATTGTGGCATTGACATGGATGGTGTAATCTCATACATATACAACGTCCGCATTTAATGAGTGTGCGCTTGATAGGAAGGGGAAGGGGGAGAGAGAGATGTCTAAGGTAAAGATTAGAGGATTAGGGTTTGAGGAGAAAAGAGAGAGAGTTACCTTGAAATGATTTGCATAATCCTCCCAAGAGAGTAGCCCTAGTATAAATACTCGGGCCAAGGAGGGGCCGGCCGGCCCCTCCAAAAGGGGCTGAACTCGTTGGTTCAGCCCCGGCCGGCCGGTTCACTGAGAGGGGGCTGGACCAGATGGTTCAGCCCCGTCGCCGCTTGTCGACTCCTTGCGCCTACGAGCGTACTGTCGTCCCGCGAAGCGTAATGGCGGCGTAACATTCCCTTCCCCATCAAGAACCAGCTTGTCCCTAAGGTGGTAGTCGGGGTAGAGCTTCTTGAAGTCCAGCAAATCCATCCAGGAGTTGTGCGCTGCTGAGAGATTTTTCCACTTGACTAGGAGTTCCGGCCGATACTCAGCGCCGCATAGTTTTCACTTGAGCATAACAATATCCTCCGGAAGAGGGCGAAGCTCGCCCGCACTGGTAGTCTCGGGCAGTTGAACACATGGCTGGACATTGGCGCCCACCTTCCGCTTGAGCAAGGATACATGAAAAGTTGGATGAATGCGGGACTCTGCCGGCAACGCCAACTTGTATGCCACTGGCCCCACCCTGTTGAGAATACGAAAGGGGCCGTAATACCTGGGAGATAACTTATGATTCAGACGGCGGGCGACGGACAACTGGTGGTACGGCCGTAACTTGAGAAACACTTCATCGCCCACTGCAAATTCCCTCTCTTTGTGATGCTTGTCTGCCTGAACCTTCATGCGATCCTGGGCGAGGCGAAGGTTCTCACGCAGGGTTGCCAACATGCGATCCCTGTCCCGAAGGGCCCGATCAACCGCCGGCATGGCCGTGCTGCCCGGCTCATAGTTGCGCAAGGTAGGAGGAGGACGGCCGTAAACATCCTCAAATGGGGTCATCCTGCTGGCCGAGTGGTAGGAAGTGTTGTAACAATATTCGGCCCAGTGCAACCACCCCGACCAAGTCTGGGGTTCATCCATAACAAAACAACGGAGGTAAGTCTCCACCCCCCGATTTAGGACCTCTGTCTGGCCGTTCGTCTAGGGATGATGTGCGGTGCTGAAACGTAGACATGTCCCCTGTAGTCGGAATAGTTCATGTCAAAAGTTGCTCACAGAGGTAGGGTCCCGTTCATAGATGATAGCTCGAGGTAGGCCGTGCAAGCGGATGATCTCCCGGGCGAACAGGGCAGCAACAGATTCGACCGTATATGGGTGACTCAACGCCAGGAAGTGGCCGTACTTGGAGAGTTTGTCCACCACCACCAAGATGACGGATTTCCCTTGTGGTTTAGGCAACCCGTCAATGAAATCCATCGACACCGTATCCCAAATCTGCTGCAGGATCTCGAGAGGCACCAACAGCCCTGCTGGCGAGGTCGTCTCATACTTCTGGCGCTGGCACGTCTCACACCGTCGCACAAACTACTGTATGTCCCGACGCATGCCGGGCCAAAAAACATTTGCTCGTGCCCGCTGAAGGGTCCGGAGCACTCCTGCGTGGCCACCTGTCGGGGACGAATGAAACTCGTGCATCATCACAGTCTTCCAGGCCGAGTCTGGAGGGAGAACCACACGGCCATGATGGTAGAGACGGCCGTTCTGAAGATGATAGCCGACGGCCACGGTCTCGCCGCGCTGTAAAGCCTCCAATCGGGCGTTCGCATCACCTCCTCCTGAATCTCATCCAATGAGTCCACTAGTGGCCCTGAGATGTGAGCAACCGTATGCTCTGGTAGACGAGAGAGAGCATCAACCACTACATTTTCTTTGCCGCTCCGGTAGGAAATCTCATAATCATAACCCAAAAGTTTGGTTACCCACTTTTGTTGAAGAGGGGAAGAAACCCGTTGGTCCAAGAAATGCTTCAAGCTTTGATGGTCGGTGCGAATCGTAAAATGTCAGCCGAGAAGGTATGGACGCCACACAACCACCGCGTGAATGATGGCCAGCATCTTCTTTTCATAGGTGGACAACCCCAGCGTGCGTGGGGCTAGGGCCTTGTTATAGAAGGCTAGGGGTCGACCCTCCTGCATCAACACTGCACCAATGCCCACCCCCGAAGCGTCAGTCTCCAACACAAACTCCTTAGTGAAATCCGGGAGCGCCAGGACTGGTGTTGACGTCATGGCCCGCTTAAGTGCCTGGAATGCTGCCTCTGCCCTGTCCTGCCACACAAAGGCATTCTTCTGTAACAACTGGGTGAGTGGTCGGGCAATCTTGCCGTAATCTTTCACAAAGCGGCGGTAATAGCCAGTGAGGCCCAAGAATCCCCGCAGTGAGCGAATAGTCTGAGGTCGCGGCCAGGATAACATGTTGTCAATCTTGTGAGGGTCCGCCTTGACGCCATTGGCCGACACCAAATGGCCTAAATACTCGACTTCCTCCTGCCCGAAAGAGCATTTGGACTGCTTGGCGTACAGTTGATGTTGGCGAAGAATGGCGAAGACCTGCTCCACATGACGGAGATGATCCTCCCAGCTGGCACTGTAGATCAGAATATCATCAAATAATATCAGCACTGCTTGACGGAGGAGGGGGCAAAATATCTCGTTCATGACGGCCTGGAATGTGGAGGGGGCGTTGGTGAGCCCGAACGGCATCACCAGAAACTCATAATGCCCGTCATGGGTGCGGAAAGCGGTCTTGTGGACATCCGCTTCACTCATGCGAATCTGGTGGTAACCCGACCTGAGGTCGAGTTTGGTGAAATGGGAAGCACTGTGTAGTTCATCGAGCAATTCTTCAATCAACGGTATCGGAAACTTGTCTTTGACCGTGGAATTGTTCAAGCCTCGGTAGTTCACACAAAAACGCATGAGCCGTCCTTCTTCTTAACCCGGATGATGGGAGACGAAAATGCATTGGTACTAGGACGAATGAGTCCCGCTGTGAGCATTTCTCGACTGCTACGCTCGATCTCGGCCTTTTGGCTGTACGGATACCGATATGGGCGAATATTGATGGGCTCCGTGTCGGCCTTCAACTGAATCTGGTGATCCCTGAATCGCGATGGTGGGAGTGTACCGGGTGTCTGGAATATATCAGCATACTGAGCAAGCTGCGCTTGCATCTGCTCGGAGACTGCCGGAGTCACCTCGGGGGCCTTCGTAATAGCCATAACCATCGCCATCGGGCTGCCTTGCTCCCCCAATTGCTGCAGACTGCGGAGGGATATCTCTTTCAACGGGGAGGATTTGAGGCCCCCCAAGCAATATTGCCTCCCCTGTTAGAGGAACTCCATGGTCATCTGTTCCCAATCAAAGGTCACCCGTCGCAGTTGTTGTAGCCACTGCACCCCAAGCACCATATCCGACCCTCTGATGGGTAGAAGATAGACGTTTGTGCGTCCCGAGTACCCCTGAATTTTTAGCTCCACGCCCTTCATGACCCCCTCACACCGGAGTTTGCTCCCATCCGCCACCATTACGTGAAAAGCAGCAGCTCGGTCAACCTCGAGCCCAACCCTCTGCGCCACTTTCGGGCGAATGAAGTTGTGCGTACTTCCATTGTCAACCAGGATAGTCACCTTCTCTTGGTGGACTCGCCCTGCCATCCTCATAGTAAGTGGTGCATTGCATCCCTCCATTGCCTGAAGGGACACGCCGAACTCAGTCAGATCCACGTCACCTTCCCACTCCGAGGTGGGCGTGTCCTCTTCCTTCGTGTTCTCCCGTAGCATAAAGACCTGTATCTTCTGACATTTGTGTCCGGGAGCGAATTTTTCATCGCAATTATAGCACAATCCCTTTTTCCTTTCGCGCCTGAAGTTCCGCCCAGGTCAGCCGCGTGACCACCGGCTTGCCCGGTCCCTGAGAGTCCCTCTTCGCCACTGGCGTCGTGGTAGTAGAACGGGTTGAGCTGCGGTGGCGCTGCCGGTTATAGCGCTCCTCCTGTATCCGCGCTAAGCTGATCGCATGGTTCAAGCTGCATGACTGAATCTCATCTCACAAATAATCCTTGAGTCCGGATACAAAACAGCTGAATAGTGTTTTCTCCTCCCACTGCACTCGGTTAGCCAGCTTTTCAAACTCGGTTCGGTACTCCATCACCGTCCCCTTCTGATGCATCTTCTGTAAGAGCGCTTCAAAGTCTTCGTAATCGAGAGGTCCAAAACGAGCGGTGAATCCATCCACAAAGTCGGTCCAAGGCACGTAGTCCTGGCCTCTCAGGAACCACTGCACCCATTGGAAAGCATCATCCTCTAAATGAAAAGAGGCCAACTGCACCCATTGCCCTTCTGGGATCTCCTGATAGTTGAAGAATAGTTCTGCCTTTTGTAGCCACTCCAGGGCATCTCCACCATTAAACTTGGGAAAGTTCATTCGCGTCAATTTTGGCGGCATGTATGGCCGGTATCCGGCTTGTCCACGCCACCCCGCCTCCTGTCCATACTCCGCTGGTCTTCTAGGTTCCCCGGTCTCAAAAGGCATGCCGGGAAAAGTCGGACGAAACGGTCCCGTTGTGGGACCCCACGGTCTGCCACCTCTCGCCGGAGGAGGCAACAAACCCTCCCCCGTGCCATATTGGGGAAACGGCCAACCGCCGCCTCTAGGTCCAAATCCACCGGAGCCACCCCCATCACTGCCGAAACCGGCCGGAGGAAACCCGCCGGACCCCCAGCCCGCTGCTCCGTGCCCGCCAGGGCCATTCCCGCCTGCGCCGGTCCCGTGCGGCCCGTTCCCGCCTGCGCCGACCCATCCGGGGCCCGATCCGCAAGCGCCGGCTCCCCCGGCCGCTATTCCGCCCGTGCCGGAGCCCCCCGTGCCCGATCCGCTGTTCGGGGTCGATCCCGAGCCCGCGACGTACCCGGCGCCTCTTCCCGCACCGATCGGGGCTCCGTTGGGGCCGAACCGATGCGGATCCATCCTTGCGGTTGTAGATCCGTCTGGATCCTCTTCAATCACTGCTTTGCCCTTCAGATTTTGCTTCAATAACATCATGATCTCCTCCATCCGGGACTCGATCCGTTCTTCTATCCTTTGCGTAGATGTTTTCATGTTTTCCTCGATGGCGGCCACCGAATCCGTCAACCCCATCAGATTTTCCTCGAGGGTTTCCAAGCGCCCGTTTTCCTCTTGTGTTCGTGTCGTCACCATGATGGAGAAAGGAGCCTCTGATACCAAATGATAGAAAGGGGAAGGGGGAGAGAGAGATGTCTAAGGTAAAGATTAGAGGATTTGGGTTTGAGGAGAAAAGAGAGAGAGTTACCTACTTACCTTGAAATGATTTGCATAATCCTCCCAAGAGAGTAGCCCGGGTATAAATACCCAGGCCAAGGAGGGGCCGGCCGGCCCCTCCAAAAGGGACTGAACCCGTTGGTTCAGCCCCGGCCGGCCGGTTCACTGAGAGGGAGCTGAACCAGATGGTTCAGCCCCGTCGCCGCTTGTCGACTCCTTGCGCCTACGAGCGTACTGTCGTCCCGCGAAGCGTAATGGCGGCGTAACAACGCTATTTGTGCTATATGTGACACATGCACTGTCTGTGCCATCAACACCTCCTGAAAAGAGGTGGTTGTCCTTGATATTCATACCTTCTTGATGACTGCCCTCTGACGCAGGAGATAGTATAAGCGCGTGGGAAACACGTGAGATAGTATAAGCGCGAGTGTGCCCAAAAACAAATACTATTTGAATGAGAGATTATAAAAAGCTAAAACAATTGAAAAACAAAACTTATAAACCGCAATCTCTTCAAGTGGAGAGCAAACACACGACCCAACGGTAAAGAAACAAGCACACAAACCTCGAGTAGCACGACTATAATGAGGGGAGGGGTGGAGGCGCTTTTAGAGGGTTGTCTGCGGAAGATCTCAGCAATCTGAAGATTTTAGGGCTGTCCGGAAACTGGGACAGCAATTAGAATGGTGTTTGGGGGTAGTTTTCAGCAACAGCAAGCCCGACAATGCCGAGAGGTATTTTGTGGTGGCTGGCAGTAGGTTTTAGGACAGGTCTACTCATGATAATCACGGGCGCAGTGACGATCGGGACCAATCATTTCGAGTGGTTCGACAACCTTTATATTTTTGTCTCGTGTCATTTCTTATTTCGAGTTGTAATTTTATTTTTATTTGAGTCGGAGTGTTCGGCCAATCATAGCCGTTCAATGGTCCTTAGAAAACTATAAATAGAGGGTGATGACTCTCATTATAGGTATTGAAGAATGGATTATTGAAGCTCATTCTTTGTTCATCTCGGCACCGAAGCCGAACCCTGAGTGCGAAGCTCGGGTCTACCTCCTCCCTCCCATCTCCCATTGGCCGGCCCTTCCCCTTGTCATACCTCCTTGGCCGGCCACCCCATTTCCCCTCCTCCTCCATAGCAGCAACCCCAACAATCCTCCTCCACAAGCTGCATCAGGTCTCATTTCTCCCCTTCCAGCATACCACTTCCACCCCTCCTCCCCCCCACAAGCAACAGCCAAGTCATCTCCTCCCTCCAGAATTCCCATCTCCATGCTTAACTGTTGCTGTTTTGCATTTCCAAAACAATCCTGTAACTTATCCCATCCATCCCTTTGCCAAGGCCCCTACAACCACCTTCAAACCTCCATTCAACCATAACCCTCCACCAACACAGGAGACAACCAGCCACGTTTCATCCTCCCCCATTCCTCCTCCATCTCAGGAAACAGCCACCGCTTCTTCTCACCCCCACTATATCCCAACACTCCCTCACATTTTCACGTGAAAAGAAACCCCCCACTTCATCCAAATAATTAATTCCCCCACCTTCCCCTTTTTGCTTGGCTGAATCCCCACTCTCTGTCCCTCTCTATCACACATGGAACCACAATAGCCCTCAGTCCAGCATCCCTTTCACCCCACCTCCCCTAATACCCGACACCTTTCCATCCAGGAAACCAAACCAGCCACTTCTCCACTCTTTTCCCACCTTTTCCCCACCACCCTCCTAAGAGGGGTTGTTGTTGAGTTGACCTGGACGAGGGGCACCTTTTGGGATGAGGATCCTCGGGTGAGAGAATTCGTCTACAACTTTTTGGGATAGATGTCTTCTCGATGAATGTTCTCTTGAAGTATTCTCTTTGGGTCTATCTACCAACTACCAAGTGTCACAATTTTGTGAACTAAGATGTCAGGCGTTGTTGACGTGTGATTTGGAAGTATATAATATGGCGTGCAATTCTCCCTTCATTTTCAAGGCATAAATGACCATGTTACCCCTAGAGAAAATTTCTTGAAAGTCGAAACATCCGATTCCGTTCATTTGAATTCAAGCAGCCCTCCTTCATTTATATATTCTTATTGGCCAGTTTCTTTGTAGTTTCACGCGCTTCTTTGGTTTCCGTCATTTCCTCATCTTTTTGTGCATGGCTTATGATGATTCCTATAAGGAAACCGGCCATATGAACACTTAGCAGGGAGTTTCTGTGGCAATCTTAGAAGGGCGGAGGGGATGAATAAGGTATTTTAAATTTATTGATCTTAAAGAGTTATGCACAATAGATTATTGCAAATAATCACAAACACAGATTACAATAAATGAATAAAAGAGTAAGGACAAGTATTTTATTCAAGATAATGTTTGTGATCTTGTAACACTAAGATCCAATGTGATGTTACATTTCTTTGGCTTCCCTGAATCAATGACTGCTCTTTGATATTCCATCTTTGTGTTTGAACCTTCTTTTTTGTCATTATCAGGATGATGGTTCGCAATCACATAAACATTGATTTGATCCACAGAGATCTTCGTTTGATCTTTGGAGGCTTTGTTTTCTTGAGAGGCTTTGATGTGTAAGGAGAAGAGAGTTTTTAGAGATTAATGGAGGAAGATGATGAACACTTGTTTGAGTGCCTCCTTGTATGCATTCTCTTGCTTAGATTCGATCTTCTTTGTTCTCCTTGCGGGATGGCATCTAAGGACTTTGAATTTTCGTCCACAAAAGTTTTGGGATGGCTAGGGTGCATGCGTAATTTAGAAGCGAAAACACTCCTATTATAATTTTGAAAATCTGGGCGTGACTACTATCGATAGCGCTATCAGACTAATGTTAGTGTTGAACTTGATCAGCTTGACGGCGACATCGGACTCATGTTATAGTACAAATGAGCCATCGGAATCTGGAGGTATCGCTAACATGTTTTTTGTTAGCCGCTTTGCCAATTTGGCAAATTGTTCTTGACTACCGCCGTTGTTATCCATAGCACCCTGCGTTATGGTTCAATTGCTATCAAAATTGGCGTTAATGTAGCGACGGGCACTATAGTTCATTTCCAGAGAACTGCAGATTGTTCTTCATTGTCACCGACATTAATAATAGCGCCCTACATTATAGTTCAACATCTACCGGAACTGGCGTTAACTCTAGCGCATTGGCGTTAACTCTAGCGCACTGGCGCTAAAGTACATTTACACTATTGGAATTGGTGATAGCCATAGCGTGTTTTAGCGTTAGCTCTTATATAACTTGGGCAGCTTGTTTCTTCACTAGCACCAGCGCCAACCATTAACACCGTTTTATGGACACATTTGGCTCACTCTATAGGGGATAATACTTCGTCCAAACACTCTTGGGTTTCTTCTCCCTCGAGGATTGATTTTTAGATGTACAAGTTTCTTGGGGACTAATGGTTCCGCTCTTTAACCTTGTATAATGTTTATGTTTGTGTGATAATGCATTTTCTGATTTCTGCAAATTTTTCCTCAACGTTTGCGCTTCCCTCATTTAAAATCCCTTCTGACCCGATTGTGAGAAAGCAGATGGGTGAGGGTGATGCTCCCTCCTCGAGCTTGCTGCTCAGGTCATGTTATTCTTGTTGTTGAAGAGGTCCCTATTTTCTTTAGAGAATGTCAGGTACAGATAACTAATGGCTGTTCGTTGGAGGTTCAGATATCATTAAACTTGCTGTTTTTTTCCATGTGCTATATACATATTGGGGACCTATCTCGAGATGCTGCTGGCCTTCTCCAGGCGAGGCTGGAGGAGGTGGTGAAATGGTTTGACGACCACCGTTCTGAGGTAGACGGGAAGGTTGATACGGAGGAGCGTTGTTCGGAGGAGATGACAACTGCTCTAGCGATCCTGGCAAGGCACATAAGTGAGGATGATGCGGTCATGGTTAAGGCCATCTTTGCGAGCAGTGGAGCTGCTTTTTAAACCCTTAGAGGGGTGCGATGTCCTCCTTTTTGGAAATGGTTGAAATGGTTGAAGGGGCACCCTTGTGGGACTAATCCCTAAGGTTCCGTTCGTTTCGATGGAATTGGGGCTTTGGAATTGGCATTCAATTTCCAATTCCAATTGTGACTGTTCGGCAGCCAAAATATTACATTGGAATTGGAATTCATTTCAATTCTCATGGGAATTGATTATAGAGAAACATGGCTCCCTCAATTCTTATCTCACGAGGTCATCATTCGTGATTCCCACCCTACCAGCGCGTTTCCGACTCTCTCAAAAATATAACAACGCAAATTTTGTTGTTCGCCCATGACCGCATTTTTTGACAAAGAGCGAAATTTTTGACGGGGTGCACATTTTTCTGCCCGGGATCGCATTTTTCGCCCGGGCACGAATTTTTCTCCCGAGCCCTCATTTTTCGACCGGGTGCGCATTTTTCGCCCGAGCGACCATTTTTCGCTCTGGCGCTCTTTTTTGCCCGGCCGCGCATTTTTCGCTTGAGCGAAAATGCGCGCCCAGGAGCGCATTTTTCGCTCGAGCGAAAATGCGCGCCCAGGAGGCGAATTTTCGCCTGGAGGCGAATTTTTCGCCCGGACGCGGATTTTTTCGCCCGGACGCGAATTTTTTCGACCGGGCGCACATTTTTCCTCCCGAGCGCCCTTTTTTCGCTCAGGCGCCCATTTTTCGCCGGGGCGCGCAGTTTTTGTCCGAGCACGCATTTTTGCTATGGGGAACATTTTCTCCCGGGCCCACAATTTTCGCCCGGGCGCGAATTTTTCACCCGGTCCATAATTTTTCGCCTGAGCGCACATTTTTCACCCGGGTGCGCATTTTTCGGCCGGCGAAAAATGCGCGTCCGGGCAAAAAAAATGCGCGTTCAGGCAAAAACTGTGCGCCTTGCGAAAAATGACCTTCAGGTCACAAAATGCGCGTCCGGGCGAAAAAATATGCGCTCAGGCGCGTGCACGGGAAAAAATGCACGCTCGGACGGAAAAATTCTAATATTGAGCGGAATAGTGGAATTAATAATTCCAATTCCCGTGACAGAATTCCTGCATTTAGCCGAACGACAGAATTGGAATTGAAGTCATTTCCAATTCCTGCATTTCAATTCCTGCGAAACGAACGGAGCCTAAGAGGGCTTTACATGGGCCTCCTAAATTGGCCTTTCTTTATAATTTCTTCAATACTTCCTTATAAGCTGGAGCATACAAATCGTAGGAACCAAGGTTGGACAAGAACTGAAAAAATAGAGTTCTTGGTAGAGCTTTTAAGAATATCAACGATTTGTTCTGTAGTCAGAACATGTCTCATGTCCAATTTCCATAGTGCACATTTTCTCAAATAAAGTGACAGTCGACCTCGATATGCTTGGTACGTTCATTGAATGCATGATTTTTGGCAATATGAATAGTTGCTTGACGATCGCAGAGCAAGGTGGCAGGAGAGAGGAGTTTGACACCTAGGTCTACCAAAAGGCTTTCTAGCCATGTGAGTTCAGAGAGCAAAGGCCGTTGATTGATACTCAACTTCTGCAGATGAGCGTATGAAGACAGATTACTTTTTTGCTTCTCCAAGTAATAAGAGATGTCCACCAAAGTATGTTCTGTAGCCGGTCATGCGAGAGTAATCATTAATGAAAGTAAGAAGATTGCAATAGCCTGAAACACTAGCTATTTTATAGGGACTTCAAATGTTCAAATGAACTAAAACAAAAGTAACATTGCTCTGAGTACAGTGCGAAGAAAAAGAAGAGTGATGCTGCTTGCCGAAGATGCAAGATTCACATGTGAAATCAGAGAGGGACGCATCTAGGAGAACTTTCTTCAGAATGGGGAGAGGAGCATACCCAAGATGTCGATGTCAGTCAACGGAAGCAATAGAAGAGAGAGCAGTGGGGGGGGGGGTACATCCAAGGTGTACAACTCATCAAACAATTGCCCTCTACCAATAATACTTCGCTTCTGTTGATCCTGCGTGACAAAAGAAGAGGAAGAAAATATTACAGTGCAGCCGAGGTCCTGAGTAAGACGACCGACGGAACGAAGATTAAAATGAGAGCCCGAAATATGAAGAACCGAGCGAAGAGAGAGTGTGATGAAGTCAGGTCCATGTTGTCAGAACCATGAACGGGAGTAGTTCACCATTTGCCACAATGATTAACTTAGGACAAGCAATGTCCAAGTACTGAAAAGCTTCTGCAGAGTAATATGATTGGTTGCTCCAGAATCTATAATCTAAGATTGACTATGGGATAAGCAGGAGATACCTTCATTGGAGATGGTCGCAACTGAGCCTAAAGACTGACTAAGTAGGCTATGGAGATTCTGGAGCTGAGTACGTAATGCAACAATGTTAGAGAAAGTGGTTGTAGGGGCAACAGTCGCCAGAGATGTAAGGTGTGTAGGAGGAACACCATGCTTATGATAGTAAACAGCCTCAAGATGACCGTCCTGACCACAGTAGGAACACTTGGGATGCGGCCTACTAGATCAACCTCGCCCTCGAGAGTCGGTGCGACCTCCACGAGCCGACGGAGGAGGTAAATGAGTAGTAGGAGCCTCTTGAAGAAGCGCTGAAGAGATAGTCCAGGAGTATCAGTAGGCGGTGTTACCTTCAAGAACATGGAGCACACGTCGGAGAGAGAGGGCAGAGTTGAGGATGAGAGGATATTAGCACGGACGCTATGGAGATGTGAGGGAACACGAGCCATCATCATGTAACGGCCCTTCTGTCCGCCACAATTAACAATATCATCATATGCATATATAAACAGGTACAGCGGAAATCTTCATATGCTATTCATAACGAGTAAGTATCAAAAACTTCTATTATATAGCATTCTATACTATACAACAAGAACCGAAAGGAAATAAACAGTAAATTCCAACCTGAGCCCTACTGATGATTGGTCGGTAGCTTTCCGGTTCCTAAAAATATAAAATTTACAACCATTAGTCTTGTATAAAGACTAAGTGAAAATTCCCTCTTTAATCTACTATACAGTTGTATAAAACAGTACAAGAAACAGTTAGTTAAATAAGCAATTTTATAACAGGTTCATTTGACTATTTACATAAGCTATTATCATTCATGAAACCATGTAGCACATTTCTAAAATCAATATTTCAGTCGTTTCATATACCAGTATGCCATCCGAATGAACACTAATTCCATATGTAAACAATGGACAATAATTTTACTTTTCATTTCGGAGCTAGAAGGGTAATAAAAGTGAATTCTGTATCCGTCTCAGTATTTCATTTTCAGTATTGGGCCCGACCCCTTTTGGGGTCATCAGTCTCCAAACCAGTACGTACAACACGCGTTTATGCCTTTCGGCTCGACTGGTTCGGTAATTCAGTACACAATATCAATATGGTTCCCTTTATATTACCCTTCCTAGTTCCATGTGTCGACACATAGTTGTTCTTATTGATGAGTTCTTTATTTTAATTGGTCCCCTCAGAAACAATTTCTTGCTTGATTGCCTCTATACGAGGCCTTTCATAGCATATATAACATGTGGTTTCAATATAGCTGTAAAACATTTATGTAAAGCATATAAAAAGAAAAAGAGAATTGCTCACAGTAGCTCGTTCTTTTTCCTTGCCCCGTCTCGAATAGACGTCGCGTCTACTTGGAGATGTCATCCTTCGCAATATCTGCACATATATACTATGTTTATAAAGCTATAACCTGTTATTTTACGAGGTTGCATCCCACCTAGCGACCCGACGCATTCAAGCCAAAGCTACACTAAGCAAAATAACATACCAAATAGCCCAAATCAACACAAAGTCAGCCGGCCAATAAGAGAAACAAGTAGCTACACTAGCCGGCCCTTAGGTCAAAAACAGCCAACACTATCAGCCCAAAATAAAGTCCCATAACCGGTCAAAACTAACATAAAACACAGCAACTCAACTAGGGCACAGCCGGCCCTTAGGGCAACACAAACATGTTAATTTCCGTACCCCCAAGCGACATCCAGCAAAGCAAAGATCCAGCTTCCAAGAAGAGAAAACATAAACGAGATGAAGTACCTGAGTCCAAACGCAAGAGTGTTCTTCCACCGAGATCAATCGACTCCCAAAAGTCCTAAAATCAACTGAAGCGTAGGCGTTTAGGGTTCGTACTAGGAGAAGAAGAGAAAGGAGTGTAAAATTTCACCATACCAGGCGACGGAAAGAAGGAATCGCCACAACCCTAGCTCTCGCGTTTCGCCAGGCAGCAGAGAAAGAACGAAAATGCTAGAAATGAACAGGGAATCGGGAGTTATCCCGTGGAGCAGGACAAAAGACCACCGCTGAAGGCCAGGGTTTAATAATAATAACAACAAATGTAATATAAACCGGTGTAGCCAGCCCAAATACAACCAGCCAGCCCAAATACTATTCCAGATTTAACCAGCCAGCCATAACAACATTTATAACAACACAAGTCATTCCAGCATAGCCCAATATTATGCGCCGTCCCTATCCATCATATCAACATATAGTATACACACCACATATACAGTAACTTACTAACATAACATCATTTTCATAAAACTCGCACGCCGCCGAATCACAGCTCATGGCGACGCCGATTCACAGCTCATGGCGACGTCGATTCAATATGGCTTAAACCTCTTTTCATCATCGGGGACGTTACCTGAAATAAATTGAATTACACATCAGCATATAATTGATTATTTATATCTATTCGTAGTTAATATTGCATACCAAAAATGAGTGCGTCACACATCATGGCTATGCTAATAGTCTCTTTCTGGGCTCGTTGGGCAACGAGATCCGTCTTGGGAGGCTGATGTTGAATACATGCCTCAATCAGAGTCTTGGACCGTGCAATAAAGGAAGTGATGTCATCATCCACTCCTGGATCAAGAGACTGGAGATCATTGAAGATGTCAAACAGGTGTCGCAAACTGTCCTGACCAGAGTACATGGAGTGAAGTTCATCCCACATAGCTTTGGTCGTGTCATGTTACATGGTCATCGGTAAGGTTCACTATCCATAGAATTCAGAAGCAACGTCTGAACTCCCCCATCATCACAGAGCCAATCCTCGGTGGGGGTAGTTGGTTTTGCCTTAAGGTGATGGAGAAGCCCTTTGGTTTGGAGGACACGACGCACTGAGTGGACCCACTCTACAATTTTTTTCCAACCGCTATGAGAGATAGTTAGTGGTTATTCATACCTTATCCCAAAGTTTAGGAAGAGGTGTTGCACGAGCTGGTAGAGACGAGGCGTCATTCAAAGCCATGACCGCCAAATGAAAAATCAAGAAGCGGCGGCAAGGGCGGTAAAAAAATGCGATCAGGAGAAGGCAGAAGAAGCTCCGGCTTAAGGAGCTACACAATGGGTAGGAGCGGATAAAACAGCGATCAACAAAGGCGCGGTCTGAGCGGGTAGAAGGAGCAGCTAAACAGAAATCATCAGATGGAGTTGTGGGCCTGTGGCTAAAGAGCTAGCAACAGAGGTGCGGTCTGAGCGGGTACAAGGAGTTGCGGCTAAAGGAGCGGCTAAACATCATGCAAAGCTCGGCAATGCCGAGAAGCGTCGACCAGAGTGGGCTGAGCGGCGTGAAGGAGGGGCGGAAACGACCAAAGGCGGCGACGACCTGAGCGGGTTGTGGGTGTTTTGCAGCCTGGCATTAATGGTTGATTGTCGACGCGATCACGTTCACGCGAGTAAGAGACGGAAGTGGAAGCAAGAGGATGATGCAGACAAGCCCAACGACTAGAATAACACAAACCACAGAGGCCGCAGAAACTTCCTTCAGTGGGGCCCGATTGGCAGCAGGGAGAAAGCTATAACTGGGAGGGGGAGTTTATTAATTTCTCAAAATCTTCACACTTACATCTTAGGTATTTATACATATAAATAGGAGGAGTGAGGAGAGTCTAAACTAAAACCTAAGGTGTGGGACTAATCCTTAAGGGGGCTTTACATGGGCCTCATAAATGGGTCTTTCCTTACAATTTCTTCAGCCGTACCAATGTAGGCGCTTAGCAGAGGCGGTTCAACCAACTTCTTGCCATCCTATTGGATCTGACTGCAAAAATAAATGTAGTTTATCATGAGTTGTATCAGTGTGACCGGTTGAGTTCTTCACTTAGGCTCCGTTTTGGGAGGACTTATTTTCTCCGGTCAAGCGGTTACGACCGCATGAACCGGACCTTAATTATGGTCTGATTCATGTGGTCGTAACCGCTTGACCGGTAAAAATAAGTCCTCCCAAACGGAGCCTTAATTTGTTGATTTTTCAAAAAGATTCTTTCCCGTCCTTTTTGTATGATGGTTCAAAATACCATGCTTCCCTTTGGATATTTCTAATCGATCACATCCGTAATGTATGCAGTGTGCACGTTGCTTCACCTTAATTTTTATACATACTCGTATCTTTCTCTTTACCTGGGTGCATTATCTTCCCTATCACTCTTCTTTCCCTCTGTAGATTGAGCTCGAAAACTTATGTATATTTCTTGTGTGTATGAATACAAAGAGAGAATAAAAATATATAGGAGGAAGAAGGAGAGAGAACAATCCTATACATGATGTGAGACTAAAGAGGAGAGAAGAGAAAAGGAAAAATGGGCCCAATAATGGGCTCTTCACATGGGCTTTTCTAACACTCCCCCGCAAGCTGGAGCGTACAAATCGTATGCGCCAAGCTTGGACAAGCATTGATAGAAGAGGGGCCTGGAAAGAGCCTTTGTGAGGACATCCACAACTTGTTCAGACCCTTGAACATGCTTTAGATCGAGCTTCTTCATTTGAACTTTCTCCCGAATGAAGTGACAGTCGACTTCGATGTGCTTCGTTCTTTCGTGGAAGGTCGGGTTCTTGGCGATATGTATAGCAGCTTGGCTGTCACAGAGGAGAAGAGCCGGTGAAGGTAGTTTTACACCCAGATCAGTGAGAAGACTCTCAAGTCACGTTAGTTCAGACACTACAGATGTCATTGCCCGATATTCTGCCTCAGCTGATGATCGAGCAACTACCGTTTGTTTCTTGCTTCGTCATGTAACAAAATGTCCTCCAAAGTAGGTGCAAAAGCCACTGGTAGATCGCCGGTCATCAAGGGAACCAGCATAATCAGCATCTTAGTATGCCACCAAAGTTGGAGCTGAAGAAGAGGTTCTGTAAACAAGTCCTTGACCAAGAGCTGTTTTAAGGTATCGGAGAATGCGTTCAACAGCCTGAAGATGTGATCGTCGAGGGGAGTGCCTGTATCGACTGATAATACCAACAGCGAAGGAAATATCTGGTCTGGTAACCATGAGATAGATCAATTTTCCAACGAGCCGACGATAATATTCAGGATTCTGGAGTAGGAGATTCGAGTCAGATGTCTGGGCGTACAACTTGTGGTTTACATCCATAGGGGTATCATTCGGCTTACAATCAGAATAACCTGCATCATGAAGGAGGTCGAGACAATACTTTCTGTAGAGAAAGCTCCAAACCTTGTATATACTTCTTAAATTGATAATTACAAGTATGAATACATTTATATAGGAGAAGAAGAAAGAGAGAAATCTCAAACCAAGATGTGGGACTAATACAAATAGAGAGAAAAGAGAGAAGAATGAGCCCTTAGATGGGCCCTAAAGTAGGCTTTTCTAACACTCCCCCGCAAGCTGGAGCGTACAAGTCGTAGGCACCAAGCTTGGATAAAAACTGGTAGTATAGTGGCTGGGAGAGAGCTTTAGTCAGGATGTCAGCAACTTGGCTTGCAGCAGGAACATGCTCCAAATCTATCTTCTTTGCCTGTACCTTTTCTCGGATAAAGTGACAGTCAACTTCAATATGCTTTATGCGTTCGTGAAAGACTGGATTCTTGGCAATATGGATTGTCGCTTGACTGTCACAAAATAGGGTCGCAGGTGATGAGAGACGAACACCCAAGTCTCTCAGAAGGCTCTCAAGCCAAGTTAACTCGGAAACAACAGCAGCTATAGCGTGGTACTCAGCTTCAGCAGAAGAGCGAGCAACCACATTCTGTTTCTTGCTACGCCAGGTTATGAGATGTCCACCGAAGTAGGTACAAAAACCTGTTGTGGAACGCCTATCATCAATGGACCCGGCATAGTCAGCATTAGAGTACGCGACAAGGGATAGAGATGTGGATGACTTGTACACAAGCCCTTGTCCTGGAGTGATCTTGAGATATCGAAGAATGCGCTCGACAGCTTGAAGGTGAGATGTCTGATGAGCATGCATAAAACGACTTACGACTCCCACAGCAAAAGAGATATCTGGTCGAGTGACCGTAAGGTAGATCAGCTTCCCAACCAAGCGTCTATAGTTTTCTGGATTTGTAAGGAGCTTGTCGGAGTCAGAGCTTGTCGGAGTCAGAGTTGTGGGCTGAGAGTTTGTGATTTGCATCTATAGGAGTATCTACAGGTTTGCATCCAGAATAACCGGCATCATGAAGGAGGTCCATACAATACTTCCGTTGGGATAACACAAGACCATCAGGGCGTCGTGCAACCTCAAGCCCAAGGAAATACCGAAGGTTGCCAAGATCTTTGGTCTGAAAAGTGGAATTTAACTGCTTCTTGATATGTTGTATCCCTGTAATATCGTCGCCAGTAATGAGGATATCGTCAACATAGACAAGTAGGATCACAGTTCTGGTTGATCGGTGTCGGGTGAAGAGGGAAAAATCAGCCGAGCTTCGAATAAAGCGAACATCACAGACAACCTTGCTGAATTTTTCAAACCAAGCGCGCGGGGACTGTTTGAGACCATAAATAGATTTCCGAAGATGACAGACCCGAGACTCCCCCGTGGTCTCAAACTCGGGAGGTTGGTGCATGTAAACAGTCTCCTGCAGATCTCCATTGAGAAACACATTCTTAATATACAGCTGATAAAGTGGTCAATGACGATGAACAGCTAGAGAGAGAAGAACGCAGACCGTGTTCAATTTGGCCACCGGAGAAAAGGTTTCCTCATAATCAAGGCCATGTTGCTGAGTAAAACCCTGGGCCATGAGGCGGGCCTTTAGACGCTCAACGGTGCCATCCGCCGCATGTTTAATAACAAAGATCCACTTGCAGCTAACACAGGATTGACCTGCAGGAAGAGGAACCAGATCCCAAGTTCGGTTAGCCCAAAGATCCCGCATTTCATCTTCCATGGCCGCTCGCCATCCGGGGTGGTGAAGAGCCTCCTGAACAGAATTAGGGGTGGATATAGAGGATAAAGAGAGAGCACTCTGACGGAGTTCCGGAGAGAGGCGGTGAAGAGAGACAAAGTTGGCCATCGAGTGGGCAGTGGAAGCAGTTGTCGGAGCCGCAGGTTGCAAAGCATCATTAGAGCGGGGCAGCTCTCGTAGGATAGTAGACGAGGGAGGACGTCGAGTGTACACACGAATGACTGGTGGTGTAGGTGGTTTAGTTGGGATGGGTGTTGGAAGTAGAGGTGGATTTGTTGAATTTACGGGAATAACAGGCCGCGGGAGAGGTGACGGAGAAGGAGGGTCAATAGGTTGAGAGTAATACGACTGATCTTCGAGGAAGGTGACATCAACAGAAGTAACCACCTTGCGATCCGTGGGAGAAAAACAAACGTAGCCCTTCTGAGTTCGAGAATAGCCCACAAACATATATTTAGTGGCACGGGGGGCAAACTTGTCAGTGGACGGGTCAAGATGATGAACAAAACATACGCACCCAAACACGCTTGGGGTGATGGAGAATGGAGGTTGGGAGGGAAAAAAGAGATTAAAGGGAACCGCAAAATTGAGGATAGATGATGGCATACGGTTAATAAGAGTGCAAGCGGTTGAAACCGCAAAATTCCAATATTGTTTTGGGACATTCATCTGAATCATAAGGGAGCGGGTGACCTCGAGTAGGTGGCGATTCTTGCGTTCAGCAACGCCATTTTGTTGGGGGGTATAGACACAGGAGGTCTGATGGATGATCCCAAACTCCGCACAGAGGTGAGAGAAGGTATGACTAGCGTATTCACGGGCATTATCGGTGCGGAGGGTTTTAATGGTTGTGGAAAACTGGTTGCGAGTTTCAAGGAAAAAGGTACGGAATACACCGGGCAATTCAGAGCGGTCACGAAGGAGATACAGCCAGGTCACCCGAGAGTAATCATCGACAAATGTGACAAAGTAACGGTATCCAAAAACACTTGTAATTTTGTAAGGGCCCCAAATATCGGAGTGAACAAGATCAAAGGGAGCAGGACGCCGAGAAGGATGTGGTGAGAACGTAGAGCGATGATGTTTCCCATAGATACAGGACTCACACGTGAACTCGTGGAATGACACGTCTGGGAGAGATTTTTTGAGGATGTGTAGAGGAGCATGACCCAGACGTCGATGTCAGTCAACTGAACTAATAAACGACAACACTGTTGGGGGGGACGGATTAAGGATATAGAGACCATTCGACAGATGCCCTTTTCCAATGATGGTTTGCGTCTTGCGATCCTGCACAACACACGAGTTAGAAGAAAAAATAACAGCACAATCGAGATCAGCAGTGAGGCAACCAATAGAGAGAAGGTTGAACGGAGAGCCCGGAACATGAAGAGCAGAGCGAAGAGTAATGGAGGGAGTGAGGTTAATATCTGCCGCACCAGAGACAGGAAGTGTCCCCATTAGCAACAGTAATGAACTAGGGATGCACGTCGTTCAAATATTGTGGTGGTTTCTATGATGTAATGTGGTGAGAGGCCCCGGGATCCAAAATCCAGGATGAGCTGTGAGCAAGGCAGGAGGTACCACCATCGGAAACAGACACCACAGAGCCCGGAGGACATCAGATCATTTTGCAAGGAATAATCCGCAGCTGTCAGGGTGACAACGCACCAGCGGCAAGAAACGGCCACGACCAGCGCGGTAAGAACAGTCCGCAGCGGCGAGAAGCACGCAGGCTGCGCGGTTAGGAGAAGACCGCAACAGAAGCAAACACCTGGCGAAAAAGGAACCAGGCCGGGCGGATAAAGACAGACCGGGCCAAGGAAAACACAGCCGTAGCGAGTCGAGAAGCGGCAACGGGGAAAACCCGGGGAAGGAAGTCGTCGCGAGGACTAGGCCGCAGCGGGAAGGACCAGACCGCAGCGAGAAGGAGCAGGTCGCACCAAGAAGAGGCAGAGCGGGAGGCCGCAGCGAGAAGGAGATCTGTCCGCGCGGTCACACCAGCGATTAGACAGATCGCGACCATAATGCGGAAAGGGAAGCCCGCACGGTCAGGTGGACAGCCGCGGATAGAGGTAGAGAGGAGAACTCGCACCGGTAAGGAAAGGTCACAGCGGGAAGCAAGATACTGCGAGCTAGGAACTCGAGCGGTCAACAGACGAGACCGCGAGTAAAACAACTCAAAGCAGTAAGAGGAAGGGCCCGCGGCGGACAGGAAGAGAGACCGCAGCGGGTAGACAGAAAGGGTGTCCGTGCGGGTAGAGCAAGCGACGAGACGAGGCCGCGAGAAGAGGAGCCAGGCCGCGGCAAGAGTCCAAAAACAACCATGTGAGCAGGCGAGAGGAGAGGAACTCGCGGCGGACAAGAGAAGAGCCCGCTGTGGGGAAGGAGAAGTTTGCGTGTAGAGAAGCTCGAGCGGACAGAAGAAGAGATGGCGGGGGAAAAAGGAGAGTCCGCAGCGGATAAGGAGAGGAGCTCGCAGCGGAGAAGAGGAGACTGCGAGGTTGAAGAACTCAAGCAGCAAGGAGACCGTAGCGGTCAAGAGGAGAGGAGCTCGCCGCGGATAAGAAGTGAGCTCGCAGCGGAGAAGAAGAGCGCGTGGCAGCAAGGAGAAGAGCTCGCAGCGGACAGGATGAGAGTCCGCAGCGGATAAGGAGGTGGTCCCTACGGGATAGAGGAGAAGATGGCTATAAGAAGCCTAAGGAGGGTGGAACCACGGAGGGGAAGAAGAGAAGCGGAAACAAAGAGGGCAGTCCGCAGAAGCTATGCGGATAAGAGAAGGAAGGCCGCAACCGGAGCGGATAGAGCCGCAGACCGGAATGAGGCGGGTAGGCGGGAAAGAGGCGAGCAGTCCGCAGAAGCTAGGCGAGCTGGCGGGTAGAAAGGCAAAACCGCAGGCTGAGGACCGGTCGCTCTGATACCATGTAGAGAAAGCTCCAAACCTTGTATATACTTCTTGAATTGATAATTACAAGTATGAATACATTTATATAGGAGAAGAAGAAAGGGAGAAATCCCAAACCAAGATGTGGATGGGCCCTAAAGTAGGCTTTTCTAACACTTTCGTTGAGAGAGGACAAGTCCATCCGGCCGTCTGGCAACCTCAAGACCCAAGAAATATCATAGGGGCCCCAGATCCTTTGTCTGAAAGACGGAATTTAGATGTACTTTGACTGCCTGTATCCCTTGTTAGTCATCTTCTGTAATGATGATATCGTCAACGTATACTAACAGAAGGACCGTTCTTGTTATTCGGTGACGAGTAAACAGTGAGAAGTCGACCGTGCTTCGAGTAAAACCAATATCATGAAGGGTCTTACTGAATTTTTCAAACCATCCCCGTGGTGATTGTTTGAGACCATACAGAGCCTTCAAAAGACGGCAGACCTGAGACTTCCCCGTGGTCTCAAACCCGGGTGGTTGCTGCATGTACACTGTCTCCTGGAGATCCCCATTTAAGAAAGCATTCTTGATATCCAGCTGAAATAGGGGTCACTGGAGATGGACAACAATAGAGATGAGGACGCGAACGGTATTGAGCTTGGCCACCGAAGAGAAAGTTTCCTCATAGTCGAGCCCCTGTTGCTGGGTGAAACCACGAGCCACGAGACGAGCCTTCAGTCGGTCAATTGTCCCATCAACAACATGTTTGATGACAAAGACCCACTTACACCCAACCGGTTTTTGATCCGGAGGAAGAGGTACGACAGTCCATGTCTGGTTAGCCCAGAGAGCAGACATTTCTTCTTCCATGACTGCCCGCCAGCCCGGATGTTGAAGCGCCTCCTGCACAGAGTTAGGAATAGAGACCGAAGAAAGAGAAGTAACAAATGTGTGTGGAGGGGAGAGAGGCGATGGACGGAGACGGAGTTGGCCAGAGGATGAGCAGTGGAGGGCGGTACCTGATCAGCAGAACGCGGAGTATCCGTGGTAGAGGCCGACTGCAGAGGGGCAACGGAACCGGGAGGGTGACGAGTGTAGACACGGATAACGGGTGGTTTTTAGGGAGCAGGAGCCGGTTCAGGTGGAACCGGCGAGGGTGGTGTTGTAGCGGGGATAACCAGGCATGGGATGGATGGCGGGAGAGGAGCTGATGGTAGATTAGCGGGTAAAGGAACAAGAAAAAACGGTTGATCTTCCCGGAAGGTAACGTCAGCAGAGACCGAGATCTTTCGAGTAGCGGGAGAATAACATACATAGCCCTTCTGGGTGCGCGAATAGCCGATAAAGATGTGTTTAGCCGCCCGGGGATCCAACTTATCCGAGGACGGCCCCAGACGGTGGACGTAGCAGGTGCTGCCAAAGACACGAGGCGGGAGAGGAAAGGCCGGAGTGGAGGGAAACAGTAGACTGAACGGAGTAGCATAGTGGAGGACGGAGGAAGAGAGACGGTTGATGAGAAAGCAGGCAGCGGAGACCGCAAAGTTCCAGTGAAGCTTGAGAACATGCATTTGAAGCATGAGGGAGCGGGCTACATCAAGTAAGTGGCGGTTCTTCCTTTCGGCAACACCGTTTTGCTGGGGCGTGTAGGCACAAGATGTTTGATGAAGAATCCCGAATTCAGATTTCAGAGCACAAATTGGTAAATTCGTGGCCGGTGTATTCACGAGCATTATCGGTGCGTAATATTTTGAGGGTGGTGTGGAATTGTGTACGGATCTCAAGGACAAAAGCCCGAAAAACACGAGGAAGATCGGAGCGATCACGGAGTAAGTATAGCCACGTAGTGCGAGAGTAATCATCAATAAATGTGATACAGTAACAAAAACCAGAAATACTTGTAATCTTAAAATGGCTCCATACATCAGAATGAACTAAATCAAATGGAGCAGCGCTCCGAGTACAATGCGCAGGAAAAGAAGAACGCGGCTGTTTGTCGAGGATACATGAGTCACACTGAAACGGAGGAAGAGAGAGATCAGGAAGAGCCCGTTGGAGGACCGGCAGAGGGGCATGCCCAAGTCGTCGATGCCACTTCGTGGAAGAGACAGAAGAGAGAATGGTGGGAGAGTCGTCGAGAATGTAGAGCCCGTTCCGCAGCATGCCTTTACTAATGGTAGTCCGCGTCCGCCGATCCTGTATAACAAAAGAAGAAGATGTGAATATGACAGAGCAATCAAGATCACTAGTAACATGTCCAACAGAGAGTAAATTGAACGGTGAGCTCGGAACATGAAGAGCCGAGCGAAGGGAGATCGACGGGTTGAGAGAAAGGTCCGCCGAGTCGGAGACGGGAACCGTCGCCCCATTGGCCACAGTGATAGACTTCGGATAAGGAGAATCTGAGTACTGGGTAGGCCGTCGCGAAGTAATGTGATGAGTGGCACCAGAGTCCACTATCCAGTCCGGACTGATGGATAAACAAGCAGTACCTGTGTTGGAGACGGAGGCAATGGAGGCAAAGGGCGGGTTGAGCAGCCCCTGGAGTTGCTGGAGCTGGAGGCGGATGGCCTCAAGATCAGGATGGGCGGCAGAGGGGCGTCAGCAATAACAGATGCAGTTGGACAAGAAGGATAACCAATTTTCCTGCAGCAGGTAGCCTCAAGGTGGCCGTCTTTCCCGCAGTAGGAATACTTCGGCCGATCCCGGTCACTACGCCCACGACCCCGAGATCCCGAACGTCCGCCTCGAGCAGAGGTAGGAGGGGACGGTAGGAGCAAAGGGGCCTGCTGAAGAAGGGTCGGGGGAGAAGGAGCAGAAGTATCCGGAGGAGGTTACAATACAGACGGCTTCCTTCTGAGCGCGCTGAGCAGCATGATCATTGGTGGACGGCTGATGCTGGATCCAGGCCTCAGTAAGGGTTTTGGATCGAGCGACAAAAGAGGTCATATCTGAAGCCCCGCTAGTGTCGAGAGCGAGAAGATCATTGAGGATGTCGTAGAGATGCTGAAGGTTGTCGCGGTCTGAGTATAAGGAATGCAGCTCATCCCACATAGCCTTGGCGGTGTCGTGGTACATAGCCATCTGATAAGGTTCACCATCCAAGGAATTAAGGAGCCAAGTTTGAACGCGGCTATCATTGCGGAGCTAATCATCGGTGGTAGGAGAAGGAGGTGCCTGAGTAAGGTGTGGCAAGAGGCCCTTGGCCTGAAGAACCCGTCTAACAGAATGCACCCAAGAGATAAAGTTTTTCTTCCCAGAGAGAGAAATAGTAGTTATTCGCAGCTTGTCGCGGACTTTAGCAGAATAAACCGGGCGGTCTGCAGGACAAGCCGGACGTTCAATAGGCGGACTAGCCGCCGGGCCAGTGGAGTTGACAAAGGAGCCCATAGAAGCAGGAGAGGGAGACCGCAGCGAGAAGATCCGGAGATCGCACGGCAGGGAGATAGTCCGCAGCAAGAAGAAGACCGCGACCTAAATGCGGGAAGATAACAATCCGCACGGTCACACTGGACACCAGCGATCAGTCAGACCGCGACCAAAGTGCGGACAGAAGATAGTCCGCACGGTCTGGGTGAGCACAGCAGCGGTCAGAGCAAAGGAGGTGCAAGAGGAACGCGGGCGGACAGGGAGAGGAAACCGCGAGTAGAAGGACTCGAGCGGACAGAAGAAGAGGCCGCGAGTTGAATATGAACTCGAGCGGATAGAGAAGGCAGCGGGAAGGAGAAGCCACTATAAGAGGTCGCGAGGAGCAGGACTCAAGCGACAAGATGTGAAGCTGATCGCGGTGAGTTGAAACAGTCCGCGGCGAGTAGAAGTAGAAGAGGCAGGCCGAAAGGGCGCAGCGGACAGGAGCAGTCCGCAGAGGAGAGCCCGCAGTGGTTAAGAGAGAAACCCGGAGCGGACAAGAGGAGGCCGCAACGGATAAGAGGAGAACAACAGACGAGTAGAGCCTGCAGCGGATAAGAGGAGCCCGCAGCGGGCTGAGGGAGAACAGTGGGGAGAAGTGGACCCCACGGGTCAGAGCGGAAGGAGGCTATAAAAAGCCCGAGGAGGAGGGTGGAACCACGGAGAGGAAGAGGGAGCGGAAAAACAGAATAGTGGCCGCAGGAAGCCGAGCGGCAAAGAGAGAGGAGCAGACAGAGGTGCAGGCCGCTGGAGGGGGAGACCGCCCAAGGTAAGCGGTTACGAAAAGAGAGGCCGCCCAAGGAGGAAACCTGCTTCTGATACCATATAGAAAGAGCTCGAAAACTTATGTATATTTCTTGTGTGTATGAATACAAGGAGAGAATACAAATATATAAGAGGAAGAAGGAGAGAGAACAATCTTATACATGATGTGGGACTAAAGAGGAGAGAAGAGAAAAGGAAAAATGGGCTCAATAATGGGCTCTTTACATGGGCTTTTCTAACACCCTCCTAAAATTCTTACCCATGATGAGGAAAATGACTTTGGTTCTTAGGGCGCATATAAAAGGCTTGAAAGTCTATGTTGAAGATATTTCATTCCCTGGAGTGTATCTTTTAGCCACCAACTTGCAAGGAGAGAAAATATTTCTGAAGAGAGGTGACGCGGGGTAGGCAGTGTGAGGCTATGCCGATGCTAATGCACACCTAAACTATATGATGTGAATCTTTGATTTCAAGTGTACAAGAATCTTTGATTTCATGTGTACAAGAAAATTCACTCTCCTTCACATGAGAGACTATAAAGCTAAACTTGTACGAATAGATTTTATTGAAAATTAAGAAATCAAAACAAGTGCGCAAACAAGTCAATAATGCAAAAAAAACTACGTGACAATTCTCCAATATTCAATAAATGTAAGAAACGAACTAGAAACAAGCCGGAACGGGTATAACTGAAATTTTATTATCAGAAAAAGGTATCTATTACAAAGGTATGGCCTCCCTTATATAGAATGGAGGAGATAGGAGAGAATACAAATACCCAATGTGGGACTAAAAATACAAAAGACATCATCTACAAAGCTAACCGCCAAACCGCCAAGGAGACCGCCTAACCGTGCGGTTAGTAGGAACTAACCGCCCGGTCACTATCAGAGAACACGCAGCCGACCACCGAGATCCCAGAGATTAGCCGGCAGACCGCCTGGCAACCAAACCGCCAGACCGCCCGGCTACCAAACCGCCAGATTAGCCGGGCTGACCGCCCGGCCACCAGACCGCCAACCTTAGCCGCCTGTCCGCCCAGGTCTATACATCAACACTCCCCCTCAAGCTGGAGCATAGATGTCAATCATGCCTAGCTTGCTGCAAATGTGGAAGAAAGAGGCGGACACAGGTTTTGTGAATATATCTGCCAGCTCTTTCTCCGAGGTAACAAACGGAGTGCAAATCTGGTTCTTCAACACTTCTTCTCGAATGAAGTGACAATCAACCTCTATGTGCTTTGTTCGCTCATGGAATACCGGATTTTTGGAAATGTAGATCGCAGCCTTGTTGTCGCAGAACATGGGAAGAGGATAGTTATAGACCTCTCCTAGATCCAGCATGAGAGCCCGCAACCATTTTAACTCACACGTGGTTGATGCCATGCTGCGATATTCTGCTTCCACACTAGACCTGGAGACGACTGACTGCTTCTTGCTCTTCCAGCTAACCAAGTTTCCTCCAACAAACGTGCAAAATCCGGAAGTAGACTTGCGATCCCCTTTGTCGTCCGCATAGCTAGCGTCGGAGTACGCTTCAACTCTTAGGTGACCGTTTTTCTGAAAGAGAAGACCTTTCCCAGGTGCGGACTTCACATACTCCAATATCCTTAGAGCAGATTGAAGATGACATTCCCTAGGCGACTGCATAAACTGGCTGACCTTTCCCACTGCATAGGAGATGTCTGGTCTGGTCACCGTAAGGTAGATGAGTTTGCCAACAAGACGTCGATACCTCGTAGTATCCAATAGAGGAGGTGATTCGTCTGTCCATGTCTTGTCTTCTCCAGGGGCCATGGGACACCGGGCAGGTTTAGCACCCGTCAACCCTGCCTCTTTCAACAAATCAAGAGCATACTTCCGTTGGGAGAGAACCAAGGAACCCGGTTTCCGAGAGATTTCAATTCCCAAGAAGTATTTTGGAGAGCCCATATCCTTCGTGACTAGGTGTTGGCGGAGATGGACCTTCGTCAAGGCTACACCAGCTTGATCGTCGCCAGTGAGAAGAATATCGTCCACGTAAACAGCTAGCACAACCAGACCCGAAGATGTCTTGCGAATGAACAAGGAGTGATCAGCCGAACTCCTGGTGAAACCGATAGCCCCAACGATGCTACTGAACTTATCGAACCACGCCCTGGGACTTTGCTTTAGGCCATAGATGGCCTTCTTCAACCGGCATACTTGAGTCTCCCCCTGAGCAACATACCCAGGAGGTTGCTCCATGTAGACGTCCTCGTGAAGGTCACCATAAAGGAAGGCATTCTTGACGTCCAACTGCGAAATAGGCCAATCCTTGTTGACCGCTACCGATAAAGGACCCGAATGGTGCTGAGGCGAGCAACTGGCGAGAACGTGTCAAAGTAATCAACACCATAGGTCTGAGTAAACCCTTTTGCAACAAGACGGGCTTTGTACCGGTCCACACTGCCATCAGGACGGAACTTGACAACAAACACCCAGCGACAACCAACCACATCCGTGCCAAAAGGAGGAGGCACAAGGGTCCAAGTGCCCCGATCAGAGAGAGTAGCAATCTCGTCATCCATGGCAGCCTTCCAGTGAGGAATATCAAGGGCTTCCTGGTAGGTGCGAGGTGTGGTAGTCGCGGAGATGGCTAGGGCGAAGTCCCTGCGAGAAGGTGTTAGCTGATCATAAGAAATAACAGCTGCCAGCGAGTGCTGGGTGCACGTCCGAACCCTTTGCGAAGGGCAATGGGCAGCTCCAGGTCCTCGAGTTCCTCAGTCGCCGGTGCATCCGTGGCGGAGATAGCTGGCCCGGGAGAAGAGAGAGACGGCCGAGGGGACGAGGGAGAAGGATCATGATCAAGAGAAGGAGCGGCTGGTGGAGGTGGTGATGGAGGAAGCTCAAGAGAAGTGGATGTGGTGGAGAGAATGGGTGGAGAGGTCGAGTCGGTAGGAGAAAGAGGGAGGTTCGATCCATCGACCTGTGGGAGATCAGAAGAGAAGTAGGCGGCATTCTCAAAGAATGTCACATCCGCCGAGACGAACTGCTTGCGATGAACAGGGTCAAAGCAGCAGTAACCTTTTTGAGTTGTGGAGTAACCCAAAAAGATACACTTCGTAGCACGAGGGGACAATTTGTCGCGAGTCGCGGCAGGGCTATGAACAAAGGCAGTGCACCCAAAAATGCGGAGTGGTAAGGGAAAGGGGTCCTTGGAGGGATAGAGGATGGAAAAAGGGGTTTTGCCTTTGAGGACGGTAGAGGGAATGCGATTGATGAGGTAGCAGGAGATGAGGACCGCGTAGCCCCAATAGCTACGAGGAACATGCATCTGCGTCATGAGAGTGCGAGCGACATCGAGGAGGTGACGGTTTTTACGTTCCGCCACCCCATTTTGCTGGGAGGTATAGACGCAGCTAGTTTGATGAATGATGCCATGTTGCGTACAGAAAGAAGCGAAATCACTACTCAGATACTCTTTTGCATTATCAGAGCGAAAAATTTTGACAGAAGCATCAAATTGATTTCTAATCATATAATAAAATGAAGTCCATACAGAAAAAAGTTCGGAGCGATCCTTTAAGAGATACACCCACGTACAGCGAGAATAATCATCAATAAAGGTTACAAAATAGGAACTTCCACGCCCGATGGTAAGGGTAGGGGAAGGTCCCCAAACATCCGAGTGAATAAGGTCGAAGGGCTTGGAAGAGCCACGACCTTGCTTAGGAGGAAAGGGGGAACGGTGATGCTTGCCCAGTTGACAGGCATCACAGTGGAGAGGAGAGTCCTGCTGAGGGAGGTGAGGAAACAGCTGGTGGATGAGACGCGAGGGAGGATGCCCCAGGCGAAGGTGCCACTGAAGAAGATCTGTAGAAGCGGGAGAGAAGACGGTAAGAGCAGATACATCATCAAGGAAGTAGAGACCGCCCCTCTCAGTCCCAGTAGCAAACGTCCGCTTGGAGTCCGGGTCCTGAAACGAACAAGAAGAAGGAGTAAATGTTACCGAACACTGAAGTTGCTTGCAAAGAGAAGTAACCGACAATAAATTGCACGGAAACTTGGGCACATAAAGAGTATCCGCCAGGCGAAGGGACGGAGTAACTTGAACCATGCCCGTTCCATGCACCGGAGAGGGAGAACCATCCGCAACGAGAACAGGGGGCAACCGATCATGTGTTTCTAGGAGAGAAAAGCACTGAGGATTGCCCGTCATATGATTAGTGGCGCCAGAGTCGATTAGCCATTTACCTTGGGTAACCACGTGGGCACTACCTGAAGTCGTGGCCACGGAGGCAGATGGCTTGGAAGGAGGAGTATCACCAGCGGGATGAAGATGCGGATGCTTTGTCCAGCAGCGGTCAACTAAGTGTCCTGGGCGGCCACAATGAGTGCAGAGGTAGCGAGAAGGGCCACGCCCTCCAGAGTGGTTACCACGACCACTAAATCCACCACGATGAGCCTGGTGGGCATAGGCATCCGGAGCCGGAGGAGCGGCAAGCAAGGGGCGTTGGAGCAGAGAGGTAACAGCGGCGATGCGGGCAGCAGTAGCATCCAGGGTCGGAGACTCGGCCTCGCCAAGAATTTGCTGCCGGATCATATCGTATGAGTCCGGAAGCCGCAGAAGGTAACAGACCACTAGGAGCTCCTGGAAGTGCTTCAGCTGAGTGGCCACATCTGCCGAGAGAGGACGATGTTGTAGAATCTCAGCTCCAAGGGCTTGGACTTGTTGGTAAGCTGCAGGAGGGGACATGGACTGGCGAGCAAAGAGATCCGCGTAAAGGGTATAGATGCGAGATGTTTGTCCCCCCTTGGAGTAGAGAGCGGCCAAGTGATTCCAAGCTTGTTTTACCGTCTCATCGTGACGGATTACAGGAAGACATTCATCAGACAAGCTGTTCGCCAGCCAAGTACGAACCAGCGCATCATTCGCATCCCAGTCAGTAAACTGGGCAGAGTCCGCAGGGGGAGGGTCATCGGTAAGATGATGACGCTTGCGCTGAGAGCGGAGAAGAAAAGTGAAGGAGACACTCCAGTCGGGATAATTGGGCCCCAACAGCTTAGAGACGGTGCCAAGATTCCCGGAAGCAGGAGGAGGAGGAGGAGGCGGTGGAACAACGACAGTAGACGAGGTGGAGCCATCAGAATTGGTCATCCTGGAAGAGAGGTCGCGCGGTTAGGAGGAGAGACCGCAGCGGGTAACAAGGGAAACCGGGCGGGAAGAAGAAGAAGCCGCGCGGATAGAGAGAGCAAGAAGACCGCGCGAACAAAAAACAAACCGTGGCGGGCAGAGAGGCCGCCCAAACAAGTCAGAACTCGTGCGAACAGAGAGAAATCGCGCGGATAGGAAGAAAAATATCTGCAGCGGTCACGATGGCAAACACCAGCGGCCAGAGAAGCCACGACCAAGCCGCAGAACCAAACAGAGGGAGAGAAGTCGGGCGGCTAGAAGACAGACCGCGCGAACAGAAGAGGAGGATAGAAGAATCCACTGGAGAAGAGAGCTTGCGCGAGCTGAAAGACAGGCCGCGGAGAGAGGGCAGAGGTCGCACGGACAGAAGAAAACACAATCAGGAGGACTAGATCGGGTCCTCTGATACCATGTAAGAAACGAACTAGAAACAAGCCGGAACGGGTATAACTGAAATTTTATTATCAGAAAAAGGTATCTATTACAAAGGTATGGCCTCCCTTATATAGAATGGAGGAGATAGGAGAGAATACAAATACCCAATGTGGGACTAAAAATACAAAAGACATCATCTACAAAGCTAACCGCCAAACCGCCAAGGAGACCGCCTAACCGTGCGGTTAGTAGGAACTAACCGCCCGGTCACTATCAGAGAACACGCAGCCGACCACCGAGATCCCAGAGATTAGCCGGCAGACCGCCTGGCAACCAAACCGCCAGACCGCCCGGCTACCAAACCGCCAGATTAGCCGGGCTGACCGCCCGGCCACCAGACCGCCAACCTTAGCCGCCTGTCCGCCCAGGTCTATACATCAACAATAAAGAAGAAAAGAAACACAATACAAAATACTTGCAAGGAGTGGAGATTTCACGTCGACAATTGTAAGAGATCCACGAACTGTGGTTGTTGGTCAAAAGCTGCCCAGGGATATAGGAAATTAGGGGGTGGAGATGAGGCTGTCCTTGCAGTCAGGAAGTCTGGATGTGGATGTATTCAACTGGAATGAAGATGGATGGTGTGGACTTGCGGTGAAAATGGGGGAAATGCAGTAACTTTATATGAAGAACCGGGGTTTGTTGTGGCTGAGTGGTTTGCGGCAGTAGTTGGAGATGTGGCGTGCAGTTGGTTTGTTGGATCATGCGACAGTAGTAGGAGATGTGAAGAAAGGGGCTTGCTGTGGAAGACAGGCGGCTGTGAAAAAGTTTGCGGGAGGAAGATGGTGAATAGGGACAAACAAAAGGCGGTTTTGACGTTGTCGTGCGGGAGTGGATTCAGAAGAACAGTGGGATAACGATCGTGGGTGACTGATGAGATTAGGGCGATGACAAACTACAACGGGAGGGGATAACTTGCAGCGAGGGTTCACGGGAGGTGGATCTGCCATGGAAGCGAAGGATCGTGCGACCTAGGGTGAAATGCCGAGCGGCTTGCTTACGATTTCAATCGAGAGGTTTGACGATGATAGGGAGCAGGTGGTTTCTGAAATCGAGAGGCTTAGGAGAGGAGAGTTGCGATGAAACTGAGTAGTGAGTGAATGCGTGTGAGGGGTCATGGGATAAGCAGTGGGTTTATGGGAAAATGAAAGAAAATGGGATAATAATGCAAGAAATAACCAGGACGTCGCACCTCGGGGTTTCACGGTGTCACGCCACGAGTGCTTGTCTATTCTTGATTCGCTCACAAAATAAACTATGCCTGAAACTAAAATCCTTCATTTCTATTTATAACGAGAGAGGTGGTTGAGCACCCGACGCAAATGACTATGATTGACCGTTATGCACAGTGTCCTAAAATACTAAATACAAGTCCAAAAAAGATACATAGAAAAAGTAAAACGGCGCTCCTGACGCGCTCGTGGTCTCGGATCGTCAATCCAATCGACGCCTTCTGTGCGAATACATAAATGTGGGCCCCATCGAGTAGTGGCTTGCAGTTCAACATCGATCCTCATCAACTCCCCTCAACTGAAAAACATCCTTCTCCGATAAATGGAAATGATCTAACTGACATCAAAGATCAGGGGCAAGTCTATCAAGCTCCATCATTGTTATCCAAGTTTCCTCAAAGGTGGAGTGCCCATTTCAATGCACTAAGGACACATTGGGTCGTCTGGGATGATGGTGCACTTGTGCGCCATAATGTCGATAATGCTCTCAGCTCTCACGTCTCATGCTAGTGGATCCAGAAGTACCGGCGGAATCACGGGAGATGCAGGCAAGTCCGCAGGTGCTCGTACAAGGTGATCAGGGGAAGAATCGAGCTGTATCTGGGAGGGTGCTGGAGGTGGCTCAAGGTATTGATCCCTATGCTCTAGAGGCTCAAAGTACTGTGTCAAATATTCCGTATTAAATACGAGATAAGTACTCATATCTACGTGGAGATCGATCTTGTGGGCATTTGTTCCAATCTTCTTTACAATCTTATAAGGAACCATTTGTGTAGGTTGTAGTTTCTTAGTAGCTCCTTGTGGGAGCCTCTCTATGCGAATTAAGATCATGACCTGCTTGCTCACTTGAAAGCCGACAATCCATGCTCACTACTCCTTTTGGGTGTTGGAACCTGAATTTTCCGAGAATACTGATCAAGTATTACTAATCTACCGAGAGAAAACCCACGTAGAAAGAGTATTACTAATCTTCTGAGAACAAATTCACTTAGGCCTGGTTTGGCGCGGCAGGAGTAGACGGGGCGGGAGGAGCCGTGGCCGCCGTTAGAACTGGAGGGGGGAGGCTGCCGATCAAAACCGAGCTTTTTCTCCATTTTTCATGGCGGCGGGAGCAGACTCCGCAGCCAGCCATTTGTTTACCCACCGTGCAGCGGCATTTGCTGCAAACGGAGGGGGAAAACGCCGCGCCAAATAAGGCCTTAGAGAGAGGAAAGGAGATGCGAGCTTGTTTTTGATGAAGAGACTTCGGCTAACCAATGAGTGTTTATGAATACCTCGGAGAAAACTCATTTTTAAATGCTAGCGTTTTAAAAAGTGGGCATTCATGTGTTGAGGGTCCAAATTCTCTCTCTCTCTCTCTCTCAGTTTTTGTAATTCAAAAGTATGTGGTGTGCAACCCCTAATTTAGAAAATTTTGAGGGGAGATCGTGGTAAAAATACGTGAAGGGCCATGAGAGGGGTTTACTGAGTAGACCTCGATGAGGATCCTTGAGAGGTTGCCCAGGGAGAGCTTCCCGGGAAGTGCATTCAGTCACATGAGTTTACAAAAACCTCACCTGTACGTAACAGATCATTTTACAGAATTAATAACACTGTTCTTCTTTTCTTCCAATTAGATTTTGAATGCCGAAGAGGAAATCAAACGAAGAAGCATTCAGTCTGCCGCCGCACGACAATCTGCTCCTTTGCAAGCAGATGCTCCGGCTCACATGAGTTTCGCCGCAAGAAATCCTTCCAAAATTAGTGTAGATGTGAGCTTCCGTTGTGACATAAGCGGGGAAACAGATGTCACCGCCAACCAAACCGCTCAAGGGCGTCAATGGCCTCCAATGCCCACCCCGTCACCATCCACAACACCCATCAGCAAAACTCCGCGCGCGCCTTTCCACCACAGCACGGTAATTATCAAGGAATCAAACTCTTCCCTCATCCAGCGAAGCCATTGTGCCGCCAAAGTAGATCTTTTTTGAACGAAAAATTTGTGTTCGTTCAAAATATTAGCTGCCGTGTTCAAATTAATTTCTGATGCCTCGAACACGTGCAGGTCCGTTCTCCGCACGGAGCCGTTCCTTATCAGGCCACAACATCAAGCTCGTTGATGGCTGGGTTGACCACAAGCCCGGCATGCTTTGTTCCTGCCACGGTTTCCGTCTCTGGAACCCATTTTGCGGCGGCATCTTCTCCATCGCCCGCAGCATCTGCAGCTGCTTTCTCGCCTTTCAGGAATTTTCGCTCATAATCAATTCAACGGCTTTCGTAGTTTTTCCCAGCTGCCAAAACTTTCTATGCAATCTTCTCTAGGGTTGCTTCATGTGGTTGGATGTAAATGTAATGGTTCAAACTGAATATTGTTTGGTCCTCACCATCTTCTCTAGGAAATGGAATGTTCTTGGAAGTCAATGCATTGACTTGAGGTATGGCAAAGATTTTACTCAAAGTTTGAAGATCAGATTATTAGGGGATCTACAGCCTCTGTTTAGTTGACATTTTAGTGATTCTTCTGTTGAAGATATTATGTTCAGTTGAAATTTTAGTGATGCTGCTGTTGAGGATGCAATTTTGTTCATAATCTTTGTTTGGCTCAGTTATAAATCTTCCTTTGTGAGCTCCATTTTATGATGAAAATTAGTTTTTTTTTCTTTCTTTCTTGGTGGCAATCATAACAGTTGTCATGACAAACTCACATTTTATGATGGTAGTGTTTTTAGTTCAAACTCGTTGAAGCAAAAAAATGTCGCGCCAAACAGGCCCCGGATTCAATTAAATGAAAACTCATCGTGGATTGATTTCAAAACAACAACAACACTCAAACCTTTATCCCACTATAGTGGGGTTGGATATATGGATCCTTTGTCGCTATTGTGTCCTATCTTGGGTTATAATCTCACTAATTCTCAAGTATATCATGTCTTTCCTTATAGTTTCATTCCAAGTCTTTATTGGGCTACCCCTCCCTTGTTTAACATGCCCAGTGACTAGACTTTCACAGTGCCTAGCAGGTGCATCTAATGGTCTCCTTTGTCGAGCTTCTCGCATCTTCTATGCAATTGGTGCTACTCTTGTCTCATCCCTGATACATTTATTTCTAATTTTATCTAGTCTAGTGTCTACACATCCACCTAAGCTTTTTCATCTCCGCAACTCTCATTTTTTGCTCATGTACACAATTCACTGCCCAACACTCAAAGTCATAGAGCATCGCTGGTCTAATCGCAGTACGATAGAACTTGCCCATAAGTTTTAATGGTACTTTACGATCACACAAGATTCCCGACGCGCCTCTCCACTTCAACCAACCCGCTTGGATTCTATGTGTAACATCTTTATCAATACGTCCGTCTTTTTGAACTATCGATCCAAGATATTTAAAACAGTGAATTGATTTAAAAAAAAACTAAAATTTGAGGACTTAATTATATTATAACTTCTTCATAAAAACGCTCACATGAATACGCACCAACGCAAACATTGACAATCACTATTTTATGTTGTTGGCCTTCATATTTTCTTGAGGTGTTTTTAATGCATAATAATTCGCCTATTATAATTAATGTAGGAGTATAATGAATATGTGTTAACTTATTTTTATATGTTACACCATCCCATATTAAATATGGTATTAATTTATTCTGAGATATCAAAATCTAAGGTTCCAGATTGTACAACTAGCTTTGACTGCTCTCCTCATATACTGCCTTTCTAACTTCTCCCTCTTGGGCCATGACTTCCTTCTTATAGGGTTATGTTCCCCAATCTCTCCTCAAAGTTTGCGTAATTACAGGTTGTATCCCTCTAACTTTTGAAATTACAATTACCCCCTTCAACATTTATATTTCGTAACATTAGTGGGCACTATACTTTTGTGCAATTATGTTATGAAATGTAAAAATTAAGGAGAGATTTTTGCAATTTTGAAAATTAGAGAGGTGCAAGCTGTAATTACCCAATTTTGAGGGGAGGTCTCGGTAAATAACCCTTTAATTATATGGTATATCCATGACTCTTAACTAGTTTATAGCCGTCTATCGTAACCTCCCATATAAGCTTGCAAAATTACATGTTGTACCCCTCTATCCTTTGTACTCAAAATATCCTCCTCCTAAGTAAGTTTACACTTCACAACATGTGTAGGAGAGTGTTTTTGTGCATGCTTCTTATGAAATGTAAGCTCAGATGGGAGAGATTTATGTAAACCAGGGGTTTAACTTGTAATTATTAAACAAATCCTAATTATTTCAATATTTTTCATTAATTTGATAAAATCAAACCCAAGTTAATTTTAAAAGCAACAAAGTTAATTTGGAGCACCAAAATAATAATTGTTGGGGATGAAACACATTTTATAGAAAATAGGTGTGCATATATCCACACCCCAATGATCCCCACCCAAAAGGAGCGGGATCATGGGTTTGACCCTGCGCGATCATCGCGCTGATCCCCCGCGCACCGATCCCACTATGCATAATGGGGAAACCGCCGCACCTCGTCGGCGGCGGGTGGCCGACCTCCCCCCCTGGACGCTGGTCGCCCGCCCCCGTTCACCGCACCGGCCGCGGCCGAGAGAGCGACTGAGGGGTCGGCCGCCCGGGCCGCCCCTTTCTCGGCCGCCCGCACGGCCCAAGGGGGCGGCCGCCCGGGCCTCCCCTTCCCTCGGCCGCCGGCGCGCAGCCGCTCCTCCCCGGCCACCGTCGGCGGCCCTCCCCGCGCTGGCGAACTTGGCGACAAGTTCGCCAGCCGCCCGTGGAGGCCCGCTCCCGCCGTCCAATCAAGGGGAAGCGTCCTCGGCCGTTCGATTCGCGCGTAACCACCCAATAACCACCGGCTTAGTGGGGGAATTTAATTAATATTTTATTATTTTATTTATGACGATTTCCAAATAGCGAAATACGTGCATTAAAACTATATTAAAAATAACCATGATGGTGATTATGGTGTGCGGATAACCGCGTAACCACCATAACCACCATCCGGAGCCTATAAAAAGAGCCTCAGACCTCCTCATTTATCTTTTTTCTCTTAAGAGTCTTCTTCTTCTTCAGGTCGAAGCCCTGCCAATTTCCTCATCCGAACCACACCCGAACCGCACTCGAGCCACAGCCAAGCCACAAGCGGGTCATTTCAAAGCCACCCGACGAAGCCAAATCGTTCAAGTTCCAAGCGGCTCCTGCAACTGCAAGACCAAGTGCTCCGCCTCCCATCCAGAATCGGCAAGCCGCTATCCGAAGACCACCAGCGCAAACGGCAATTTGTAACAACTCCCGGCGCAACGGCCCGTCGTCCGCCGCGTGCAGTGTTCTCTCACCTCATAATTGTAACGAAAGGTGTTCTGTCACCCTCGGCTTCACAAACCAGCTGTAACCTCCAGAAAATAGTGGATTTTGACATGCACAGATCCGGTCACGTGATTTTTTACCCAGTTGATAGGTTTTTCCACGTTAAAACTGTTTGTGTACAATCAACCTACTCTTTTGATTGTGTGCGCACTCGACCGTTGCGAGAGCTAAGATGGTTCAAATTTTCCGGCCCGACCGGGACGTAGAGTTAGGTCACAACAATAATAATAGTAATAATAATAATAATAATAATAAATGATTAATTCAAAACATGAAAAATATTGAATGTGGCAACAGCATATTCAATGCTTGAAGCACAGCCTTAAAGGGAAAGCCTGCTTTATCATGAATGCATGACATTGATGGTCAGCTTAGTTCTGACCATAGCCTTTCATGAATATTTATTGGAGTATTTATTGACTCACATAATTTTTGCTTTGGACTGCCCTACATCTTTATTATTGACTGTTCATTTTTGTGAATTTTACATTTGAGCACAAAGTATCAAATTCATCAGGACCATTCATTTTTGTGAATCTTACATTTGAACGTTAGAATATCCAGCTCATCGTGACCGTTCATTTTGTAAATCTTACATTTTAATGTTATAATATCGAATATCAAATTTATCATGACCGTTCATTTTTATATTTAACGTACGCGTACAAAGAACCCGGCACGCGCAGTAAATTTTCTTGGGTACGGGCGTGGACCCAGAAAGTGAGCCAATGAGGAGGCTTCATTCAGTGGGGCCCGCGCAAAATGTATGAGAGACATCGCCTATTCGCAGTGGGGCCCATTGCATGAAGTCTTCTCATTGGTCCCGTGCGCCAGCTGGCGTTCAGGACCCGGACACAAGTTTTGCTCCCACAATACACAGTTTTAAAAATTGGGTCCGCCAGGAGGACCTAATGGAAGGTCCGGATGAGATCTAATCGTTCACAGTTTGATCAAACAGTCAGCAAAATACACAGTTTTAAAAATAAAAAAAAACCGATCGAATTTTAAAAAATGGAATATCCGACCGGATTTTTAAAAAAAACATTTTTTATAAACAAATAAGGTCTTAAATTAAAGATAAAAATAATCTAATTAAGATTTTATAATTTATTTTTTTTAAAAAAAATTTTACATGATTAAAATCAGTTTTTTGTCAGCGGACCTAAAGGAAGGTCCGCTCGTCGGACCCAAAAATTTCACCACAAGCAGGCCCCCTAATTATTCATTATCATTTTTAAATTATATGAATTATAGTTCATTTGTGAATTGTGAATAATAGGTTCTAATTTAAATGTTAATTCCAAATATGTCATATGACATTGACAGTCAGCTTAGGTCTGACCATAGTCTTTCATAAGTATTCATTGTAGTATTTATTGCCTCACATAACATTTGCTCTGGTCTGCGGCCTCTGCCCTACATCTTTATTATTTTGAGCATTTTGAACATCAAATTCTATCATCACCATTCAATTTTTGAATCTTACATTTCAACCTTAGATCGAATATCAAAATCATCACTACCGTTGATTATGTGAATCTTACATTTGAACGCGTTAGAATATAAAATTCATCGGTTTATTTTGTTAATCTTACATTTAGGTCCCGTTTGGGAGAGTTTTTTTTTTCTTCCTTTTTGTTTTCTGAAAAACGTTACCGTCCATAACATTGTGTTTGTTTTACGGAATGACAACTTTCTAAAAAAGGTAAAATAACTCCTTTTGAATGACAAGTGTTTTCCACTGATATAGAAAACAAACAGAATATTATGGACGATGTCAATTTCTGAAAAACAAAAAAAAAGAGTAAAAAAGCTCTCCCAAACATCTCATAGCAACCTTCATCTATGACATGATATAACTCCACCATTTTTTTGCACTTGTTTTAGAGCTTGTTTTATGTAGAGCAAATTTTTTTATCCATAAACTAAATATTTAATCATTTATTTGAATTAAATATCATGTATCAGTGTTGTGGGTCACTCGTGGCGTTTGTGAACCGGTCAAAAATGAACCGTTCTAGCTCGTAAGCGAGTTGAGCGTGCAAACAATAAACAAGAAAATACTGACGGATGGCAAGAGAGTTTTTTACATGGAAAACCCCCCACAAAGGAGAAAAATCTTGGGGCCGTGTCCGTGCCGGGCCAAATTTCACTATCAGCTTCTTTGTGAGTAACATGGAGTAAAATGCTCGAGGGTGACATGCAACCACTTGTTACAAGTAATAGAGATGTTTGAGGGTGACATGTCACCGCTTATTACAATGGTTTTTTCGGACTGCTAGAGTCAGCAAGAAGTACAATGATGGAGGTTGTGCTCAGAAGCTATATGAAGCAGTGAAATTTGCAAGTTGTTCTCTGGTCTTGAGCGATGTGCTCGTGAAATCTGGAAACTGCGTCTAGTTCTCTGTACCCTAGTATTCGGGTTAGGAGTAATGTGCTCGGTGCAATCTGAAAGCCTTACTTGCTACTCTATTCAAGAGCAGCGAAGTCGAGAGCAATGTCCTCGGTGCAATCTGGAAGTTGTTCTTGGTGCTCCATTCCCGAGCAGCGGAGTCTGGAGCAACGTGCTTAATGTCGGGATTCGAAGCGGTGCTGTCGTGCAGAATACCTGATGCTGGCACAAGTAATATAACAGAAAACACAAAAGCACAAAAGGACACCAGAAATAACGTGGTTCCCCAAGAATGGGTACGTCCACGGGCGGGAATGGCAGTCACAATCTCATTCAACACAAATACACAGTGTTACAAATGGGGATAAATTACCCTATACAAATGAGATAAAAAGTGACTCCCGGATACCTTGCGGCAAAACGGCCAAAGAAAGAGGAAGTTCCTCACGGCCAAGCACGGCGGCAACCCAAACTCCGACGGCGTCTCCCCAAAACTGCAGCAAGCAGTAGCCTTTCCCAAACCCGGCGCAACGGTGGCGGCGCCGGCAATCCTCCTCTCACACAGCGGCGGCGCTCTCCTCCAAAGCAACGGCGGCGGCGGCTCTCCAAAGTAGCGGCGGCGGCCCAACAAGGCAGCGGCGGCGACGGCGGTCAGAGCAGCGGCGGCGGCGGTCTGCCTCCAGCGAGAGGCGACGGTAGAGAGAGAGAGAGAGGCCAAAAATTTAGAGAGAGAGAGGTAGAGAAACGGCGGAAGAAGGGGAGGAAGATGAGTCGGGCTTGTTTTTCTAGGGCTGCAGGGAAGGTTTTATATATAGGTTTTTAATAATTAAAACCAAATAAATAAAAACCCAAAAATTCGGTTCAGGAAATCTGAATAAAGGCAGAACTCGCGAGGTTGCAACCTCATTTTCCAGGTTGCAACCTCTCGGCCAGAATTTGAAAAATTCAGAAAATCGCCCCGGAAAATTTCCTGCGCGCCCGGAGGTTTTGGTACGAGGTTGGGAGTTAATGGAGGCAAAATCCTAACAAACTCCACCTGCCGAGATAACTCCAACCAACCAAGTTGCCACCAAGAACGATGCAAATCGCATCAACTGAATCTGCTCCCGCCAAGGGCAGATAAAGTGAACTCCTTCAATCTGAGTAGTACACAAACTGGACTGACGTGACTACTCAGAAATGCTCCACCTGAAGCAAAGGTCTAACTGCTCCACCTCCAGCGGTGGTCTCCCAAAGCAAAAGAAAATATCACAGACTCCAGAAATGATGTGCGCGGGGGAGAGAAAAGATAAATGCAAACACATCAACAATTGAATGCAGGCAAAACTGATCTCAACATGGATAAAGAGAACCCCTATACGAGCTAATCAGGAAATGTTGATTAGACACACACACTAAGCTCATGTGACGAAGAGGAGTAACAATGAAAGAGCTTAGGTACTAGGGTGAAAACAAAAGCATTCATACAACGGAGTAGTGACCAGAATAAATACCCAAAGACAGGTTATAAGAAAGATAACAAGAATAACATGAACATAATGAGGGGAAAGGAAAGCAAGCAACATAGGGAACAAACAGAACAGGAAGCACGAACATATAAACGGAAAGTATAGAAGAGCAGAGAGAAGGATGACCTAGATGAGGTTGTCCCCCACATCCTCAAAGCACAAGGATATGTCAGACTTCCCCTTTTCATCACCAGTGCTCTTTCCTTTATCTTTGTTCTGAAGCTTCCAACAGTCCTTGATCACGTGACCCTTCTTCTTGCAATATTTGCAGTATAAATCTGAGATGCCCTTTGACTTAGACTTGCCCCCTCTATCAGAACCAGAATGACCCCGAGAGTATAGAACGGAGTCTTCAGTAACATGAGAACCTGAAGACCGACCTTCCGGATGTCATCTGAGAGTAGGGCCGCAGTCACCTCTTCCAAGTCCAAGACGTCCTTACTGTAGGTAAGGGTAGTAACCATGCTCTCATAGAGCTTTGGAAGAGAGTTCAAAAGGATCACTGCTTTGTCCTCTTCATCCACCTGAATATCCATGCTGAGACACTCAGATAACAGTCTGTTGAAACTGTTCAGGTGGTCATGAATAGAGGATCCCTCCTTCATGCTAAACTTGTAAAGCTGCTGCTTGAGGTAGATCCGGTTGGGGAGAGACTTTGTCATATAGGTACTCTCCAACTTTGCCCAAATGCCAGAGGCAGTCGTCTCTGAAAGAACTCCATATAGCACGTCATCATGTAAGCAAAGCTGTATGGTGGACAAAGCTTTGAGATCCATGTCCTCCCACGTACGATCAGAAACCTCAACATCCTTACTGGCCTTTCCCAGTAGGGCACGGTGTAAGCCTTCTTTTATAAGAAGTGCACGAACTTTGACCTGCCATAGACCAAAGTTTTGTTTCCCATCAAACTTGGCCACAGCACCAGGAATAGACGAAGCCATCGAGAATGGAACGCAGAAACTGCACGAAACCCAAAACTTGAGTTGGCGACCTCAGCAGTGCACAACTAAGGGGATAGCCAGCGGACCAACGGTCGTAAACTACCGCACCCAAGTGTACACTCGAGATCGGAAACAACTCGTCCTTTAAACAAAAGTGTCAGCCCGCAACCTCCCTCTGATACCACTTGTCGGGATTCGAAGCGGTGCTGTCGTGCAGAATACCTGATGCTGGCACAAGTAATAATAACAGAAAACACAAAAGCACAAAAGGACACCAGAAATAACGTGGTTCCCCAAGAATGGGTACGTCCACGGGCGGGAATGGCAGTCACAATCTCATTCAACACAAAATACACAGTGTTACAAATGGGGATAAATTACCCCTATACAAAATGAGATAAAAAGTGACTCCCGGATACCTTGCGGCAAAACGGCCAAAGAAAGAGGAAGTTCCTCACGGCCAAGCACGGCGGCAACCCAAACTCCGACGGCGTCTCTACGACGACGGCGTCTCCCCAAAACTGCAGCAAGCAGTAGCCTTTCCCAAACCCGGCGCAACGGTGGCGGCGCCGGCAATCCTCCTCTCACACAGCGGCGGCGCTCTCCTCCAAAGCAACGGCGGCGGCGGCTCTCCAAAGTAGCGGCGGCGGCCCAACAAGGCAGCGGCGGCGACGGCGGTCAGAGCAGCGGCGGCGGCGGTCTGCCTCCAGCGAGAGGCGACGGTAGAGAGAGAGAGAGAGGCCAAAAATTTAGAGAGAGAGAGGTAGAGAAACGGCGGAAGAAGGGGAGGAAGATGAGTCGGGCTTGTTTTTCTAGGGCTGCAGGGAAGGTTTTATATATAGGTTTTAATAATTAAAACCAAATAAATAAAAACCCAAAAATTCGGTTCAGGAATTCTGAATAAAGGCAGAACTCGCGAGGTTGCAACCTCATTTTCCAGGTTGCAACCTCTCGGCCAGAATTTGAAAAATTCAGAAAATCGCCCCGGAAAATTTCCTGCGCGCCCGGAGGTTTTGGTACGAGGTTGGGGAGTTAATGGAGGCAAAATCCTAACACTTGAAAGGAGATCTTCGAGTATTTGCAAGAAAGCCTACATGGATCTTCGAACGTCTCTGAAGATCTTCAAGGAAGTCTTAAACGTTTCAATCTTATCGGAGTTGTTTCTCCCTCATCTGGCAACCGTTTTTGACGTATAAATAGTCAAAATTCATTGCCTCGCGATCGCTTTTGTCGCCCGCGCTGTAGGGCGGGGTTGTCGAGGCTAGTGCGCCATGTTACCATGCGTGCAGCGGCGACGTTGGTGGGCGGGTTTGATCGTGGAGTTAGTGGGCTGTTTTTTTCTCAACCTCACTCTCCCCGCTAACGTAGTGGTGTTGGTGGGTCTATTGATGGCAACCCATTTTCCCTACAAATGAAAGGGTCCCCATCAATAGTCACTCTCAATCGTCGCATGCATGATCTCCTATTCTCCTCTCTTGCCCAAATTAACATTTTATATTTTGTTTCTCAATTTTTTTTATTTATTTGTTTTTGTGGAATTCATTTTATTTTTTTTTATTATCTTTAAAAGCACTAATCCTTAAACTCTAAAAATATGACTCTAAAAAAACATAAACAAAATATCTAAATAAATTTCTAATGTTAAATAGTTACTTGAAGTTACCACAATAACTCACAAGGCCACACAAGTCTCATGGTTAACAAGAGAAGCATAAGAAGAAGTGGCCGCCGCCCGAAGGAAGAAGCCGAGGACTTGAGCTCAATCATTTTTTTATTAAAAATAATTATAAAATATTAATTAATTTTTTTTGCCGATCCTACTTTGTTTTTTTTTTTTTTTTTTGTTAAAATCGGACCGAAAATTAAATCAGACATCGCATAAATTCTCATTTATGCTACCCGTAAGTAAACATTGCTACTTCAGGATGCCCTCAGCCCCTCGCCCTCATGGCCCAAGGTGAGAGGCTGTGGAGGCTCGGAGCCGCGTCCTCCTCTTCAAGACTGGTCGGAACAGGTTTGCCGATGAAGAACAGATCGGCGACTAATCTCCTGCTGCTAGCCGCCTTCGCCTTCGATGGAGTCGAGCAAAATGCAAGCGATCAGAGAGAATTAAGGCTCCCGATTCATGCGGTCGCAACCGCTTGGCCGGTGAAAATAAGTCCTCCCAAACGGAGCCTAAAACGCAAACACGGCATGAGATCACGTTCGCGTTTGGCCTTATCAAACCGAGCCTTTTTAAAACTTTTAATAATTCACCCAAAATAGATCGACATCACTGAACTACACTGAATAGTACATTAATATATATCACTACACATCCACACGAACCCACACACAAAAAAAACAATTAAAAAGTCAAACCTTAAACTCTAATTACCCAAAAAAGTCAACGACCAAACGGAAAAAAAAAAACAGTTACATAATAACTTCCTTCAGCTTAAATAAACACACGAGCACGGTACACGTGCATGCCTTGCCACCTTCCCAATCGGCTACTCATGGAAGAATTCCGCCGCCGCCGCCGGCTCCACCTCCTCCACCTAGACCGCCTGTACCACCTAACCCTCCGGGGACCCCGAATCCGCCGCCAGGTCCTCCCAAGCCGCCGAAACCGCCGCCCGGTCCTCCTAAACCGCCGAAACCGCCGCCAGGTCCTCCCAAACCGCCGAAACCGCCGCCCGGTCCTCCTAGACCGCCGAGGCCGCCGCCCGGTCCTCCTAGACCGCCGAGGCCGCCGCCCGGTCCTCCTAAACCGCCGAACCCGCCGGGTCCTCCTATACCACCGATGGCGCCGCCTCCGCCGCCTCCTCCGCCCATTCCGCCGCCGACGACACCGCCTACACCCCCGAGTCCTGGTAGATTACCAACGCCGCCGGTGACGCCGCCGACCCCCGGGAGGCCACCGGGTCCCCCGCCGACGTATCCGCCCCCAGTTCCGATGATGATGTTCTTCTGGTCCGAAGTGCCCGCGGTTACCTCAGAAGTCGCCGGGACTTTCCTGGCCTGCGTTTGAGAAAGCAATATAAGCACAGAAAGCAACACCAAACACCTTCCCATTACTCTCTCTCTCTCTCTCTCTCTCTCTCTCTCTCTCTCTTTCTCTCTAGATTTCTCAAAAACATACACAGGTTTCCGGGACTGAGCCCTGGGATTATAAAGGAAACGAAACGAGGAGTGATGAAAAAGGTGGGGGAAAACCAAAAAAAGGTTTTTAGCATTTTTCACCCTCTAAATATGTGGTTTGTCATTTTGCATTTTAATTTTTAAAATTGGCATCTTTCATCTCATAATTATCGATTTCTGACACTATGCACCTCGAAGTTCGAATTTCAAAGATATTCAAGTCTAGGCAGCACAAAAAATGGTCATTCAAGTATATTTAGTTTCGGGCAGCACGGGTAATCTTGGATGCATGCAAAGTGTCAAAATAAGTATTTTAGGTGTTGCCCGGAGCTAAATATCATTGAGATTTCGATATTGGAGTGCAAAGTGTCGAAATCGATAACTGGGGGAGGGGGATTCGGGGGGAGGGGGAGAGAGTAAAATGTACTCATGTACTTTAAAGTGCGGACATCCAACGGCTCGTGTGGATGCCCGCACACATTTCAAAGCAAACACATCTTAGTTCGCTTTGAGATGTGTGCGAGCATCCAACGGTCCGGTAAAGCACAGGGGATGCTCTTTATCTCGCCACCACCCCCCACCCCCCCACCCACCCCCGATTTGAAGGGGGCAAAGTGCTTATTTTAAAGATTTGGGGTGCAAAATGCCAAACCCCATAATTTCAGAAATAATTTTTGGGTCCGGGTAGCATTCTTGGAGGAAGGAGCGCGAGTTTCGATCTCGTCATTGGATCAATCCTGATCGCAGTCAGATCTAGCGTGTGCTCGACTATTTTTTTTTCTTTTCTCCATTTATTGATCAAATCTAAAATCAAGCGGTCATTTCAACTCACGCTCCTTCCTCTGAAAATGTTAGCAGGACCCAAAAATTATTCTAATTCCAGGGGATGCAAAGTGCTAAAAGCCCGCACAAAAAATATGCGAAGAATCTCTGGCGGTATGGAATGATGGATCGCCGTTCATTTGAATGACGGACGGCAATCAACCTTTCTTCCCGGTGAAAACTACTTCAGGACACACAGGGTTGTGTGCGAGTAACAGGTGACAGCTAGAAGAAGTAAATGAAAACACAGTAAAATCACCTGCAAATCTATAAACGTACGGAGCTGACACGGCGCGTGGGCGGGACGGACGGAGGCTATCGTTCCGTTAACAGAGAGAAATTCAAATTATATTCTAATTATTAATAATTTGAAAATACATAAAATATGGGGAGGGAATGAGGGATGATCCTCCCCGATTTATAGCCGTAGGATTAAGGATTCAGATGCCATAAATAATTGAAAAAATGATGTGTTAAAATAGTCAGTGTCCAAAAAAAGTCCGATCGGGTCCGTCTGGGCTCGATCAGTCTCGGGCTTTTGTCAGGCCGGGCTAAATTTAAGCCGGATTGGGCCGGTCTCGGGATCCCTTCAAAAGAGGGAGCCCGATTAGGCCCTTCAGGCCGGCCTGAATTAAAAAAGCCGGGATAAATTATCCCGCCTAATCATAGGCGGGATTAATCCGGCCTATGATTAGCAGGATTAATCCCGCCTGATCAAGCGGGACTAAATCCCAGGCGGGATTAATCCCGCCTGACGCCTGGCGGGATTAAAATCCCGCCGGGCTTTCCTTAGCCCGATGTCTGGCTCAGGCTAGCCCGGCGCCCGGGCTTTGCCCGGCCCGGTGTAATGGTCCGGCCCGAACAGCTCAGGGACTGCCGCACCCGATCATGGGCCGCACAGTATGGCCTGGACACCGACGTCGTTAACAAGGCCTGCAGGCCGTACACCCCAACACAAATCTCCGCGGCAGGTTGTTGCCAAAGGATTTCGAACCCGAGACCTTGATCATAACACTCTCTTCCAACAGAGCTGATCACCAACTGAGCTGCAGCTTAGTTGGTGATCAGCTCTGATACCAACTGTCACAACCCGCATTTTCCGAGCATTTAAAATACTATCAGAGTACGGGAACTACGCATTGTGATGTCACGTCACGTAGGGGACAACTACTGACGTTAAGGCAACTCATCGTCTCTCGCAGCTTATAAAAATCATTTTAAAACTCAATGTGTTCCAAATATGATTTAATCAAGTATTTTTCCGCTGCATAAAACTATATCTTCAAACCATGGACTAGTTGATCCACCTAGCCGAGGGACACGGCTTCGCAAATATTGTGCATAAATCATATTTGGAACACATTGAGTTGAAAAATGATTTCTATAAGCTGCGAGAGACGATGAGTTGCCTTAACGTCAGTAGTTGTCACCTACGCGACGTGACATCAAAATGCGTAGTTCCCGTACTCTGATAGTATTTTAAATGCTGGGAAAATGCGGGTTGTGACACCCGGGCCGGGCAACCGGTCAAAATGGGGGCCCGGTAAGGGCCCTAAGCTCGACTTTTACCGGGCCGAACCTAGCCGGGCTTTTGCCGGACCGGGTCCGGGCTTTTTCCCCATGACTTATAACAGACTCTGGTCATAATTAATCGGTGGCGCCAGACCCAAATTTTATGTCTAATTTAATTTGAACACTAATGAAAATTAAATATAAATGAAATGTGTGTAGTAGTATTCAGATGCCATAGGAATATTCAATATTTGGAGACTTGGAAGAATACGTTCTTGGAGAGCACACAAAAGACTGTAGAAGAAGAGTTGCGGAAACCGTGCAAATGTCCGTCGTTCACCCGCCGCATAAGAAGGGAGATGGACGTCGCCGGTTGCAGAAGAAGGGAGATGGGCGTCGCCCGTCGCAGAAGAAGGGAGATCGGGAGTTCGAGTTCCATTCGTCGCCTTCGTTTGTTCACGAATGGATTAATAGGGCACGGGGCACCAAAATGTTGGGAGGCGGAAGAGTGTTTTTACGTGAACCAAATATCTGGCATAACAGGGGTGGATCACTGTGCGCAAAATTTTTAACCAGGGCACATCCCAGGGTATGCCTGCACGCGGGTCCGCCCCCGGTCATAATAAGTCATTAATCTTTTCAATATTACTTTTTAACAATACGAGTGACAGACACGGGGCTCTACCCCTACAACCAACTGTGACAGTTGACCGACCGCGACAATGGACGAGAGACCCCAATTTCACATACGACAGTACCCCGATCACGACATTGTGGTATGGTGAACTTGTGATATTTGCTCCCGGACTCTGCAATACTTAATTTTTTCAATAATATTTGTATACTTTTATGCTTTGCTCTTACCTTACAATTGTTTGGGCAATCACTTTTTGGTTAAAATTGAGGTCTAACAACTAACCATGAGAATGTTATTTAAGTGCATTGCTGGTGCTGACACTTATATAAAGTTTGAGTACTTCACTTTGTATTTTGTCATTGTTTGTAGGGAATAAGAACAAGCTCACCAACGTTGCCGCTGCACTTGTATTGATTATACGAGTCTGATGGAGATCGTGCGACAATTTGACCTTCTGCATTTTCGGCTTCCACCCCGGGGGCATCAATATATAGAGGAGAAACATAGCTTAGAAATTACTTTCTTCAGATGCGACCAAAGCAGAAATCTGGGTGGACTCCCAAGATGTCTTCTATACGCTCTTCTGCTCCCAAAGCTTTTAAGGCTATAAACCCTCTAGCGCCGCCGAAGGTTGCCCGAGAAGAGTTTGATAACATTTTAAAGAAGTGTATTGAGCGACGAGAATTCTGGTGCGCTCGTAGTGACTATATGAGTCCAATGCAACTGACTGAGGTCATTTTCGAGCACGTTTGCTAAAAAAAATAATTTCGGTGTGCTTAATCGTGGCAAACGATGCGAACTAAAGTGATTGTTTTCACTAAAGAACCTCGGATTCAAATAAAACAAGTTGTGTTGCATTCGTAAGTATCATACAAGTTTAATGCCAATTGAAATAAGTCAATTTTGAGCTCATTTGCTCAATTTGACATTTCGACGTCGTTTGAACGCATAACGTTACTCAAAATTGTCATTTTCTCTAAATGACATCAAAATCTAATGAAACGAATTCTATTGCGTCTGTTATATTAAAATGGAAAGCACAGTTGCCAAGAAACAAAATAAATAAAGACTTTATATGGAGGAGATTAGACTTGTCACTTTCAATGTGCTGGTACAAGATGACAAGAGTCTTAAATAAGACTTAGAAATACACACACATTATATTACAACTGTAGTTTCTTTCTGCTTTTATAGTGCAGATGGCAGACGCTTCGTCTTCTTCATCCGTTGCGCCTGTTGGAGTTCCTTGCTCTTCACGAAAGCTAAGAGGCCTTTCATTTTTCTTGCATCTTCTCCTTTCTTGTTTGCACCTTTTGATTTCTGTCGTATCTCTCTTCTGTCTTCAGCTAGCTGCAAGCATCTTCTCAGTTTTGAAGCTTCTCTCAAGCTTACAGCTGTCTTTACCCCCTCTTAAGCTGAGAGATCTATAACCCCTATTTGAGAACGTAACTCAACAAATTTCGTTCTTGGTAGAGGTTTGGTAAGAAGATCGGCTAGTTGTTCTTTAGTTGATATTTGCCCAAATTTTATTTCTCCTTTTTCTAAGTTCTCCCGTATATGATGAAAGCGTATTTCGATGTGTTTACTACGCTTGTGAAAAATCGGATTTTTGGCTAGGGCTATTGCAGAGGTGCTATCACAGTAAATGATTACTGGTTCTTCTTCTCTTCCTTTTACTTCTTTCATCAGTCTTTTTAACCATAGGGCTTCGGTTACAGCTGAACTCAGGGCCATGTATTCTGCTTCGGCTGAACTCAAAGCAACAGTTTGCTGCTTTTTGGATGATCAAGAAATTGGTTTGTTGCGTCGAAGAAAATATAGCCGCTGGTACTTCTTCTGTCATCTAAGCATCCGCCCCAGTCTGAATCTGAATATCCAACTAGCTTTTCTTTTTTTTTCTCTTTTATAAAACAGTCCATATGATTTTGTCCCCTGAATATACCTAAGTATTCTTTTTGCAGCTGCAAGATGAATCTTTGTTGGTTTATTCATGAACCTGGACAATATATTGACTGATATTCTATGTCTGGACGAGTATTTGTTAGATAGATTAATGAGCCAATGAGACTTCTGTATACTCCTTCATCTGCTAATTCTCCTCCTTCTTTAACAAACTTTTCTGATGTACTCATTGGAATAATTACTGAGTTACAATTTTCAAGCTGGAATTTTTTAAGCAAGTCTTTGGCATATTTTTCTTGACATAGAGATATGCCATCAGGAGTTTGCTTAATCTAAATTCCTAAGAAAAATTTGAGATGACCTAGATCTGTCATCTCATATTTTTTTTTCATTTCACTTCTGAAATCTTCCATCTCATTAACATCATTACCAGTAATTACAAGATCGTCTACATAAAGGCAAAGAAGAACTAGACTGGATAAGTTTTTCTTTATATAGAATGATGAATCATAACTGCACCTTTTGTAGCCTTGTCTTTGAACATAAGAGTATATATTCAAGTGCCATGCCCTGGGAGCCTGCTTTAGTCCATACAAGGCTTTATTCAGTTTATACACTTTGTCTTCTTCTCCTGAAATTTCATATCTCCTTGGTTGTTGTACATATATATCCTCCTGTATTTCTTCATTGAGAAATGTTGATTTGACAGCAAGCTGGAATATGGGAAATTTATTTTGTGCTGCAAATGCTATGAGTTGTCTTATTGTTTCCATTCTGACTACAGGAGCATATGTTTCATTAAAGTCCAGTCCAGGAATCTAGGAATACCCTTTAGCTACTATTCTTGCTTTATATTTCAGGATTGATCCATCTTCATTTTCTTTGATTTTATAGACCCATTTTAGTCCTATAATTTCTTTGTTTGGTGGTCGGGAGACTAAGTTCCAAGTGTTGTTTTTAACCACCATTTTAATTTCCTCATCCATAGCTTTTCTCCATTCTTCACTAACTGCAGCTTCTTCAAAACTGGATGGAATAACTGCAGACAAAACAAGGTTACTGCTGAGATATATATCATTTAATAATCTCATTTTCTTGGGTGGTGATGAAGTTGAGCTGTCTGATTATGAATCATTGTAGGTATTAATTTCTTCAACTGAATCTGAAGGTTCATCCTCTTCTGATACAACCTCTGCCTCTGGCAATGATTGGATGGTGTCATGAAATGAGATTGTGCCTTTAGATGATGAAGTCTGCTCACTATCTGATACCCATTTCCATTTTTCCTCTTCATTAAAAATAACATCTCTAGAAATACATAGTTTATTTGTTCTTGGGTTAAACAATCTGAACCCTTTTGATTCATCACTGTAACCAATGAACACACACTTTTCACTTTTTTTATCAAGCTTGTGCCTTTCATCACTATGTTTGTAGGCATAAGCAATACACCCAAAAATTTTAAGGTGTTGTATCTTTGGTTTTTTGTTGTGCAAAACCTCAAATGGAGTTGTCTTTTCCAAAGATTTTGTGGGTGATCTGTTTAATATATAGACAGCTGTGTTTGCTGCCTCAGCCCATAACTTGAATGGCAGAGATTTTTCTATCATCATAGTTCTGAACATTTCACTTACAGTTCTATTTTTTCTTTCAACTACCCCATTCTGTTGTGGGGATTTACTTACTGGAAGTTGTCTAATAATCTCATTGGTTATGCAGTAATTTGAAAATTCTGTTGAGTTGAACTCACCTCCCCTGTCGGTTCTTAGCACTTTTAAGAGAAAACCATATTGTTTTTCTGCCATCTCTTTGAATTGTTTGAAGAATTGATAAGATTGGGATTTGAACTGTAGAAAATAAATCCACATAAACCTTGAATAATCATCTACAATGAGTAAGTAATACCTTTTATTACCAATTGAAGCTTCTGGTGAAGGCCCCCATAAATCAGCATGGATGAGCTCTAGTGGTTATGTACTGCTTCTTTCACTTTTATGAGGAAAAGGAGTTCTATGATGTTTGCCCAATGTACATTCTTCACAGAAAAAAGGATCTGATCGTATTGATGGCAGGCCTTCTACTAGTTCATCTTGATACAATCTTCTTAAGTTTTGAATATTTAAATGTCCATACCTCTTGTGCCATAGTTTAATTGATATACTATGTTGATTGATGCAGGAATAAGCGAGTGTCTTTCCTGGTTTCAAAATTAGTGGGAAGACTCTATTCTTTGTCATTGGCACTGATAATATGAGCTGAGCATCTTTATCAAATATATCACAATGTTCTTGTGAAAATAGTACCTTATGTCCCATTTGTATCAACTGGCCGACACTTAAGAGGCTTTGAGCAAGGGAGGGAACAAACTGGACACCGTCAATGTGCTTTGCTTCTTTTTCTTTTTCTGTTTGGACAATAATTGTCCCATTTCCTTCTATTTGCTCTAACCTTCCATTTCCAAGTGCAACTTCAGACTTCTGACTTTCATCTAAAGATGCAAAGTAACTTTTGTTTCCTGTCATGTGACAGGAGCACCCACTGTCTATATACCAAATATATTCTTTTCTTTTATCTTCTTCACCCATGTAGAATAGATGTTCTATTTTCTTCTCAACATACTTGGCTTCTTGGTTTTTAGAGAACCAACAGTCTTTTGCAAGGTGAGTTGGTTTTTTATAAGTCTTGCATCTATAGTAACAATTATGAGCATCATGATTTGATCTCTTGCATAGAATGCAACCCTGAAATTTTCCTTGATAAAATTTTGATTTATTTTTGATAAATGGCTTAGTGTTTTTCTTTACACTTTCTGTTTTAATTTTACTGCTTTCTTCTTTTATTTGGAAGCTTGTTGAGGTGTGTTTGAAGACTGCCTTTCAGTCTATCTTCATAGGACTGCAATGATCCAAGTAGAGCTGGAATTGATAGTGTATCCAGATCCTTGGATTCTTCTATTGCAGTTACTATGGGATTAAAACTGGAAGGAAGACTCCTTAATATTTTTGGCACGACTCTTCTATCAGCAATATCATCACCTAAGTTTCTTATAAGGTTAATGATATTTGTTACTCGTGCTAAGAAATCTTGTATAGACTCATCTTCTCTCATGAGAAGAGTGTCAAACTCTCTCCATAAAGTTTGTAATTTGATTAAAATTACCTGATTTGTTCCTTTATATTCAGTTTTCAAGAGATCCCATGCAGCTTTGGCTGATGTTGTGGCCATTATACGAGGGAAGATTGATTTGTTAACTCCTTGTTGTATCAGTAACATTGCTCGAGCATCCTTCACTTCTTTGTCTGCCAATAATTTTATAGTTGTTGGAGTTTGCTCCTCTCCAGGATTAGGAAGTTGATACCCATTTTCTACAATGTCCCAAAGTGATTGAGACTTGAAAAGAGTGATCATTTGGAATGCCCAATAATCATATTGTTCTCCTTGAAATATTGGAATTGCATTGGCTTCATAGGTAAATGAAGACATTTTATGGTTTTGAACCCGCAGATAGCTCTGATACCACTGTTATATTAAAATGGAAAGCACAGTTGCCAAGAAACAAAATAAATAAAGACTTTATATGGAGGAGATTAGACTTGTCACTTTCAATGTGCTGGTACAAGATGACAAGAGTCTTAAATAAGACTTAGAAATACACACACATTATATTACAACTGCAGTTTCTTTCTGCTTTTATAGTGCAGATGGCAGGCGCTTCGTCTTCTTCATCCGTTGCGCCTGTTGGAGTTCCTTGCTCTTCACGAAAGCTAAGAGGCCTTTCATTTTTCTTGCATCTTCTCCTTTCTTGTTTGCACCTTTTGATTTCTGCCGTATCTCTCTTCTGTCTTCAGCTAGCTGCAAGCATCTTCTCAGTTTTGAAGCTTCTCTCAAGCTTACAGCTGTCTTTACGTCCATATTAACTATATGAGTTTAATGCAACTGACAGAAATCAATTCTGAGTTTAGTTGCTCAAAATGACCTTCCAGCATCGTGTTCACCCAGAGTCTTGCTCTTTCCAAGATTCAAGTGTGCTTCTTGAAAAATATTTGAGCATATGCAGTCAAAAGTGTAGATTTAAGAGCATCTTTGTTGGAAAACTTATGTATATAACCCGTCGTTAACTTTCCATGATGTAGACATGACAAAAATACATGTAGATGTTGTGAAAGTTAAGGCAAAATAATAGATATTGAAGTAATATTCTGATCCAATCATATCTTAATTATTTCACCAAAGTTTTACCCCTTAAAAGATGAATCACACTCTGATATCAATTAAAGATGCAGAGATGGATCTGAATATTATTAATAGTAGAAGGGAAAGTGATAGGAAAATATCTTTATAAGTTACACACATAAACACTCAATAAGATTGCAGAGAACAAGAAGATAAAAGATATAAATAGGAATTAATAGATAAATAAATACATTAAAAAATCATATTTGTGCTATAAAAAGCATTCAACACAGGAGAGACATGAAATTTATCGAGGTTCTCCGAAATATGAGTACGCTCTTCTAGAGTGTGTGGGATATCACTGCCTAATGCAAGGCCAAAACAACAATCTTTTTGCTAAGTGACATCAGAACCTTGCAAAGTCTTGTTCCTCCAGAATGCATAAGAACTCAGTGAGTCCTTTTGCTAGGAGAGCTATGAACCTTCACAGATCTTTGGAAAGATGATCATGTAATCTTTTATAGATGAAGAAGAAAGGAAATACTGATGTATCTTAAGAAGAGAAAGAGAGGCACAATTTACATAGAGAAGTGAGGTGAGAATACCCTATCTTTAATAGACGGCTTGGATTGGATCGGATAGGGTTCAAGGCAAAAATACCCTATCTTCCTCCAACCTTTGCCCAAGTCCTAAAGAGATATGGATGACAAAAAGCAACTTCATCTTTTTTGACTCTCCAACCACTATATTCAAGTCCCCCAAAAAAATCTAAAGCCCGGACAACGAATGTTGATCTCAGGTCGGCCAGTGATCGTTGAGCTTTAGTTAGCGATCGACAAGTGCAAAATATTCCTTTTGTGAGCGCTAAAGAAAGGGCGACTTGGTAATAGAGAAAATCGTGTTTTCCAATCTATGCTCGATTAATGTAAGTGTATCTATCAAAATATAGCATAAGATATGAAAATATCAATGTCGTATTAAAACTCGGGTCTGTCGAGTACTTCTACTTCGAGACAACTAACTATTATTTTATCAATAAAAAAATAAGATTATTTAAAGATAAAAACTCAATGCAAAATAAGAAACATATACTTGAACAAAACAAATTTCAAATGAAATATAAAAAATATTTATAAACATTCAATCAGATCTTTGACTGTGAAGATTCCCGAAATATTAGCATGTCTCTTTCGAGGATTTTGGCCAACTGAGATTAGGAATATTGACCGAACATTTTTCTTCTAATGAATAACATAATACTAGCTTTACTGGAGTGAATCTAGCTATAAGACTTGACTCTTATCCAGAAGATTTTTATCATTCTCTTTCGAGGGTTGTGATCAACTCTTTTTATTTCTGAGCGATCAATTCACACGCACGATCCTTTTGACTACTAGAGTACACAAATATAAATCGAAATTCATAACCGGCATATGAACTCAACGCATGATAAATCAAAAATAAATCGAAGGTGGAAAAGAACGATATAAAGGAAAAAATTTATTTCATTCCAAAGCTCGCAACAAACAATATCTAAATATTATTCTACTTGACAATAACTAAACGTACCTAAAATGAAAATAAACATTGTTGAAATAAAAAAAATCTAGATTATCATTTTATAAAAGAGACAAGGGGTACAACAAATATAAATAACATTACATAAAATAAAATGACATGAAACAAAATCAATTACTAAAATAAAAAAGGAAAATATAAAATTTGAAAGGCAGGCCTGCCCAAACGGGCAAGGCAAGAGAGCCATAAGAGAGTATGCTTGGAAATGAGTCACTATATATATATATAGTAAAAGTAGATGATGAACATGAATGTCACATGAAGGGTTGGATGTACATTAATGGGAATTATATGAATGATATTTGCATGAAAATGAGCAACAACATTGATGGCGTGCGCTGCATGGTGAGCACGTGGATGAGATTGCATGCATGTGGATAAGTGGACGGCAACAAAGAGGCGCGTCGAAGCGGGTGCGGGTGTCAGCTTGCACGAAATCATGGGATGACGTGGCGGCATGCATAGCATTATTTTGTCGCGCAAGCTTTGCATGATAAATAGGCTTGAAGTTGTGAGGAGTTAATCTAGTTCTTAACTATTTATGTATGCTATTTACTGTGGAACTCGGTGAACACGGTCCAAGCACACATATATATTGGTGTGCGTGTCATGTCCCGGTTTAAGTTTTTAGCTGCTGAAACCTAAATTGCTGCCGCACTGTTGCAGCTGACTTTCCCCCCGATATTCTTACTGTTTATCTTCTTCTTTCATCGTTTTTCTTTTCTGCAGGAATCAGGGCGCTCAGATCTTTATTTCTTACATTTGGTATCAGAGGGATCGGCTGTGATCCTCGCCATCAGCTGATCGTGAAGCGTCTGTTCTGGATCTACTGTTTGATCCTGGTTGTCTCTCTTTGTTGATCTTCATCATATGGTGAGCTTGTCCTCTACCGCCCAAACATTAATTACTTACACCCAATCTGGAACACCCATTTTCGAAGGTGAATCCTATGACTATTGGAGTAAGCAGATGAAAGTTTTCTTTATCTCCATGGGCTTATGGGATCTCATACAAAATGACGACCCACAACCCTCTGAGAAGGGGAAGAAAGAAGAAAGCGACAAATAAGATGTTCAGCTTCTGTTGGAAAATCAGAAAAGGAACGCCAAAGCAGTTCTTTGTATCCAGCAAGGGGTCGGACGCACGATTTTGCCACTAATCATCGATGCTGAAACAGCCAAGGACGCCTGGAACTTGCTGAAAACAGAGTATAGAGGATGTGAGAGAGTTATCTCCATCAGGCTGACGTTCCTATGGAGAGACTTCGACAATCTCGCCATGGGAGAGAGTGAATCTATCCAAAGTTTCATTTCCAGAACTACGGTAATCGTAAATCAAATTAAAACTTATGGAGATGACATTCCTGAAAAACGCATTGTTTCAAAGGTTCTAAGCAGTCTAACTGCTAAATATGAGCATGTAGTGGCAGCTATAGAGGAAGCCAGGGACATCAGCAAGATGACAATGTCTGAGCTTATGAGCTCTTTACTCGGGCATGAAGCCAGAATGAAAAGAAAAGAAGTCCCTATTGAGCAAGCATTTCAGAGTAAAGCATCCATGGAAACAGGCAAATATCAACCCATGAATTCGGCCTGGAACTACTCTTCTCCTTATAAAGGTACTGAAGCAAGAGGGAACTTCAACAATGCTCCTTACTGCAAGTTGTGCAACAAATCCACTCACCACACCAAAGACTGTACGTCAAAATGCAAAAAGTGCAGGAGGCAGAATCATCTACAAAAAGACTGTTGGTATCGCAATAACAGACCCAAGGAAGAAGCAAACTTCACAAATAACTCAGAATCACTGTTCTATTCATCCTCCAGCCCCGGAATCTGACCACAATGAAATTTAGTTTCTCGATAGCGGATGTTCGAATCACATGACCAACAACAAGGGAGCGTTTACTCAATTAACACAACAACATCAATCCAAAGTAATCATGAGAGATGGAAACACTGTCAGAATTGAGGGATGTGGAACAGTGGCAGTAAAGCTAAAAAATGGAGATACTAACTACATTCATGAGGTTCAATATGTGCCCAAGCTATCTCAGAATCTACTCAGTGTGGGTTAGTTGCTAAAGAAAGGGTATAAATTAACATTTGATCAGGGAGAGTGTTCAATTGTTGACAAGAACTCAAACCGCCTTATTGTCGTTGTGCAAATGTCTCCCAATAAAATATTCCCAATCACTCTACCGCTTTAGCAGCATCATGCCAAGTCAGCTTACACTCAAGAGGAGTCAATGCTCTGGCATAATAGATGTGGTCACCTTAACTTCACTGATTTGGAAAATTTATCAAACCTTGCCGATGGTATGAATAAATCTGTGTGCTCAGGGTGTATGTGAAACATGTGCAGAAAACAAAATACACAGAGCCTCATTTCCTCAGCAATCTAAATGGAGAGCCACTGCTCCCTTGGAATTCGTCCATGCCGACATATGGGGACCTGCCACCACTCCAACATGGTCAGGGAACATGTATTACTTGTTGTTCTTAGATGATTTCAGCAGGTGGATGTGGATCTTCTTCCTAAATAGCAAATCAGATGCCTATCAGAAGTTTGTAGAATTCAGGGTGTCGGTTGAAAAAGAATCAGGGTATGTTATCAAGTGTCTCAGGACTGATAGAGGGGGAGAGTTCCTCAGCAAAGACTTCTCCTCCTACTATGAGAGTCATGGGATTAAACGACAGCTAACTGTTCCCTATAGCCCCCAACAAAACGGAGTTGTAGAAAGAAGAAATCGTACTGTGGTGGAAATGGGATGGAGTCTAATGAATCACAAGAGCTTAACAAAGGAATTTTGGGGTGATGCAATGCACACGTCAGTCTACATATTGAATAGATCACCAACCAAGGCTCTACCATACTCTATACCATATGAAGCCTGGCATCACAAAAAGCCCTCCATACATCATTTTAAAGTGTTTGGATGCCTTGCTTATGCCCTTGTGACAAAAGACCACAGAGACAAACTAGACAAAAAAGGAGAGAAATGTGTTATGGCGGGCTACAACCATGAATCTAAGGGTTACAGACTGTTCAATCCAATCACAAAGAGGCTCATCATAAGTCGTGACATTGTTTTTGATGAAACTAGCAGCTGGGATTGGCAGGTAAGCGAGGATCAGAGTTGAGTACTCTTGGAATTCCTGGAGGATGTTGCTGAACCTTCCCAACAAAGAGAAGTCAGTCAATCGCCCAGTCCAGCTTCTGCAGGTGAAAATATTCATCAGAGAGAAATGCATCTTGATGAATCCGGGTATGACTCATCATCTCCCCAGAAGTTTAAATCTCTAACTGATATATATAGTACATGCAATGGTGTGGCACTTTTATGCAAGGAACCTGCCTCTTTTGCTGAGGCTAGCATTCTTCTGGAATGGATCGATGCGATGAACAATGAGATGGCTATGATTGATAAAAATCGCACCTGGGAGTTGGTAGCCAAACCAACACATCAGGATATTATTAGATTGAAGTAGATATACAAGATGAAATTGAATGAGAATGGGGAAGTGCAGAAGTACAAAGCCCGTCTGGTCGCAAAGGGGTACTCACAGAAGCCGGGGAGGGACTTCACGGAAACTTTCGCTCCAGTCGCCAGAATGGAGACAATTCGTGCTCTTCTTGCATTCTGTGACCAGCATCGATTGCAAATACATCAAATGGACGTTAAATCCGCGTTCTTGAATGGGGAGATAAAGGAGGAAATCTTTGTGAAACAACCGGATGGATATGTAGTTGTAGGTGAAGAAGACAAAGTATACAAACGCAGGAAGGCTCTGTATGGACTACGACAAGCTCTCAGGGCCTGGAATGATCGTATTGACAACTTCCTTCATCACCAGGGCTACACCAGGAGTCCATACGAAGCCTCTCTATATTGCAAGTATTTTCCAAAGGGACACTATGTGATAACGTGTATTTATGTGGATTATCTTCTGGTCACTGGTACAGACAGATCCTTGATTGACACATTCAAAAAATGTATGCAAACAGAATTTGAAATGAGCGATCTTGGCATAATGAGTTATTTTCTTGGCCTCTAAATTTGTCAAGCTCAAGATATGATATTCATTCACCAACAAAAGTATACTCTGAAACTCCTACACAAATTTGGTATGCAAGAGTGCAAGCCCACATCGACTCCAATGGCCACAGGTGATAAGTTAGTTAAAAATGACGGTGCAGAGAAAGTTGATGAAGAAAGATATAGATGCATTGTTGGATCACTTATCTACTTGACTAATAACAGGCCAGACATCGAACAAGTTGTCAGCTATGTTTCTCGCTTTGTTAGTGAGCCCAGCAGCCTACACATGATGGCGGTGAAACGGATTCTACGCTATCTTCATGGAACTCAAAATTACGGGCTTAAGTATGAGAAGAGGGATGAAAAGAAAGACGAACTGAGTGGTTATTCCGACAGCGATTGGGCAGGAAGTCCAGATGATAGGAAGAGCACCAGTGGGTATGTTATCCAGCTTGGTGGCAATACCATCTCCTGGAACTCCAAAAAGCAAAAAAGCGTTGCTCTATCATCTGCGGAAGCAGAGTACATCGCAATTGGAGAGGCAACCAAAGAACTAGTTTGGTTAAACCGTCTTGTGAAGGAGTTGAGAAAAGAAGAGAGGGGGCCAGTAACGTTGAAGGTTGACAGTACATCTGCCATCTCAATCAGCAAGAACCCTGTTTTTCACAACAGGACTAAACACATCCAACTGCGACATCATTTTGTCCGAGAATTAGTAGAGGAGCAGGAGATCAATCTGGAGTATTGCTGCACAAATGACCAGCTTGCCGACGGCATGACAAAAGCCCTCTCGTTGGAGAAGTTCATCGCCTTCCGTCGCGGTCTCGGAGTCACTCGCACAGATGAAGCCCTAGATTAAGAGAGGGATTGTGAGGAGTTAATCTAGTTCTTAACTATTTATGTATGCTATTTACTGTGGAACTTGGTGAACCCGGTCCAGGCACACATATATATTGTTGTGTGTGTCATGCCTCGGTTTAAGTTTTTAGCTGCTGAAACCTAAATTGCTGCCGCACTGTTGCAGCTGACCTCCCCCCCCCGATATTCTTACTGTTTATCTTCTTCTTTCATCGTTTTTCTTTTCTGCAGGAATCAGGGCGCTCAAATCTTTATTTCTTACAGAAGCAACAACAAGAAAACAGCGTGACAGAATTCTGATTTGCGAGACAGCATGCATTCCGATCGGCGAGAAGGCGACCGCAACACAAATTTCTTTGACACAACTCTAGGACTCCTGCAAAAAAATAAAAACATAAATTAATATAAAATTATATACATTTTATAAAATAAAATACACTAAAAACTAATAATGTAAACTGAAATATACTAAATTTTATACTAAGAAGTCATATCGATATTGTTCATCACTTGGTCGGCAATCAACAACTTCGGCCTACAAACAACAATCTGTGTTTATGATCGACTTCAGCCTCGCGGAAAATTAACGATGATATGTGACCAATTTGGGAGCACTACAACTATATGTTACGGATTTGTCCCCTTGACAATGTCACGTGCGACCTTAGCTTCTTTCGGCATCCCTTCGCAGCTAGTTAAGTCGACCTCCTTCAACACTGATTGCGGCAAAAGATGAGTTAGTGAGCACTTAGAAAGAGTAACCAAGAGAGTAAGAGAGTAAGAATGCTTGATTGTTTGAATTTCTGGATTTCTGATTGATTCTTACAAATGAACATTCATCCCCTTTTTATAGCCCCCAAGGGATTTTCCCTCCAACATATGTAAGATTCTAGAAACCTTCTACTCTGAACTCTTCTATACAATTATACACTCCCTTCATGGCTATGTACAAGCCTACACACAAATCTGCAACATCCAAGTGTATTTTTAATAATTATAGATTACTTCAAATTTCTACAAAACTTCACATCATTCTAAATACCTCTGCACACATCTAGGGGTATCTAGAAGGTTCTATATAGTTCTAGAATATTCTAAAAATCTATATACTATTATATAATATTTTAGGGTGATGTAGAAGACTTTAGAATCTTTTGGAAGACTTAACAACATTCTAGAATCTTCCCTCATCTTCAAGATCTCCCTCCAATCTTCTGGAGACTTCCACATTCTTTTTCGTCATAGGATATCATGGTTACGCTTAATCCTTATTCTTGACATGCTCCCCTTGTGCATAATCATCTTTGAGAATGAAATCATACTTGTGTAAGGGACCCACACACCCAAGTTCTTGACCTCCTCGAAGCTTTGTTACATCAATATATGACACATTGTACCATCCACACATGCATACATGATCACAGAGTTAAGAATCCTCTCCATTTCTGATTCATTATACGGACAAGATCTTTTACTTTTTGATCCAACGGGTTCTATTTTCCCCAACCTTTTATCATTTTTTTAATTCAAAAAAATGATGTCCACTAGATTTTTTTAGAGTTAATCTTGTCCACTAAATATGAAATGAATTCCTCCATTTCATTTGAAATAAAGATGAGGAACAGTCTTTTGGAGCTTCCATTGCTCTTCTTAAATTTTGTTAAAAATAAAAACCCTTCTCCTCTGACCTCTCCGGCGGCCATGGCCGCAAGACTTCCGACGCTCAAAAAATTTCCATGTCTTAACTCCATTCAAAATCTCCTCCCTTTCATCTCCTCCGGCAATCTCTCCCCGTCCACCTCACGTTCCTCTTCCAATCTCCTCCACCTCTCCTCACCGCCGGCTTCTTCACCACCCACTCTCCCCTCCGTCCTAACCCAATTCCTCCACCTCTTCCGCCTCAGAAAGTTCAGCTCCGCCAAAACCCTCCTCCGATCATTCGCTTCCTCCGACCAAACCCCTGCCCACCACTTCTCGTCCATCCTCACTTCCTGCATTGATGCCGGCGTCTCCCCTACCGGAGCTTTCGACATGCTGTTTCGCGTGTACTCCGACGCCGACAACCTCGGCGGAGCTCTCGCGACATTCGAATTCATGATGGAGAGCTTCGGCGCAGTCGAAGGGAGATCCTGCAGCGTCTACATTCAGGCATTGAATCGTTCCGGCAAGATGGACGCCGCCGTCGAATTCTTTCGTAGGATTGTTGGATCGGACGGGGTTGAAGTTTCCGTGCACACTGCCTCGATTCTAATTGATGGGTTGTGCAAGCATGGGAAGGTTGAGACTGCCCGAGAGGTGCTCGATGAAATGTCTAAGAGAGGGTTGCAGCCCAATATCTTCACTTACAATTCCTTGATCAAGGCATATGGTAAAAGAGGGGAATTTGATTCGTTGGATGAGATTTTTGCTCTCATGGATGGCAACAGAATTGAACAAAATCTTGTGACTTTTACTCTTCTCATTGGCTTATATTCATCCCATGGGAAATTGGAGAAAGCCGAGAAGGCTTTCGAGGAGTTGACCAAAAGAGGGTTGGATGGTGATATTTTCGTCTATACTTCCATGATCAACGCATACTTCAGAGAGGGTATGATGAGACGAGCTTTTTCCCTTTTCGACGAATGCATCGAGAAAGGACTTCAGCCGACCGAGAAGACCTATGGAACCCTGATCAAGGGGCTTTGCGTAGCCGGGCAGGTAGAATCTGCTGAAATTCTAGTAAAGGAGATGCAGCAGAAGGGATTAGATTTGAATTTGGTCGTCTTCAACACTCTTGTTGATGGATACTGCAAGAAGGGGATGGTGGACAGAGCTCTTGAACTGATGGAGGTGATTCAGAAGAAGGGTCTCGAGCTCGACATATACCTCTACAACACCATTGCCTCCGGACTTTGCAGATCAAACCGGAATGCCGCAGCGTTGAATCTCCTTCGTGTTATGATCGACAAAGGCATTTCTCCGAATATAGTGAGCTACACGACATTGATCGATATACATTGCAAACAAGGTGATCTGACGGAGGCGAGAAGATTGTTCCGGGAGATGGATCAGAGGGGATTGAAGCCCAATGCTATTAGCTATAATGTGATGATTGTTGGGTACTGCAAGAAGGGGAGTGTGAGGGAAGCTGAGAGATTCAAGAAGGAGATGGAAAAAAAAGGGATTTTGTCAGATGTTTACACATATACATCATTGATCCATGGACATTGCGTTAGCGGGAAGGTGGACGTAGGGGTGAAGTTGTTTGAGGAGATGAAGGAGGTGGGTCTGGCTCCAAATGCGGTGACGTATACCGCACTTATTTCGGGTTTGTCAAAGCAAGGAAGATCGGAGGAGGCGCTTAAATTGTATGACGAGATGTTGGAGATAGGCCTGACCCCAGATGATTCGGTCTATTCCGCTCTTGTGGGGAGCTTTCATAACACAAGCTAATGTTCTGTCAGAACTTAAGTATCGAACTTAAAACCAATTTGTTGTAGATGAAGAGGCCCATCATCCATATTTTGTGCACAAGGCTATAATAGTTTTCCATTGTTTTCAGTACGCCCGCCGCATCTCGGGTCATTGACATCTAACGCATGGACTATTTTTTTAATTGTGTTCCTTAACAGTGGGCCGTTAGGCCTAACCTGCTCCGATATCATGTTAGATCCTAAACATGCAGCTTAAAATCAATTGGTTGTATATGAAGAGGACCGTGATTTATATTATGCACACATGGCTATATTAGTTTCTCAAAATGAAATTATTCTCAACACGTTCTTCCTCATGACATATATAGCTTGGGGAGTTCATCTGGGATACTTTTAAAGAGAAAAGTTGCCCCTCTTGATGTGCCACATAAGCATGAATGCTGATGGATGTTAAGCAAATGGATTTATGAAGCATTTCTCGTCGCAAACCTCACTTTTCACTGATTGCTGACTGAGCTGTTATTTTATTAATGGCGGGTTCTGCAAGATCTTCATGCTATTGAGGTAATTGCTTCTACATTTCATGGAGCCATTCTCAGTTTTTGGCATATCTATCTTTTTTAACACCACTCATGTGTGCTTGTTCATCTTCTACAATGCAAGAAATCCATCAAACATGTGTAGAAGTTCATCCTCTATATTTTTCTAATAGTTCTACAATAAGAGTGCCTGTCTTTTGGAAAAGTTTAGTAATTTTCTTTTTCTACAGTAATCTTCCATGTATGTTTGATTTGATTCTTTGATACCATAGATGTGCTGTAATAAGAGTGATGTTTGAATATTGTAGAGCAGTTGTATGAGAAAACCTTGAAGTTTTATGAAAAGTCAAGAAACAACTTATAACTTTTCCTTTTTTGTATGACAAAATTTATACAGGACAGACGTCACACCTGTCTGCCACCCTGGAGTCCCACCATGGGGCCCACCTTGGAGTCCACCAAGGCAGCTTTCATCAAGGCTGCAACCCGTACCCGGCCTCAACAAGGAGGTCGGGTGTTTGATCCCCGGCCTCAACAACCCAATGTGCCTTGTGGTGGGACCGGAGACGGGTTGGGGGGTATAGGCTGCAATTTTGATGAAAGCCGCCTTGGTGGACTCCAAGGTGGGCCCCCTAGTGGGACTCTAGGGTGGAAAGCAGGTGTGACGCCTGTCCTGCATCAAAAATGAGGCAACCTGCTCCCAGAAAATGCCGGAAGTTGGGGGCTAATCCATTATTTGCAATTTTGAATGCTATGAGGTGCAAAAAAGCAAGTCTGGTTTGGAGGTATGCAAGATGGTGTAGCTTTCAATTCTGCTAAGATATTATTTCATTTATATTGATTTGTTTCTTGGTTTGCTATTTGTTTTTTGTGTTTCTGGGTATGATCTTGTATGGAAGAACTTAGCTTATTTGTCAGCGTGCTTAGGTGTATTCTTATTTCATGGCTAGGGCAGTGCTCGGGTCTATGATATGACAGAAGATTTGGTTGGAGTGATGCAGCTTGAATGCAATAGTAACTGTTACTCTATATTTTATACTCTAGTATTGTTGGAAGCAATTAAGTGGGCACAAACAGCACAAGTAAAGTGGAGAGGCAAGCAACTTTTGGTATTAATCTCAACAAGAGGTTACAAAGAAGCTACAAAAACTTGTCTTCACAAATTACAACTCAACACAAGCACACTACTCACACTTGGGTATTACAAACTTCACACACTTTTCTCGCAGTTCACTGCCGAAACTGTTCTCCTCAAGGAGCCTATCATCAAGAGGGTACACAGGATGGCTGTCCGCAAAAACGCCAAGAGCTGTTCACAGCTTTTGTGTTGAAATGAGCTGTCCACTTTTGCTGTCCGCAAGCTGCTGCCCGCAAAATTCCTGTCCACAAAATTTATGTTTGCAGAAATTTAGTCGCCAGAAGGCCTTATCGCCTATTCACTTCCACGCCACCTTGCTTTGTAGGCATAGCCAACAAATGAGAGAACGCCGCTTGTCTAGAGATATAGAGAGAGCGCAATTTTTTCTCTGCCAACATTCACGCCCCTATTCAGGTGGCTTCCATATACTCTATCTTTTGAAATTACATTTATCTACCCTCTAAGTTTCCTAGTTTACAAAAATTCCGCTTACGTTAGAAGTGTTGGTTCCAAAAGTGCACTTCCACAACCAAGCGCTAAGGGACGGGGAAAAGGATTGCGAGTTGTCGGTTACTGTCAGTTAGAAGAGAGCAAACCACCCAGACCGCTAATAGCGATCAACACCAGACTTCGCCCGTTGCGGCGAATTCCACTCCTGCGACGGGCTTTCTTTTTATTAAGAAAAGAGGGTTACAACGGTTAAGAGAAAAGAACCCGAGCAAACAGGTGACCGCTAGAGGCTAAGTTCGAGTCCGCTGCCACAGACGGCAAGCTTGGGGATTCGAACTTCCTCCCCCAGACAATATTGTTCACGCCTATTTATAGGCTCGGGGGCCTGCCCAAGCGGGCAGGGCTAAGATCACCGGTTGCACGGGGTACAGGAGAATCAGACAGAGGTGTGGGAATCATATAAAAAGATAAAAGGAGGAAGCCGCGCGGCCTGACGGCTTGCCTCCGGAGAGCTGAGCAGCTTGGCCTCTGGGACTTGGCGTTGATCTGGACCTCCTCTGACGGCGGCCTGACGGACTAAGGCCGCACAGTTTGGTTGAGGACTAGCCGGCTTGCTGCTGAAAGCGGCTAGGAAAGACAACCACTCGGCTTGGAAAGACCCGCGAACTAGTCGCGGATTCCGGTTGAACAAGAAGTATGGATGTATAATGATAAAATCATTCAAATTATTTTATTATATTCTAATTTTATCTTTTGTAATGACTCTACATTAAAAGAAGTGACCTTTTCCATTAGAAATATTGGTGGAAAGTGATAAAACATGACAAATTATTTTATGATATTCAAATTTTACCCTTTGCTATAAATCAACATTGAAAGAGGTGCATTACATTTTTTCCTATGTAATGAATCTAGAGTCAACAACAAACAACATTCAAGTAGGGGTGAAAATATGTCAGGCCAGGCCAGGCTTTATGGAAAGCAGGCCCGACCTACATTAGTCTTTTTGGGCCTGAGCCTGGCCTATTAGCCTGATGTAGGCCTGGCCTGGCCTATTTTGTAAAACTGGTAGGTCTGGCCTGCCATGTAGGCCTACTTAATAATTCATTTTTCAAGAAATAATATAGGCCGGTCTGCAGGCTTACAGTCCAGACTTTAATAATAGAGGTCAGACTTTAATAATTCATTAGTAATTAGGTATATATAATTAATTTATATTTGATTAATATTTAATTTTATATAATAAATTTATATTAATTATTATTTAAAAATAATATAGGCCTGTCTGCAGGCTTACATGCCAGGCTTTATAATAGAGGCTTGAGCCTGTTTTAAAAATAGGCCCAATTATAGGCCTATTTTTTATGATAAATAGAAAATAGGTCAGGCCAGGCCGATGGCAGGCCAGGCCGCAGACACCTTATAGGCCGCCTGACCTATTTCCACCCCCATACTCAAGCCTTTATCCCACTATAGTGAGGTCGGCTATATCGATCCTTTGTCGTCATTGTGCCTTACCTTGTGTCATAATCTCACTAATGTCATTATAAAAAAATAAAATTGGAATATCATAAAATAATTTGACTGATTTTATCAGTTTTCAAACGGAAGGGACATTTTTGTAATCCGGAGAAACTTAGAGGGGAGCTAAATGTAATTTCAAATGATAAAGGGTGCAACCTGTAATTACGCAAACTCCTAGGGAAGGTCCTCGGAATTAACCCTTATTATATAATAATAATAATAGTCATTGACTAGTCAACCACCACCTTTTAAGATATATATTTAAATTGTTATACATATATTATCTCTTTTTGGCCTTTGACTTCGGTCAAATCAAACATTTCCTCCAACAAGTATATGTTAGTCTATATTATATACTCTAGTTTGCATAGGAAGACATAATTTCTGCTAGTTGTATGCACTCAAGTAGACACTACTTATAAGCATACGTTAGTACAATTGTATCATCATACAATACTAAATCAATACTCGATTTTGTTTCACAAACACTTCCATTTTATCAATGAATCAACACTCGATTATGTTTCACAAACACTAAATCATTTTAAAGTTGTTGAGCTATTATACTATTTGTTTTCTTTATTTATAAAAAAATGTTTACAAAGTAAATATCACCCAAGAGCCTTTTTATACAATGAAGGTGCAAAAAAACGTTTGTAGGCAAAATCCTCGGAACCTCATGAGTCTTGAGCCTTAAACGCACCTTTAACAACATAGTCATCAACTTCCTATCTTACTCATTGAAGTCCGGTAGACCCCTTCTTGATGGGATGCAGCAAGAAGAGCTACTCATCCTAATGGCCAGTAGTTTTCTACGTAGATTTTTTGGTTGCATGGGTCGCCTCAATTGTTAGTCAGTCTGATATTGACTAATAATATCTTTATGCATAACACATTTTGTCTTCTAGATTTGTATAACTTTCTTGAGGTTTCCTCTAGTCAATACCTAGTTTGATCCAAAGAAGAGAAACATTGTATAAAAAGGAATTAACATTAGTATACTTGGGGATTCTCTTCCTCCTCTAGCCAAAGATCTCCTTCTAACATTAGTATAAGATTTAAGCAAGGGTAAGAGGAGAAAATAAAGTTCCTCCCCAATTAACTTCTCTTTAAATTTGAATTTAAAAATATTGCCTGATTTAGATGTAGATTAATATAATTATGGCATTAAATGAGATAATATTGAGATATTATAATATGTTTTCTAGAGTATGTCTCATTTGCACATATTACCTAGCTTATCATACTGATTTCTTTTCCATTATGCTTAATATGTTTTGAAGCTTGATTTATCCAGTAGTTATGAAACTTGCTGCATGTTGATGTTACCGGCAGAGAAATTGCTAGAGTTCTGGAGAGAAAGGAAGTAACATTGGCAAATAATAACATTGCATTACATATTGAATACAAACAAGATACAATAGGAAAACAAGCTACTGTCAGCACTCTGAAGTTTGGTCCTCAAAAAAGCATTCTCACAAATACGAGCCAAAATCCTAAAGGTCCCAAAGGATACCCATGACACCATCTAGGTCCTTATAAAGGCTGAAGACCTGCTATAAGACAAAAGAACTACAAAACAAAATAGTATAACAAATTAATATTAATTTAATTAATTAATTAGTATTATGTTAACTAATTTACTCACTAAGTAATACATGACTAATTAATTATTACGGATTATATATATATATATGACAGCTTCCAAATACGCTCTTGCTGCCATTCAAAATTATGTCGACTCTTTGGAGGTGGTGTCAAGTATAGAACCGACACTCTACATTTTTTTTGCTTCCGATAGATTGTATCTATAACAATTGATGATTACACATGTGACTTTCTTATGTTGTTGGATCTTAATGATGGCATGGATAATCATTAGGTCTAGTATGCCATGTTATTAAAGGTGTGTCTAAAGCGTGTCTCATGGCTCACCAGTCTCAAAGGTTGCGTCTTTACAGACCTTTTTTGCCCCTTTGGAGCATAAAGGGCACGCCTTGGTGCGATTTTCTTGTAAACTTTTTTTTAAAAAATAAATAAATAAAAAGATAATATAATAATTCCACAACTTTTGAATGATTTAGTGTTTATAAGAATAATTGAGCATTGAGTCCTCGATATGATGAAAGTGATCACATTGATCTCGTTTCTTAAGAGATATAGATGATAGTAATGAGTAGTTAATGAGCAGAATGTGATCAAATAGAAGTAAATTGATGTTTTATGATGATTATTTAAAATGAGATATGATTGTGTATTATCTTAGTCAAGCTTGCGCCTGTGCTAAACTCCAACACCCCTTTACGCATTAATGCACCTTGAGTTTTTAACAACTATGCTAGTTATTTGTGTTGATTTTGATGATATTTAGATGTTTTTTTAAATATTCTACATAGATTATATTTATCCTTCCACTATGTTGTTTATGGGTTATGATTATGCAATCATTTGAAGATAAGGTAGTTCAATACTTCATGCAAGTAGAATTTTGATAATTATGATTCCTCACCATTACATTTGTAGATCTAAACAAACAAGGGTGATTGGTCAACTTGTCCTCTTATTGTGTGAGTGTAGGAGATCTAGTGATGGCAATCAATGAACATGCAACATAAGAATTGGCTAAATGTGGTGCCAAGATGATCCTGCGACGAGCAACAATGTGGTTTTGCATATATGATCAGTGGCAGCTGATCGTGGTTGCAGGTAAAACGAGGAGCGTAAATGCAATAACGCGGCTAACATGAGAAGAACAAGTGTTCAACATGCCCTCGTAAGGCTTCTTTGTGCAATATGTTATGAGTTGTAACAAATTAACAATAAAAAAAAAATTGAGTCTTTTGAGATTGGATCTATTTTTTTGGAACATGCGAGAATTTGATTATGTAATTGATATCATATGCTTGTTTCGTGCAGTGGATATCTATTGGTATATATATTGAAAAATAAATGTTTATATATATATATATATATATATGTAACTAGTGCAAAAATGCAGGGTAAGGTTTGCCTACATTTCACCTTTATAGTGGGACTCTTCACTGGACTTTCACTGTGTGGGGATGCTTTGTGCACCCAGCTGCCCTTTTTTTTATATGTAACTCATGCATTCAGGAATATGTAAAGACTGCATTTTTTGTAGTTAGTACTGCCATCCTCATTGTACCAAATTCTCACTTCACAGACATCACCAATGAAAGATGAGCAAATTTTAGAGTTCATTATGTTAATTGTATTAGGGTGGAACTTCTTTTAAGTAAATTGAGTTATTTGATGGAGCTTATGTAAATTATTTCATTTTGGTGTTAGTGGCATAGGCACGAACTGCTTTAAGATTACATTGACCTCGCATGTACTTACTTTGAGCTTGCCTGAGCTTGCATATATCTTCTTTGAGCTCGCATGCGCCTACTTTGAGCTCGTATGTACCTCCTTTGAGCTCGCCTTAAGCTCGTATGTACCTCCTTTGAGCTCGCCTTAAGCTCGTGTATGTCTTCTTTGAGCTCGTCTTGAGCTCGCATGCAAGTGCATTGACCTCGCCTTGAGCCTGTGTACACCTTTGAGCTGGCATGTAAATGCTTTGAACTCACCTTGAGCTCGCGTGTAGTTGTACCTGCTTTGAGCTCGTGATTTAACTTCGGCTTGACATCATGCACCATGACGTTTCTTCTTAAGTGTTTCTTCCTCTGACCAAAGTTCACACTCAACTCGCCAAAGTGTTGAAACCAAGAAAATAGGTTCATAAATATTCGGACCGAATGAATGGTCGATGGTTACTTGCCCCTGAATTAACAGACATAGGCACGAAGCAAACAGAAAAATGATCTCATTTATTTCCCTACTAGGAGTGTTATATTTTGGAGGTCCCGACGTATACCTAGGAGTGTGTAAGAATTCCATCTCCAGAACCAAGTGCGTGCTAGCTCGGGGGAAGACAGAAGAGGCTGCCAAATCTTCAAATGGATGACTTTTCACGGAGTGTGAACTCCCACCCACTTGTTACCATGAGGTCCTATTTATAGGAAAAGGAATGGGCTAGCTTCATGACGAGGTGAATTATGCTTGGTTGAATGCTTGATACGGGCAGGTTAACGAACTGAATACTGTCAATATCAGGTTGACAAGCTGAACACTGCTGGGGTCAGGCTGACGAGCTGAATACTGTCGAGATAGGCTGACGAACTGAATACTGTTGAAGTCAGACTGACGAGATGAATACTGCCAAAGATAGGTTGACAAGCTGAATACTACTCGAGGTTAGGCTGACGAGCTGAATACTACTCAAGGTTAGACTGACGAGCTGAATACTACTGAGGTCAGACTGCCGAGGTCAGGCTGATGAGGTGAAGCCTGCCAAACTGAAACCTTGAGACCGTCGGGCTAGGCTCCTGAAGTATCTTTTTTATGCATTTCTGATTTCGACAAATTATAGATTATACAGTTACTGTTATAAAAAATGTGTTTGGCATGACAATGATAATGACCTGCACCGAGAAAAAAATTATTTTTGAACATAAAAGCCATTGTAGTTCCTTGTGCAATGTCGGGCTTTGATGAATGGCATTTTGTAACCACCTCGTTCATGAACGTCGCTGCCGTGCCAAACAAACATTTTTCTCTTTCCCTTCTGAAGTATTTATATGCATTCCTATGACACCTCAACTCATGAGTACATTGACTGTGAGCCTTAGGTTGTGCCTAGCTATCCAACATTGCCAAATTATTGATCACCTCATCCTCACCTTGGCAACAATTATTTCAAATATCACTCATGCTAGTTGATGTGGACGACCTTAGGCTGTGTTTGGCCTCCTATTGCAAATCAGTCCGGTGGCACGTCGGGAAAGAGAGAGAAAACAGTCGGACTGAACGGTGGGCTGGAACGCGAGAGGCCGACAACAAAACCGCCGTTTTTCTCTTGTTCACGTCGGCCGGTGTGAACTGGAGCTCGTGAAATCTTCCCAAACGGTCTTCTCTGGCCCGGCTCTGTCGGAACGGTGCCCCGCCGGATTCTCAAACACAACCTTAATTTATAATGATTTTGGGTTGCAAATAGCAGTAATCTCTTCACTCTCACTAACTTGTGGGGGTCAAGGGGTGCAAAGTGCGTTGACCAAAGTCAACTCCACTAACACCTCAGTGGGAACAACCCCAAACGCCGCATGCGGGCGGGAGGGAAACCCCCTTTGCCGAGCGTATGGCCGACCGCCCGACCGTCGCACGACCCTATAGTCGTGCGGCAACGTGGATGTGTGTCCCGCTCGAGGTCGAGCGGATGGCCGCCCACTCGGCCGATCGCCGCCTCGCCCTCTGGCCACGAGGTTGCGCGCCTTGCGCACGCGTCTACAAGGTCGAACGACCAACCTGTAACACCCTGCTCATCACGAAAAATATAACAAAAGGTCCGGATGGGGGCCTACGCCATATTCCATGAACAGACGAAAGTAGTAAGAAATTGAAATATCAAACATCATCACAACCTAATACAGAGTTGCATTCTAGTGGAAGCAATGGAGTAAACATAACCCACAACACGGAATGTTCACTATATATAACTTTGGAATGATAACATTCACAATTGGCCTTAAGGCCTTACATGATTACACAAAAGAGTGATTTGCATACATCGGCACGCAAGCCAGCGACACATGTAAGCAGAAAACAAGCACTTGGGCCTTCGAGGGCCAACATAGCAAAAAAGGTTTCAGTCCGCTACTTCCCGCTCGGCTCGCCAGTACCTGCACAAGTCCAGACCATAAAGATGTGGCAAAACAAAGCAACGGTCGGCTTTAGCTAACCACAATTATAACGACCTCACCCCAATCCCGGGGCAACAGTACTCCTTCCCTGCAAGCAAGCAGTATGACAGTTTATATAATTGTACATCCATCACATATGTTGGCACACACAGCCACACGTCACGTGCACTCAGGGCACATTATCGGTGTATTGAAATTCAAGTTCCATCTCCGTCCTAAGTATCAACCACTTAAACGGTCATTGAACTTTTACCATCAAGGCCACCTTGCCTTACAGACTCTCCCAAGACCATAAGGTACCGATGAGCGACCTCTTCACCTACCAGCATGGGATGGGTTTGGATCAGCTTTGCCCGTGCTCAAAATGTCGACATCAAGCTGACACGACACGGGTACAGTTTCACCTCGGTCCGTTAAAAAAAAGCTAACAAACATTATCAATTAAGGTCGACACTCAAGGCAACCAAGCGAGACACAATAAGCCTCACAGCTTAACATGCAACCCACCTTATTCCCAGGGTATGGGCTTCAAAATCACAAATCAGTTCATTGGGAGCTATCACCAGCGATATCATTATCACTGCGTGATATACCCAAAATCTGTCTCAGGTTCGGGTTCACGCCCAGAACATATCTCTGTTCACTGGTCTCTGCCAGTAGTATTATCGCCAACGATAATGCTATCGCGGGCGGTATCAACAAAACATCGTTTATGTTACAAACTTGGGTATTTCCTGGATACACCTTCTAGTACATCTGCAGCAACCTGCAGTACCACAAAAATCCCGTAAACTCCTCGTTTTCCACGGAGACTTCTTCGGCACGCAAATTAATCATCATCAATCTAGACTAATTTGTCTTGATGGGTTTCACACAACATGCATATGCTCGTACAACAATCTGAGCTCTATGTGCAAAACATAATGGGGATAAACCAAATCAACCCATTGAAAGCTTCACCTCCTACTAATTAGTGGAGACGCTTTCATGTAAACATGTCAAACAAAAGGACTAGCATGTCCTAGTATTCAGAAGAAGAGTCGTTACCCTCGAAGCACGTTTCATAGCCATGAACTTGTACTTGATCCGGATGGAATCACTCGCAGTGCTTTCCTCTTCGCGGATCTAGCCTTAGCCTTGACTCACGGTTCCGGCCATAAGAACTCCTCCAAAACTCTTCTAAAGGTTGAGAACAACCTTATTCTTCTTCCTCTCATTTTCCTTCTCTTTATTTCTCAAATTGGAAGAGAGAGAGAGAGAGTGCGTGTGTGAAACTAAAATGAGAAGAAATTTCTCATCAGCCTCCTTATCACCCACGTGATTAAACCCAGTCATCCGATCCTCAGGCCAAAACAAATATATGGTCATGATTTCAGATGAGAATTTTAATTTAATGCTATCACCAGACGATATCTCAATATCGCGGCGCGATAGCTCCAGCGGTGATCGCTTGACCAAGTCAGTACCGCTCAACGACCGCCTCTTAAGCAACTGACATGTGGCTTCCTTCCACGTGGCACACTACCACCATTGATATCAAGCTATCGTCAGGCGATATCGTATAGACTTCAATGTTTTGTCGACTTCATCGGTTCGATCACTATCGCTGGGCAATATCGCTATTGCCAGTGATAGCTTCAAAATGCAATTTGTTGTTTTCAGCTATGGGAAACCTGAGGTGTTACACGACTGACTCCTGTGAGGCCAGCCGCCGACTGTGTGGCCACACAAGCGGCCTACCGGCCGACCGCATGGTCGCGCTCTACCGACCTCTTCGGCCGACTACCTGACGGACCCCTTCGTCGTCCGGCCCTCGCCGACCGGCCCTCGTCATTGGCCAGCCCTTCTGCCGCTGCTGGCCGGTCTTCCACCCCCCTCAGCCGCCGTCGGATCTTCACCGGCCGATTGACACGTAATCGCCACGTAACTGCCATGTAACCATAGTGTAATCACCCATTTATGGGGGTGGGGGTGGGGTGCATATAACCAAATTAATAATTGGTGTGCGCGTAATAAATATCCTAAAAATACTCGTTATAAAATATAAGAAATTGGTTTGCGTATAACAGATAAAGCGATTATGGTGTGTGGATAACTGTGTAACCACCAATACCCTCAAAAGCTATAAATAGGACCTCAGTGCCCTTCTTCAATCCATCTTCTCCTCCTACGCATGTGAGAGCGCCATTGATGGTCTCCTTGCGTCTTCAGAGAGTCCTTCAAAAATCTTCAAGCGCCTTAGAAGATCATTCAAAGATCTTTGATCTCCTTCGAGCGCTCATGCACGCATTTTGCCCAGTGCATGTTCCACCCTGCGCACACTTTCCTACACACCAAGCACGCTCCGCGCACATTATGCCCTCCGGTCAATAGCAAGTCCTTCGATCGGCAAAAAATTCTTTAGTCAACTGCAAGCTATGCGCTCCAAACTCCACTGCGCGCAACATGAGACAGACCGCAGACCAAAAGACACGCAGAACTCTCCACTCCAGCCTCAAATCAACAACCAAATACTCTGGAACATACAGACCACAATGCTCTCCTTTGTGCAATAAGAAATACTTAGCTCTGCGGGCAGTTGTCTGTCGCCCTCTGAGCCATTCTCTTTTCCCCAACAATTATATCGAGAGGCGACATGTCGTTCTCTGAAAAGCTCTGTAACAACATAAGAAGATAGTGGAAGTTTGGTCGGCATAGTTCCGACCACGTGGTTTTCACCCTTTTGGGGATTTCTAGGTTAAAAGATTGTCTTGTCAGCCGTCATACTCATTTCACTCTAGATAAACAGTTTGCTTACTCGACCGCTCTAGAGCTAAGACGTTCCAATTCAGACCGGTCTATAGGGAGCCTCAAATTGGCCGCAACACTCGTAAACACTGAAGAAGAAGATTTTAGTAGGTTCACACATTTGATACATGAGTAGACAGGGGTGGACCCATCTTGGGGTGAGTGCGGTCGGCCGCTCACACTCAAAATTTTAATCTAATAGTATTAGTCACGATTTAAATCATGCCTAATACCCGATTCATTAAAAAATATTTTAATAGTATTAGCCACGGTTTTAGCCATGGCTACTACCCAATTTTTTTTAAAAAAAGTTTATAGTATTAGTCATGATTTAATCTGTGGCTAATACATTATTCTTAAAAAAATAACATTAGACAAGGTTTAAATCGTGGACGTCCTACTTCCATCATTCTAAAAGCCCGAAAGGCCGCACGGACAACGAGACAGAAGGCATCCATTCTCGCGACTCGCGATTAGGACTTCCTCCTCAACGAAATCTGCAATCACAAGCTTCTTCTCCCCCCCCCCCCCCTCCCTCATTCTACCTTAGGTAAAGATCACATCTGTTGGTCTCCTTCTTGTTTGTGTTTTCTACGATTTTTTTCCATGTCTGATATTTTCTTCTCGGATTTCGTCCAAAACTAGGGTTCCTTTTTGTATCCATAAGCATATTGAAAGATGATGTATTTTGCAACGTTTTAAAAACCGGACCGGACCGGCCGGTTCAACCGGTTGAACCGCCAACCGGTTCCCTGGCCGGTCCGGTCGGCTTCTGAAAACCGCCCAAGCAGAAAACCTGCCCAGAACAGGCGAACCGGGAGGTTGGACCGGTGAACCGGAAACCGGGCCGGTTTTCCAGAAACCGGGCGGTCCAAAATACCAGCCATTTTCACCGATAGATTTCAATCGGGCGGTTGAGATTCAAGCTGCTTTTGAGTTTAGGGTTATACGGTATTCAGGGTTTGCCTTCCATTCATTCCAGACGCGGATCACTTCCGATAGATTTCAATCGCGCAGCTTCTTCCTCACGCTCGATCGCCGGCACATCTTCCTCAGGCTCGATCAGATCAGCGGCTTCTTCCTCACGCTCACGCTCGATCGGATCGGCGACTTCTTCCTCACCCTCGATCGGGTAGGCGGCTTCTTCCTCACGCTCACGCTCGATCGGATCGGCGCTTCTTCCTCACGAAAATAATGATTTTATTTCCATTCTGCCCATTCCTTATCTTACATACTTTGCTAATCTTGTATTTTGTTAATCACATATCAATGCACGCTCTCTAAATTTGATGCCTGCATTTCATGTTCTTCCAGCGTGATAATCTTGCATTGCTTTTTTTGCGTCCAGTGGCATGCTGAAGCTAGGAACTTGTAAAAAATCGTTCTTCTCTAATGAAAATTCTATAAATGTTGGCATTCAGCAAGAGTACTTGCGCTCATCAGTTATATATAGCCAAAGAAATGCATAGTAGCTTATAATATCCAAATGGTGAATGTTATCTCTTATTTTATTTTACTAGTTTTTATATATTTTTTAATTTCTAAGGCTATCTCAGAACATTCTTGTGAGGTAACTATCCTGTTTTTCTTTACGTTCTTGTTCACTATGTTGTGTTAAAATTTTTCTTCTCTTAAATGCAAGAGGTAATTCACTATAACATTGAACATGGTTAACTAGGCATATTCTACAGAACATGAGTCAGCAATGCGCTTATGCGAGCAGTTACGATTGTGCTGTGGGAAAATTTAATCCAACGCAATGTCGGATAGCAGGACTTTTGCCTTTTTAGAATTGTGTTGAAAGATATCACTCATGAGATAGGCTAAGTCTTGTTGTTGCTAAATAAAGAAAGGTTACTATGAGGAGAAAAAACTAGATCAAAGAACAACCTAATAAAAATCTTTCTATAATGATTTAGATCTCTTTATTTACTATAATTGTTGGTTTTATACAACATTTAAAATGTTTTTTATTTGTTTATCTCAGACAACAATCCGAGTTCTTGGAGGTTTACTATCTGCTCACCCTATTGCTAGTGATTACTTTACGGTATGCTTTTTTGTGGCACACATTTTCATTAGTCGAGAAGTTCAATAAATTTTTTGGCTCAATAGTACTGTTCCTTGATTCTGAGTAATTTTCTTTCTTGAATTATTATGAACAATATGTTAACCTCTTTTCTTATTAGTACTTTTCAATTTGCAGTGTTATTTCCATTGATGAGAAGCTTCACCTTCGGAGAAAAATTCAATTAAATATTCGTGAAGAGAGCTCTCAGGTAACTTACTAACTATATTACTTTATATCCATGCACTTTAAATTTTAGGGGTGCTTTGAGGTATTAGTCAAATAGTGGCTAAGCAAAGCATGTAGTCTCTGTGATGATGTTATGATTATTTGTAGGGCTGTTCCGTGGTATTGGCCGGTAGAGGGTCAAGCGGAGTGGATAGATTTTTAATTATTTTGTGTATGTTTTAGCTTGCAATATTTCTTAGCACGATGTGTGATTTGCAGAGAATGGAAACTCCATCAGAGCCATCTAACCCTTCTTTGCAATCTGTTCGTGAAAAAAATGATCCCTCTTGGAATCATTTTACACTAATTCAGAGTTCTGATGGGAAAAAATAAAGCACTATAAATGGTTACATTGTGGCGGGGTTTATAAGGGAGGAGGGATTAATAGAATGAAACAACATCTAGCGGGAATGAAAGGAAATATCACGGCTTGCAAAAAAGTTGATCATGATATTAGAAATCAAATGTTAGAGAATTTAAAGGAGATTACTGTCAAAAAAACAAGAAACACAAGAATCTTTGGGTAGTGTAAATCCATATGGTGATCCGGTAAGTGATGAGCGAACATCATCCATTGCTAAGTCACAACAATCAAGTATACATGATAAAGGTAAACGGAAACTTGATCAAGTTGAAAGTTACTTCGCTCCTAGGACATCTGCTGGATCACAACCATCATTAAAGAGTGTATTGGCCTCAAAGGAAGCCGTACATCGTGCTGACATGTGCTTATCTAGATGGTTCTTTGATAGTTGCATACCAATTAATGCACTAAATTCTGTTTTTGCTCAAAAAGCTATTGACGCAATTGCTTCAATTGGTCCTGGTTATAAGCTGCCTTCTTATCATATTATGAGAACTAATTTATTGAGGGATTGCAAGGAAGAATGCAGACTTCTTATAGACTCTTATAGAGAGTGTTGGAGAGGAACTGGGTGTACATTGATGGCTGATGGTTGGACGGATAGGAGGAATAGAACGTTAATTAATTTCTTAGTTTATTCACCTCGCGGTATCTCGTTTTATAAGTCAGTGGATGCATCTGATATTACAAAAGATGCTACAACTCTATGCATGGTGTTTTCAGAAGTGATTGAGTGGATTGGCCCGTCTAGTGTTGTTCAAATCATTACCGATAATGCTGCAAATTACAAAAAGGCGAGAGAGTTAGTACATGTAAAGTATGACAACATTTACTGGTCTCCATGTGCAGCTCACTGCTTAAATTTAGTTTTAAAGGACATTGGAAACTTATCGCATATGAGTGAAATAACAAAGAAAGCTTCAAAGATTACCGTCTTTGTTTATAACCATATTTTTCTTTTATCTTGGTTGAGAAAATGGGAAGGGTGGAAAGAAATTGTTCGTCCAGGAGCTACAAGATTTGCAACCACATTTATTACTTTGAAAAGTATATTTGAGCACAAACATGATTTACAAGCTTTAGTGACTAGCAAGTACTATACTGACTCAAAACTTGCAAAAATAAGCAAAAGTAAAGATGTCGTTGCAGTTATTTTAGATAATAACTTTTGGAATATGTGTTTGATAATGACAAAGGTTGCCGGTCCACTTATACGATTATTGCGAATTGTTGATTCTGATGAAAAGCCGTCAATTGGTTATGTTTATGATGGTATGTACCGTGCTAGAAAAGCAATTAAAGGTATATTCAGAAATGTTAAGCGATTGTACAAGTCATATACAACTATTATCAAAGATAGATGGGATCGCCAGCTTCGCCAAAGAATTCATTCTGCAGCATATTTTTTGAACCCTGCTTTCCAATATGATCCAGCTAATTATTCTAATAAGCCTGAAGTTGTGCAAGACTTAATTGATCTTATTGGCAATAAGGATATTTGCAATAAAGCTTCAGTTGCGATGAATGAAGTTAGAATATATCGGGATCAACTTGAAAGCTTTGGAAAGCCCCTTGCCATCAAAATGTCAAAGGAAATGCAACCGGGTAAGTAGTAAGACTATGAGTTCATTGTTAACAATTTAACATACTAATATATATACATTTTATTTTTTAATTTGAGTTTTAAGTTTTAACTTTTAACTTTTGTTTTTCTCATTTTAAAGATGAATTGTGGAGAATGTTCGGTTCAAGCGCTCCTCAACTGCAAAAAATGGCTATTCGCATTCTTAGTCAGACCTCTTCGTCCTCTGGTTGTGAACGAAATTGAAGTGTCTTTGAGCAAATTCATACAAAACGAAGGAATCATGTTGAGCATCAAAGACTCAATGATTTGGTTTATGTTCGTTATAATCTTAACATGAGAGATAGGTATGAATATTTAATCATTAATTTGCTAAACTCAATTGATCGTTTGACACTTTGACTCATATAATATGATTTTTTTGGTAGGATATATTTCAAGAAAAAGAAATATGATCCTCTTGATTATACTAGTATTGATTCAATGGATTTTTGAGTGGTTGAGAAAGAGCCGACTCCAGAACTTAATTATAATGAATTGGAAAATGATATCTATGAGGAATCTGCTTTACCAATTGATGTGGAGACTCAACCAAGTAGACAACATCATGAACAAATAAATGGTAAGTTTTTCAATTTGTTAGATAAATGTGTGTTAGTGTTATTTTTATTATATAATGCAATTGATTTAAATTTAAATTATTTGTGTAGACGGGTCTACTCAGAATGCTATTGAAGATGTTTACCTTGAAGCTTTTGGAGGAGAATTATTTGCTGACTATAATATTGATGATATACTATAATTGAAAGAGTTGGAGTACTTTACTTTTGAAAACAATGATATTAAGAGCTATTAAGTCTATACTCTTGACATGATGTTTAATTGTCTATTTTAACGTTATACCTCATTGTATGACATTATATTTATGATATGTTTGCATTAGTTATTTTATTTTTGATATATTGATATCCATAGTATTTTATAGTACATTCATGATGATATGATATTAGTTACTTTTGTCTAAACGGTCCAACCCCGGTTCAACAACGGTTCAACCGATCCAACTGGTTGAACCATGAACCTCTCCTAAGACCGGTTCCATCTCCGGTCCGGTTATCAAAACCTTGGTATTTTTCTTATATTATTATTTATTCAAGCCCGAGCACGATGATCAAGAGGGCGAAGATTCTTTTGTCAGAGAGTTCACAAATTGGAAGCATAAAGACAGATTAGATATTCATGTTGGAAACCATAATAGCATCCATAACAAGTGCTTGAAGTCTTGCCTTGAATTGATGAACAAAAAAAAACACGTTGAAGTTATCACATCCGTCTGGAAGCTTCAGTGGATTGCATTAGATTTCTTTTAGAACAAATTTTACCGTTTCGTGATCATGATGAAACTGATGAATCGGATAATTTTTAAGTTCGCTCACGCTGGAAAAAAAATCCTATGCCTGCCACTAAGAGTAGATGAGTGTGAGCTAATTGTAAGGACTTAAACTCACACGATTTCAAACTCATCACAACCGCACATAATTTGAGAGTCACGATCCACCGATAATCTATAACATTTGATAATTATTTAAGGATGCATTATTAGCAAATCTTGTTTACATTTTGTATTTTTTTTCCTTTACTAAAGAAATCCTAGGCTTTTTGGCAGATTGTACCCCCTAATTGCATCATTTTGACACTTTGCATCCTGAATTATTAAATAATGCACTTTGCACCCACCCATTTGTCTTATCTTTTGCACTTTGCACCCTAGGCTTCAATTCAAGGGGTATTTCTGTCCAAATTATTTTGAAATCACCAAAATTGGCGATTTACACCCCGAATTCTCTAAATTGGCAATTTGCACTCCGATTTCTTTAAATTGGCATTTTGCACCCCGATTTTTTTATGCCTTTAAATTCGAATATTATAGTTGCATTGACAATAAATGAATTATCAATTACAGCAAGAGGTTGGCATTGGTCGGACAATATTACATCACCCAAACAAGCATGTCTTTTATGTCTCATTCTTAATATAATACCCATGAGATCGGTCTCACAAACTAATAGAAATTTAAAGAACCCATATTACAACAAAGATTTAAGCAAAACAACTCATACGTCTTTAAGAATCAAAACACAACATTGTCCGGACCAAAACATCCAATATTACAGCTACTATTAAAGCAAAATTGTTCTGATCAAAGAAACCCATATTACAACTACTATTACAACAAAATTGTCCGGACCAAAACAACCACTATTACAATAGAGATTTAAATAACCATTATTTCACGATCATTTTCCTCTTTCCATGATCACGATCACGCTTTCCTCCTCACCTGTGATGAAACCGAAGACTCGGTCTCTGTAGAGTTCACCTTTGGGGAAGGGGTGATCGCACACTTACTTCTCTCTCGCGAGCCAAACAACGAAGGAAAAAAGAACAGAGAACAGACCCAAGGGCTTGGCATGGAGGTCCCACCACACACCCGGAAGATCTTAGAGTGCTTCCCCTCCCTAGCCAAATGTCGAGCTAAGGGTATCTCAGAAAGAGCAAGAAGACCTGGGCACCAGTAAGCATGCCCTCTGAGGTACCCCCTTGAGTCTATTTATAGATTTCTGAAAACGTCCTGCGAATAACCAATCTCCGTTGTTTTGAAAAGCTATACGCAGCCAAAGTGATCTGCCAACAGCGTAACTCCGTTGTTCTAGAAAGCTATACGCACCCCCAGCGAGGGCATCCAGGTAATTTTGCCTCTGGGCCCCACGGGGCGAGTTTCGTGGACACGGGGTCAACTCACAAACCTACTAGGGTGACGCGGTCTAGCTACCGCGGATCGCCTGCTATCTCTAGGCGAGCGCGAGCCGGGCCGCCATGACTCGCCTACCCTATATGGAGGCGGGCCGACGACAAGGTCGCCTTTGTAGGCGCGGGCTGGATGGGCTGGCTCGTACAGCTCACTTGCTTGGCCTTGGCGAGAGCGAGCTGGCCATCTGGGCTCGCCCGCCTACTGTACTAACGCGGGTCGGCCCCCTGGCTCGCTCGCCTAGCCGGATGGGCCCCCTCGCCGAACACGGGGTTGTACGCAATCCCCTCTCTTTTTGAGCTTGGCAAAGCTCAGAAAGAATCATTCAATCCCACGTGTTCGGTGAGTGCATTGTTGAGCTGGAGGGAATCCTTTGGTGGATCCCACCCATATGCTATAAATATGTCATTGAGGCTACGGAAGAAATCTCGTCTTCTTTCTCTAACCTTCCTTGCAAACAGTAGCTGAACGATACCTGTGTCCGAAGAGATGCGAGCGCGCCTAGCGGCCGCGAGGGAGGGGACGCCAGAACAGGTTCTTGATGCCGCCCCATGGCTGGCGCGCGGATTCCCTGGCACCCTCTTCTGGCCGAAGAAAGGGAAAATTGTCAGGCGGTCTCCTACGAATGACGCCCTTGCGTCTAATTCGGCGGCTGGTACCGAGGCCGCCCATGAGGTATGCGGACCTCCTATCTTGATTCGTCACTCTGCCTCTGATTTCTCTATCTGCAGGAGACACCTCGTGAAGATGGAGGTGATAGAAGTGGACTGGGGCATTCCTCCCCACTGATAACGTAGCGGGCCGTCAACCCTTCGGTCCAGGGGCATGCCCCTCCTGCGATTCCTTCGCTGCCAGTCCGTCCTGGGCTAGGGAAATCTTTCACAGCCCTCGAAGGCAAGCTCTTCCATGGCCAGCCGGGTACCTCCCGGCCACCTACCGACGCGGGGGACGTGCCAATCCCTGGTGAGTTTGTATACTTGCTTGTTTATGACCGCTTGCTTTTTCTGATCTCTCCCACTTCTGTAGGTTTTCATGTGATTTCCTCATCCGACGTCGACATCCGCGGGGGGTACTCACCTCCTCCTTATACGGAACACATCTCGGAATACCTGGGCAACCCACATGACGTCGAGGGGATGAAGAGGCGGGTGACTCGGTTATTTCATAAACAATCCCTGCTGTTACAGGAGGTTTGTGACAGGGTGGACGAGGATAAGGCCGAGGCAGAGGAGCGGTTCGCGATATTGGAGGGCATGAGGCGCCCAGCTGACGGGATGGGACGACTTATCCGGGGGTGCATATTACGCAAGCTGAGGAGCGGCTCAGGCACGCCGCGGAGCAATTCGACCTGGCCCAGCGGGAAATACTGGCGGTTCGCGAGTACTTCTACCCTCGCGTGCCGCCACGATCCGGGACACGGGGGTGGGGCAGGTGGAAATGGATCAAGAACTGAGCCACCCGCCCCTTCCTCGCTACCAATCGCTAAGCATGGGACGCACCTGTATCATGGGCCAGCTCGCGAGATAGGGCCATGAAATTTTATTCTCTTTTCCTCGGGATATTAAACTCTTGTCTGTAATTATTTGAGATTTCTTGCCCGCTGATGGGCTTATGTTCGCTGCAAATTACTTCCATAACTTCACTTCTTAGTTTTCTTTAGGCGAGTGCGGACGAGATGCTCTTGCTCGCATACCCCTTCCTCAGGCGAGCGCGAGGCCGTTGATCCGGCTCGCCCAGCTCGCCTGCCTAGTCTTGGCGGGAGCGAGCCGGGCATCTGCCGAATGCGAGTTAGAGCGACTCGCCTACCTCTTTTGGCAGGCACGAGTCGCGGCTCGCCTGCCTCTTGGGCGGACGTAAGTAAGGGCAGCTCGCTGCCGAATAACTTTTGTAGCGTAGTAGCGAGCTAGTAGGAACCTGCGGCGGGCCCGAAAGTCGAAACGTCAGGGCACGTTTTTGCTATCCGCACATTTCTCGCAGACGGGACGTTTTACCGTCTTTTCTCTTCCTATAAATAAGCCCTGCCACCCTTTCTTACCTACCGCATTTAAGACTCTTGTTCCTTCTCCACTTCCTGTGACTCCCGGCTCGCTCACTCTTCGTGAGAACTACAGCGTCCCGCTCGACGATCTGACTGCAAGATGGGTGGTGGCGGTGGTGACGCTGACGGGCGAAGCAAGTGCGCCTGGACCTTCTCCAAACACTCTTTCTCCTATGCCGCCATTACCGAAAGCGAGTTTCTTGACGTGATCGACGACTTCATTCCGTCGGGCTTTGTGGCGAGGCGACCCGGGGAGGGGGAGAAAATCAATGACCTCTCAGGAGAGGAACTCGTCATCCCCATAACGCACTTTGATACGGGCCTCCGGCTTCCCCTATGGCCCGAGGTCCGCCAAATACTGAAGTACTTCAGGGTCGTCCTCGGCCAGATGACCCCCAACTCTATTGCTGTCGTGGTCGGGGTTTGCCTGCTTCCTGCGGGAAGAGCGGACCGAGTTTAGCCTTTTGGTTTTCCGCAAGTTGTTCTCCTTCCGAGCGAATAAGGATGGAACCGCCTACTTCTCCAGCAATCACGTCAAAGTGCGGGAGACAGTGAATAAGAGCCATAATTGGCTGAAGAAATTTGTCTTTGTCAAGGGAGACTTCGGCAACGTCCCCTTCTCGTCGATCTAGCTTAGCGAGGTGAGCTACCGCCCCCTAGCCTAGTTCCTTTGCTCCGATGATGGTCCCGCTGCCAGGCTCCCTCTAGCTGGCAGGTCCGGTGGTACCTCTCGTGGTAACCTAGTTCCTTTGCTCCGATGATGGTCCCGCTGCTAGGCTCCCACTAGCTGACAGGTCCGGTGGTACCTCTCGTGGTAGCCCAGTTCTTTTCCCCGAGGTGGTCTCGTCACCCAGGCACTCATTAGCTGGTCTGGCAAGTTGACCCCGTGAGGAGGCCAAGTGATTTTCACCCCCAAGAATACCACTCAGCGAATACGTTGGGTTGGATGTTCTTTCCGACCTTGTGTCAAGCTCGAAAAGAGCGGGGATTGTGTACAACCCCGTATTCGCCGAGTAGGGCCCTCTCGTCAGGCAGGCCCTCTCGTCAGGCAGACCCTCTCGTCAGGCAGGTCCTCTCGTCAGGCAGGCCCTCTCGTCAGGCAGACCCTCTCGTCAGGCAGGCCCTCTCGTCAGGCAGGCCCTCTCGTCAGGCAGGCCCTCTCGTCAGGCAGGCCCTCTCGTCAGGGAGGCCCTCTCGTCAGGGAGGCCCTCTCGTCAGGCAGGCCCTCTCGTCAGGCAGGCCCTCTCGTCAGGCAGGCCCTCTCGTCAGGCAGACCCTCTCGTCAGGCAGGTCCTCTCGTCAGGCAGGTCCTCTCGTCAGACAGGTCCTCTCGTCAGGGAGGCCCTCTCGTCAGGCAGGACCTCTCGTCAGGCAGGACCTCTCGTCAGGCAGGCCCTCTCGTCAGGCAGGTCCTCTCGTCAGGCAGGCCCTCTCGTCAGGCAGGCCCTCTCGTCAGGCAGACCCTCTCGTCAGGCAGGTCCTCTCGTCAGGCAGGCCCTCTCGTCAGGCAGGCCCTCTCGTGAGGGAGGCCCTCTCGTCAGGCAGGTCCTCTCGTCAGGGAGGCCCTCTCGTCAGGGAGGCCCTCTCGTCAGGCAGGCCCTCTCGTCAGGCAGGTTCTCTCGTCAGGCAGACCCTCTCGTCAGGCATGTCCTCTCGTCAGACAGGCCCTCTCGTCAGGCAGGCCCTCTCGTCAAGCAGGCCCTCTCGTCAGGCAGGCCCTCTCGTCAGGTAGGACCTCTCGTTAAGCAGGCCCTCTCGTCAGGCAGACCCTCTCGTCAGGCAGGCCCTCTCGTCAGGCATATCCTCTCGTCAGGCAGGCCCTCTCGTCAGGCAGGTCCTCTCGTCAGGCAGGCCCTCTCGTCAGGCAGGCCCTCTCGTCAGGCAGGTCCTCTCGTCAGGCAGGCCCTCTCGTCAGGCAGGTCCTCTCGTCAGGCAATCCCTCTCGTCAGGCAGGCCCTCTCGTCAGGCAGACCCTCTCGTTAGGGAGGTTCTCTCGTTAGGCAGACCGCAGACTATCTTGTCTCGCAAGCCGCCTGTTCGCCCAGGCTGCCCCTCGCTTCTCGCCTAACCGCCAGCTCGCCCGACCTGTTTTTACCGTTGTGCCCTCGAGGGGGGATTATCTCTCTATCCCCCGATGTGGGGTTTTCCTATTGCCTTGAGGCTTATTTGTCTTAGGGGCATTTTGGTCATTTTGACCCCAAGACTTGGAAAAACTATAAATAGACCCCCTTGAGTGCCTTTGGAGAAGATGAGATTTCCTTACCTCCTCCTCCCTTAGCTTCTTCTTGGTAGAGTAGAGAGATCTCTCCAAGGCGCCCAGCCTAGCCCTTTGGTGAGGGAGGGGAAGGGTTCCTGTGACCTTCCGAGTGTGTGGTGGGACCTCCGCGCTAGGGCCGAGGGTCTGTTCGTAGTTTCCTAAGTCTTCATCCCGTGACGTTCCCCCGAGTGTAGTAGGTGTGAGGTCACCCCTCTTTTGGGACCCCGAACTCCACGAGAGACCAGTTTTTGGTTTCAACAACGAAGGAGATGTCGAACTCGCTCAGCTCCACCGACCACTCGGCCAACCTGCCTGAATGCTCCACCCCCTCAAAGATGTTGTGGAGGGTATGGTCAGTCACCACTCGGATGGAGTGTGCTTGGAAATAGGGTCGGAGCCTCCGAGCCGAGATGACCAGAGATAAGGCCAGCTTTTCCAAGATGGGATAACGGAGCTCTTCCTTCCTCAGGACCCTGCTCACGTAGTATATGGGCAGCTGCCTCTTCCCCTCTTCCCGAACCAGGACGGAGCTCAAGGCCTCTACTCCAACCCCGAGATACAAAGGCAGGTCCTCCCACTCCTTTGGCCCTTGAAGTAGGGGCCCCTGAGTTAACTGCCTCTTCAAGGCCTGGAATGCCTCCTCGCATTCCCCATTCCATTCGAACTTCTTGCCTCCCCTCAATGCTTTGAAGAAGGGAGAGCACTTCTCCCCAGCCTGGGAAAGGAACCTGCTTAGCCCTGTCAACTTCCCGTCAACCACTGCACCTCCTTAGTATTCCGAGGCGACCCCAAATCCATGATCGCCTTGACCTTGTCAGGATTTTGCTCTACCCCCGCGGGTAGTGGTGTACAAAAAAACCGGTCCTAACCGGTCCGGTTGGGACCGGACCGGTTAGGACCGGCTAAAGACCGGTCCTGATCGGGACCGGTCCGGTCCCGGACCGGTCCCAGAAGTCCCAAAAGGCCTTCATTTTACTTCAAAGACCGGTCCCGGACCGGGACCGGCAAAAGACCGGTCCCGGACCGGGACCGGTAAAAGACCGGTCAAAGACCGGTCTTGTACCGGTCTTTGACCGGTCCCGGCCTGGGACTGGCCCCGGGACCGGTAAAAAACCGGTCCCCTCAAACAGCTCTTTTTAGAGCCGTTTAAAACGGCTCTTTTTAGAGCCGTTTTTAACGGCTCTTTAAAGAGCCGTTTTTAACGGCTCTTTAAAGAGCCGTTGGATTGGTGGCTGGCATGGCCGGCCGGCCATGCCAGCCACCAATTGTGTTTTTTTTTTAATTTATTATTATTTTTAATATTTTAATTATTTAAATAAATAGTTTTTTGAAATTTAGATTTTAAAAAATTTAAAAAATCAAATCCTATAAATACCCCCCCCCCCCTTCTTAATTTTTTTTTTCATTTCTCTCTCTCACTTACTCTCCCTCTCTCTCTCTCAACTCTCACTTACTCTCAAGGCTCGAATGGCGTCTTCCTCATCCATGCCGGCTTCTTCCTCTGCGTCCGTCGCGCACGAAGTAGTAGAACACCACCACAAGGCGGCGGTCTGGGAGAAATTCGACAAAGTACGGATCGACGGTGAAATGAAGGCGAAGTGCAAACTTTGCGGGAAGCTAATGGCCGTTGGCAGCAATACAACGCTCGTCCGACATGTGAAATCGTGTATTTCAAAACAAGCCCCGAAGTCTAGTCAAGCTCAAATTTCGTCGTCCGGGCACATTTGGACATACGATCAAGCTCGGCAGCGGGAGCGACAAATGGAGAACGTCATCAAAAAAGGATTTCCATTCAGCCACTATGACGATGAAGAGATGACATCATACATACACGAGGTACTCCAACCAAAATATCAGCAGGTAAGTCGTTCTACCACTAGACGCGATGTTTTAGCGGCTTATATGCAATCTAAAGAATATTTAAAAAATTATTTTGAAACATTTGACGGTCGCGTTAGTTTAACGAGCGACGTCTGGACAAGCGGTATATCTGAGGGACACTCATATATTTGCATTACCGCTCATTGGATCGATCCCAGTAATTGGGAACTAAATAAAAGAATAATTTGTTTTGAAGGATTTGAATATCCACATACTGGTAAAGCTATTTATCAGGTAATAATTAAGTGTATTAGAGAATTTAAAATAAAAGAAAAAATAATGAGTATTTCATTTGATAACGCTTCCAATAATACGACCGCGATAAGATATTTGATTTCAGATTTACAACCAATGTTACATGGAATTTTTTTTCATACACGTTGCGTCTGTCACATTTTAAATTTAATTGTACAAGACAGTTTGGTTTATATGAACGACTACGTAATTAAAATACGAACTATGTTACGAGTTATTTACAGTTCAAAAAAAAGAAAACAAGATTTTAAAAAATTTGTTATTTCACAAGGTAAAAAATTTTTAGGTCCTTCTTATGATATGCCTATACGTTGGAACTCAACTTATAAAATGTTAAAGCGAGCTTTGAGTCAAAAAAATTTATTAATAGAATTTTATAATAGTGTAGAAGCACATGATTTAGGTGCGTCAGATTGGGAGGTTCTCGAAGATTACGTAAATTTATTAGAATGTTTTTATCGATCAACAACGATTTTATCCGGAGTTTATTATCCTACTTCCTCTTTAGTTATTGAAAATATTTTATTAATTACTGAAACTTTTAAAACATACAAAACAAATGAAATGTGGCGTCCGTTAATATTAGTAATGGAGGAGAAATTTTTAAAATATTACCAAGAAATGCCACCCATGTTTTCATGCGCCGCGGCTTTAAACCCTTTAATGGGTGTGGACGGGGTAAAAAATTTTATAGAAGAAATTAATCGGAATTTAAATTTAAACGAAACGGCTATTGATTTTGTTAATTTAAGCGTTTCAAAATTTAATTCTGATTTTACTCGTTTATATAATTATTATGATAATATGTATGGATCGCGGCCTCGTGAAGAATCCACCCAACCTAAAACAAAAGATATTTTAAAAAACAAACTTTTAGAATTAGCCTCTAGAAAAAAACAACGAACTTCGAGTACTTTAAATGAATTATGTTTATATGCAAAAACACAATTTCAAGATTATATGACCGCAAGCGAAATAGAAAATTTTGATATTTTAAAATGGTGGAAAAGTAAAACAAATGTTTATCCTATTTTGGCCTTAATGACCCGTGATTTACTAACAATCCAAGCTAGTACGGTAGCTTCGGAATCTGCTTTTTCTTTGAGTGGCAGGATTTTGAACGAGCGAAGAAGCCGTTTGAACGAGGAATCTTTGGAGATTTGCATTTGCTACAAGGATCATTTGGATGCTATAAGGAGGAGGCAACACGTCTCGTCTATTGAAGATAGCGAGTCCGAAGTGGAAGACGAGATGAATACCTTAAGTTTGGGAAGCGCGAACGAAAAATAATTAGACAATGTATTTTATTTTTCATTTTATTTCAATTTTGAAAATTTAAATGTAAATTTCATATTTTATTTTAACTTAAATATTTCAATTTTGTAATTTTGAATATCGTAAAATGTCATTTTATAATTCAATTTCATTTTTAATAAAAATTAAATTTTATTTCACTTTGAAATTTTGAATTTTATTCCATTTTTAATATAAATATAGAATTTTAATATAGAAATAATAATATAGAATTATTAATATAGGATTTTAATATTAATATAGAATTTTATATTTTAATTTAAAAAAATAAAAAAAAAAACCGGTCCGGGACCGGTTAGGACCGGTCCTCCGGTCCCGGCCGGTCCTTCTCTTGAGCAGGAAAACCGGTCCCGGACCGGGACTGGTTTGACTGAAACCGGTCCGGGACCGGCAAGGCAAAAGACCGGTCTTTAAAAAGATCGGTCCGGGACTGCTGGGCAGTCTTTTTGTGCAGGACTGCCCGCGGGGGTGAGAAGATGACCTAAGAACTTGCCCCTGCTGTCCCCAAAAACACATTTCAAGGGGTTCAGCCTCAACTTGTATTTGTGCAAGGTGCCGAAGGTCTCTTCTAGATCATGGAGGTGGGTGTAACACCCCGGTTTTCCAGACCTTTATCTAGAAGCTACCGCGTGGCGATAGTAGCTATTGTCCGGTAATAGCCTTGTTTCATCGGGTGCAGCTCGAAGAAAGCCATTCAGCGAGTGTCGAGAGGGCTATCGCCCGACGGTAGTTAATTACCGTGTGGCGGTACCCGGTCGACGAAAGCCGTTTGGCGAGCGTTGAGAGGACTATCGCTCGGCGGTAGTTGTTACTGTAGTGCCCCCCCAACCTTTTGCCTGGGTCGGGCCGGAGGGGGTACTACTGGCCCAAGACGCCCACCCAGTGCTCATAGGGGAAACGATCCACCCTGTCCAAGCACTAGATGGCCGCCTTGGTTGGCTCGAATCATAACATTCACAACCCATCAGAATATAGCGGAAGCATTAACAGGAAACCATTGCAGATTATATATCACATATCAAAATCACAGCGGTTTTAAGGCCGAAGCCTAAGTACTTATATAAGCCTGTGGGCTATACATGTGCTACATATAATCCTCATATACTCTCTCTCTACGCTACTCAGCGGGACTCACGTCTCTAAACTCTGGGGACGGCGGGGGTGCATCTGCTCGAGTAGACCTAGCTGCTGGCGTAATCTCTTGCGGCAGCGGGTCACTACGGTGCTCCACCTCCTGTGAATGGTTAATCAAATAACCGTTAGTCACAGAGCTAAGTGGAAACAAATCTCCTCCCCAGATCCACATCTTGGGGACGAGCACGTACCCACCCAGCAGAAGTAAATAGCCGAAGCACGAGAGGGTTAACACAATATTCCATACATGAACAGCTAGGAGCAAATATAAGGAGTGCAGTATAACCGGAAAAAGCATCAATAATATAAAACGGTTATAACAATGCTCTACTAGCTCATCAGCACAACATGTTTTCATATCTTGAATTCTATCGCAGGCATTTAGAGCCGCGCACATACCGCAGACATTCACAGCCGCGCACACAAACCCTATGTCGACATAGTTTGGACCGCTTCTGTTCCAGCAGGGTAGCGAGCCCCGCGGGCCTCATCGATGTGGCCGTCGGTGACAGTGGCCAGTCCTGCCACTTCTGGGGGTGATCGTACCGCACAACCCTAGGCCCTAACGTACAACCTGGTGTACTTTTGGATGTGAGCGACATCCAGCGAATCATTTTGGCCGACCAGCGGAGGAAAACCCGACGGGGAATAAAACGGCCGATCACCCGTGGTACCCATCTCCCTATCGCCTTGAGTCGTCAACCTTCCCGCACCGGTACGAACGGTATGCGGAAGGGACTGACCCGCCACTATTCCACCGCAAGCAATTTACAAACAATCAATCAACGGCAAACATAATACACACCGGGTCTACGTCGGCCTGCCCTACTAGGCTTAAACTTCGGGAGGCGGCGTGTTGGGGCTGCGGTCCGGAATCGTCCTCGCGCTGCGGTGCTATGCGGTAATGGCTTAACTGGCTGCCCAGTGGGCGGGAGGACCTTTGATATAAAGATTAGTTGCGCCGTCCTCCATCAGTCCAGGCTTTTGGTGCGAGTGGTTGCGTTAAGTCCTCTCAAGTGGTATCAGAGGGAGGTTGCGGGTTCGAAACCCCGGGGTCGTTTCCAGGGGGGATTGTTGGGACTGCAGTCCTGAATCGCCCCCGCGCTGCGGTGCTATGCGGTAATGGCTTAACTAGCTGCCCCGTGGATCCGCCCGAGGACCTTTGATATAAAGATTAGTTGTGTCGTCCTCCATCAGTCCGGGCTTTTGGTGCGAGTGGTTGCGCTAAGTCCTCTCACGGCGCTTAGCTCTACTTTCGTCAAGGAGCGTGGGAGCGCATTAGTTGAGGCTAGACCTGGAGGAATACCTCAACTCCGGTTATCCCCAACTAAGGCTCAATCTTAATAACGACTGCTCGTCAGAGCAGGACCCGGGATTATAATAGTAAATTGAATATGAGGACGAATGGGGTGTTTATGCTGCTTATTTAAAGTGCTGGAAAGAAACGTGACCAGTACGAAACTGGAGTAGCACTGAATTAAAAGTACTTGACCAGTACGAGACTAGAGTAGAACTGAATTAAAAGTACTTGACCAGTACGAGGCTGGAGTAAAGCTGAATTAAAAGTACTTGACCAGTACGAGACTGGAGTAGAACTGAATTAAAAGTACTTGACCAGTACGAGACTGGAGTAGAACTGAATTAAAAGTACTTGACCAGTACGAGACTGGAGTAGAACTGAATTAAAAGTACTTGACCAGTACGAGACTGGAGTAGAACTGAATTAAAAGTACTTGATCAGTACGAGACTGGAGTAGAACTGAATTAAAAGTACTTGACCAGTACAAGACTGGAGTAGAACTGAATTAAAAGTACTTGACCAGTACGAGACTGGAGTAGAACTGAATTAAAAGTACTTGAATTGAAAAGAATAAAGGAACAAGATCAGTGCAAGACTGGAATAATCATAAAGAAAATGGTTGTTAGTCCAATCACTTCATCCAGGAGGATTCAGTCTCATCTCCGTTCTCAGGAGACACATTCAGTTCTCTTTTAGTTTTTAATAAGGCTTCATTGGGTTACACCCATTGTTAAGATCCGATTATGATTTGGTTGTGCCTTATTAATCATGACTTAATCGGATTAGTGGCTTATCAGGAGTTACATCCTTAATATTAATCGAGAATAATGTGCAACTCGCTGCTCGTACTCTCACTTTCCGAGCGAGTCCAGATCACCCGAGAGTCGAGGCGCTCGACGGTTTCACAAAGCCTCGGAACACACGGAGCTTGGTCACTTGCCTCAGTCACTCTCGTCGATACGATAACTTTACACTTATTAATTAAATTAGAGAGGATAGTCGCGCTCCAATTTTCATTTTTGCAGAAAATAAGCGTAATATTTACCGGGCGTGATCCTAGGCTTCCATAATTCGGGAAAAATATCAACACTTATCCTCATGACCTCAAATTTTGACAAAACTCTTAAGAGAGCCTAAAATGAGCCTAGTAATGTTTTTGTAATTTTTCAAAGAGTTTTGGGCCTTTAATTTGGCCAAACAAATTTTATTTGGGATTTTAAAAATACCAAATCAACTCCAAAAATTCTCAAAATTTTTGTGGGAGAAGCCCTTAGTTGGGGGAACATTTTTCATGTTCAAAACGTTTTTCCTAGAGGTCTATTTTAGCCTCTGAAAAATCAAACCTTTTATTATAATATTATAATATTATAATAATATAAATTATAAAATAAAAGTATTGTTCATCTTCTTTTTACCCCCGCTGGAACCAATCCCGCCGCCCTTACAGGCCTTCCCCATCGCCGGCTGGCCGCCGGCCGGCCGTGGCTCCACCACCGGCCGACTGCCCGGTGGTGGGCGCTCCCTCCGGCGGTGGTCCGGCGGCCCGCCGCCGCCGGCCGCCGCCGAAGCTATTTTTTTGTTTTGTAAACGGGAGGGGAGGGGGGTGACGGCGGCGGTGCTCCGGCCGCCGGGAGCGCCATGCAAGACGTCCAAAATGGAGAAGGGGGAGGGAGAAAGCTTCTACCTGGGTTTGGCGGGCTCGGGAGGGGTCGGCTTGGTCGGACATTGCTCAAGGTGGTGGTGGAGGGGGAGGAGCTCCTCGGCTTGGCTTTTCCCGGCCACCAGAGCTCCGGCAGAGGGGGGGAGAAGGGGGAGGGGATGCTCTTGAGAGCTGTGAGGGAAGGAGAGGGGGTGAGGTAGCTTTTATAAGGAGGGGGAGGGGGAGCTCCCTCCCTTTGGGTGGTGTGGGACTAATCCCTCCTTAGGGAGGGATTAATCCCACCCTCCAGCTGTCCTCCAGCTGTCCAAGGACAGCTGGAGGTCTCTCATTTTTCCCATGTGGAAAATGGATGAGGCCCTTTATGGGCTTGGGCCTTAAGAAAGAGGGGGAGAAAGGGAGAGAAGAGGGGTGGGGTGGGCCTCCACCCATCCTAGGCTTGGTTGCTGGTTGGGGGCCCAAGGAGAGTGAGGGGGGGCATGAGCCATCTTCCTTTGGAGAGGAGGTGGGCTCCTCATTTGGAGAAAAATCCAAAAAGTGGATTTTTAGGAGGGTTTGACCAAGTCAACCCTAGGGTGGGTCCCCCTTGCTGGTCAAAGTCAATGTGGGTCCAAGTCATCGGGGTCGGGTCAAGGTTCGGGTGTCGTGTCATAATTGGTGTGTGCACGCTTTTCAGTGCACAACTAGCCTCGATTTGACCACGAGTTGACCAATTATCGTCAAAATTGACCGGGATGACTTCCGTTGACTTCATATTGCTCACACTAGTCCAACGCCACTGACAGGAGTCGAATCGGAGTTCGTTTGGCGAAAGTCCGATATTTGCGCGTCGCAGCGTGCTAAAACGGTCAAAACGCTCATAATCATTGTTAGGCTTCGAATCGCAGCGCAGCGAGTTTCGATGCGTTCGTATTGACTATACGAGGTCACAGGAACTGACGGAACTCAATTCGGAGTCCTCTAGCTCTATTTCCTACATTGGGTTACCCCTCACCGGGTCATAAGTAGGGTCCGAGCCACTTTTATTGGGCCAACTAGGGCTCTGGTGGCCCAATAAAAGTCGGGATATTACAGTTACCGCGCAGCGGTAACCCCAGGGGTGGCGTCAAGAGCATTGAGTTCTCGAAAAAGGATCTACCGCGCCGCGTTAGACTTACCGCCGGCGTTGGCGCGACATTATTTTTTGGCAGAGCGCTCGGGAAACTACCGCTCGGCGGTAGGTAGTTACTGCCCGGCGGTTGCGGACGGAAGCAGTTCCGTCATTTGTCTTTTTTGCCGTTCGATTTCATTTAGGTTTTGATCCTAAGGCTCAATACTCTCCCTTCAGAGTACTTATATAGGGTTGAGCGGGATTTATCCCTCATTTCTTCTCCTTTTGGAGTTGACTTAGGGTTTGGAAAAGTGAGTGGAAGGAGGAAGAAGAGAGCCTTCTTCCGCCATTGACGGAGCTTCGGAGCCCCGATCGTTGATCCGAGTCCAGATCCGTGGAGAGTACTTGGAGGCGCTCGTTTTCATCTGTGCAAGGCAAGGATTTCATGGCGAGGAAGAGGAGTCGAAAGGTAACGACATTTCTCCTCTCGGTTTTAGGATGCGTGCATGACATCTATTCTTTTCTTGTTTTCTTTCAAGCATTCTAGGCACGGGATCTCTCAAATGAGAGGGATTCGGGTTGCCTTGGTTCAAGAGGAGCCACCAGGTCGATTGTGTCCGTCCCCGCCATGATTTTGCACTAGAAATTCGCTTCGTTAGTGGATTAGGCATTTTGGGTGAAGCCGTGGTCGCGACCGTTAGTCCGACTCGGTGATGTTGCATAGCGAGCCTTAAAGATTTTGTTAGAAATCCATTAGAGGCAAGACGCTATTTGTGATGTTGTATGTCCCCCTTATTGCGTGTGAGTACGCGTAATCGGAACCAAACAAGATTAGCTCTGTTGTGACGGTAGATGGTTTACTTGGGGCACGAGAACGTTACGGTACGAACGATGGATTTGGGCGGGAAAGGCTTGGGATTGTGATGTACTAAGGCGTGGCTTTGTCTCCGTGGTCGGCTGGCTATCTCGTGACGTGCAAGTCATGTGGGGATAGTGTCCTAGCAAGACAAGTCCTTTCCTGTGAAACTGACGAGAATGCCAAGCATTGGACAAGCCCGGGCAATGAAGCCCACGAGCGGGTGGGTCCTGCGAGGGTTCTTAGTATCGGTTTATTTGTTTGAGACGGAATCCTGACGAGAGAAGTCAGAGTTTGCAGGCAAGCCCGGGTTTTGAGACCCACCAGCGGGTGAGGCCTTGACAAGAATTCCACATAGCGGCTTGTATGCCGTTTGGGGAAAATTGGAAGTACCCATGGGTTTGCGACTCGAACGCCGAAGGGGAAATTGAAAGTACCCGATTAGTGATTGCGTGATGATATGTTAGATTTATACGATGTAGGGTGCCTTGGGTGAAACCCAGGATTGCATACATGTTGCATTGTAGGCTCCCATTTCTTTATGCTCAACTCAAAAACATGTTTATTGAATGAGACATCCAAACCTGTTTATAGCTTTACATGTTATGTAAATTGCATACGAAATGCTGACCTGCAGGGTGATTGTGTACCCCGGGGTCCACTAGATATGGCCGGGAGGAGATGTGTTGGTTACACAGTTGAGGTCAGCCCTTGTCGACCCACGTTACAACCAATTTTTACAGGACAAGAATCGCAAGCAGGAGCAAGCTCGCCGGCTAAAAAGGCCTAAGCCTCGTGAAGTGTTTCATGTTGTGTAATAACTCTATTTTGTGGAATGTTATGTTTTATGAACTATGTTTCCAGCTTGCATGCTGAGGTAGCCTAGGAGTGCTTATGCGCGTTGACATTTGATGCTATTGTTTTAGTCTTGGAGTCTTAATTGTTGTAAGGCCTTAAGGCCGTATTGATACCCATATGTTAGTGGATAACTTCTAGTCTTGTTCTTTTGTTTCTGCTGTATTTGATCTGAGTTTTGAGTTGGGTAGTTTATATCATCTTATAATACTTAAGCTGTGACGTCCGTATGTTGTGGGGCCCCAGCCGGACTCATATTATACAATCATTATAGGGGAGGTGTTATAGTGGGAGTCCACCCCTCGACACTTGATCGTCAGGTCATCTACATACACCTCAATATTCCTACCCTTCTGTTCCTGGAAGACCCGATCCATCATCTTTTGATAGGTCGCCCCTGTATTTTTTAACCCAAAGAGCATCATCTTGTAGCAGTAGCACCCATCCCCAATGATGAAGGAGACATGTTTTACATCGGGGGGGGGGGGGTGTATCCTGATCTGATGATAACCTGAAAAACATCTAAGAAACTCATTACAGGAAAACCGACGACTGAGTCAACTAGCACGTCGATTCGAGACAAGGGGTAACAATCTTTAGGACATGATTTATTAAGCAAAGAGAAATCAACACATATTCTCCACCGGCCGTCTCCTTTTTTTACCATTACTACATTGGAGACCCAGTCGGAGTATTGGATTTCGGATACAAAGCCAGCCTTCAGGAGCTTGACCACCTCTTCCCTGATGGGCTCGGCCAGCTTGTCCGCGATGGACCTCTTCTTCTGCTGGATGGGGCAAGCTTCTGGGTACAGGTTTAGGCGGTGGCAAACAACATCTGTATCTATCCCCGACATCTCCGCGGCACTCCAAGCAAAGATGTCCACGTTCTTCTGGATGCATGCCAACATCTTCTCCTAACCACCGGGGTCAGCCCCCCGCTGATGCGCACCTTCTCCACCTTCCCCCCAAGGGCGAGAACCTCCATCTCCATCACCTCTTCTGCAGCCTCCAGACGAGACTGCTCTCCCCATTCTCCGACGTCCCCCTCTCCTAGGACAAGGACCTCCTCCTCAGCCTCCTCCACGGCCATTGCCTCGGCCGGCTCATGGACTCCCTCCACCACCTCCACTTGGGTATGGTTCTCCACCTCCATCTCCACTCCACCTCCTTCCTACTCCGCCTCCTCCATCCTCCACTCCTACTCCTCAGCCCCTTTTTTCCAAGAGATGGAGTGTAACATCCCAATTTTTATTGGGCCATCAGAACCCTAGTAGGTCCAATAAAAGTGACCCAAACCCCTACCCGTGACCCGGTAGAAGGTCACCATAGGCAGGAAATAGAGCTAGAGAACTCTGATTTGAGTTTTGTCAGTTTTTTTGTCCTCGTATAGTCAATACGAGTGCGTTGGAACTTGTTCCGTTGGACCCCGAAGTCATATGATGGATATGACCATTCCTCGTAAAACGTCGCGAAGACAAGATTTGGAATATCAGTCTAGAGAACTCCGATTTGAGTTCTGTTAGCTCATACGACCTCGTGTAGACAATACGAGCACGACGGAATTTTTTGCATTGCAATCCAAGGTTTAACGATAAATATAGACCTTTTGACCGGTTTAGTGCGCCGCGACACGCAGATTTTTGAATATTTAGCAAACGAACTCCGATTTGACCCCGGTTAGTGGCATTTGACTCGTATGATCAATACGAGGTCAGCCGAGTTTTGCCCCGGTCAAATTTTGATACGAGTAGTCAACCTATGGTAAAATCAAGCATACCCTTGCACCGAAAAGCGTGCACGCACAAATTATGATGCAACACCCCGACTTCAACCCAACTCTCGGTGTCTTGGACCCACTTTGACCTTGACCAACACGAGGGACCCATCTTAGGGTTGACTTTGGTCAACCCCCCTAAAAGTCTAAAATTATGGATTTTTTCCATAAGGGGTATGCTTTCTCTTTCCCCCCCCCCCTCTTCACTAGTGACAAAGCCCTACCCCCCTCACCTCTTGGCCACCAACTAGTAAGGTTAAAAGGGAGGGGAGTAATGGGCCAAGGTAGGCCCAATTTCCTCCTCCCCCTCTTCTTTTCTTCTTAAATAACCAAGGACCAAAGGCCCACCAAACCCCTCCCCCCACCAAGTTGCTGCCTCCTAGGCACTCTGAGATGGTGCCACGTGGCAGGATCAGGTGAGGGAGAGGGGAAGAACTCCTCCTCTACATGGGTTAATCCCACACCGCCGGTGGGAGGGGGGAGAGACTTCCCTCGGCCTATAAAAGGCCTTGCCTGTCCCTCTTCCCTCCACAACAACCCAACTGAGCTAGGGCCCCCTCTACTGGAGTTGCCCTCGCCGGAAACCACCGCCCTCAAGCTCCACCACCGCCACCTTTAATGGTGGATCAGGCTGGTCCTTCCCAAGCTCCTCCTCCTCAGGTAGAAGCTTGTCCCCTCCCCTTCCCTTCCTCTTTGACGTCCTACATGGACCCTCCGGCGGCCGGAGCGCCGCCGGCACCACCCGACCCTTTCTCCAGGTCGGGTAGTGGCCATAGGGATGCTGACCCCTTCCCCACAACAGGGGTGGCACTGGAGAAGGCTTGACCCACCGGGATGACTTTTCTAGTGGGGAGAAAGTCGGGGTGCCGCCGGAAAATGCTGCTCTGGTGGCACTCGAGAGGCAGATCAATTGCTCTGTTTTACCTCCGGCGGCGGCCGACGGCAGATGGTCGCCGGACCATCATCGGAGAAGATCCCTACCCCCAGCGCGCCGATAGCGGGTGGTTCCGGGGCAGGTCTCAACGTCGGTGAGGCGAGGTGGCGCTGGGAGCAAAATCACTGCCACCCCGCTCTCGGGTTGGACAAACCAGGCGGTGGGCCGCCGGGCCACCACCCAGGGACTCGCCGACCCCAGGAGAACCGGCCGGGGGTAGCGCCGGAGCCCAGTGGTGGTTGGCCGGTGGTGGTAGGGCTTATTGCTGACTGCCGCCGGCGAGGAGCAGTTGCCGTCCGATCTATGATAAAGATCGGACGGCCGGGATTTCCTTAAATCCCGCCCCCGCCTCAGCATCAGTGCCCCCACAACGGATCCGTGGTCGATCCGCTGTGGGGATAGAAGGATAGTTTCTTAGGTACGGCTCAATCTCAGCCGCAGGATCGAGTTAATCATGGCTAACCGGAGACCGTATTATTAACAGAACTTTGAGAAATTTTTAGAAAAAAAATTGGGGCCTCTAGTGGCAAAGTGATCAACATGAAAAATGTTTCCCATGATGAGGGCTATCACCACAAAAATTTGGAAAACTTTTGGAGGTGTTTTGGTATTTTTAAAAGCCCAAATAAAGTTCGTTTGGCCAAATTAAAGGCCCAAAACTTTTGGAAAAATTATGAGAAAATATCTACGCTCATTTTAGGCTCTATTAAAGATTGTATCAAAATTTGGGAACTTGGGGATCAAAAATTGAATTTTCCTCAATTCCTTGGAGCCTAGGGTCGCATTTGGAAGTTATTACGCTCATTTTCCTCGAAAATGAAAATTGGAGCACGCGATTATCCTCTCTAATTTGAATAATAAATTCAAATTATCATATCGACGAGAGTGGCTGAGGAAAGTAACCAAGCTCTGTGTGTTCCGAGACTTCGTAAAACTGTCGAGCGCCTCGACTCTCGGGTGATCTAGGCACGCTCGGAAACTGAAAGTACGAGTAGTGAGTTGTAAATTATTCTCGAAAAATAAGGAGATTGTAATTCCTGATAAGCCTCTGATCTGATTAAGCCGTGATTAATAAGGCGCAAACAAGTCATAATCAGATCTTAATAGTGAGTGTAACCTAAAGAAGCCTTATTAAAAACTAAAATAGAACTGAATGTGTCTCTTATGAACGGAGATGAAACTAAATGTGCCTCCTGAGAATGGAGATGGAACTGAAGCCTCTTGGATGGAGTGATTGGACTACTAACCATTCTCTTTGTGATTATTCTAGTCTTGCACTGGTCCAGCTCCTTTATTCGTTTCAGTTTAGTACTTTCAATTCAGTACTACTCTAGTCTCGTACTGGTCAAGTTCATTTCAGTTCAACACTTTCAATTCAGTACTACTCCAGTCTCGTACTGGTCAAGTTCATTTCAGTTCAGTACTTTCAATTCAGTACTACTCCAGTCTCGTACTGGTCAAGTTCATTTCATTTCAGTTCAGTACGTTCATTTCAGTACGTTCATTTCAGTTTAGTACTTTCAATTCTGTACTACTCCAGTCTCAAACTGGTCAAGTTCAGTTCAATTAAATACTTTCGTTTCAGTACTACTCTAGTTTCGTACTGGTCACGTTTCATTTCAGTGCTTAAATTATGCAGCTTTTGTTTAGCAGCTTTATTTACCGCACTTCACTTCTGCATTTCTCTATTATAAACCCGAGTCCTGCTCACGAGCAGTTGTCTTTTAAGGTCGAGCCTTAGTTGGGGTTAACCAGAGTTGAGGTGTTCCTCCGAGTTTAGCCTCAAATAAAGTACTCACACGCTTCTTGTCAAAAGTTGAGTTGAGCATCGCTGTCTGAAGGTTAACATATAGTAGGACAGGCCGCCGCAGACCCAGTGCGTAATAACAAAATTATTTGATTGATTGCTTGTGAATTGCTTGCGGTAAATTGTGGCGGGTTAGTCCCTTTCGCAGACCGTTCGTACCGGTACGGGAAGGTCGACGACTCAAGGCGACAGGGAGACGGGTATTACGGGTGGCCGGCCGTTATGTTGACCCTGATGGGTTTTCCTCCACTGGTCGGCCGAAATGAATCATCGGATGTCTCTCACATCCAAGAGTACACGGGATTGTACGTTGGGGCCTGGGGCTGTGCGGTACGATCACCCCCCCAGAAGTGGCAGGACCGACCACTGTCACTGATGACCACATCGGTGAGGCCCACGAGGCTCGCTACCTTGCTGGAACAGAAGCGGTCCATGCTATGTTGACATAGGGTTGGTTTGTACGCGGCTAAGAATGCATGCGGTATGTGCGCGGCTGTGAATGCCTGCGATCGAGTACCAGTTGTGGATACCTGTTGTGTTGATGTGCGAGTGAAGCCTTAATTATAACGGTTAAACATTGTTGTTGATATTCCAATTATACTACGATGTGCTTCGTTGCTCCTTCCTTCTACATATGAAATGTTGTACTAACTCTCCCTTGCTTCGACTATCTACCTTTGTTGGGTGGGTGGGTGTGTGCTCATCCCTGGGATATGGATCCGGGGAGGAGATTTGTTTCTACTTAGCTCTGTGACTAACGGTTATATAAATAACCATTCACAGGAAATGGAATACCGTAGTGACCTATTGCTATAGGAGATTGCGCCAGCAGTCAGGGCTACTCGAGCAGATGCACCCCCGACGTCTTCAGAGTTTCGAGACGTGAGTACGGACGAGCTAAATAAAGAGAGAGGGTGAAGAGTTATATGTAGTACTTGTACAGCCTACGAGCTTATATAAATACTTAGGCTTCGACCTATTACTCATGTAATATATATAATATTATATATATTTGATACGAGTTTCCTATTAATGCTTCCGCAAATCTCTGATGTGTTGTGAATGTTGTGATTCTAGCCGATCAAGGCAACCACCTAGTGCTTAGATAAGGTGGGTCGTCACCCTAAGGAGCACTGGGTGGACGTCTTGGGCAGGTAAGTACCCCTCTGGACCGACCCGGGCAAAGGTTGGGGGGGGGGGGTATTACATGGAGTTCACCGCAGTGATGTAGCACTCCCTCGCTACCTTAGGGTCTCCTCGAACCTGTATCCCCTCGGCGTTGAACTTCAAGCACTGGTGAAAGGATGAGGGGACGCAGCGGAAGGCGCTGATGAGAGGCCGCTCGAAGATGGCGTTGTAACTGCTGGGGGCATCCACGATGACAAACTTGTAGTTTCGGGACTGCCCCTAGAGTGACATGGAGCCCCACTCCTCCTTCCACTTCCTTTCTCTCCCCAAAAAACCCAAACAGAGGTCCGTCCGAGGCCAACACCCTCTTGGCCTCCACCTTCATCGCGTCGAACGCCTTCTTGAAGATGATGTTGACCGAACTCCCGTTGTCGATGAGAATTAGGGAGACGGTGAAGTTCTCGACCGCGGTCTGGATGACCAATGCGTCGTAGAAGGGGTCCTCTTGATCTGGCATGTCCTTCCTTGAGAAGGTGATCTTCTCCTCCAGGGGTGGGGTCTGGGATGTAGAGACAACGCTCCGGCGGTACATGGTGTGGAGACTTGACTTTCGGGAAGCCTCGACACCCACCCCCATGGATCACTCTGATCCCTCCTCGGGCCCCAAAATCGGCCCGGTCCTCACACCTGTCCTCCTCTGCCCGAGGCAGGACTTCTTCTATCCGCACCTCCCGACGGTCTTGTTGTTGCTCCTGCTCCCTGTTTTCTCTCATCTTGAGGAACTCCAGGCACGTGGTTGTAGCGTGCCCCTCCTCCAATTGGAAGTCACAATAGGGTAACTCCACCCCGACTTCCCTCCTCCTCCTCTGCCGACCCCTCCTCCTCTGCATGGTTATCGTCATGGCCTGATGCTGATCGGGGAGAGGGGGCCTCTACCCATGCCTCTAGCCTGGAGGGTGGAAGTGGCCCTGGCTTCCCTGACGATTGTCTCCTCCATGGAAACATCTCCGTTGGCCCTGATCCTGCAACTCCGGCTGCCTCCAGCCGAGCCGGTTATTCGGCTCTTGACGCCCCCACCTTAGTTGTTGCTGCTGCACTTACTGCTACTATTCCCGCTGTCGGGGTTCAACTCTCCTCACCTCCTGACCTCGACCACCTCATGGCCCCTTCTCCTCCTCTGTGGCCCACCTGGTTAGCTTCCTTGCAAACTCGGGGTTTGATGCCTCCCCCTCGACTTCCCTTGCCGCCCTCTCCATCAACTCCTCGTAGGAGATAGATGACACCCTCTTCAGCTCCATCCTGAAGAAACCCTGCTGCAGCCCCAAGGTAAAGGCCATCATCAGGGTGTGCCATGACATCTCCTAAACCTGGGTCACCTCCTCCTGGAACCGGTCCACGTAGCTCCCCAAGGTCTCGTTCACCCCCCTACTTGATGTGGAACAGGGACTCTGACTCCTTTTTCCTCTTCTTGGAGGTGGTGAACCTCAACATGAACCCCCAGCGTAGGTCCTCGAAGCAGTAGATTGAGTTGGCCGGCAGCTGGTGGAACCACTCACTCGCTTCTCCCTGAGGGTGATGGCGAAGAGTCTGCATTTGAAGGCATCCGACATCTGCCTTATCGACACCACATCCTCGAACAATTGGATGTGCTGGACTGGGTCGTCCTTCCCGGTGTAGTAGGACATCTCTGGCTCCCTAAACCCCTTCGGAACTAAGGCAGAAGAAACTAACTCGTTGAAGGGCTGCCCCCCTGGGTGAGCTGGAGGGTCTCGTACCCCCATCTCGTCGAATCGGCCTCCGCTCGCCGACCCGGGGAAGAGCACTCGCCTGGGGAGATTGCGCTCTCTCCCCTCCTCTGCAACCTCCTTCCCAGCTCGTCGAATCGGGGCATCCTCTCCCAGAGCCGGGGCGACAACGATTGGAATAGCTGGCATCAAGCTCTCGGCATGCGCGCTGAGTGCGAATTTAATGAGGTTGAGCACCTCCTGCTTGAATTCCTCGAACATCCCCACCGTGGCGAGAGGGGGAGGGGGGTGACGACCTGTCCGAACCTTGCCCTTCTCCTTCAGTCATCAGGCCTACTAAAGATTTTTTGTGATAACCACGATCCACGCACACCGCACCAAAATCTTGAAGCCGAAGACTCAGTCTCTGTAAAGTTCACCTTTGGGGAAGGGGTGATCACACACTTCTCTCTCGCGAGCCAAACAACGAAGGAAAAATAATAGAGAACAGACCCAAGGGCTCGGTGTGAAGGTCCCACCACACACCCGGAAGATCTTTGAGCGTTTCCCCTCCCTAGCCAAATGTCAAACTAAGGGTATCTCAGAAAGCGCAAGAAGACCTGGGCACCAGTAAGCATGCCCTCTGAGGTACCCCCTTGGGTCTATTTATAGATTTCTGAAAATGTCCTGCAAATAACCAACATCCGCTGTTTTAAAAAGCTATATGCAGCCAAAAGTGGTCTTATAACAGCGCAACTCCGCTGTTCTGGAAAGCTATACGCACCCCCAGTGAGGGTATCCAAGTAATTTTGCCTCTGGACCCCACGGGGCGAGTTTCTAGGACATGGGGTCAACTCGCCAACCTACTGGGCGGACGCGGCCTGGCTACCGCGGCTCGCCTGCTATCTCTAGGCGAGCGCGAGCCGGGCCACCATGGCTCGCCTGCCCTATATGGAGGCAGGTCAGCGACAAGGTCGCCTAGGCAGGCGCGGGCTGGATGCATGGGCTGGCTCGCACAGCTCGCTTGCCTTGCCTTGGCGAGAGCGTGCCGGCCATCTGGACTCGCCCGCCTACTGTACTAACGCGGGTCGGCCCCCCTAGCTCGCTCACCTAGCCGGATGGGCCCACTCGACGAACACGGGGTTGTACAACCTGCATATTAATATATTAATGAGTAAAGAAGCAATCAAATAATACAAAATGACAAAAGTGAAAACGATGAATTAATATATTACTGGTTGCTTTGATCTTGTACTAGTTATTGTATCTTGATTGTTGGGGGCCTCAACACAAATCTTCTTTGTATGTCCTTTCATCTCACAGTTGGAGCACGTGTACTTCATTCCATGCCTATTTACTCCATATTTTTTTCTTGTAATTCATCTTCCTCTTTTCTTCGAGCATGTACACAATTAGATTCAAATTGGTCAACGACCACACTTTATGTGAGTTTATGAGATTCAACATGTGTTCATATGCCCTCATAAACATTTATTTTCTATATTAATGGGCAACATAGTTTTCAACTTTTTCTCTCCGATAAAATATGCATGATGTTACATGCACACAAGGAATATCTGTTCGATCACATCGTATGCAACTACAACTTCCTGAACTCAAATCAATCGTCCATTCCCATCCACCCTTCAACTTCAAATTTGTCATGCTCATTCCACACTAAGATGCAATTGTGTGCATTTTTTTGTTATTATCTAAAGTTCGTTGTATGGAATGACATATATCTCCATTAAACTTGAAAATTTTGTCTTTTTGGGTGTGTAGTCTCTTCTTGAGCAACACCCTTATAGTCTCTAATATGATAATTATAGGCTTATCTTTAGCCTTTAAAATCACTTTGTTGAATGCCTCACAAAAATTATTTAATAACATATCACATTTAGGCCAAGTCATAAAGTGAGATTTTGCTCAATGTCTTTCATGTCTTTCTCTAACCCATTCGTACGTCTTTTTGTAACATGCTTTTAACTTCTCCATCTCGCTATTGAAATCTACAAGCCTAGTGGCGGTTGCTGCCTTCCATAGCAAATCATTTAGTTGCATGTCTCTATATTTTTGTTTGAAGTTGTTGTACATATGCCACAAACAAAACTTATGTTCCGCATTTGGTAATAACTCACTAACTGCCTTTCATCAGTCATTTCTGCTTATTTGAAATTATTGATCATGTGTAGGTGTTTTCAATGCACACATCCTCTATTAAAAGACTAGTGAACCACCTCCAAGTCTTTGTATTTTCTTTTAAAATAACATCATAAGCAATATGAAACATATTATTATCACCATCAACCCCAACAACGCATAATAATACTCCACTAGTTGATGTTTTCAAATGAGTCCCATCTAAACCGATAATAGGTCTACATCCTGCCATAAAATCTCTCTTCAACACATCCCAACATATATATATTCTCTTAAAAATACATGTTTGTGAGGCCACATCATGTTTGCATCTAATTTTAATTGTAGTTCCAAGATTGATCCTATAAATCTCGTCGAAGTAATCCCAAAGATTTGCATATTGCTCCATCTCTGTGCCACTAATTAATTTAGAGGCATGCTTTTTGACCCTATACATCTTTCACAAACTTAAAAATATTTTATTGTCCTGCATTATTTTCTGCATCGAACTAGCGGACCACTCTAGATTGCTCCTAATGTTGTGCTCATACTTGCTCGCAAGAAACTTAAAGTTACAATGTTGGGAGTTTGGAACTCTATCACATGTATGTTCACCTTTGATCGTTTTAACATGAAAAGTTTTTTCAATTTTCGGCATAAACGAAGCAAACATAATCCAACCACAATCACATGTTACCTGAATCTTATCACTACATTTTTAGTGAACTTTAAATGTTTTCCTTCTTTTGTAACGTATAATCTTACGACATCCCGAAAGTCAGAAGCACTATTGAAACACAATCCCACGTCAAACTGAAAATTAGAATCATTTCCATCTTCTCGATAAACTTGCATTTCTTTTCGTGAACTAGATGAGGAATGACTACCAGGCTCCCTTATACGTATTCCGACATTTGTTTTCAAAGATTGTTTTGTTGCCACTCTTTCACCAACCACTTTAATTTCATCCTCAACATTATCATCGTCTAACAAAACATCCACCTCAAATTCACTATCATGCAAATCATCACTAAATGACGAAATATCTTGGTCTGATTCCTCATCCATGCATAGTGAATCACTACTACTATCAACATCAAATTCCTCTTCATCAATCAACATATTTTGCCACTCAACATCTCTAGAACTAGACATGTGGATTGAATGTGAACTGAATAGCCAAAACTTAAATCTCAATAAAAAACAGATAAGAAATCTGGAAACAAATATGGACTAAATGTAAAAAAGCAAACAATACCTCAAATTTGGGAATGAATGAGTTGAGTATGACCCTAAATGAACAACGATCTGTAAAAAGAGGAGAAGACCCTAAATGAGGAAAAGCAAATATATGATTAAAAACAAATTTAATACAACTAAAATTTCATATAATAAATTCAACAAGTAATTTTTTACACATGATAACCAAATAATTATTTAACACATAGTTTAGGAGATTGCATATGTAAACACTGGTCCTTCATGAAAAAATGTCAGGCAAAGGAAAGAAGAAAAATGTCGCTGAACTTTGATGAAATCAGGCTTCAGATAACACAAAAACGAACCACTACAAGCTATACCTAAAAATCTCTTTTTTCCGGACATCAATCCAATGGAGAATAAAACCATGTTCTTCCGGGAATTCAGCTAAAGCAAATCTCTCAACATTTACACTTCCCTAACAATTCTACAAATCATTATCTCCAAGATCGCAGATTTTAATCCATAAACCACCCAAAATAATCAGTCTACAACCATTATAGTACCTAAAGTCGGAGAAGAAGTTCGATCGCTGTTGATTCCCACGAGCACAACACTCCGACGAGCTTTCATTCCGACGGGCTTAACGTTTCGATGAGCTTAACGCTCCGACGAGCCCAACCTTGGAGGATCCCAACTTCCACGAAAGCACGATGCCCCAACAAGCTCAATTCTCCAACGACTTCGACGCTCCTATGGATGACCTAAGTTATCCTTGCTGGAGAGAATATGTCGGACTTGAGGGAGAAAAAAAAATCTAGCCCTAATATCTGTAATTTAAATCAGATAGACCAAAATGCCCCTCTAAAAATTATCCTCGGTGCAAAGTTCCAAAACAATTTAAATGGAGGGGAAGTGCAAAGTGCCTTATTTATTACTTGAGGATGCAGACTTAGGGTCTGTTTGGCGCAGCTCTGGCGGCTGGAAAATCTCTATTCCAGCCGCCAGAGCTGCTTTCAGTCTGTTTGGGACAGCTCCCTGTGAAGAGCTTTTCAAAAATCTGGAGCTGTTTTGCAGCTTTTCAGAAATCTCTTTCCCCCCAGCTTCTGCTCCCGCAAAATAGCTTTCTCTCTCACATGTTTTGGAAATCTATTGGTTTCTTCAGTTGGAACATGCTCAGAGGCCGGACGGCCTTCCTCCGGCGATTCCGAGCCCCGGACGGCTTTCCTTCGGCGATTCCGAGCCCCCGACGCCCTTCTTCCGGCGATTCCGAGCGCACTTCTGCACATAACACCCAAACAGTCTGCAGTTTTTCAAAACTGCTCCCCAGAAATCTATTTTAAAACAGCTCTATCCAGACAGCAGCTTTTCAATCCGCCAGAGCTGTCCCAAACAGACCCTTAGACTCCGTTTGGGAGGACTTATTTTCACCGGTCAAGCGGTCATGATTCATGCGATCATGACCGCTTGACCGATGAAAATAAGTCCCGATTCATGAGATCATGACCGCTTGACCGGTTAAAATAAGTCCTCCCAAACGGAGCCTTAGTGTCAAAAAGATGTAATAAAGATGTAATTTGGGTGCAAAATGCTAAAAAGCCGAAATCCTAGGAGCAAACCAAAATATAATTAGGGTTTATTCCTCTCAGGCGGGTTCCACTCGCCGGTTCCCGCTCCTTCCACGCCCGAGCTTCTCAGATCCTCTTCTTCCAAGCGGCACTGCGGCAAGCCGGCAGCTACGGGACGAGGATAGGCGCCCCGCCAGTTTCAGTTCTTTCCTCATTCCGCCCCTGCATCTGGCGGCGAATCACAGTCCGGCTAACCCGCTCGTCTGCTGCTCCCAACGACAATTTCGCCCCCTCCCGACGACGCTAGTGTTCCGGCTGGCAGTGACATAGACTCCCGTTGGGCGGCGGATTTAACCTTTTGGCTACCTTTTCACTATTCAGGTAGCGGCGGCTGGCATCGACACAGTCTCCCTCTCAACTTCGGTTCCTCTGTTTAGGCTACGCATCATAGGCCTGAACTAAACTTCTAAAACCCCGCCTTCTTCTCGGCTGTTGAAGAGTAATTACTCCTCCACCTGCCGTCCTCCCGCCGGCGTACTTCCCGGCCATCGTCCTTACCACTTCCCTCATCGCCCCTCCGCTCTCTTCCTACTTTATAGTCCCAGCTCTCTTCCTCATAATGGCACGGCGTGACGAGTCGAGAAATCAGAAGAAAAGGAAGAGACCGAATCATGAATATAAATCCAGGAATTCATTGGTCAAATCTGAATATAAATCCAGGAATGCCTTGGATAAACCTGAATCAAACGCTAAAATGCTCAAGCGCAACCTGCCTTCTTCCCTTGTCGTCCAGGACGAAGAACCAGAATTCCCCAGAGGTTTCTCTTCTCTCCTTTAATCTCTCTAAAGCGTATAATCCCGTCTTTTTGAATGATGAAGTTCCGTTCTCTCATTATTTCTTACGATCTCTGGTTTTGGTTCCAGGCGGAAGAAGTATGTTGAGCAGGGAAGAGGAAAACGAAGCCCGCGCAGAAGCCGAGGAAGAGTTTGACAGAGAGCAGGGCTTGGCACGTAGAGGTAGGGAAAAGTATAAGAAGAATAAGAAGAAGGGGACAGGGAAGAGTTTTCATCGGGGTGAAGAAGACGAGTTGGGGTCTCTCTTTGGTCAAGGCATCACTGGAAAGATTCCAAGGCTGACCAACAGAATCACCTGGAAGGTATATGACATCTCTCTCATGCTTGCTTTTGTGATATTTTTTTTGCTGCTGGGTGTTCTACAGAATGTTTTAAGATCCTTCATTTCCTTAATCTTCCTGTATTCCTTGTGATTAAGTAGTGTTATGAAATTGGTCCTAGTCCGTAACACGTGTTGTCACGGACAACGCAACGGAAATGAGCGAACAATAGTAATAGCGCAATAATAAAAGAGCGAGAAACCAAGCACACAGACGACACAGATATTTTTACGTGGTTCGGAGAGAAGCTCCTACTCCACGGGGAGAGCACTGGGGAAGATCCACTAAAATGATAGGGAGTTTGATACAGAGTTACACTGAGATCATAAAGATCGGAGACGCGCCAAAATTCTGTCCGATCACTGTCTGGAGGCTATGCCGCCGCCTGCCGTCGTCGATTCCTGGAATCCTCCGCTTCTGAGATTTCCACCGCCGATGGGTCGACCTCCAAGGTCGTCGACTTCGCCGGAGCCACCTGCTCCCGAGCCGCCCGTCGGAATGATGGCCGGCCGCCGCCGCTTCTCCCTTCGAACACCGCCGCCGCTGCCTTGGACAACCGCCGCCTCTGAACTCTCTCTTCCTCTCCTCTTCTCCTCTTCTCGGATCTGGTGTGTTTGAAACCCTTGGGGGTCTCTCCTTTTATAGGCTAGAAGAGGTGGTGGTTGCCATAACCACATGGAGGTGGTAGGTTGTTGCCATAACCACATGGAGGTTGTAGGTGGCGGTTGGCAAGAGTGGTGAGGACCGGTCAAACTTGTTGAACAAACTGAATATCAAGTTTGACTTTGACTGTGAGGTGACATTTTACATTAACAATCTCCACCTTGACGCCTCACGCATGAAGTACTCCACCTTGAGCTTGGATCTTCTCCCTCAAAAAAAAAACTACCCCCTCTCCCTGGGGTCACCCTAATCAACATGCACAAATATGAGCCAAGTCAAGGCAGTGCTTGAACTTGACTCCTGTCACTGGCTTGGTCAACATGTCGGCAACATTGTCCTCCGTGGGCACCTTCAGCAACAAAATGTCTCCACTTCCAACGAACTCCCTCAACTTGTGGTAGCGCACATCAATATGCTTTGTCCTTGCATGGTAGACCGGGTCTTTGGCAAGACAAATCGCACTCTGACTGTCACAGTGCACCTTCACCGCTTCCTGAGTGATCCTGAGTTCTTTAGTGAGACCTTTAAGCCAGATGGCTTCCTTTGCGGCTTCCACTGCAGCAATGTACTCCGCTTCTGTCGTCGATAGAGCAACGATGTCCTGAAGAGTGGCTTTCCAACTGATGGGACCTCCACCTAGAAGAAAGATGTACCCGGAGGTAGATCTTCTCCTATCGAGGTCACCGGCGTAGTCGGAATCAACGAAGCCCTCTATAGCACCAACATCCTTGCTCCTTCTGAATAGTAGTCCGACGTCTGGAGTTCCCTTCAAGTATCGCAGAATCCACTTGACCGCTTCCCAATGTTGTCGCCCTGGATTCCCCATGTATCTGCTGACTACGCTCACAGCCTGAGCGATATCTGGTCTGGTACAGATCATGACGTACATCAAGCATCCTACCGCACTAGCGTACGGCACCCTGAGCATCTTTTGACGTTCCTCTTCCGAGTTTGGGCACTGCTGTGAAGATAATCTGAACTGCTGTCCCAGAGGAGTTGAAACTGCTTTCGACTCCGTCATACTGAACTTCTCCAGCACCTTCTTGATATAACCTGTCTGAGAAAGCCAAAGCATACCTCATTTTCTGTCGCGCTTGATCTCCATCCCAAGGATCTTCTGTGCGTGACCAAGATCTTTCATCTTGAACTCAACATGTAGCGTCTGCTTCAGAACTTGAATCTCCCGAGCTGACTTGCAAGCAATCAGCATGTCGTCGACGTAGAGCATCAAGATCAGTATATCTCCATTTGCCAGAAATCTGTAGTAGACGCAGCTGTCGTACTGGCTCCTGCTGTAACCATGTGAGGTCATGAAGGTGTCAAACCTCTTGTTCCACATCCTTGGAGCCTGCTTCAAGCCGTAGAGAGATCTCTTCAGCTTGCACACCTTTTTCTCGTCACCGGGTCGAACGAACCCGTCAGGTTGCAGTATATAGATCTCTTCGTCTAGGCTGCCGTGAAGAAAAGCCGTCTTCACATCCATCTGCTCCAGCTCCATGTCCCACATCGCTGCTATAGCAAGCAGCATCCGTATGGAACAATGCTTCACCACGGGTGAGAAGATTTCATCGAAATCAACACTTCTCTTCTGCGCGAACCCCTTTGCAACGAATCTGACCTTGTACCTCCACTGGTCCTCGCCTGATGTAGACTCCTTCTTCCTGAACACCCACTTGGAGCTTATTGCCTTAGCTCCTTTGGGTAGATTGACCAAGTCCCAAGTCTGGTTCTTCTGAAGTGAGTCCATCTCTTCCACCATAGCAGCTTTCCACTGAGAACAGTCTCTGCTCTCTACAGCTTCTCGGTAGGAACTGGGATCTGAGGAGATAACCTGAAAAGCATATGCCACAGTGTCTAGTAGCCTGAGAGGTAGTCTAACCTCTCTCCTCGCCTTTCCTCTAGCAATCGTGTACGGTTCCGCATCAGTAGGTTGTGCAACATCGGTATCCTCCGAGCCGGAGGAATCATCATGGTCGTCAACTTTGTCACTTTCTTCCAGCTCCACCTGCACTGGTGAGACTGGAGTCCTTTCTGCTTCTCTGGTATGAGACTGAGACTTCTTCAGCATAGAAGCCTCATCGAAGATGACGTCGCGCTTCACCTCCACCTTCTTGGTTTCAGGATTCCACAGCTTGAACCCTTTTGTGCCGGCCTTCTGGCCGAGATAGATGCACCTTCTGGACTTAGCATCCAGCTTTGTCCTCTCCGAATCCTGCATCAGTGTGTACACAGGACAACCAAAAATGTGAATATCGGAGTAACCAACGGAAGTACCTGACCAAACCTCCTGTGGAGACTTTAGATCTAGTGACATTGATGGAGATCGATTCACTAGATAACAAGCCGTATTGATCGCTTCGGCCCAGAAAGACTTCGGAAGATCTGCAAATAGACGCATGCACCGAGCTCTCTCCAACAAGGTTCTGTTCATCCTTTCTGCGACGCCGTTCTGCTGCGGTGTACCAGGAATGGTGAGATGACGAGTGATTCCCTCTTGATTGCAGTAGTTCTGAAACTCCGTTGAGGTGTACTCGCCGCCATTATCAGATCTGAGGTATTTCACCTCATTCCCAGTCTGCTTCACCACTTTGGTCTTCCAGATTTTGAATTTCTCGAACACCTCAGACTTGTGCTTGAGAAAATAGATCCATACCTTCCTTGAGAAATCATCGATGAAGGTCACGAAGTATCTGGTTTCTCCAAGTGATGGCTCTGGGGCTGGCCCCCAAACGTCTGAGTGTATGTACTCCAGTACTTGCTTGCTGCGCTTGCTTGACGTCACAAACTTTACTTTGCACTGCTTCCCGAGAACGCACGTCTCGCAGAAATCTAGCTTGCACGTCTTGATCCCTTTCAGTAGACCTTTCTTGTGCAGCTCCAGCAATCCTCTCTCGCTCATGTGGCCAAGCCTGGCATGTCACAATAGAGAGGAGTCTTCGTCTGACGTCGTAGAGATTGCTGCGTCGCCAGTAATGGTGGAGCCGATGAGCCTATAGAGGGTACCACAACGCTCTCCTTTCATGACCACCAGAGCTCCCTTCTTGATTTTCAAATAGCCGCCATCACCGGTGTAGGAGTAGCCGGCCGCCTCCAGAGTACCTAAAGAAATCAGACTTTTTCTTAAATCTGGTACGTACCTGACATCGGTGAGCGTTCTGACTGTTCCATCGAACATCTTGATTCTGATGCTGCCAATCCCCATTGTTCTGCACTCTGAGTTGTTCCCCATGAGAACACGTCCTTCATCATGTTGCCTGAAGCTATGGAACCATTCTTTGTTCGGGCACATGTGATAGGAGCATCCAGTGTCCATGATCCAGGAGTCGCAAGAGTCAATAGTGGAGCGTACATGAAGTACATCTGCTTCACTCTCTGGGTCTGATGCCACGGCCGCCTGCTGTGGCTCTTGACGCTTCTCCTTAAGCTTTTTTTTTGGACAATTATTTTTCCAGTGCCCTTCTTCTTTGCAGTAGTGACACTTGTTGTTCTGGGTCTTGGACTTGGATCTAAATCGATTTGCTTTCTTCCCTCTGTCCCTTGATCTGCCTCTAGCCGGCTCGCTGCTTTTCACAAACAGTCCTTCGCTGGTGCTGGGGCCAGATTTGCTCCTAGTTTCATTTGAGAGCAAAGTTGTCATCACCTCCTCCATCTTCAGAGTCTTTGCCGTAAAGAATTGTGGTGACCAGATGATCAAATGACTTTGGTAGAGAAGACAGCAACAGAAGAGCCTGGTCTTCTTCTTCGACTTTTATCTCCATACTTCGCAACTGTGAAGTGAGCTTGTTGAACACGTTCATATGCTCCAACAACTGAGTACTCTCTAACATCCTCAAGCTGTACAACTGCTTCTTGACGTAGAGTTTGTTCGTGAGCGACTTGGACATGTAAAGCTCCTCCAGTTTCTTCCACAGATCTGTTGCAGTCTCAGCATCGACTACATTGTACATGACTTCATCCGCTAGGCATAACTGGATTGTGCTGATGGCCTTCAGATCCAACTCCTCCCATTCGTCATCCTTCTTCCCGGATTTCTCCTTGCCGAGAAGCGCCTTATGGAGACTTTGCTGAACGAGAACTGCTTTGATCCTTTTCTGCCACAAATCAAAATCGATTTTTCCGTCGTACTTTGGAATCTCGAATTTTGCCGCCATTGCTATTGCTCACGGAGGTCCAAGGTTGGAACCTCGCTCTGATACCAATTGTTATGAAATTGGTCCTAGTCCGTAACACGTGTTGTCACGGACAACACAACGGAAATGAGCGAACAATAGTAATAGCGCAATAATAAAAGAGCGAGAAACCAAGCACACAGACGACACAGATATTTTTACGTGGTTCGGAGAGAAGCTCCTACTCCACGGGGAGAGCACTGGGGAAGATCCACTAAAATGATAGAGAGTTTGATACAGAGTTACACTGAGATCATAAAGATCGGAGACGCGCCAAAATTCTGTCCGATCACTGTCTGGAGGCTATGCCGCCGCCTGCCGTCGTCGATTCCTGGAATCCTCCGCTTCTGAGATTTCCACCGCCGATGGGTCGACCTCCAAGGTCGTCGACTTCGCCGGAGCCACCTGCTCCCGAGCCGCCCGTCGGAATGATGGCCGGCCGCCGCCGCTTCTCCCTTCGAACGCCGCCGCCGCTGCCTTGGACAACCGCCGCCTCTGAACTCTCTCTTCCTCTCCTCTTCTCCTCTTCTCGGATCTGGTGTGTTTGAAACCCTTGGGGGTCTCTCCTTTTATAGGCTAGAAGAGGTGGTGGTTGCCATAACCACATGGAGGTGGTAGGTGGTTGCCATAACCACATGGAGGTTGTAGGTGGCGGTTGGCAAGAGTGGTGAGGACCGGTCAAACTTGTTGAACAAACTGAATATCAAGTTTGACTTTGACTGTGAGGTGGCATTTTACATTAACAAAGTAGACCTTTGCATCTGTTTTTTTTTGCTTTAGTTATTTTTCACCTCCTTAAGAATCCAAACCTATATTTTGGAGAGTGGTTAGAGAGTGTTGGTGGTTGTTAACATAATTATGAAAAATATAGATAGCGCTTGGGTAAGTGTAGTCACCAATGCTATTTTGTCAAGAAGATGTTTCAGGCCAAAACACTACTACAATAATGCATTCATCGTTAAGCTTTAGCGGTCATGAATTCCCATACCACAAATATTAAAATTTTGGCCAAAAAAGCTGTCATGAAACTTCAAAACGTAGGTGAACTGCCACAATTACATTTACTATCACAATTACTCACCGCTGCGGCTTAAACACAGCAAATGACTCAAACAGAGCCTTAACATATGAAACATGCATGCATTAATATTTTATTTCGTTAGGCAGTGCACTGTCTCTTCCTTTGACAATGTAAATTATGAGTGACTGTAACTTTAATCATCAACACCTTGTGAGCATATTCTTTGTGATGTTGAATCCTTAAAAATGCTGTTTTTTCTAACCATTTGTTCCAATGCCTCTATTCAGAATATTTCTCCTGGAATGAAGCTCTGGGGTGTCATTACTGAAGTTAATTTAAAAGATCTTGTCATAAGTCTTCCGGGCGGGCTGAGAGGCTTTGTTCATGCTCGTGATGCTTCTGATTTAGTTGCAGACAACCAGGATAAGGTAACCAAAAATACTTTTTTACCTTAAGAGTATTAACATGTTCCTGACTGGACATAGGTTATTGTGTTTGCAAATGAATTGTTTTGATGCTATATGTTCTGTTCCATACTTGAAGTGGTTTAATGTTACACCATTATTTAGATTTTTTGACAAAATAAAATAGCAATGATATTCTAACATTTATCATTGAGGGAATCAGTCTTCTCAAGAAATTTAGTTATTTATCAGTTACCACAACACATTAAACATGTTTTTATATGATCTTGGTTTTCTCTTCATCTTCATTGTCTCCTTTTTCTATTTTTCAAGTTTTTCATTCTCGAACTACGGACTTCTTAGTTTTCACCCAATATAGATATCTTATGTTCTATAAGTGGATATTTGCCAACAACTTATTTTTTGTTTTTGCACATTCTATTCATAGCTGAATTATTTTTAACTACAAAAAAAATATAATTTTCTTATCTATTTCATTTTAAAATATTTTTTTCCTGTGGATATTTGAATATCTTTCGAAATTTTGCTTATATTCAATATTTATTAACTTAGGCTTTACTTAACTGTATACCACTATGTGAATTTAAAATATAAATTAATATTATTCCCAAAATTCTAAATATTACAACAGAGCTCCCCTCTTTATATAAAGTAGTGGAAAAATTTACACTTGGAGATGTTGGACTAAATGCAAGAAAAAAAAATACAATGAGCCCCATTTTTGGGCTTTAAATCTCGTGCTTTAACACTCCCCTCAAGATGGAGCATTTCCGGTTCGACAAAAATATTTGAAAAAGATGAAGAAATTAGTTTGGTGAAGATGGCTGCCAACTCTTTATGTGAAGAAATAAATGAAATGCGTATTTACTTTTTGATAACTTTCTCTTTGATAAAGTGATAATCTATTTCAACATATTTTGTTTTTTCATTGAGCACTGATTTTTTAGATTTGTAGATGACAACTTTATTATCACTAAACATTGGTAGAAGATAATCATAAATTTCTCCCAAGTAATTTAGAAATGTTCTCAATCAATTTAACTCACAAGCAGTCAGATCCATTCCTCTTTATTCAACTCTTGCAATTGATTTGGATATCACTGTTTGTTTCTTGCTTTTCAAGTGACCAGATTTCCTCCGAAATACGTGTAGAATCCAGAAGTGGATTTTAAATCTCCTCTATCATCTGCATAGCTTACATAAAAATATACTTCGATGCCTAAATGGTTATGTATTTGAAACAATAATTCTAATCCCAGCGGCTCTTTGATGTATTCTAACAGATGACACTTTCTGATAGCCTGCATGAATCGATTGACCTTCTAACAACATTGAAGACCTCAAGTTTGGTTATGGTAAGATAAATGAGTTTACCAATTAGACGTCTCACGTCTGTATCGAGTTATATATTGTCGAAGAGGAGATGTCTCATCCCAAAGTTTGTCAGCGCTCATAGACATATGGTTCTGAGCAGGTTTCTTGCCAAGGAGACCAGTTTCGTTGAGTACATCTATGACATACTTGTGTTGAGAGAGAACTATGGAATTTTTTTGTTTCACAATTTCAATTCCCAAGAAGTACCTGGGAGGACCAATATATTTTTTAATAAGTATCCTCGAAGATGAATGTCGTTTACGTAAACAACAAGATTAATCTGCCCATGGTTGGTCTTTCATATAAAATGAGAGTGATCAATATTACTTTTGGAGAAATCAATGCTACAGATAATCTGGTTGAATTTGTCAAATCATGCCAGGGGACTTTGTTTAAGACCATTAATGACCTTCCGAAGCTCACACACTTGAGATTTTCATTGAGCAATAAAATCAAGCGGTTGCTCCATATATGCTTCTTCGTACAAGTCTCCATAAAGGAAGATAATTTTAACATCAAGTCGAGACATTTGTCAATTCCTATTGACAACAACGGAGAAAAGTTCCCAGATAGTACTGATAAAGGCAACTGGAGAGAAGGTGTCAAAAAAATCAACATCATATATTTGGGTGAACCCCTTGGCAACCAACTGAGCCTTACATCAATCCATAGTGTTGTCAAGGAAAAACTTGATGATGAAGACCTAATTATAGTCAAAACATCGCCTGCAGATAGGGCAGGGACAAGAGTCTAAGTACACCACGACGTCAATATATATATTTCCTCATCCATAGATGCTTTTTAACAAGATATACGAAATGCTTCATGACAGGTAGTTAGTGTGGTGTTGGTAGGGAGTGCCTAGGTAGACTTGCTTCTTGAAGGATTGGGATTAGGACACGATACAAGAATGTAAGAGGATACTGTGTACTCCCCCTTACCCCCTTCCGCAGAGCAATAAGAACATCCAACTCCGAGTTTGCCGAGATGAGGAACCCTCCGAAGCGGAGAGAGCCGGCCTGGGAACTAATATGGAGCGAACTCTGGAGTGGAAGGAGCGAGGACTGGTATGGAAGTTTGGAGGCGACGATATTGACAGCGAAAATGTGAAAGAGAAGGTATATGTGCCAAAGTTGGTGTCAGTTGTGGGATGACTGTTGAAGGAGCATGAATGAAAAAAATGGTGAACCAAAGGTGTGAGTATGAGAGGTGGTAGAGAGGAAGGAGGGATCTAGAGTGTAAGAGTCCCTTCGCCCTTGGAGAAATAAAGGGCAGAATCAAAGAATGTAACATCAACAGAGACATATTGACGTTTGGAGATTTGATTAAAACAACAATATACCTTCTAAGTTGGAGAGTGCCCCACAAAGATACATTTGATGGTGTGAGCGGAGAATTTATCTCAACTTGGATGTAATTGTCCCTCGCATCTTTGTTGTTACAAACCTTTTGCAACAACCTCTGATATGTCCACAGCTCCACGACCTGCCGCATGAGCAAAAATGTTGGAGGGTGGAGGGGACATAATCAGAGGTTGTTGCAGAAGGTTTGTAACAACAAAGATGCGAGGGACAATGACATCCAAGTTGAGAGTGTCAGGTTTTCCCAAGATCCGTTGACATATCATCTTGTAAGAATACGGAGTTTGGAGAAGATAAAAGACCACCGGGAGTTCCTAAAAATATATCTGTTCAGTGACAAGGTCAACAGAGAAGGGCTGTTGTTGTAGAAGTTTTTCTCGAGAAATTGAACTTTCTTACACTTAGCATCATGAGAGAGTGTTGGGTGAGCAAAAAGATCAGAATAGAAGGTGTAGATGCGAGAAATTTTGACACCCTTGTAGTAAAGGGCAGTAAGATGATCCCATACTGTCTTTATAGTGTTGTCATGACAGATGATTGGAAAACATGCATCAGAAACACAATTTGCAAACCATGTGTGAACAAGAGCATCACTGACGTCCCAATATGCATAGGTGGGAGACGCGTTGTCAAGAGGAGCATCAATGAGATAATTTTACTTGCGTTGTGAGCGCAAAAGAAGGGTGAGGGAAACACTTCAATATGGATAATTCGGTCTAGTTAATTTTGGCGCAGTCTGAGATTTGAATGCACTAGAAATGAGTGGAGTAGGATCAATGTTAGTGGGAGGTGGGAGCGGTGGACTGGCTGTAGTTCAAATCAAGTGAGCTCGACAATCTCGCAGGAAGAATTGACGAGCTCGTTTAAATGGAAGGGAGAGCTCGTTGCATCTTGCAGGAAGTGCTCTCAGGAAGAGGTGGCAAGCTCGCTGGTAGAGTATGCAGGAACTGGCTTGATCGCAGATCGCAGAGGTTTAGGTTGCAAGTCAATCGCAAAAAGAGCTCGGTAGAGTTGCTCGACGTCTTGTGAGGAAGTCTTTGACTCTTTGATCGCAGACAGAGTGATGAGGTTTCGCATGAGGAGAACTCGTCGATGATGTAGCAGAGGACATACATGCGTTCGCGTGAAGCTGCAATCGATCACCATTTGGAGAGCTCGTAGAGAGGAGGCGGGCAGGTTTCTTTCATCGTTTACAGGAGCTTGCAAAGAGAACTTGCTTGGATTGCCGAACTCGCGTGGAGGGAGATCACAGACAAAAGAATTTATGTACGTTGGAGGTTGTAGCCGGGTAGGGCCTATAAATGTCCATCAAACAGAGTCTGTTTGGTCTTTGATCACCATCGGCTTGCCCGATGAGAACGGCGAGCTCGACGAGCTTGATCTTTACGAGTTCACGAGATGAGCTGGATCTAATCTGACGAGTTTGGTGTGAGACCCGGAGTTTTTATGCAAGATCAAAAAGGTTCGTGCGAGGTAGGGAGTTTTTATGGTATCCTTGCTTTGATACCATGTGAGAATTTGAAATATAAATAAATATTATTCCAGAGAATCTAAATATTACATGAGAGCTTCTCTCTCAATGTTGTGTAGAGGAGGACGAATTTACATTTGGAGATGTCAGGATAAATTTAAGAAAAAGGAAATTTACATTGTGCTTCTTCTTGGGCTTTAATAACTACTTATGCATTCTTTTTATGCTAATATTTTCTATCACAATATCTTAAGTGCAATTATGTCTTACATGCTTTCATTTTTAGGATTTTGCTAGGAGTATACATCAAATCTGATTAGAATATGCTCCTTCGATGATCTCATGATAAAAGAAATATCATGGGTGTCTCATTTATTTATCTTTTAAGATTATTGCAATTAATTATTAGTTGTGTTATGGTCCGCTCATTTAGGCCAGGGCTTAATCTCCAGACCTCGGTCGAGCCACACAACAAGGTCGCGGCCTGCACACCCCAATTAGCTTTTTGCACCAGATACAGTCAATGCGGTAGGTTGTTGAGGCCGATGCTTGATCCCCAGACCTCCTTGAAGAGAGTCCTCATCTTGACTTCCTTCACCAACTGAGCCGCTTTTACGTTATGGGCCGCTCATTCAAGCCGAGACTTTATCCCTAGACCCCGGTCGAGCCACACAACAGGGCCGCAACCTGCACACCCCAACCAGCTCTCCGTGTCGGATACAATGAATAATGTAGGTTTTTGAGGCCGAGGCTTGATCCCTAGACCTCCTTGAAGAGAGTCCTCATCTTGACTCCCTTCACCAACTGAGCCGCTTTTATGTTATGGGCCGCTCATTCAAGCCGGGGCTTAATCCCCAGACCTCGGTCGAGCCACACAACAGGGCCGCGGTCCGCACACCCCAACCAGCTCTTCGCGCCGGATACAATCAATACGGTAGTTGTTGAGGCCGGGACTTGATCCCCAAACCTCCTTGAAGAGAGTCCTCGTCTTGACTCCCTTCATCAACTGAGTCGATAAGGACTCTTTTCAAGGAAGTCTGGGGATCAAGCCCCGGCCCTGTTGTATTGATTGCATGGATCAACCCCCTTCACCTACTGTATTGATTGTATCCGGTGCGGAGAGTTGGTTGAGGCGTGCAGGCTGCGGCACTATTGTGTGGCTTGACCGAGGTTGGGATGTTCAGGAGTCTTTTCAAGGAGGTCTCTGACAATTTTTTCATCACTAGATAGGTGGTATGGATTAACCAATCTCTCCCCTGGCCGTAATGGAGTCAAAGGTGGTGGTAAACTCTATTTAGCTACAGTATATTGCCAGAGTTTTGTGTGTTCCTCTCCGACTATTCCCCTCTCTATGACGGCCCAAGGAAGTCCGAGATCCTCCGGAAGTGCTCCGAATTTCTGAATCCTGCCCTCTCCTATGACCTATCTATACTATATATTTGGGGAATCCTCGTGATTGGATATGAATCCTTCATAATCTTCACAATTGTCCGAATATGCAAAAAGCAAAACTCCTTGTGATGTTACATTTAAATTTTTTTATTTGTACTTGAAATAAGTGAACGGCGGGCTATTATTTTTTCCTTTACTTTAACAAAGAGTCCTTGAATGTTGTTGATGGCAAGATGTGATTCCTGAATGATGAGGATGGGAAAAAAATAATATTTTGATGCTTTTCCTGGAATTGATACTCTTTATTCTGTCCATGATCATCCTGAAGTAGTCCAAGCTCTCATAAGCATCCCAATTAGATTCAGCATTCTATTGTTAAATATCTGAACCATGACTTTACTGATTTTGTTGAAGGTTTGACTTCTAAGATGCCAGGTGATCTAAAGCTTGTATTTTTCACAATTCTTTATTCTGTACTTGCCAGACTTTTGTTGTCGTCATGATATTATTTCAATCAGAAACAAAATCCTTACTAACATTTTTCGAATAATGGGAGCCACTTCCCAATCAACTTGCAAGTATAATGTTATGCAAAGTACACATGTGTTGAAGTCAAATCAATATAATGCAATTTATTGGCGTGGAAAATATGCAAATGATTCAAAGAAATATTGGAATTTGGAACTTGAATTGCAATTTTTATTTCTGATGGTATCAAGAGAATTGGTAGTATAGTGGAACTTGCACCTGGTTATGTGCCAGCTGTGTATAAAACAATCAAGAAATCTGGTATCTTTTTCATTTCAGATGAAGTGCATTTGGGATTTGCTTGATTTGGAAGGTATTTTTAGGGATTTGAATTCCATGGAGTTATTCCTGTTATAGTTACTATGGATACGGGAATTGGTGACTTGATACTTATTCGGGAAATTACCACTCTAGTAAAGGAAAAAAAAGAACCTTCCGGCCAAGGCTGAACACTTGCACATTTTTGATCAAATGGAAGAGGGGTTTATTTGCTGGAAAGGTAGTGATGCGGGACAAGAGTCCACCTGCCCACCACCCTGGTGTCCCACCAGGGGGCCCACCTGAAGTCAGCACCAAGCGGCTTTATCAGATCAGTTGGTGATGAGAGCTTGCCCTAGAGCTCTTTATCAAAGAGGTCGGGGGATCGAGCCCCGACCTCAACAATCTATCGGCCCTGTGGTGGAGCCGGGGATGGGTTGGGGTGTACGACCCGCGGGCCTGATAAAGCCGCCTTGTACTGACTCCAGGTGGGCCCCCTGGTGGGACTCCAGGGTGGCAGGCAGGTGGACTCCTGTCCCGCATCATAAAAGTGCACCCCAACCCACTCCCGACTCCACCACTGGGCCGATAGGTTGTTGAGGTCGTGGCTCGATCCCCCGACCTCCTTGATAAAGAGCTCTCAGGCGAGCTCTTATCAGTTGGTGATGAGAGCTCGCCTGAGAGCTCTTTATCAAGGAGGTCGCGGGATTGAGCCCCGACCTCAACAACCTATCGTCCCTGTGGTGGAGCCGGGGATGAGTTGGGGTGTACGGCCCGCGGGCCTGATAAAGCCGCTTGGTGCTGACTCCAGGTGGGCCCCCTGGTGGGACTCCAAGGTGGCGGGTAGGTGTGACGCCTGTCCCGCATCAGGTAGTTTTCATTGAAACGTCCTCTTTGCTTCACCATTGAAGATGCAGTTTACCTGAATGTCGAAATTTTGAAGCCCTTTTCTACATCATTAACTGGAAAATTGATGCATTTTTAAAAAAAATATTCTATCTAGCTTTGAAATATATTATTGCATTGAGGCCCGTGCTTCTCATTTTCTATGAAAAATGTGAGTCAAAGAAAATTTCTTCCTAAAATAGTCGGAAAAGAGCAGGCTGCCTTTGTCAAATTCAGAAATAAGAAGTTATTCATTAATTCACTAAAGGTTAAGCAAACAAAGTAGTTATTCATTAAATATTTGGACTTCAAATTAGCCTGAATACTTAGTGATGTAGGGTAGGGTGTGTAGTGGACTCCTAGAATGCACACTAGTGGTGAGTGAGGATGACTCCCGACTTCCCAACGACTCTATGCATGCACTCCTCGCAATTAGACGCTAATAATTAAATCAAACAATTAAATATCATAATTAATCAGTGCATCAAGTTATAAGCGAGAATGAATTTTTTTTTTTAACGAAGGCAGTGACTTTCCTTTGCACGGAGGGCCAAAACACATGCGCGCGACGAATCAATCCTTCCCGCAGTTAGAGATTTTCGTGGAGCAAATACTTTAACAAATTACAATCCCAAACAAACACATAATATCCAAACAATAACAATGTTTTCAACAAAAAAACCAATACAAAAACACAACACAAATATTAGGGCTGCTTTAAATAAAATAGATTTGAACGTTGGAGGGCTCAAAAAGGAATTCCGGTGGTGGGTGGACTAGATTGGGTAAGGGGGAGGGCTGTTGGGAAGTTCCGGTGTTGGGTTGGGAGGTTGTTCCACACGATGGGGGGCGATGACAATAAATAGGGAAAGGGGAAGGGGGGTTGGATGTGGCTGGAACTTCCAGATCCGAGCTGGTTCAGGCTGTGAACAACCAAGTTTGGGGCTTGCGGCCTGTAGGAAAAAAGGGGTGAGCTGCAGGTTGGGTGGCGGCAGGGCTGAAATAGGGAGGGGAGAGGGTTTTCGGCGGGATCTGGGCTGTTTAGGGGGGTGGCAACTTGCTGTGGAAAGGGCGGGATATGAGGGAGGCGACAACGGCTTGAGGTGGGGCGGCTGGATGGCTTTGGGGGGGGGGGTTGACGGCTAGACAAAAAGGGAAAAATAGGTTTTGGAGGAGGGAGGATGGCTAGAAAACGAGGTGGAAGGGTGGGGAGGAGGAAAACACAAAGATATAAAGAGCTTACCCAAGGAGTCGTTACCAAGGTGTTCCACGGAGTCGACACCGCGGAGAAATCACCGGAAATGAGGAAGAAGGCTCTCCAAATTTCAGCAATTAAAAAGTAGTGCATCCTTAAACATCCTATTTATAAGAAACTAAAATTAGGGCGCCCAGAATCAATGACTATGGTTTGCCGATGGTTTCAAGGCCAAAAATACATGAAATAACATCTGAAAAATATAAAGCTATGGATGAAAAAACATCGGATCGACGAGCCAAACACATCCGCAGTGGCGGATCGCCGATTTGATCAAGTTCACCTGTGTGAATATGCGAAGGTGAGGTCTGCCTTGTCCCAAGTCACGCCAGATGGTCCCCCATCAACTCCCCTCGACTGAAAAGCCTTCATCTTCGATGAATGGAAATGATCGTATGGTGGTCGAAGTATAGGGGCGAGTTGATCAAGCTCTGCAACAACAATCCAGGTGTTGTCGGTGAAAGGGCATCCTCGCCAGCGAACCAAGTAGTGGCACACAAGACTGTCTGTGGAGGGAACGTACTCATGCGTAATGATCTCAGTGATACGCCCATCGCTCAACACTCTAGTAGGAGGATCCAGTGGGATCTGTAGTGCTAGTGGCGAAGCCGATGGAGACGGAATCCCGGGTAGGTGGGGTTCGCCTTGTGCCGAGTCATGCCAGATGGTCCCCCATCAACTCCCCCCGACTGAAACGCTTTCATCTCCGATAAATGGAGATGATCGTATGGTGGTCAAAGTCTAAGGGTGAGTCGATCAAGCTCTGCGGCATCAATCTATGTGTCTTTGGTGAAAGGGCGTCTGTGCCATCGAACCAAGTAGCAGGTACACAAGACTGTCTGTGGAGGGGACGTACTCATGCACAATGATCTCAGTGATACGCTCATCGCTCAACACTCTAGTAGGAGGATCCAGTGGGATCTTTGGTGCCAATGGTGAAGACGATGGAGACGGAATCCCGTGTAGGCGGGGGTCAGTTGTGGGCTGAGCAAGGGGCAATGAATGTAGTGGTAAAGGCCCGGTTGTGGGCTGAATGGTGGTGGTGGGGGGTGAATGCGGTGGTAATGGCTCGGGAGGGCTGCCCAGGTATGGGTCCGAATACTCGTGAGGTGCAAAGTATGTCCTCAGGTCTTCAACATTGAACACGAGATGGATACCCATGCTCGCAGGGATGTCCAACTCATAAGCATTTGTCTCGATGCGTCTTAGGACTTTGTAGGGACTTATCCGCCTAGCGCTTAGTTTCTTAGCAGACCCCCGAGGGAGCCTCTCAGTGCGGACTCTTACTATCACCTGTTCACATACTAGAAAGATTCTTTCTTGCCTATGTTTATCTGCATGTTTCTTATAATATTCATTGCTTGAGTTAATTTTACGCCTGACTGACTCATGCAATTCATGCGAAGGACTCAACAGACTCACTGGGGCGTAACTCAGTCGGGATGGGAATAAGATCAATAGGCTTCCTAGGGTCATAATCTGTCACTATATGAAATTGACTCAGCCCTGTAGACCTTTTGATGGAACCGTTATATGCAAACTCTACGACAGGGAGCACCGAATCCCAACTAGATGCACGCTCTCCTACTATACACCTAAGTAGATTGCCTAGACTTCTATTCACTACCTCAGTCTGACCGTCCGTCTGAGGGTGGTAAGCGGATGAAAACTTTAGGGTAGTCCCGGTCTTTCGCCACAAGGTTTTCCAGAAATAACTAACGAACCTCACGTCCCGATCCGACACAATAGATTTCGGGAGGCTGCGTAATCTAAATACGCCACTAACAAATAAGACCGTGACGCGGGGGGCGTCGGCGGTCTTGCTACACGCAATAAAGTGAGCCATCTTAGAGAACCAATCAACCACGACGAAGATCAAATCACGCTTCCTCAGGATGCGGGGAAGCCCAAGTATAAAATCCATACTAATGTCCTCCCAAGGACGGTGGGGGACGGGTAGTGCCGTAGTGGGGTATACAGACCAGTGTTCTGTTTCGTACCCTTGTCTGTTTGACAGATACGACAGTGTCACACTATACATGCTACATCCTTCTTCAGGCTCGGCCAATAGAAACGGTCCTCAACAATATTGCTATCGACTTGTCTCTCCCGAAATGGCCGGAGGCACTGCCCACGTGTAACTCCCATACTAAGTAGTCTCGATAAGATGTACTGGGTACACGCATAGGAGGGAGCCTCAAAATAGGCACCCGTCGATAATCTGAAACCCCTCGATGGGATCCGGTGGGTCCCTCGATAACACGACATGTACCTCACAAAAATCCGGAGAGGTAGGATAGTCTGTGATCAATTTCTCAAATCCGTCCACTCGGGCTCTCATCGTCTGCAGGAGTGTAACTCGATGGCTTAGTGCATCAGCGGATTTGTTCTCAACACTAGCGCGGTGTTTGAGAACATAGTGAAACTCCTATAGATACTCAACCCACTTGACATGCCTATGTCCTAACTTGCGCTGTGAGTCTGGGCAACGCAATGCCTGGTGATCGGAGTAGAGCACAAACTCTCGGGGTTGGAGATAATGTCTCCAGTAGCGCAGAGACTGGACAATAACATAAAATTCTCAATCGTAGTTTGAGTATTTTTGCTTTGCATCATTCAGTTTCTCACTAAAGTAAGAAACTGGGTGTCTCTCTTGGCTCAACATGCCACCAATACCGATATCAGACGCATCACACGCAACCTCAAATGCGCGACTAAAGTCAGGGAGTCTCAATACAGAGTCCGTCATCAATCTCTCCTTAATTTCCTCGAATGCTCTAGTGTTCGCAACAATCCACTGAAACTCTCCCTCTGAAGGCAACTCGTGAATGACGTCATGATCAGGCTGAAATCCTAGTCAAACCTCCTATAGAAGGTGGCAAACCCATGGAAGCTGCGGGCCTCTTGGATATTCATTGGTACGGGCCAATCACAGATGGATTTGACAACGGATACGCCAATGGACGACATGATAAATCCTAGGAAATGGACAAGCCCCAATAGGAAGGGGCACTTTTTCAGTTTCACATACAATTTCTCCCAGCGTAGGGTGCCAAAGAGAAGCCTCAGATGGTCAAGATGGTTGGCCTGGGTCTGGCTATAAATCAGTATGCCATCAAAGTATATGACCAAAAATTTGCCCATATAGGGTCGTAACACCTGAGTCATAACGCGCATAAAAGTGTTCAGTACATTCGATAGCCTAAATGACATGACTAGCCACTCATATAGACTATCCTTGGTCTTAAAGGCCGTCTTCCACTCGTCTCCTTCACGAACTCGAATCTGGTGGTACCCACTACGAAGATCGATCTTGGAAAAGATCTGGACACCGGACATAGTATCCAGTAGGTCATCGAGTCGCGGGATGGGGAAACGATACTTGACCGTAATCTTATTGATCGCCCTAATATCAATGCAAATACGTTAGCTTCCGTCCTTCTTGGGGTAAGAAGGTGATGTGGTCCTAAACCTAGGGTTGTAGTCTTCAAAATATAAAATAACGATCTTTTAAAATAAATGTGGCGCGGGAGACTTTGCGGGCTATTTCTAATGAACTAAACGGTCAAGGCGTCGCACACATACGTAAACGCTACCGCACGTGCATGATAACGTCACAAATATTAAATCCACAGGCATAACATTCACAAAGAGTGGCAATACGGATGCGTAAATGACGATAATTAGGAGGTGAATTAATTGGGCAAGCTCTAATTAATTAACTTTTCAATTTAAACTTGAGCATAAAAGTAACTAATGTATTGGAGCAAGATGGATTTGTATACCCCAAGAGGAAGAGCACAAAATTCCCAAGGAAGGAGCTTGCTGCTTGGAAGGAGGTGGACTGCAGGAAGGAGGTGGACTGGCTCGGTGTGGAGCTTCACGGGCAGTGGCTTGGATGTTGGAGAGGAAGACGACCAGGTTTGGCCTCTGGCGGAACCGTCAAGCCCTGAAACAGGGAGCCAACCGACTGGAGCAGGAGGGGCCGTCAAGAAGGGGGGCAGACACGGGAAGCTGGCTTGAACAGTGCAGGAAACTCCTTGGATTGCTCTGGGAATGAAGAAGGCCAGCACAGTCGGCGACGGATCAGGAGGGAGGGGAAGAGTTGGATCCTGTCGGGATTCGCCGTCGTCGCTAGGCGCGGAAGGGGAGGTGGCTACAGGAGCTTGTTCAACAGGAGATGAATGCGGGAGGTGGTTTCGACGGAGGAGAGAGCTGCTGGCAGGTGCGGCTTCTGGAAGGAGAGACGACGTCGGGCTTCTTCGAGCAGGAAGGAGGCGATCGGGTAGGCGACACTGGAGGGGAAACCGTGTGAAACCTAAACTTGGTTCACTCAGTTTCTATTTCCAGTTGGCTATCAAAAGAGGGGAGGGTTTGTTTTTATAAGAGCAAGATTAGGGTTTCAAGTGAGGGGTGTAAATGGGCTTAGGTTAGGTGGGCTTTAAAGGGCTTGATGAAAATGAGGGACATGCCCATGGATATTTCCCAATTGAAATATCATATAAGATTTTGGAAAAACAACCTATGTAGGAATAGTTAAATATTAAAACTTGCCCTAAACTAACCCTTCTCCTAATTAACGGACCTATGCATTTAGGGTCTCTTTGGCCGGTCACACCAACGAGCCAAACAAAACTTGCGCGAAAGCGTGCACGATACAATATGAACAAAAAATGCTAATAGCATGCGCGACAAAACATAATATCCCAACTAATCGCGAAGACATGCGCGACAAGAGAAAAATACAGTTATGAAAAAAATAACAAATAAAAGATGCCCCGCAGGTTGCATCAATTCCCTCGGGGTTGTGAGAACTCGACCCCGTCGAGAATGTAATGCAACCAATCACCATCAGGTCCAAGACGGTGGTCAAAGAGAAGCTGCGTAGGTGTCCTGCTGGTGCCGTGGCTGCGACCAAAACCTGGAAGTAACCTTTATCCCCAAACTCGCAATCAATTAGCCAAATTTTATGCAAATCATTTAAAGAAATAGTAATTATTAGAGTTTGCAGAGGATGACAGGGGCGGTGTGTGTAGCAAACAAGTGGTGGTGGTGGTGGTGGGGGGGGGGGGGGGGGTAACGTGAAACAAATGGAAGCAAGCCGTGGAACCAGTAATTCATGACGCAACATCCTCTTGCTTGGTAGACGCTCATGATCGTCAGCTAGACCAGGGCCATCCATCGCTTTGACGTCACCCGATAAAATCCCACTCGAGTCACAACATTTTAAGCAGATCCCAAATCTATCGATTATGATTTTCCACAAAAACCCATGGAAACGGATGTCCCGATGAGGCGTATAAAACCTACAGGTCATCTCAACTCTCCTCGTACGACTCGACCTAAAAATCTCAAACCTCAAACGATCGAGGTGAGGCGCCTCAATGTGCTCGGCTGCCACCAAGGACAAACGATGCGGACTAAACGCGTGCTCGTCAAAAACGAAGTCAACAAAAGGTGGCGCTTCCAGAGCACCCAAAATAGATGACTATCGAAAATCAGGCGCCACTTCCTTGAGCGAGGGCCCAGGCCGAAGCGTAGCACTAAATAGGAGTGGTGTAGTGGAGACTAAAGATGACGACGTAGATGCAAGTGAAGTCCTCCCAGGTGCTCTAGGAACATGACCATTCTTCTGGGGAAGAAGAATAATCTTGCGCCCATGGTGAGCAAAAGAAACCATCATGCAGAACATGTCTGTCATACTGCCATGGTCGTCCTAGAAGTATATGACAAACATCGATGGGGGCGATGTCGCAAAGTACCAAATTTCGATAGATATCCCCGATAGAGAACTCGACCTGACAACGATGAGTAATGGGGATAGTCCGAGGACTACTAACCCCGGCTAGGTGGTACGGCTGCTCTAAGGGGCACGCCATAAGTCCTAACTTCTCCACCATATGCTGAGACACGTAGTTTTCCATACTGTCGCTATCGATAATAATGGAACAGAAATGCTCCAGAATGCGGGCGGTAGTGCGGAAAATTTCCTTTCTCCGGGGATCATGCTTAGTGGTCTCGCCAGAGGTAACCAAATCAGAGTGAAGAACACAGACTAGGTGCTCTGCTTGCCCGCCCTCAACCTCGATGACACTATCAACCTCGGGCAGGGGCTCGGGCTGGGGGTCACTAAGGAAGACCCCATACTCGGGTTCACCCCCGGTGGTGGAATCAATCACTGCAACGAACCGGCGTCGCGTGCACTCAGAAGATTTGTGCCCGAGCTCCATACACTTGAAGCATCAAAACACTCCAGTGTGGGGTCGGGCTCCCATGGGCTCCTTACCCCGGGACGGGCCAAGGTGAAGAGTCGGGGCTCCATTAATGACGAGGTGGGGAATCAGTATTAGCAGATGTGGGTGTAGTAGTGGTGGTGCTCGAAGGGAGTCTATCAGTAGACCTAGGTTCATCAGTAGACCTCTGACCAAATGTCGTCTTCTGGAGGGCCTCCACTCGACGTGCTCGGCTGGAGATCTCTCCAAGGTCCCGAAAATCATGGAGCTCTAACTGGTCTCGTATCGCGTACCGTAGCCCATTCAGATAACGGGCCACAACCATGTGGTCTTCCTCATTCAGATCTAAGTGTGACTGGAGGACTAAGAACTCATTCGTGTACTCGTCGATAGTTTGCTTGTCTTGTTGTAGGTTGTGATACCTACGATACAAGGTCTGCGTGAAATCTGCGGGGACGTACCTCCTCTTGAGTTGAGCTTTGAACTCAACCCAGGTGGTGATAGGTGGTTGTCCCATAGTGTATCGCATTCGCTCGACTTGCCCCCACCATGTGAGTGCGGGGCCCTTCAGCTTCAGGGTAGCATACTCCACCTGTTGGTGGGCAGGTGTGCGCTTCCAACTGAGGAATCGCTCAAGTCGCTCGCACCAATTAAGACACACCTCAGGCTCTAGTGTGCCCTCAAAATCCCCAACATCTAATTTAATACCCTCATCCCACCTAGGTGGATGCCCGTGTTCGTGATGAGCTGGTTGGGGTTCTGGCGGTGGAGGTGTAGCAGGTCGTGCAGGAGGAGTAGTGGGTTGTGCAGGAGGACCCCCGAAGTGATACTGTGCTTCCAAATTGTTAACTGTAGTACACAACCCTAACATGACTTGGTTGGTGTCTCTCACAAAGAGAGTAAGTGTGGTGACGACGGCCATAAGGTCTTCCATTCGCTTACCTATATCTCCTAAATTTTCCTCTAGGTGTTCCATTCGTGATTCCATGGATAAACTGAAAAACCCTAAACTTAAAATTTGAAAACGATCGGCGCTCGGCTATCCCTCGATAGGAGTGAGATATCCCAGCAGCCACACCAAACTGATGTGGTCCTAAACCTAGGGCTGTAGTCTTCGAAATATAAAATAGCGATCTTTTAAAATAAATGTGGCGCGGGAGACTTTGCGGGCTATTTCTAACGAACTAAACGATCAAGGCGTCACACACGTACGTAAACGTTACCGCACGCGCATTATAATGTCACAAATATTAAATCCACAGGCATAACATTCACAAAGAGTGGCAATACGGATACGTAAATGACGATAATTAGGAGGTGAATTAATCGGGCAAGTTCTAATTAATTAACTTTTCAATTTAAACTTGAGCATAAAAGTAACTAATGTATTGGAGCAAGATGGATTGGTACCCCAAGAGGAAGAGCACGAAATTCCCAAGGAAGGAGCTTGCTGCTTGGAAGGAGGTGGACTGCAGGAAGGAGGTGGACTGGCTCGGTGTGGAGCTTCACTGGCAGTGGCTTGGATGTTGGAGAGGAAGACGGCCAGGTTTGGCCTCTGGCGGAACCGTCAAGCCCTGGAACGGGGAAGTCGGCCGACTGGAGCAGGAGGGGCCGTCGAGAAGGGGGGAAGACACGGGAAGCTGGCTGGAACAGTGCAGGAAACTCCTTGGATTGCTCTGGGAATGAAGAAGGCCAGCACAGTCAGCGGTGGATCAGGAGGGAGGGGAAGTGTTGGATCCCGTCGGGATTTGGCGTCGTCGCCAGGCGCGGAAGGGGAGGTGGCTTCAGGAGCTTGTTCAACAGGAGGAGATGAATGCGGGAGGTGGTTCCGACAGAGGAGAGAGCTGCTGGCAGGTGCGGCTTCTGGAAGGAGAGACGACGTCGGGCTTCGTCGAGCAGGAAGGAGGCGATCAGGTAGGCGGCGCTGGAGGGGAAACCCAGTTAAACCTAAACTTGGTTCACTCAGTTTCTATTTCCAGCTGGCTATCAAAAGAGGGGAGGGTTTGTTTTTATAAGAGCAAGATTAAGGTTTCAAGTGAGGGGGGTAAATGTGCTTAAGGTTAGGTGGGCTTTAATGGGCTTGATGAAAATGAGGGACATGCCCATGCATATTTCCCAATTGAAATATCATATAAGATTTTGGAAAAACAACCTATGTAGGAATAGTTAAATATTAAAGCTTGCCCTAAACTAACCCTTCTCCTAATTAATAGGCCTATGCATTTAGGGTCTCGTTGGCCGGTCACACCAACGAGCCAAACAAAAGTTGCGCGAAAGCGTGCGCGATACAATATGAACAAAAAACGCTAATAACATGCGCGACAAAACATAATATTCCAACTAATCGCGAAGACATGCCCGACAAGAGAAAAATACAGGTATGATAAAAATAACAAATAAAGGATGCACCGCAGGTTGCATCAGAAGGGCGGGGACCGCACACAGACTCAAACTCTCAAATGAATTGCTTCCGAAGAAGCTCATTAACCCGCCTCTTGAGCTCTGCGTTCTCATCAGGTTGCATACGATAGTGGGGCAGGTTCGGGAGAGAAGCCCCCGGGATCGTGTCAATGGCATGCTGAATGTCTTGTGGGGGTGACAGCTCGTTAGGGAGCTTGTCTGGCATGATGTCCGCAAACTCACCTAAAAGGGGACGCACCGCAGAGGGTTTGTTAGGTTGGCACTCAGAAGCCATGGTGGAAGTTACCATATAAATAATGTTGGCCTCAATGCAGTCTCGCAACAACTCACCTCGCCTCAGGATATTTAGGGGTCTCGTGGAGCTTGTGTTCACGAAAGTCTCAATCCGACCCTTGAGTTTCTCCTTGGGTTTGGTAGGAAATATTGTGATCTTCCACCTCTTGTCACAAAAGACACACGTGTTCGAGCGGCCAAAATACGTGACGTCGCGATCAAGTAGCCAAGGGCGGCCTAGCAGAACATGGGGGACGTCCATGAGAATGACATTGCACCAGACCTGATCCTTGAATGAAGCGATGCTGATCGGTACGAGACAACGCTGGGTAACCTTAATCGCCGTCTTATCTACCTAGATGACATGATAGGGGTGGGGGTGAGGCCCGACCTTCACCTACATACGATCAAGACCCTTCTGAGCCACGATATTCACAAAACTTCCACCGTCGATGGCTAGCTTGCGGGGACCGCCTGCATTAAGAAAGTATGTGTAGAATATGGTAGTGCGACGCCAATCCTCATCTTCCCGTGGGGTGTGTAGGAGACACCTAATTATTCCCATCTCTAAGAACCGCTCAGCGTTACTCTCCCATCTGTTCTCTACAGTGGTTGTGATCTCCTTCTAAACCGGACTCCTCATCCTCAACTAGCAGGCTTTGCGTGGGGCACTGTGCCGCCACGTGTCCTTTGTCGGAACATCTATAACACTGAATACCCCCAGATTGCTGGCCATCAGTGGCGATGGCCTTGCCCTTCGTGTCCGCGGGGACACGTGGGGGCGCATCCACAGTAGTCTGGGGCGGAGCGGGTTTCCTATATGTCGAGGCATCATCCTGAGAGGGGAACTACCTCGTGCTAGACAAATAGAGATACTGTTCGTACCCTAGGGCAAGCTGAAATATCTGGTCGACGGTCTCGAGACGATTGAGAGTCGACTCTCTTCGAATCTCAGAACGTTGGCCAGCCTTGAAATGTGAGACGTGACAATGGGCTCCTCTGAGATGTCACTTCTAACGACAAGCTCGTCGAAGCGAGTCATATACTTAGCGACAGTAAGTGTCCCCTGTCGTAAGTTCTGCAATTGATCAAGCTACTGGTCATGGTAGGATGCGTGAAGATACTTATCTTTCAGTCCCTGCTTCATATCATCCTATCAAAGTGATAGGATAATAACCATCCCTTTCAACAACTCTCTCTACGCTAATCCAGAACACCTTGGCCTCTCCGACCAACTTCATTTTTGCAGAGCGAACACAACGCTCGTTGCTCTTGTCATACCACTCAAAATAATGGTCCATATCGAGGAGCCAATCGCTAAAGGCTTTCAAATACATGTGGCCGTCAAATGAAGGAGCGTCGATGCGAATGCGCCTCATGACGTCATACTCATAATGGTAATCACCTCTACGCGTCTCCAAATAATCCTCAAAATACTTATCTCGGTGTGTCGCGTCGAGCGGGTGGGGGTCCACGCTCTCTGCGGCTAGGGCCAAAATAGTCATCGCAACCTAGATCATGACGGTCGTGCTGCGATGTGCGAGCTCTAAAATCCTGAGGGACTGCTCGCGGTATGTCACGCTGAGGTGGGTACCTATCATAATCAGGGCCCTGTCGGCTCTCATGAGTGGGATTCTGACGGGGATCATCACAATAGGATCGCTCAGGAGGTGGTGGTGCACCCCTCTGACGTGGGTTTGATCGAGGAGGAATTTCAGGCTCATCCTCACGAGGTTCCCCTAGTTGAGATGACGCGTCACTTTGATTTTCTTGGTGCCCTATCTTGTTATTGATCTCTGTGATCTCACGAGGGAAACCGTCAAACTGGGTACCATATCTAAATGATCAAGGACAAGCCGCTGAAATTCAACAAATGTCGCATCCGAGTTCGAACTATTTGTTCGATCTTTGGTGACGTTGGGGGTCAGACATTGGGGATCTATACGCCCTACCACTACGGAGCATAGACGTGGCCCAAACCTTGGGCTCTGATACCAACTGATGTAGGGTACGATGTATAATGGACTCCTAGAATGCACACTAGTGGTGAGTGAGGTTGACTCCCGACTTCTCAACGACTCTATGCATGCACTCCTCACAATTATACGCTAATAATTAAATCAAACAATTAAATATCATAATTAATCAGTGCATCAAGTTATAAGCGAGAATGAAATTTTCTTTAAGCGAAGATAGTGGCTTTCCTCCGCACGGAGGGCCAAAATACAAGCGCGTGGCGATTCAATTCTTCCTGCAGTTAGAGATTTTCGTGGGGAAATACTTTAACAAACTATAATCCCAAGCAAGCATATAATATTCAAACCATAACAATGTTTACAACAACAAAATAAAACCATTACAAAAACATAACACAAATATTAGGGCTGCTGTAAATAAAATAGATCTGAACGTTGGAGGGCTCAAAGAGGAATTCCGGTGGTGGGTGGACTAATCGGGTAAGGGAGAGGGTTGTTGGGAATTGGGAGGACTAGATCGGGGCAGAGGGTGGCTGGATCTGGGCTGAAATACCAGATCTGGGCAAATCTAATAGTGGAAGGAGGTTGGGAGGTGGTTCCTCGTGATGGGGGTGATGACAACAAATAGGAAATGGGGAAGGCGGGGGCTGGATGTGACTGGAACTTCCAGATCCGGGCTGGTTCAGGCGGTGAACAGCCAAGCAAGCTGTTTGGGGTTGTCGGCCTGTAGGAAAAAGGGGCGGGCTGTAGGTTGGGTGGCGGCTGGGCTGAAACAGGAAGGGGAGAGGGTTTCCTGCGGGATCTGGGCTGTTTAGGGGGGCGGCGGCCTATTGTGGAGAGGGAGGGATATGAGGGAGGGGGCGGCGGCTTGAGGTGGGGCAGCTGGATGGCTTTTGGGGGAGGGGGGATGGACAACAAGGGAAAAACTGGTTTTGGAGGGCAGCTGGCTGGACAACGTGGTGGAAGGGTGGGGGAGGAGAAAAACACAAAGATACAAAGAGCTTACCCAAGGAGTCATCATCAAAGGGTTTCACGGAGTCGGCACCGCAGAGAGATCACCGGAAATGAGGAAGAAGCCTCTCCAAATTTCAGCAATGAAAAAATAGTGCATCCCTAAACATCCTATTTGTAAAAATTGAAATTAGAGCGCTCGGAATCAACGACTTTGATTGACCGATGGTTTCGAGGCCAAAATTACATGAAATAACATCCGAAAAATATAAAGCTGTATATGAAGAAACATCGGATCGACGAGCCGGAGGCATCCGCGGTGGCGGGCCGCCAATTCGATCAAGTCCTCTTGCGTGAATAAACGAAGATGGGGTCTGCCTTGCGCCGAGTCACGCCAGATTGTCCCCCATCAACTTAGTCTAATTGGCAATTAATGCTTCTAAATAGTTATGATGTATAATAAATCTCTTGGTATAATATTGTAATGTTGATGTAACAAGTAAGACATACTTTTAAGGAAATTATTAGGATAATAATTTACTTGCAAAGCATTGAATTTTTCTAATTATTTATTCCTTTGAATTTATATTTTTTTACAGTTTAAATAATTATAAATTAGTTATTTTGTGCTACACTTTATTTACTTAATTATTTTATTTAGGGGGAAACATAATCATTCATGGGTAAGCATTAGAATAATTAAGTGTTATAATTATTTAAAAATTATGTAATTACTGAAGTAACTATTATAGGTACCAAAATATTGATAAATAATTTTTATGTAAACATTCTTGACTAATGAGGTTAGTAAATCAATAATTGATTAGAGATCAAAATATACCGATATGATGTTTAATTAATGAATTAATTATTTGATTTGATGATAATGAGTAATTATGTTTTTAAATTTATTGTACGTGAACATTATGATAATATTCCTTTGGTTAACTGATTTATTTATATTTTCACAAGAATTTTCACCGAGCAATTTCAGTTTTAACAACTTTCTTGGGTCTAGATGAGAGTCTTAGCAGCAAATTTACTTTATGATCATGCACTGTATTCAAGATCACATTACCACAAAATAAAACTGACAGTATGCTGTACACACAACTTTACCAAACATAGGGCTTAGTTTATGTGGGAAAAGTACAATAAGAACTTTACCTACACGTGCATGTGGAGCATGCTAGTGGGAACAAATACTCATTGATCTCTGTATTCTGTAATAATAAATTAATAATACAATACTTTTTTTTATATAGTAGAGCACATTGCAACCAGATTCAACAATACAAAACAAAGCTCTTATCTTGACTTTTTTCTTCATTTTACATAAGCCATTATTTTTATGATCAACTTTATCTTCTTCACAGGTACCAAGTTTACTGCCTAATACTTTGAATGTAGGGCAACTCGTCTCCTGTGTAGTTTTACAAGTTGACGATGATAAGAGAGAAGAAAATGGAAGAAGAAAGATTAAATTATCTTTGCGTCTCAGTGTGCTGTATAAGGGCCTCACATTAGATGCTATTCAAGATGGGATGGTATGTCATCATGTTTTTCTTTGTTAGGAGTCACAATATTATCTTTTAACAATATTAATTATATATGTTGCTAATGTATGTATATATATTTATGTTTTTTTGCTTATGCATAATTTTATGCTTTTCATTATTAAGCTTCAAATTTCTTCTTGAGAAAGAGATTTACGATCTTCATTGTCGGTGAGAATATGTCCAATTAGACTAGGTTTTGCATAAGTTACAACATTCCATTCCCCAATTAAGCTGATTTACAATGAAAAGAAATTATATATCTTTCCAGATTTTACATAATCCTTGTTACTCATGAGTTATGACACATGAATTTCCTTTGGTTGTTATTAGTTTGATTTCTTCCCAACAGTTTAGGAAAAAAGAATGGTAAAGTGCTAGAAATTAAGATAATTAAGTACACAACAAGTCCTTATGGACAATGGAATCATTATGCACAAATCATAATATGAATGCCCAACAACCATGCCGGGAAGAAATTTTGTAGAAGAAACTCAAATTCTGATTAATGATCAACTATTCTATTACTAACTATTTGTCACAGACAAGAAGTTCATTTGACCAACATAATATATTCTTATAATAGTCAAGATTTTTCGAAGTAATTGTGTTATGTTTATGGAATGTAAAACCTTCTAGAGAATTTTTGATGTGTAGAATTTTTTAGAAGAATGTGAATATCTTAGAATATTTTAGGGTGGTCTTGGTTATTCTGGAGCGTGGAATGTTCTAGAATTGTATGGATTGTTCTAGAGTCATGTCACAAGAAGGGTTTGGAAGAATGCAGAAGGATCTAGCTGAGTCATTATGTGGAGAAGTTTAGAAGTTTCCTTGTTTTGAGAGGAAATGGGATGAAATACTATAAAAGAGGAAGATGTTGGAGTCTAAGTTTGGGAGAGAGTTTTGTGAGTGTTTGAGTTTGTTTCTAGTTTGTATGCGTCTTGATTGCGAGAATTTAAAATATTAATACAAAACTATCTCTACAAGTAGGATTGCAAAACACGACATAGTGCGAAACAAGGTAGTAAGTTATGTGATGCACCAAAAATGTAGTATGGATTTGGCGGGGGAGGATGTTACAAACAAGGGGTTCGTTTGACCTCCCATAACATATTTTTAATGGGGTCTGACCTCCCATAACATATTTTTAATGGGGTCTAGTTTTTCCAAGTAATTTGTTATGTATATGCAGTGTAGAAGCTTCCAAAGTACTCTATATGCGTGTAGTTTCCTAGAAAGATTTTGATGTCTTAGAATGTTGTAGAGTGGTCTAAATTATTTTGGATCGTTGAATGCTTTAGAATTGTATAGATGGTTCACGTTATAGTCACATGCAGCGTATGAGAGAGTGTAGAAGGATCTAGCTTAGTATTTATGTGGATAAGTCTAGATATTTCCTAACTTTGGAGGGTACTGGGTTGAAGACCTATAAGAGGGGAAGGCCTCTCATTTTCATCATCCAGGTTTGGAAATCAAAGTTTGGAGAGAGTTTTGTGAGTGTTTGATTCAGTTTCTTGTTTGTAGGTGTATGTGTTGATCAACTGTCCTTTACAATTGTCTCAAGTGGTTGTAATAAAAGTTTGGCTATTCATCCATTCCGCTGCATGTTTTTGAACAAAGTTAACTAGATTGTGTAAAGATAGCAAAGTGCCATACGAGTTTGATTGCTAGCCATTTTGCCAAGCCCGTGACATATTGGCCCCTTATATGTAGAATTTGAGTTGTGTAATATATTAATCGTAATTTTATTAAAGCTAAGTACAAAATCTAACATGAATAAAATAAAGAAGTCTTATTTTTTTTAAAATAGGATAATTAAGTATTATCCTTATTTTTATTAGACTATTTTAAATTACAAATAGTAGAAATTTTGCCTTAATAAGAAATATCTTCAAATTGACTTGGAAAAAATGTTGGTATAGTTTTTCTTAGCTTCCTACAATTCCTTGGGCTTCCTTTTTGTGAATTGGATTTTCTAGGTCTAATTGGATGGCGAACAATGCCAATTCACTTTCCTCCTTAGTGTAATCCTGTGAATTTCCTATGGTAGGGTGAAACTTCATCTTATTAAAACATTTGTAGCATTTTCAGATGCTATCAATTGAAGTCCAGATAGCATAAATATAAGCAAATTTTTATCTGCATTAACTTTACCTTATCGAAGCCAGGTCAAGTTTCCAATATTAAATACTTTATGGAAAGTTGTGCAAATTTTGAGATATGAAGGCGGTAGTAATGTCGAGTCTTGGTGTTCGCCGTTGATACTTATCAGAGAATACCTATGTTGGAGGTTTTAGAGGTTGATGATTGAGTTTGAAGTTAGTGATTGGAAGAGGAGAGGGTGTCTTTGCATGTGTTGAAGATGTGAACACGTGGAGGATGTTTCAAAAATCATGCTCATAATGATGAGGCAAGTTTACGTGGACGTGACCACGACACCCATAATAACTCAATTGACTAACTCTTTTCTGAGTTGGGATTTATTAAAGCAATATGTAAATATGGGCAGTTGAGCCGCATACTGGCGGTCAATACTTTCTCTGTGCTCATAAACAGGTACCGAATCTTTCTCGCTCTGAACATGATATCGGAGTCGTGATCCGGGATCGTAAGGACGCCTTTCTCCTTCCAACGTAGCTGGTTGTGTATCTGGACTACAATCTCTTATACTTGAATTAGTTGTTTGGCTCTTATCATATCCTACTCGTTGACGACAACTCTCTTATTCCTTGTCAATGACGACGCTCTTATTCCCCCTCGATGATGACCCTTGAGGACATCTGTTTGTCCTAACAGGGTTGTCGATGCTTGGAGGCGAGCCATCTAATTGGCTCGGATGGTATCATTGTTCATTTGGTTGAGGGGGGCAACTTGTCTGCTTGAACAATGTTGGAAGATGATAACCCCCTGCTTGGATCTGGACGAGCTGCATCTTTCCTGCACCGATTGGACCACCGACCTTCTTACTTTTTCTTCCTGTTACCCGAGATCTGAATTGGACTTCTTCTAATTGTTTTTTCATGATTCTTCCTGTTAGTCGAGAGGTCTTCTGTTTCTTGCATTTTTGAGGTTATTTCGAGATGGCTTGAAAAAATTACCGCTACACAAGCCCCACCATAAAAATAATTATACTCATGCGATTCAATCGTCTTATTCACATGGTGTTACCCAAATTATACTGAATGAATGGAATTCTCTTCAATGGAAACAATTTTTTCCGTGTTTTTTTGGAAGTCGCAGGAGACTGAGATTTACCATTGGGTCAAGACCTTCTCCTAAAATTGTTGCCTTCTATGAGGAGTGGATAGGAGAAAATTTGACTGTTATGGATTGAGTTCTCAACTCTATGTAACTAAATATTTCGAACCATTTATTACTTTGTTAGACCGTGTTGGAGATGTAGTACCTAATTGAAAAAATTATCCTAGAAGAAGGATCTGGCCATCGTTTACCAATTGCACTCGAAGTGAATTTCGATCGACAATATGCATGACTTCAAAAGCTTCTATAGTATATTAACTCATACATGAGTTGAGATTAACCAGTACTCTGATTTTCACTAAGTAGAATTTATCGAAAGGATTTTATGCAATGGCAGGTGTTTGAAATGTTCTTAGGTCTTCCTCCTGAACTTGAATTTCAGGGAGTAAGTACTAGGGAGAGTCACTATTCCTGACCTGGAATTAATGCTCATTAGTCATTATATTTGTGGGTCGAATTAACTCTTTCTGCTCCAGCAGAGGTTTGGGAAACGGAAAAATCTGCTCTTGTTGTTGATCACATGAATTGGAGAATTACTAACAGTGTCAATGAAGTTAAAAATCAAGATGATAAGGGCAAGTTGAAATGCCCTCACTGTGGAATAAAAGGCATAACAAGGAAAAGTGTTGAGAACTTTATCCTAACCTTGTTCTTAAGGGTTGGGTCAGAGGCACTGATGAAAGATATGTTCAAACTCAGACTGCCTTGTATATCACTCTTGATGATAGAGAGAGCATCATCGCTAAAAACAAAAGTCTTTTTACAGAACTAACCTCCTTGAAAGCTACTATTGGCCCGTCTTCTTTTTAGGAAGTTACATGTACATCTGCCTAAGCTTCCTTAGGATGGCCTAGTACTCTATGGATTTGACTCTATAGCATCTAACCATATAACATGATCTTCAAATCAGGTTACCTCTCTTGTTCCCTCTACATGCAATATCAGAATTGATGATGGGTCATCTGCCTTGATATCTGGTATAAGAACTCTTCACATTGCTCTTGAGCTCTCCCTTGAATATTTTTTGCCTGTTCCCTCTTTTCCTATCAATTTTATACTATGTGAGCTCCCTTACTAGACAATTGAATAGTTCTATCTTCTTTATTTCTTCTCATTGTGTCTCTCAGGATTTGATGAGTGGGAAGATGATTAATGGTGGATATGAGTCTGTTATGGTCTACATTATGGACACTAGGGAAACTTATATGGAAAGTCTATAAAAATGATCAGCTGACTCTTTGGCATTGTAGATTTGGGCATGCTAGTTTGAAGATCTTGAAACTTATCTTTCCAGATTTATCTATTGACTGTTATAGTCATATTTAGTGCCAAATTTGTCAGCTTAGAAAACGTTGTCCTACTACTTATTTTTCCATTATTAGTTGAACTATTAAATGCTTTTATATGATATATTCAGATGTTTGTATTGCACCTATTAACTATGATTCTGTTTGGGGGCAGCTGTTGCTTATGAGAGAGTTTCTGTGGGAAATCAATGATGAGAAAGCTGCCGTGGGAAACCAGTGATAAGAAAGCCGCAGATTGCTTGGAAAATCTGCATTTTAGTGTTGTTTATAATGATGTTTTATGTTTTTTGTTTGTTTGGAAGAACGGTTGTTTGAAAAATGTTTACCTTTAAATGACATTGCTTATCCATTTAAAAAAAAAACATTAACGTTCACAATTTCTAATTAAAAAAACCATTTCGTTCTAAACAGATCAGGGCAACAACAACTCTCACCAAACTTAAAGGTAAGCAGAAGTCAATTATAGTAATCTTACAAGCATTTCATTTTAACCAGATCGTGCAAAACGACCCTCACCAAATTAAAATATAAGCAGAAGTAAATAATTACAATCTTACACACATTTTATTCTAAGCAGGTCGGGGCAAAATAACTCTCGCCAAATGAAAAGGTTAGCATAAGTAAATAATAAAAGTCCTTATATGCATTTCATTCTAAACATATGAGGGAAACGACATCACCAACAAATTCAAGCAGATTGAGGTTTCTGCCTTATAGAATGGAGAAATTAATAGTAACCAGCAAAAGTAGACGGTTTAGATGAACCTTTAAAACTTTATGAAAATTTTTGGCGATAGAACAAAAGTAGATCAGAAAAATCAAAGTGGAGAAAATAAAAAAAATAAAAGCACTGCTCTTCTTGATCCAAAATCATGCAAAACTATATGGCAATTTATGTGCAAAAACAAACCGCCCTTCATTGATCCTAAAACTAGATTCGAGCATTGGAGCAGTGCCTAGCACGATTCTCTCAGATTCCGCCGACACCGAACTCCACCTACTAGAGCATGGCGTCGACCCGACACTGGAAAGAGTATGGGATCCTTGGACGCCCCGAGCAATGAGTGGCACGCCACCATGACTCCTTGTCATCAATCCACCAAATTGAGCTCGCGTATTTGGTAGGCACTTGAACAAAGCTTTCACGTATTATCTCCTGCGGAACACGCTTCTCGACAATTGAACATGGGCTAGCTTTCGAGCTTTATTCTCACAGCTAAGCAAACAAACATTTCCAAAATGACGTATGCTGTTTGAATGAAACTTTATCATCAACAAAACCCGCCCCAAACTTAGTCTATGTCAACGACGTACTATTTTGTCTCTTTTATTGATGGTTTTTCTCGCTTTACATGATTAGTCTAATGAAATGAAAAAAATGAATTTTGTCAAATATTTAAATTATTTTGCAACTATATGGAAACCCAATTTGGTGGCAGGATAAAAATGCATAAGAGTGATGGTGAAGGAGAATTTATATGTGGATAACTTCAAGAATTTCTAGGACAAAAGATGATTGTTTTTCAAACTTTTTGTCCCACAACCGCTCAATAAAATGGAGGCGCTGAACAAAAAAAACATACACATATTAGACACTGCTAGGTATCTTTTACAAGAAATGCAGGTCCCTAAAGGAATGTGGATGATGGGGTTCTCACGTCTATCTTCGTGATTAAATGCATACCATCAAATATGTTGGGAGAAACATATCCTCTTCAATTTTTGGTATCCAACTCTCCCTTGTTTAACCTTCTACCTAAAGTTTTTGGGTGGGTTGCATTTGTTCATACCGTGTTGCCAAAAAAAGATAAACTTGGGCCACAAGCGGTCAAATGTTTTTTGGGTTACGTCACAAATTCAAGGGCTGTAAATGTTATTCTTTTCAGATGCTCAAGAGGTTTATATCCAAAGATGTTACCTTTTTAAAAGATATTTCTTATTATTCCAAACATGGAGGACAACTTACCCATGATCAAGGCACTTCCTCTCCAGAGGATGAGCTTGCTTCTCTCCCTATTCTAGTTGACATTCATCTAGAACGTCCAATTTAGAATGTTTCTTTTTTTGGGGTGGGGGTGGGTGGGGTGAAATTCTAACTCCTCAAAAGCGAAAGAAGCGGCAAGGACTTAGAATTCAAACCTATCAGAGAAGGAAGAAGATTCAATCTTATCAGAGTATGAAGCAAGCTCATGTCGGTGGTGAGTGAACTATCACTCATTGTCCGCCATCTATCTCCACCGGATCTAGAGCCTATTGCTGCACCGGTCTTCCCTATTCTTACAAATGGACGGACATGGTAGTATCACTCTATCTCCGCCTCTTTGCAATCCTATCTTTCTTCTATTTCTGATTTTGTCATTCCTTGTATTTTTTCTAAAATGGTTACTGATTGTAATTGGAGGAATGCTTTGGATATTCAAATGCAAGCCTTACAAATGCAAAACACTGGGAGATTGCCCTTTTGCCAAAGGGTAGACACGCTGTGAATGCAGGTGGTTGAACACCATCAAGTATCAACAATATGGTACTCTTAATTGATACAATAAACTAGTTGCTAAGAGATTTACTCAGATTAATGGCATCGATTTTCATGACGCCTTTGCTCTAGTTGCTAAAGTTATGTAAGGACTCTCTTATCTATTTGTGTTCATAAGTCTTGGTCTCTTCATCAACTTGGTGTGAAGAAACTTTTCTTCGCGAGGATCTTAGCGAAGAAATTTATATGACTCTTCCTGGATTAGATGCTCCCCAGGGGGACATGCATGATTAGTATTCTTTGTTCTTTAGTTCCCCACTATACAAACAATGTATTATGTATTGTATAGAATGTATAGAAATATACATTTGAAAGCACATCCTTCTTAATCATGGATTTTTTTCGCTAATCTGCACAAGTTCCAGTTAGTGTTTGAAATATACTGTTTTGTGCACTATCTCATATTAATTTGTATTCTAGGAATTTTGTTCTTTACTTGTTATGGTGTTTTACGGAGTTTTTAAATCCTGGAATACATACTTTTTTCCACCTAAATGTTATCAAGTTTAGATAAGTAAAAGCGATCAGTACTACTTGTGGAGGATGTTATTTTCCTGGAATACATATTTCAATGGAAATGATTATACTTTGCAGTCATTCTCATCTACTTTTGCATCTGATATTATTCTCATGTACCTATTGTTATTATTATAATACATATATTTGAAGGTACAAGGTACATAATCATATACTAAAAATTTCCTTTTGCTTTGCAATTCAGGTCTTGATAGGACAGGTAAAAAGTGTTGAGGACCATGGCTATATTCTTCAGTTCGGTGTACCATCTTTTACTGGATTTCTCCCTAAGATGGGCAAAGGTAGATTTTCACTTTTCAAAGAGTTTTTTACATGTCTTCGTGTTATCTTATTTCCCAAAATTACTTGATTGCCCAATGCATTTTGAAGTTCTTATTTCTCTTCCGACTGATGGAAGATGAACATTATAATTGTATTACTCCATTCAAAATTGTTAATATCATTCTGAATTGGACAGGTGATATGCAGATTTGCAGAGGACAATTGCTACAATGTGTCGTTAAGAGTGTTGATAAAGTTAGAGCTGTTGTTTATATAAACTCCAGTATTGATTTGGTGTCCAAATATGTAGTATGGTTTCATCCTTCACATCCATCTATTTTTTAAAATCGGTATTTGTTCTAAGTAATATTATCTTTGTTGAATTAGCTTTTAATAGTGGTTACTTTTATGGTTATCATTTGCTTTTTACCTCTGGAATATTTATGTATTCTGCAGACAAAAGATCTGAAAGGGCTTTCAATTGACCTTTTGGTACCTGGCATGATGGTTAATGGCCTTGTCCACTCAAAGCTTGAAAATGGGATTATGTTATCCTTTCTTACTTACTTTACTGGAACAGTAAGTGCCTCATTTTTACACTAGCCATCTTATTTACTTATATAAGTTTCTATGCTTTGAAATTAACTTGCATTTTCTATGGACAATATATTTTGGTCAGGTGGATGTTTTCCATTTACAGAATCCTCTTCCTACTGCTAATTGGAAAGATGATTATACTCAGCACAAGAAAGTATGCTGCCCTTATCCTTTTGAGTTTATAGAAAAGTTATTAAAAAAATATTCAATGAAGATTTCAAGATTTTTTCACAAAAAATAGTGAAAAATAAATGAGTATGTTTAAAAGAACAAACAACAAGAGAGACAATCTTCACATGCATTTATGGTTCTAACAACAACAACAACAACACTCAAGCCTTTATCCCACTATAGTGGGGTCAGCTATATGGATCCTTTCTCGCCATTGTGCCCTATCTTGTCATAATCTACTAATTCCTAAGGACATCATGTCTTTCCTTATAGTTTCATTCCAAGTCTTTATTGGTCTACCCCTACCTCATTTAACATGCCTAGTGACTAGCTCTCACAACGCTTAACAAGTACCTCTAGTGGTCTCCTTTGTACATGTCCAAACCATCTTAGTCGAGGTTCTCACATCTTCTCTGCAATTGGTGCTACTCCTGTCTTATTAAATTTTTAGAAATTTTAATTTGCGGGATACACTTCTTAAAATTTAAAATTAGTTAAATAAAATATCAATTAATATGAAAACAAGATATGTTATAATTGATAGGTATAAGAATGACATGTGGTCTATTGTCTGAGTGGTATGATGCTAACTTGTGAGCGACCTGAGTTTGAATTTTAAATTAGTTAAATATAAGTTTCAATTAATATGAAAACGAGATCTGTTATAATTGATAACTATAAGAATGACATGTGGTCTACCAGCTAAGTGGTATGATGCTAACTTGTGAGTGGCCTGAGTTCGAGTTTTGGATTGCCCAATCGACACATATAACAACTTATAATGAGTGTCTATATTGAATGATAAAGAATGTGAATTTTACAATATAGACAATAAATATAAAAAGCTAGAACTTCGGAGTTATATATCATTGTACCATATCACATCAATGCATCATTACATTCACATACAAAATTATCTGTAATATAAAAAAGTAAACATTGTTCCAAGAAGATCAACTTCATAATCCTCTTCCACAATAAAGAGCACCAACCCTGGTTCATCGAAATATATTAGCTATCTCAAGTGTACCTACATCTTCGAATGACCCAAAGTCATCACCCGCCAATATTTGCAACTTAGTTACCTCTCTATTGTATTTTTGATCTCTTCTAGAAAGAAGTCAAAGATTGTGTTATGGGTTTTATTATGACATTATTTATTTCTGAATATGCATTTATTATGACATAAGAGCCGCATCCTTATATGACGTCATTATTTGTGTCGTGTCCTTTTTATTCGCATGTGCAAGTCAGTTTTTATTTTCTTTAGTGTTCTTTTCTTTTTGGTATGAATGAAAAGTCTAGATTTCTTTTCCTCTTATTTTGAGATATTGGTAGCTCTCTTCTCTAACGAGCAAGCCTCACATAGACAGCCGCGGTTTTGGCTCCACGGTATCCTCCACCATGACACCTTCTCCGATTTCGGCTACTACTCCTGCGAGTTACCGCTGTTACAGAAGTAGCCCCATAACAACTTGGTATCAAAGCAGACCGGTCCTCTTCCACATTTATTTTTTGATCGGATTCTCCTCCGCTCACTGCTCCAGCAACAACGACTTCTCCATCTTCAAGTCGGGTCCTGCCCGTCCTCCATCAACTTCAACCGTTCGATTTCCCTTGTGGGATCATCTCCGCCAATTGAAATCCACGCGGGAACGGCTACTGCAAACTCGTCACCCACCGCCCGACGGTCCTTGACGAGCTTCACGTCTAACACCACCAGCAGACTCCTTTCACCTTCGTGCAAATAAGCTTCTAGCCCCTCTGTCGATTCAATTCCTCCCAACATCAAGCCATCTATTTTTTTAGTCTCCATCTCTCTGCATCATCAACGATGAAGCCATGATCGATTCATCCCAGCAGTTTCGCGGTTGTAGCATCTTCATCGCACACGGTTGTAATGGGTTCCTATCAAACGCGCATTAGACGAGACCTTCCTTCTGTGGCGCCATTTTTTGCCAATTAAGCTTTCCTTCCTATTTTGGAAGTCGTGCCCTTTTCCAACCCGCTGCAACTTTCCATCTTTAGCAGCATCGAGCCCAGTCCTCTGTTGATTGACAAGAGAAGAAACACCCGCCTTATCGTCTTGAGCCCCGTGCATGGATATATTATTTATGACAATTATTTATTGATTAATTAATCATTTCTTGATTAATTAATTAATTATCATGGACCACAAGCTTATTGTCGCGAAGATTGCTTCCTTCCGTTCGATATAGAAAATGATGGCCTCTTAGGACGCACGTCTTCCGGACTTCGTCGCACGTCGTCGGGACGCCGACACTCGTTGTCGGGACATGTCCACACTCCTCCACAAGCTTGATGATTTGATAGCCTCTTACTCGCCAAAGTTTCCTCCGTCGCTGCTACTGCCGCTCCTCATGCAACCGCCTTCTTCTCCCATTGACGACGTACCACCGCTCTCCGCGATGATTGCCCCTCCGCCATCATCTCCTGTGGGGGTGCCACCCCACCTTGGGCCGCCTTCGTCAATCACCGCGGCCGCCATCCCACAACTTTCTTTGCCAACACCTGCTTCACCGGTACCTCCGACCACCTCGCCGCCAGATCCGTTCCTTCTGCCGATAGTCGCTCCTTCAGTTGTGTTGTCATCGCTGCTGACCATCGCACCACCATCCCCGGCGAAGAAATTCCTTTTGACGCCCATTTTTTGACGGCGCTGTCACATCTCGCTGACATCCCCGCCATCGCTACGCGCTATCAGACATTGTTCTGGCGGGAGATCAAGATGCCAGAAGACTCGGTCATTCACGCAAACTCGCAAAGTTCGAGCTCGAGGACAAACTCAATTTGAAGGCTGAAAGAGATGTTATGGGTTTTATGACATTAGTTATTATTGTTTATTTTCGAATATCCATTTATTATTTCATAAGAGTCACGCCCTTATATGACGTCATTATTTGTCGTGTCCTTTTTAGTCGTTTGTCTAAGTCTGTCATTATTTCATTTAGTGTTCTTTCCTTTTTGGTGCCGATTGTAAGTCTTATTTAAAGGACCTAGTGGGTCTTGTATCGGTATGAATGAAAAGTCTTGTTTTCTTGTCCTCATATTGTGAAATATTGGTAGCTCTATCCTCTAACGAGTAAGCCCCGCATAGGCAGCCGCGGTTTTGGTGAGTTACCGCTGTTACGGAAGTAGGTCCATAACAGATTGCTAGGTATACTTATCTAATTTTGGCACATTGGGGTGTCATTCAGTTACTTTTTATTGAATGGATGGAATAAATGCTCCATTTTCTCTCCGTCCATAAAGTGAATAATGGTTGTAGAAGCTTCAAGGTTATGGTTTGATGCAAAGGTATTGATGAACCATAATTAATCCACCATGTCTTTGAATCTAGAAGATATGTGAATTGAATCATAACTATTGAAATTTCCAAATTTGTCGATGAATTCAACATACTCGTGGGCACGCCAGTTATATTTTTATGATTTGTTATTTTGTTTATTTTGTCAAATTTTTCATGCACCATTGTAATTTGAATTTCGGCTCATCGGTTTGACCACCTGGTCAAACCCTGAATAAATGGTACGACCATTTGAGTAGCTAGGGCGAAAAAGGCAAAATTAAGCTATTAAAGGATGCATAAGGTTAATTGGGAGAATAATTCAAATTGAAAATATATCTAAATTATTCATCATTAGGGGTAATCAAATTCAGAAGGACTGAAAAATAAATACAAAGAAACACAAACTCCTTTTGTTTCTCTGTTAATTCGGGAAATCTCCATCGCACTTACCCGTTCCAGTGGATTCAGACGACGCCTCCTCTGACAAGTTCGTCGTCCACTACAACAAAATCAGTCTCTACGTGTTTCCTCGACTCCAACTGCTTCCTGCGGCGTCGATGATTTCTTCCGCCTGTCTATATCTCGCACGGTCGTCGTGAGAAGATCTTATCGGTAGCGATACTTTCACCTTCGTCCAACGCCGCCTTCCTTCAAGGTCGCTGTTGAATCCCTTCTAACGTGCTTTCCCGCTCTTGTGGTCCTCGCCTACGGTTGACGTCAACAACAACCGCTCCTTTCGTCAATCGTTCGCCTTCCGCAGCTCCCATGTTTCAGGACTTTAGAAGATCACTCCTAGTCGTAGTTTGCGATATTCATGGTATTCTCCACCTCTTCACTTTCTCTAAATCTTTAGATTTATTTTATGTGAATAAGTTAAATAATTATAAGCTTGCCTTGGATGTCCGTCTTGTTTAAATTTGTTGTTTATCCATAAATTATTACTTGTGATTTTTTTGCTTGTAGTTGTGCGGATCCCGCTTTGGTTCAACTCGATAACCGCTCGAGGGGATATATTCGAATAACGATTGACAGTTTAGCAAAATTCAACGTCATGAGTGTTTTCTCACGCAAAATTCGTTTTGGTTCGCTCGGCCTACTTAAAAAAAAAAACAAAGTCAGTTGCAATAAAAAGTATCTTATTTTTTCAAAACCCTAGTTCAGTCTACATCACATATTATGCTCCATCGAGTTTGGAAAATATATTTGTTTCGAACATTTGATCCTCTCTTTGCTAATATTTGTATCTTTTTGAATGACAACTCTATTTGGTTCTTCAACTAGCATTGCTCACTATAATATATAGTAAAAATAAAAAAAGAATGATTAAATTGGAGCCGTGATTGAAGACTTGGTTTACTTTTGTTGCAAAGCTGTATCATATCATATATATGAGCAGGGAACAAAAGGATGTAGTCAATGGAATCCCATCACTCATCATCTAAGGCTCCATTTGGTTCGGCGGTGGCGGGTCGATCCGGCGGGTGGAAACGGAGTGTTCGAACCGGAGGGGGGAGGTGGCTGCTCCAAACGGAGCTTTTTGGGGCGTTTCTCAAGGCGGGCGAGGTGGAAACAGATCAAACGCCGTCGGAGGTTCATTTGTTTACCCTCCTTCCGGCGGCGTTTGCCCAAAACGGAGCAGCAAAATGCCCAAACAAATAGAGCCTAAGACTTTCTCTTTCACATGTCTATTTTTCTTTCACATGCCTCTTTCTCCATGTCATCATCACAATATAAAACCATTTATTACTAATAACCAATCTTTGGACACCACTTTTCATAAGTTTGAATCATTTTAACATGATGAACATTGATTTTAAACGACTTTTAGTAGTGATAATGATTGCAAGCTCACAAACTCATTAAACATACCTAATCTGATGGAATAATTAATTATATAGTTTTTAATGAATATGAAATCCTCATCGTTGCGGGTTTTCCACGAGCATTCTTCATTTCTAACCATATTATTATTTGAATTCTTAGTGATATATATGTTTTTCCAAGTTAGATTAAGAGTGTGCATCACAGAAGAGGTCCAAAAGCTTGATGTCAACTCACTATCAATAAGTTAGCCCGCACCTTTGCAATTTGCGGCATTATTAGCGATGACTTGAACAATCTTTTTTCTATTCAATTTCTAGAATCACCTCTTTGATCAAATACGCAATTACAAATTTATCTTTTGTTTGATAATCACCTTTAGAAACATTGCTTGTGATTTTCTTATCTCCATGAAATTGATGAGTGACCGTCTTTGGGGTTGCTTCATCCATCAATTACTACGCTAACACATTTATCTTCCCGCATGCCCCATACAAGAGCCAAATTTCTTTTAATATCAATATTTTCTTTTTGCAATAAGTTGGTTTTATATGATTTATGGCAGCCCTGCAAAGTTGAATGCATGAGAAATTTAGGCATCCAAATTTGCTTAATCCTCATGCTTGAAGGCACTACAAATTGGATTCTTACCCACTTCGATCTTGCTTTTGCTTGCATCATCATTTCTTATTTGTTTATCACCAACGCTTTCAACTCCACTTGAAGTACTAGGATCCACATGTATTAATTTTGGAAGTCGTTGCTCAATAAGCACATGCGCATCTCTGTCTTCCTTCAACATGTCCTGGTAGAGTACAAAACCTTGGTCATGCTTTGATTCCACTACTTTAATCTTCAATAACTGGAAATGTGTTTCTGTTATGAAATTGAGCAAAAACGATAAACAAAACAACACAGAGAAACACCAGATTTGTGTTCACCCCAAAATGGGCTACGTCCATGGGAAACAGTAGGTTGTTTTACTAGACGAAGAACAACGCCAGTTACAAGAGAGGAGACACTCAAAATTTCGTGCTTCCAAACCCTAGAATAAAAGGATTTTTATAAGCAACTCCTTGTAATGCAAAATCCCTATAATATCTCGGAGATTGTTGTCAAGCACATTGTCGACGGATGCGTGAGCACGACGTAGCTTCATGTTTGGGAAACACCAAACGAGCTTGGATTCGAGACGTATAATACTTACCAACAAGAAAATTGTTATTCTAAACTAGCTTTTGACTTTGTTTAATTTTAAGGGCAAAGAAGGGAAAGGTATACCTTGACCATTGTTTTAAGGCAAAGGGGAAAAGAATATAGCCGATGGCTTTGAAGGAAAAGTAGCTGTAGGCTTCTACACAGTAGTTGGAGAAATTGTAGACTTTGACATAACTGCTCCACGACAGATGAAGGCGATGTCAACATGGAGAAAAAAGTAGCATACAAAGGCTTCGATGGATCCGGTGCTTTGGCATGAGGGGCTTTGACACAGGGTTCTGTTCTGCTGTTTAGGGTAGATCAAGTGCTGCTTGATGAGTCCAATATTTATAGTGTTTTTCGGACTCATCCGAGCTAGTTTTCACGCACATGCACTACACTTTAGTCTCATTATTGCTTCCATTTCATTGGATCGATGTTCGTACACAAAGTGCACTATTTAGGCCCGTTGTGATGTGCAATTGCACACTTCATTGCTGGGGGTAAGCACTTGGTGCTCCCCATTGTTTTTTCTATGTATGGTTATGTTTCTGTGAGTGCTGGTGGCCTGTGCCCCAACTATGTTCTTCCTGTGCAGGTGGGCAGAGCCCCATTTCAGCGAAGTTCTTTCCTGTAGGAATTGCACGGTCGTGCGTTTTTATTCACGCACGGTTGTTGCGACCGTGCGATACCTACAACATTCTGGTGCTCTTCCCCGGGTCGTGCGATTTGCTCGCGCACGGTTGTTTTGCCCATGCGTGACCAAATTGCACGACCGCCACTTTTTGTCAAAATAATTTTTGGATTTATTGCCCGTGCGTTTTCTTCACGCATGGTTGGATTCAACCGTGCGCGAAGAAAATCACATGCTCTCTGGTTTTGCCTAAAAATATTCGATCCGACTCCTCCCGTGCGTTTTGTTCTCGCACGGGCTGGTTGCCCCTGCGTGGTCAAAAACGCATGGGCGGGTCGTCTTCCTGACTGGGCATTCCCACACACGGTCATGCGTTCGACCGTGCGTGTCTATTTTTTATGACTGGGTACTATTTATGTCGTAGGTTTCACCCTATTCTGGAGGATCACTTCATTTACGCACCCAGAGCTCCATATTCGCGCCACTTCGCCGCTCCACCACCACGCATCATCCTGTGTTCCTCCGACCATCATTTCGAGCCAAATCTCAAGCTTGGAGTTCCTCTCGACCTCCTCTAGTGTTCGCAGGCGTCCAAAGTTCATTTTGAAGGATTTCTCTCTTGGGTTAGAGTTCTCCGGCGAGTTCGTGACTGAAGGAGATTGACGGAGAAGACGGGTAAATTAGGAGAGAGTGACAGCTCTTCTGTACCCCGGACGATAGTTGGAAACCGAGCTCGGACAAGGATTGACAACCCTTGAGTCCGTCCGTGAACTTCCGACGAGTCTCCGCCCTTCGGATGCTATGTGTAAACTCATCGTTGTTTTTGTTTAATTTCATGTCTATGTGAAATGATTCATTTGAGTTTATGCTTGTAAGGAGTGTCGCATCACCTCCATATTTCCACCACGACACGTGTGTTCGCTGCACTAGCAATTGCTAGTTGCGTGCTTTGCGAAGAGGTGTTTACGACCCTCAACATCTTTGACCTAGCTAATCGGTTCTCTTGCAAGCCTACTCGTCCATTCGCCTACCGAAGCAGTGCATAGAGGCTGCAATTTCCACCTTCACCTTGCGAAGCTGTGCTGGCGACCCGCACTAGTGTAGTTTGTTTTCTCTCCGTGCAAACCAAACCAACCTCCCGATTTTACTTCCAAATCTTTATAATTGATTTTCTGAACAATTGAATCGCACACGTACTCTGCTTTTCTCAAGAGATTGATACTTGAGGAGCTATTCCCATTTTATATTACTTGAGCGACCGGTGCACTTGCCGAATGCGCATCAAGTTTTTGGCGCCGTTACCGGGGAATGCAGGCATGTGCGAATCCTTTGGAAAGAAAATCATTATAAGGACTGCGCTTTTGATTTTTTTTCTTGTTATATTGTGAGTTTTGCAGGGGCGTGACCCTGATGATCTAGTGGAACTTGACCTAGAAATTGAGCGGACGCTGCGTGCGCGCCACCGTGCTTCTGCAATGGCTGAGAACATGCTTAATGGGAATTACCAAGGGGGAGAGGATATACCCATGCATGGTCATGTTGCTGATGAGGAGGTTGTGATCCGGCCAAGGCCCCGAGCAATGCGTGATTACACCACTCCCACTATTGGGAGTGTGTACCCTGGTTTTGGCCCAACCATCACGAATAATTGCTTTGAGATCAAGCCGACTATTCTGAACATCATCCACAACAACGCACAATTCTCTGGGATGGAAAGTGAAGACCCATAACTTCATGTGGCTGAGTTTTCTGAAATTTGCTGACGTTTCGATATGCTGGTATCCCTGATGACACAACGAAGTTGAGACTCTTCCCATTCTCCCTACATGACAAGGCCAAAGCATGACTCCACACTATCCCACATGGTGCTTCCACCACCTGGGATGTCTTGTCATCACTATTCCTTATCAAGTTCCACCCAGTGGACATGGTTGTTATTTTGAGGAGAGACATTGCTACCTTCCGTCAGAACGATCAAGAAAACCTAGCTGAAGCTTGGGAGAGGTTTCCGGAGATGTTGAGGAAATGTCCCCAACATGAATTTCAACCACAGCACCTTGTAGAAAATTTCTACTTTGCAATAGAGCCGCATTATCGTGCAATGATTGATGCTGCCGTTGGAGGGACTCTAATGAACCACACTCCTGAGGAGGCACTCGGGATTCTTCAGAACACTGCTACTCACAACTCTTATTGGACAGCTGGAAGGAATACCCCAAGGAACTCAAGGGGACTCTTCGAAGTAAATACTATTGCTTCTCCGAGTACTGTTGCCCCACCTCCGTATGAGAATCTAACGCTGCTAACAAGACCTACTTCTGCTCTTGCACTGGTCTTGGCCATTTCGTGCCAAGGTTGTGGAAGCTTCGAGCATCATTCGTTTGAGTTCCCTGCTGGTGAGTTATCTTCTGATTTCTCTAAGATCAATGTGGAAGAAAGTGTTAACTATGTGAATAATCAAGGGCGTACCGTACCACTCTCTAATACTTATAACCCGGGTGTGAGGAACCACCCGAACTTTTCTTGGAACCAAAACGCTGCTGACTAACGATGGCAACCAGACCAACATCAATTTGACGCTCAAGCCTCTGGGAGCCAGCCGTGGCCACCACAATCGGGTTATACTCAAGGCCCCTCAGTGCAAAGGAAAAGCGCACTGGAAGAAATGATGAAGAAATTTGTCGAAATGACCCAATCTAATATGATCAATCAGACCTCTTCCATGAGAAACTTGGAAACACAATTAGGCCAATTGGCCCAAGTGCATTCTGAGCGAGCTCAAGGAGCTCTCCCTAGTACCACATGAAAAAGAATCTGAGGGAACAAGGGAAGAGCTTGGCTGAGTCTAATGGTAATCGTGAGGGCGAGCTCGTTGTGAATTGCAAGATCAATGATATTGTTACCTCTGCGTTATGTGATTCGGGCTCATCACAGAACGTGTTTGCCCTGCAAGACGTTGAAAAACTTAAGTTGGAAATTGATGTTGATGAGCGGACATCTCTTGTCCTCGCTAACGGGTCAGTGGTGGTTACTGAAGGTGAAGTCAAGGAGGTAGAGGTTATTGTGGAAAGGGTGGTTATCAACTTTCAGGTATTGGGACCCATGTGGAACACATCCATCCCGATTTTGGGGGTCCCATTCTTGAAGGAGAGCGACGCCACCCTTCATCTTGCCGATGGTTGTGTTACCTTGCCCTCTAAGGTAGCACACCATGGTTGTCTGCCCGCAGTGGTTGAGGCTCTCTCTGCCCCAAGCGAGAAATCATGATTCATCCGTTGTTGTTTCTGATTTGGGTTTAAGTAATATAAAGGGTAGGTTTGTTTCTGGTTGATGTTGCTGAAAAAGTGGAAGTCGGCGAGACCGCGAAGTTATGTGCGGATGAGGAATGCTTGCCCATGAGCTCATCAAGTGATTTTGTTGAACTAAATATGCCATGTAAACTTTTAAAACAGGTTCATTGGGCGGATCTGTCGTCCGTTGTGGGTGAAAAGATGAAGCCCCCCACTGCTCCCCATTTAGACAATGCTAATTCTGATAGAATCGTTGGTGCTCGATGTCGCTCTCCCACTGTGGAGAAGCTGATGCGAGAAAGACTTTTGTGCGCTGATCGCTCTGCTGCCCTCCGACACGAGAAGGCGGAGGCTAGAGGCAAGGGAAGTAAGCTTCCCTTGGGCTCTAAAGTTTTCACATCCTGCCCGTCTTGCGTGGCTGGGGATAACCACACTAGTCGTCGTATAACTGATGTGTGATGGTTTTCCCGGCTATTTTGTTCTTTCTAATTTTATCATGTATGCTTCTATGGTAGTTAGTTCTGTTTGTTTTCTTTTAATGACACTGGTGGACTATGGCGAGAACATTACTTTTTGACTGCTAATACCGGTATTTGGTCCACCTTAAGGACGGTAAACAAAAGGGTTTCCGGGAGACAACCCTTGTTGCTTTTGTTTTATCTAACACATTATTCTACCATTATCCTTCTCGTTGTGCCGATGTTTCTTGTGCAGGTTGTGGTGACTCTTGGGTGGCGGGTGCGGGACTCATCCAAATTTAACGCCAATCTTCCGGTATGCTCAATTCTGAGCATGTGTAACTCCTCCCCTTTCTTCTAGCTTATTCTCATTGTTATATCATTTTGGGTTGCTTTGTTAGATTAAGTCCGGGGGAGGAAGTGCATTGCGTTGTTACCCGTGCACGTGCACTTGACACCACATGCTAGAAGTATCGTTTTAATTTCAGTTTTTATTTCTGGTTAGTTCATATTCACCGCACACCACTGCACCTACATGAGTGCACGCTTAACCGCTAGCGCGTCTCGAGTCAAATTGATTTCTTTTGTGCGATGTGTAAAATAGCTGTGCTGGCCTAGGATTTTGAAATAGAGTAATATGTGACTTGTGCAGTGTTTCTAGTCGATTACTCATGTTCTGTGTAGCAATTACATAGATTCAATTCTTCTTTATGCTCGTATATTTACATCTTCTCTTTGAGAATAATCATTGTTTACACCACTCAAAAGAGGTGAATCTGGTGGAGTCAAACAGTAGCGTAGGAATTTGTGTAGACGGTCATTATCCTCGTATTGCTTTAGTCGGGAGAAAGGATTATCTTTTTCGGTGGCTAAGAACTTACCCCAAGCGACTTTTGAAGCATTGGTACACGGTTAGTCAAGCTGCGAGGATGTAGGCCATCATTTTGGCCCTGTTGAGCCTTGTACCATTCCCAACGTCTTATCCTTGCTAGCCCCCTTGTGCCTACCCATCCTTTGATCCAGCTCCACTTTCATCTCGCCAAAGCCAAAAAGCTAATCCTAGTCGCACGTCCAAATGTGAGCATCAATTTGATTTTATTCCGGGGTGTTGATGTGGTGATAATTAATGCGAATATGTGGTTATGGACATTGAAAATATGCTGAAAATGTGAAAAAGAAAAGTGAATAATGAAAAAAGGAAAAAAAAAAGAAAAAGTGAAAAAGAAAATTTGTGAAAAAATGTTGAAAAAGAAAAGTGAAATTGAAAATTTTTATATGTTGGTTTTTGTTGGAGTAGGCGGTGCACGCACCCATACGTTCAAGTTTAAATCTGGGGATGCGGTGCACCGACATTGTGTTTCGTGATGCTAGTGGATATAATTTTGTGCTAGCTTGTTTGGGTTTAGTGCGCGAGCCCTCGTGTTTATCGTTTGTTTACCTCACCTAAACCCAAGCCCCATCTTAAACCTTAAGTCCTACGGATTTGCGCTTGAGTCAAACTAATACCGTGGAGAGAGTGTGAACGGGCGAGCTTATGGTCATCGACATTGATGGATTTCTTTGAAGGTGGTCCCGAGCCTCGATCTTTGGCAATGCTCACCTCAGTGGCCAGTTTACTTTCTTCTTACGCGTGACCAGATGATTCACCATGATTCCACTTTTGAGTAAAAATAATATTTAGAAACGCTCTTAGAAAAATATAATTTACTTTGCATAATTAGGAATTTTATCTACTATTTTCCTATGCGCATGAGTTCTCGATTTCCCATGGTACTCTGTTTTGAAATTACTTTGCTAGCTAACTTTTTTTTTCCGGTCCACCGAGAAATTATTTGCTCGAGACAAGCAAACAATTAAGTCTGGGAGTGCGGTGTGTCCGATATTTATAGTGTTTTTCAGACTCATCTGGACTAGTTTTCGCGCACATGCACTACACTTTAGGAGCTTATTATTGCTTCTATTTCATTGGATCGGTGTTCCTACACAAAGTGCATTATTTAGGCACGTTGTGGTGTGCAATTGCACACTTCATTGCTGGGGGTAAACACTTGGTGCTCCCCATTGTTTTTTCTATGCATGGTTATGTTTATGTTAGTGCTGGTGGCCTGTGCCTCAGCTGTGTTCTTCCTGTGCAGGCGGGCAAAGCCCCATTTCAGTTGAGTTCTTTCCTGTAGGAATCGCACGGTCGTGTGTTTTTTTATTCACGCACGGTTGTTGTAACCGCGCGATACCTACAACATTTCGGTGCTCTGCCCCAGGTCGTGTGATTTGCTCGCGCACTGTTGTTTTGCCCATGCGTGAACAAATCGCACGACCGTCTCTTTTTTGTCAAAATATTTTTTTGGATTTTTTGCCCGTGCGTTTTCTTCACGCACGGTTGGATTCAACCGTGCGCGAAGAAAATCGCACGCTTTCTGGTTTTGCCTGAAAATATGCGATCTGATTCCTCCCGTGCGTTTTGTTCTCGCACGGGCTGGTTGCCCGTGCTTGGTCAAAAACGCACGGGCGGGTCATCCTCCTGGCTGGGCTTTCCCGTGCTGTTATTAATGCACGATGCACGCACGGTCGTGCGTTCGACCGCGCGTGCCTATTTTTTCTGACTGGGTACTATTTAAGTCGCAAGTTTCACCCTATTCTGGAGGATCACTTCATTTCCGCACCCAGAGCTCAATATTCGCTCCACTTCGCCGCTCCACCAACACCCATCATCCCGAGGTCCTCTGACCATCACTTCGAGCCAAATCTCAAGATTGGAGTTCCTCTCGGCCTCCTCTAGTGTTCGCAAACGTCCAAAGTTCATTTCGAAGGATTTCTCTCTTGGGTTAGAGTTCTTCGACGAGTTCGTGGCTGAAGAAGATTGACGGAGAAGACGAGTAAATTAGGAGAGAGTGGCAACTCTTCTGTACCCCGGACGATAGTTGGAAACCGAGCTCGGACAAGGATTGACAACCCTTGAGTCCGTCTGTGAACTTCCGACGAGTCTCCGCCCTTCGGTTGTGTTCTCACCTTCCTCTTTTCCTTTGTAGAACTTTGTTGTGAATCTTGTGATGTATTAGATGCTGTGTAAACTCATCGTTGTTTTTGTTTAATTTCATGGTCTATGTGAAATGGTTCATTTGAGTTTTTGCTTGTGAGGAGTGTTGCACGACCTCCACATTTCCACCACGACACGTGTGTTCGCCACACTAGCAATTGCTAGTTGTGTGCTTTGCGACGAGGTGCTTACGACCCTCAACATCTCTAACCTATCTAATCGGTCCTCACACAAGCCTTACTCGTCCATTTGCCTATCGAAGCAGAGCATAACAGCCTGCAATTTCCATCTTCACCTTGCGAAGCAGTGCTGACGACCCGCACTAGTGTAGTTAGTTTTCTCTCCGTGCAAACCAAACTCCCGATTTTACTTCCAAATCTTTATAATTAATTTTTTGAACAATTGAATCGCACACGCACTCTGTGTTTCTCAAGAGATCAATACTTGGGGAACTATTCCCATTTTATATTACTTGAGCAACCGGTGCACTTGCCGAACGCACATCAGTGCTGCACAAATGATTTTTTAGTGCCGTTGTACAATACTATAAAGGTCCGTTCGACGCGTAGGAATTGACTTTCTGGAATTGGCTTTGGCTTTCAGAAAGCCAATTTTATTGTCCGGCGCCCTACAATAGGACCGACTTTGGTTTTCCATGCAAAAACCACTGGTTTTCCTCTAATCCTAAAAAATCGGTCGAGCAAAACTTATCTCCCCGCGTGGGTTTTCCGTATTTTTCCTCTTTACGCCTCCGCTTGCTGCGTGATTTCACGGCTCCGCCTGCTTCGCAATTTCACGACTCCGCCTGCTTCGCAATTTCATGACTCTGCCTGGCGATTTTGATTTCGCTTAGGGCGCGCTTCCATGTTGCCGACTCCAACTACATCGACGGTAAACTCCTCGATTCCGATCCCTCCTTCATTTTTCTTCGTTATTTTCCTCTTCTTCAGCCTCTTTGATGTCTCTCTCTTCGTCAATTTTTTTTGCTTGGTTTGATGTCTTCTTCGCAAATCAGGTATATGCTTCTTCTTCCTTTGTTCGATTTGCAAGGTAGGGCTCCAGATATGACAGATCTGATTTCAGGGCTCCAGATTTGCAAGGTATATACTTTTTCCTTTGTTGAAGTCCGTAAACTTGCCAGTGTGAATGGGCAGATAGGTTTGTAGCAACATCTACTGATTTTTACACGATTTTATAAGCATGTTTGTTTATTTTTATTATCTTCAAGCAGATATTCTGCATTCATATGCTTTCATTTATAGGGTTTAGGGCAATGAATAATAATGAGTTGCAAAGAAAACATTTGAGAGAAATTATTAGTACTTTGATTTTATGCTTAAATTTTAGAAATTATAAATTATAAAAATTTTAATTCCAGAAAGCCAATTCTCTCGTGCAGTCGAACAATTTTTATGTATTAATGCTAATTCTGTTAACTGAATTCCATCCTGCATACGAACAACAGAATTGGTTTTCGGCACAAAATCAATTCCTGCAGATATTAGTTTTTTGAGCAAAGCCAATTCCAAAAAGCCAATACCTGCCGAACGGACCCTAAGTGAAATAGATGGAACTTGCGGACACACGGTTTTGTTTTATAAATTTTAATTAAATGTTGCATCTCTTGTGTTTCAGAAATGCGCTTAGTGTGTTTCCATTTCCTATACTTTTTTGAGTCGATACACAGGGCCTTTTCAAGTATCTGTGCTTCATAGTTTGATGGTACTCATATGCCATGTAATGTGAATTCTGTCCCTGCTCATGTGTTATGGTCCTTGAGCATCGAGCCTAGTTATTTATTGTTATCTTTATTGTTGCCTTTAATGGTTTGAGGTTAAGTGTTATCATTGTTGTTTGTCTTTTAGTACATTGTAAGCCTATATAAAGGCATGAGTATGTTTGTATGTTGACATACATGAAAGAAATCTAGTTCCTTGTGTTTGAAGTGAGATTTTGGAAGTTATCTCTTCTCTCGAGCACGCTATGCTTAGGCAACCGCGATATTGTCTCTGTTGTATATTTCACCATCATCATCCTCGTCTCCGGTCATCCTTCGGCCACTCCTTCGAGTAGACACATAACATCTTGGAATCAGAGCAAACGATTCTCCTCTTCTCGATGTGGTTCACAACGACCTGCTCATTCCAGTCCACTGCATCTCGACGCCAAATGCATCTGATGCCTTCTAGTCACACAATCTTCTCGTTGCAGTCCGTCGCTTCTCGTCCTTCTTGCCCTCTGTCGACAACATCCGTGCTGACGTCTGCAGAAGAAATCGCCCGACCCCACAACATCGAAACATTGTCATTTCCGTCTTGGAATCAGCCGACTCCCTTCCTTCGCCGTTTTCCACGACGCCGCCCACATCGGTCATCTTGCTTCTTCCTTCATCGAGCCGCAAGTTCTCTTCCATTGACACCCATCTCCTGCATACTCTCATGCATTGTCCATGCTGCCAATTTCGAAGTAGAACCCACAATCTCCCCTTTAATTACCCACATATCCCAGTCTGCACGTGGATTTTAAAAATTTTCTGAAGCCCTGCACTCGCCTCTCGTCTTGAGCCCCCCCACGTAGAAGCCCTGTACCCTGGACCATGCAACCGCCTGCTCATATTGGGTCATTCAGCAGCCTAGCTCTAATTCAGGGGAATTATTAATTCTCGAACTCATTCGCCTCGAGAATTTCCTTTGTCTCAACATTGCAAAGCGTCGCAGGTCGCGAGTCACACCAAATTTGCACTCACACGCTCTGCGCGCCTCAATCCATACTTCAAGTTACCACTCACAACCTCTTTCATATTCTGTGCCATTCTCGACCCAAGCGACGAACATGGGTGACTCGCCGGATCAACTCAGCCAGCTCATGACCATGGTGCAGGTCTTTGTGGCGCAACAACTGCCATCACGGATTGGCATCAGGATTCCATTGCTGCACTCTCCAAGCGTGTCGATGATCTCTCGACTGCTCCCGCACTCGAGCACGCTTGTAGCAGTCAGGTGCCTCCCCCGCAGCTCCCCTGCCACGAGATCCCGCCACCAGTCTTCGTATGCCATAAGTCTATTACATTACCGTGCTATCCTAGATTGGATTTTTCAACTTACGACGGGAATACGGGCCCCTTGGGTTGGCTCACTAAGTGCAAAATTTTTTTCTCCCACCAACTAACATCGACTGCTGATCAGATTCATCTGGCATTCTTCCACCTACTTGACTTAGCTCTGCTTTGGGCCACTCATCTTCTCACCGACCTTCCAGGTTTGACATTCAAAGACTTCAAGCGGCTTTGCAACTTGTGTTTTGATCCTCCCATCCACAACAACCCCCTTGGCATGCTTACAAATTTTTCGACAGACAGGATTTGTGAACGATTATCTGGAACAGTTTCAGCTTCTCCTGGCACATATCATTCTTTTCACTGGGATGAAGGTCTCCATCTTCGCTGCCGGCCTGCGCGCCGACCTGTGTTTGGATGCCAAATTCGAAACACCTCGAGACTTAATGACTGCTATGAGTTTGGCTAGGATTTGCGACCGTAGCCTCCAGCTGGCGCAGGCGGCTTATTTTTCTGCTAACACGGGGGTTCCACTAGGATGTACTGAGGGCCCTCTTGGCCCTCCGATTCGTCGATTATCTCGTGCCGATATGATGGAACGGCGAGCGCAAGGCTTATGTATTAAATGCAATGAGCAATATATTTGTGGACATCAGTGCAAAAATCTTTTCTATTTGCACGCCGAGGACTCTGACGATGAAGGCGTCAGATGGGGTTGCTAACATCGCCAATCTTCCTAGAGCTTGAGATTCAAGCTCTTTTTGCTGGGGGAGAGAGATGTTCTGGGCCTCGAGCACCGGACCTAGTTATTTGTTGTTATGGACCTCAAACTCTAAGAAGATCGACGATGGATGGCGAGCGCAAGGCTTATGTTTTAAATACAACTAGCAATATACCTGCGACCATCAGTACAAAAAGCTCTTTTATTTGCACGTCAAGGACTCTGATGATGAGGGCGTCAGATGAGGCTGCTACCATCGTCGATCTTCCTAGAACTTGAGGTCAAGCTCTTTTTGCATGGCGGGAGAGATGGTATGGGTCTCGAGCACCAGACCTAGTTATTTATTGTTATCTTTATTTCTGTCTTTAATGGTTTGAGGTTAGGCGTTGTCATTGTTGTTTGTCTTTATCAGTATTATCTTTTAGTACATTGTATGCCTATATAAAGGCATGAGTTTGTTATATGTGACATGCACAAAAGAAATCTATTTCTTTCTCTCGAGCACTCCCTGCTTAGACAGACGCTGTCCCAACTCCGTTGTATCTCTCATCACTATCATCCTCGTCTCCGGTCATCCTTCAGCCACTCCTCTGTGTAGGCATATAACAATATGCCTCGGAAAATTGCTATCTTTGAATAGATGGCTTCTTTGATTCATAAATCTAGGAATTGATTTCATTGCCCTGTTGGAAGAAGGTGGTATTTAATCTTAAATATGACTTTGATGGCTCTTTTGTTATGTACAAAGCTAGATGTAGTTACATGTCCTTATCTAGCCCTATGGTGTGAATTACTATGAGACGTTTGCTCATGTTACGAAGCTAGCTTCATTTCATGTGGCCATTGCACATACTACTTCATTTCAGTGGTATTTCCATCATATGATGTCAAGCGCCTTTCAACATGAGCTTCTAGATCAAGATGTCTATTAGTCTATGTTAGGAAGAAAATGAAGGAGAAGAAGGAGATCTAAGAAGACTAGAGAAATTAGGGTTAGGAGGAGGAAAGGGAAATAATACCTCAGTAATACTTTGCTTCCCAACCAAAGAGGGGGTCCAGTATATTTATACCCGGACCCAGGGCTGGCCGACCAAGGGGACCGGCCGGCCCCAATGGGGACCGGCCGGCCCCAATGGGTGCTGAACCAACTTGGTTCAGTCCCCCCTTGGGCCGAAACTCATGAAGAGGGGGCTGAACCAATTGGTTCAGCCCCATTGTTGTCTCCGTCACGCCTCAGCCGCCGCTTGTATTGCCGGCCAAATTGTCGGGCCTCGTCCGGGGGCGTAACATTCCCCTCCCCATCAAAAACCAGCTTGTCCTCAAGGTGGTAATCGGGGTAGAGCTCCCGAAACTCTAGCAAATCCACCCAGGCGTTGTGCTCTGCGCCGAGACCTTTCCACTTGACCAGTAGCTCAGGGCAGTACACTCGCTTCCATTTGATCAAAAGTACGTCGTCAGGAATTGGGCGCAGCTCGCCCCCACTAGTAGCTTCTAGCAAATAAGGGTTGACTTGGACAGTATCGCCAATCTTACGCTTCAATATGGAGACGTGAAAAGTGGGATGTATCTTGGACCCTTCAGGCAGCGCCAAGGTATAAGCAACTGGTCCTATCCGCCGGGTGATCCGAAATGGACCATAATAACGTGGGGCCAACTTCTGATTCGTCTGTTGTGCAACGGACAACTGCTGATAGGGGCGGAGCTTGAGAAAAACCTCGTCCCCCATCTGAAATTCCCGCTCGGTGCGATGTTTGTCCGCTTGTGCCTTCATACGATCCTGTGCCATCCGTAGATTCTCCCGCAAGGTAGCAAGTGTGCGGTCACGGTCACGGAGTGCTCGGTCAACGGCTGCCACTGCCGTACCACCCGGCTCATAACTACTCAGAGAAGGAGGCGGACGCCCGTAGATCACCTCAAAGGGAGTCAGCTTGCTGGCAGAATGATAGGAAGTGTTGAAACAGTATTCAGCCCAATGCAACCAACTCGCCCCCGTGCGCGGCTCGTTCATGATGAAGCAAGCGGAGGTAGGTCTCTACGCCCCGATTCAATACCTCAGTCTGACCGTCCGTTTGCGGATGGTGAGCCGTGCTGAAGCGCAGGGTGGTCCCTTGTAAACAAAAGAGTTCCCTCCAAAACTTGCCAACAAAAGTGGGATCGCGATCAGAGATGATCTCCCGAGGGATGTCATGCAGCCGAACTATCTCGCGAGCGAAAAGAGCAGCAACAGACTCGCCTGTATAGGGATGACTCAAGGCGAGGAAATGTCCGTATTTGGACAACTTATCAACCACCACCGAAATGACCGTCTTGCCCTTAGACCGAGGCAAGCCATCAATGAAATCCATCGACACGGTATCCCAAATCTGATGTGGAATCTCCAAGAGCGTAAGTAGCCCAGCCGGTGAGGTGGTCTCGTACTTCTGGCGCTGGCACACGTCACACTGCTGAACAAATAATTGAATATCCCGCCGCATTCCCTTCCAAAACACATTGGCCCGTGCCCGCTGAAGAGTGCAGAGAACACCGGCGTTGCCGCCCGTCGGGGACGAGTGGAACTCGTGCATCATGACCGTCCTCCAAGCTGACTGGGAGGGTATGACCACCCGACCCCGATAGTATAGCCGTTCATTTTGTAGATGATAGCCTGGAGCTGCCGCACGCGCATGTTGTAGATCCTGCACAATAACCTGCAGCTCGGGGTCCCGCTGGACCTCCTCCTGAATCTCATCGATAGTATCCAGCTGGGGCGTAGAAATATGGGCTAGAGTGCCCTCCGGTAAGCGAGACAAGGCATCAACAACCCGATTGTCCTTCCCTTTCCGATAAAAAATCTCGTAGTCGTACCCCAAAAGCTTAGTGACCCACTTCTGTTGGAGGGGGGGGGGGAGGAAACCCGCTGGTCCAAGAAGTGCTTCAAACTCTGATGATCTGTCCGAATCTTGAAATGACTGCCCAACAGGTACGGTCGCCAAAGGCCCACGACATGAATGATGGCCAACATCTGTTTCTCATAAGCCGACAATCCCAACGTCCTAGGAGCCAATGCCTTGCTGTAAAAGACAATCGGTCGCCCTTCCTGCATCAACACAACACCCAATCCCACTCCGGAGGCGTCCGTCTCCACGAAGAACTCCTTGGTGAAATCCGGGAGTGCCAGACTGGAGTCGTCGTCATAGCCCACTTGAGCGCCTGAAAATCCGCCTCAGCCTCATCCTGCCAAGAAAATGCGTGCTTCTGTAACAAATGTGTCAGTGGCCTGACAATCTTCCCGTAATCACGCACGAACCGCCGGTAGTAGCCAGTAAGGCCCAAGAACCCCCGCAAAGCCCGAAGGGTCTGGGGCCGCGGCCAAGAGACCATGCTCTCAATCTTGCGAGGATCGGCTTTCACCCCTGCGGCCGAGACCAAGTGCCCCAGATACTCCACCTCCTCTTGACCAAACGAACACTTCGAGCTCTTAGCATACAACTGGTGCTGACGTAAAATGGAGAATACCTGGCCAACATGTCGCAGGTGGTCCTCCCAAGTAGCACTGTAAATAAGGATATCATCGAAGAAGATGAGCACGAAAGAAGAAGGTCCCTGAAGATCTCGTTCATGTTCGTCTGGAAGGTGGACGGTCCACCCGTCAACCCGTTGGCCATCACCAAGAATTCATAATGACCGTCATGAGTCCTGAACGCTGTCTTGTGGACGTCTTCCTCCCTCATGAGGATATGGTAATATCCAGACCGTAAATCAAGCTTAGTGAACCTTGTCGCTCCATATAACTCGTCTAACATCTCTTCAATCAACGGAATCAGAAACTTATCCTTCAGTGTGGCACTGTTCAGGGCACGATAATCTACACAAAACCGCCAAGACCCATCCTTTTTCTTGACGAGAATGATCGGAGTCGAGAAGGAACTCGTGCTCGGCCGTATGATGCCTGCATCGAGCATCTCTCGTACGCTCCGCTCAATCTCGGCCTTCTGCATGTGCGGATACCTGTAGGGTCGGATATTGGGAGGCTCCGTCCCTGTCTTGAGTACAATCTGATGATCCCGAAATCGTGAAGGCGGAAGTGTGCGTGGCTCTTGGAAGATGTCCGCGTACTGCTCTACCATAACCTGCATCTGCATAGGCACCTCAACTGGCTCCACCTCATCCGTCCGCACCCCCAAAAGTACCGCCATCAAACTTCCCGCCTCCTCGAGTTGTTGGAGACTGCGTAGAGAAATTTCCTTGACCGGTGAAGAAGTGAGACCCCGCAAACAGAACTGCTTCCCACTCTGTAAGAACTCCATGGTCATCTGGTCCCAATCGAAGGTGACCCTCCTCAACTTCTGCAACCAATGAACTCCCAGCACCATGTCCGAACCCCGAATGGGTAAAAGATAGACATCTGTGCTTCTGACGTACCCCTGCATCCGAACCTCCACTCCCTTCAGAACACCCTGGCACTGCAATTTGCTGCCATCGGCCACCATGACCTGGAAGACAGCCCTAGTGTCAATCAAATGCTCAACCTTCCGTGCCACTTCCGGATGGATGAAATTGTGCGTACTCCTGCTGTCCACCAGGATGGTCACCTTCTCCTGTCGGACCCGCCCCGCAAGCCGCATAGTAAGCGGAGGGGGGTTACAACCCTCCATGGCCTGTAGAGAGACCCCGAGCTCGGTCAGGTCCAAGTCACCTCCGAAATCCAGCTCCTCTGGACTCCACTTGTCATCCACCTCCTGTTGTAACATAAAGACCTGGACCTTCTGGCATTTGTGTCCTGCCGTAAACTTCTCATCACAGTTGAAACAGAGTCCTTTTTCCTTCCGTGCCGGTAACTCGCTCCAGGACAGTCGTGTCACTGTCGGATGTCCCGCTACCGGCGGGTCCTTCCTGGCAGTAACCAGTGTAGTAGTAGTAGGCCTCACTGTAGTGCGGGACCGCTGCCTGTTGAACCGCTCTTCCTGAATGCGGGCCAGACTGATAGCGTGATTCAGGCTGCGGGGAATGTACGCCTGAACCTCATCTTTTAAGTGGTCCTTCAGTCCAGAGACGAAACAACTGAGGAGTGTCTTCTCCTCTCAGTGCACCCTATTTGCCAACTTCTCGAACTCCGTCCTGTATTCCATCATGGTGCCCTTCGACGGGTCCTTCCTGACAGTAACCGGTGTAGTAGTAGTAGGCCTCACTGTAGTGCGGGACCGCTGCCTGTTGAACCGCTCTTCCTGAATGCGGGCCAGACTGATGGCGTGATTCAGGCTGCGGGGCATGTACGCCTGAACCTCATCTTTTAAGTGGTCCTTCAGTCCAGAGACGAAACAACTGAGGAGTGTCCTCTCCTCCCAGTGCACCCTATTTGCCAACTTCTCGAACTCCGCCCTGTATTCCATCACGGTGCCCTTCTGACGTAATTTTTTCAAGAGAGCCTCAAAGTCTTCAAACTCCAGGGGCCTTAATCGAGCGGTGAACCCATCAACAAATTCTGTCCATGACACATAATCCCGCCCCCGCAGGAACCACTGCGTCCACTGAAAAGCATCGTCCTCCAAGTGGAAGGACGCCAGTTGCACCCACTGTACCTCGGGTACCTCTTGTTAGCTAAAAAACAACTATGCCTTCTGTACCCATTCCAAGGCGTCCCCTCCAGTATATCGAGGGAAATTCATGCGTGTCAGTTTCGGCGGCATGTACGGCCGCTGACCGGCCTGCCCTCACCACCCCGCCTCCTGTCCAAATCCCGGTGGTCTCCTTGGTTCTTCGTGTTCAAAAGGCACGCCCGGGAAGCCACGACGAAATTGCCCCGCCGCCGGAGCACCAACCCACTGCATGCCTCTTGCTGGATGAGGTAGCAAGCCCTCCCCTCCTCCATATGGGGGAACCGGCCACCCACCCCCTCTAGCGCCCAAATCGCCAACACCGGCTGCACCGAACCCACCGGGGCCGCCGACGCCTGCGCCGTACCCGCCGGAGCCAAATCCAGCCCCACCGGCGCCTCCGCTGCCTCCGCCGCCTGCGTCGTACCCGCCGTGGACAATTCCAGTCCCTCCGACACCTCCGCTGCCTCCTGGGCCAGAGCCCAACCCGCCGACGCCTCCAACGCCCGATCCGAAGCCGCTGTCGCCTGGCGTGCTCGATCCGACCCTGCCAGGGCCACCCCCGCCTGCTCCGACCCTGCTGATGCCCCCGTGCCCGATCCGGCCCCTTGCGTGGTGCCGGCAGTTCTTACCGAGCCCGCCTGGCCGATCCGGTGCGGATCGGGTCCTGCACCGGGAGATCCGCCCGGATCGTCCTCCATCTCAGCCTTGCCCTTCAAGTTTTGTGCCAAAAATGCCATGATCTCTTCCATTCGGGTGTCGATCCGTTCTTCGAGCCTTTGATTGGAAGTTTTCACGTTTTCCTCGATTGCGGCCACCGAATCCGTCAACCCTACGAGGTTGTCCTCTAGGGTTTCCAAGCGGCCGACTTCCTCTTGCGTACGAGTGGTTACCATGGTGGAGATAAAAGCTTCTCTGATACCAATTGTTAGGAAAAAATGAAGGAGAAGAAGGAGATCTAAGAAGACTAGAGAAATTAGGGTTAGGAGGAGGAAAGGGAAATAATACCTCAGTAATACTTTGCATGCCCAACCAAAGACGGGGTCCGGTATATTTATACCCGGACCCAGGGCCGGCCGGCCAAGGGGGCCGGTCGGCCCCAATGGTTCAGCCCCGTTGGTTAGCCCCGTTGTCGCCTTCGTCACGCCTTAGCCGCCGCTTGTATTGCCGGCCAAATAGCCGGGCCTCGTCCGGGGGCGTAACAGTCTATATGACTATCATGGTGCCACAAAATGTTATAGACATCGGCTGTCGGACATATTTATTATTATCTTTTATTTACTGTTGTTTATCTCTTAATATTAATTGCTAGTTTGCTACTAGTTGAGAGTTGTTAGTTGATTAGGTTTTCATTTATAGAGTCTTGCAAGTCTATTTAAAGACATCAGTTGTATTGGATGAAGGCATACAAGAAGATATTCTATTTCCTTGTCTTGTATTAGATTGTGCCTGCTCTCTCTCTTCGAGCACACTCTGCTTACTCATCCGTATTATCCTCCGCTTCCGTCATCCAGTCACCCTCCAGCATCTCTATCGACATTCTACGGCGAGCCCATAATAGACTCCACCTTTTGTTCTCTTGGTTTGATTGGGGGGGGGGGGGTAAGGTTTGTTGATTTATTAAATCTATTTATGTGCTTAAGTATTTGCCAGGATCTTGGTTTTAGCAGCCCAGTGAGTTAGTGTGCAATTTGATATTTTGACATGTCTGTGGACATTTAATTTTCGACATTTTAAAACTCAATCTGATACATAGCTGATGTCCAAAATATACAGCCATGTTAAAACTTATTGAAGAAAAGGCCGCTTAAGATAATTAATTATCTCGTTTTAGTAGCTTTGAATATTAAGCCTGTTAATAAAAGCTATTGCATTTTATTCCCCAACTAGTAGGAGCTATTGGCAAATTTATCTGTTATTTTGTGGAAAGCATTGATCAATTGATTAAATATTTCACTTGTATGTTTTGTTGTTTAGGCTATCTTATATCTTTTCGTAAGATTTTTTAGCCTAAAAATTTACTTACTTTTCTCTCCGCTTTACCAGCTAAAATGTTACTGTCTTGTGAGTTTCTCAGTACTCTATTGTTTTGATACCTTTTCACATCTTTTGCATTTTAATAGTTCTTTTTATCATCTGTTTTTAGGTAAATGCTCGAATATTGTTTATTGATCCTTCAACAAGAGCAGTTGGATTAACCTTAAATCCTCATCTTCTTGAACACAAGCCACCACCAATGGTTAGCAATACATACTTTTCATTGCAGCATTATGATGTCTTGTGTTGATTATTCTAATCTAATGAGATATTTATATGTTTGATTTGGCTATTTAATTGTAGATTACTAGTTTATCAAATGAATATGTTAAGACATTTTTCTTTGACTAACATCCTTCTGCCTTCTTTGTTAGCACGTCAATACTGGAGAAATTTATGACAAGGCGCGTATTTTGCGGATTGACGAAAATTTTGGTCTTCTTCTAAGCATTCCTTCTTCTCCTGAGCCTACTGCTGCATATGTTCATGTATGCTCGTCTTTTGATCCTATTTGTCCAGTCCGTTCTTTATTTTTAACTTCCATTCGAACTTTGTGAATGCATTCATGTTTTTCTTTTTATTTGATTAGCTATCTGAAGTTGCTGATGAAGAAGTTTTGAAGTTGAAGAAAAAGTTCAGGGAAGGGTGTTATACTCGTCTTCGCATTCAAGGGGTAAGGCGTTTAGAAGGTCTAGCACTTGGAACTCTGAAGGTATGATTTTGCAGCCATTTTATTTTATAAATTGCGTGATTTTTAAGACTTTCTATTTACTTGAGGGTTTTCCTTATCTTGGCTCTATTTATGTCAAGTGGAATTGGAAAAATGCAAATAGATTGAGAATCAGCTCTCCTTGCATTTTATGATTAGTCCGTTTCATAATGGGAATGTTTCTTATTGTAGAAGATACTTAGAAATGTTCTTCTTTTATTGAAAACTTCTCTTTATAAAGGGGGGCGGGAGGGGGCATCCCGGTGCACAAAATATCCCTGCACAGCGAGGGTCCGGGGAAGGGTCCCACCACAAGTGTGTAATGTCGGCAAACCATACCTTGCATTTTTGCAAGTGGCTGCTTCCACGACTCAAACCCGTGACCTCAAAGTCATACAATAACGCCTCAACTGGTGGGCCAATGCTCACCTTCTTTTTATATCAGATGAAAATATGGGAAACTTAGTCAATTATTTATTTATATTTCAGAAGAATCTAAAAGGAATAAGAAAAATGTGAGATTTGTGAGTTAGGACAATTGCTATTTATAGCTGTTACAAATACTACACATGATTAATTAGTAATACAAAATTATTTACTTTATTTCACAGGCTTCTGCTGCATACTTACAATCTTAGGACAATTTCTAATCCAACTATGTTGTTATCATCATTTAAAATTACTATTATAGAGAAACTGGGAAGCAACAAATCCATCGTCACTGAATGTTTACGAACAATGCAATGACATACATATCAACAGCTAGCATGCTCTTAACAATTTTTCAACTTGCTTATCTATGAAAGATTAAATCATCCACTTTCCGGAAAGGTTGAATAAGAAGAAAAACCCATTAATTGGTTTGAGTATCATAAGGTTATATTACATCATAATTTACTTGTACTTTTGAGGATTTGTCTGTAAATTAGTGCTAATGGGAATTGAAGGTACTCATGGCCCTTGAATCTGTATATGGCCTCACATGGGACCTTATTACCTTGTGAACTACTACTTTTGGAATGGTTCCTACAGCTTGCAGGAAGCACATTCCTCAAAATATCTGGTGGCGATAAATTTCATTTCATCAATGGCTTGTAATTTCTCAAGAGGATTCATCAACATGGTTTAAGTATCCACACGAATACTTATAGGCTATGTTATTACAGACGCGCCTAAGGCTCAAGGCTCACCAGGCTCAGAGGTTTGCGCATCTGTGCGCCTTATTTGCAACTTTGGAATATAAAAGGCGCGCCTGAGTGAGATTTTTGTCGTAAATTTTTTCTTCAAAAATTAAGAAAAAAGTAACGTAAAGAACTTGAAAGATAATTGTGTGTTGAGTTTTAGATATGATGCAAGTGATCACATTGATTCTATTTTTGAAGAGATATAAATGTTAGTAATGTATGATTAATTAGTAGACTAGATTAAGAATTTGATCGTGAAGTTGAAATGATATTTGATGCTGATTATTTAAAATATATGTGGTTGCACCTTGCATTCGTCAGGCGCGCGCCTGAGCCTTGAACCTTGCGCTTAGGCTCCAGACCCCTTTGCGCCTTGCGCCTTTAATAACTAAGCTTATAGGTCAAACATCCGTAACTCTAATAATTCATCACGTATGAATTCCACATAGTTGTAAGTTATCTACAACTTGCTTTCATCGATGAGTTCAAGAGCTACTCGCTCGCTGATGAAGTCTCATCCTTATTCACATCTTAGTGGTGGAGCGGTGCTTCAACCTCCAACGGGGACACACATCAGCCCATGTTCTCAATAACTCCTTGAAGATTAAACATGAACCTCCAACGTGCCGCTTTTTTCAACCTTTTTGGGTTCTCATTACTATCATCACATGCATGCAAAAAATATGCACATTGTAGTAGATAGTGAACCTAATACACCCTAGTAAGTTTTTGTTGACAAACTGTTATGCGAAAATGGTTAATTTAATACAAGGGTAAATACCTAATTTTAATTTAAAATGGCATTTTTAATAATGTCTGAACTGTGCTGTTTGGTGTCTGTGAAGGTGCTTAAATTTCATATATTATATTTGTTAGAAAAGCCCATGTAAATGGCCCATTATTGGGCCCATGTTCTATTTTATTTCCTTCTACTATTAGTCTCACACCATTGTATATGATTTCTTCTCTCCTTTTCTCTCCTATATATTTGTATTCTCTTCTTGTATTTTGATACACAAGCAATACATACAAATTTTGAGCTCACTCAACATGGTATCAGAGCGAGCGGTTCGGTCCTTGCGATTTCACTATCTCTAACCGCCCGACCCGTCTTCCTCTCCTGTCCGCAATTTCTCTGCGGCCTGTCCTTCTACTCGCTCCGGGTAGCGGGCTCTTCTTCCTGCCCTCTCTCTCCGCGGTTTCTCCCTTGCTAACCGCTGTCTGCTCTCCTTTCTCTCCCTCTCTCCCGTGGATCCACCCCTCTCTGCCCTTTATAGCCTCTCTTCTCAACCCGTGGGCCCCTCTGCCCGCTGCCCGTTGCCCCGTTGCCAGCTGCCAGCTTTCTTCTTCTTCTTACCGCGCGGGCTCCTTCTCGCCCGGTCCCTCCTCTTCTTGCCGCTTGAGTAGTCCTACTTGCGGCCTCTTCTCTCGGCATATCGTGCCGCGCAGTCTCTTTCTCCTTGCCGCTCGAGTGCTCCTACTCGCGGCCTCCTCTTGCGGCTTATCTTGCCGCTTGCGGTTTCTCTCTCTTGCCGCTCGAGTATTCCTACTCGCGGTCTCTTTCCTTGTCGCTTGAGTTCCCTACTCGCGGCCTCTTCTCTCAGCTTCCTCTCGTTGCTACCCTCTTCTAGTCGCGCGGTCTCTCTTTCTAACCGCTGTGACTTCTCCTTTTTTTTTGAGAGCCAACTTCTCCTCTCGCTCTTGTTTGGCCGCTGGTGTTCTCACAGTGACCGTGCAGATTGTCATTGCTCTCTCTCCGCACCTGGTCGCGGCCTCCTGTCGCTCTCTCCCCTGGGCTTGTCGCTCTCTCCCCTGGGCTTGATGCCTTGACTACCGACTGCGGCCTCATATCTAACCGCGTGGGCTTGTCGTGCTTCTCTTCTCCCGCGGCCTCCTCCTTTTCTCGCTGCAGGCGTTGTGTTTAACTGCGCGCTCTTCTATTCGCTGCGGCCTCCCCAGTCTCCATGGGCTCCTCCATCGACTCTACCGGACAGGCGGCTAACACTCCTGCTGACCGCCCGACTTCTCTTCCAGACCTCCGAGATGAGCTGCGGATCACAACTATCTCATTATCTGGGAAGAAGAATTTTGTTCCATGGGTCCACTCGGTTCGTCGTGTTCTTCAGGCCAAGGGCCTTGTGCTTCACCTTACTAACGAACCTCCTTCTCCCACAACTGATGGCTGGCTACGAAATGACGGCCGCGTCCAAACATGGCTCCTTAATTCGCTGGAGGGTGAGCCATACCAAATGGTCATGTACCATGAGACCGCCAAAGCTATGTGGGAGGAGCTTCACTCCTTATACTCTGGAATGGATAGTCTTCAGCACCTCTATGATATTATTACCGACCTTCAGACTCTTGATGTTGGCGGGGTTGCTGACATGACCTCGTTTGTTATTCATGCCAAGACTCTTGCGGAGGCCTGGATCCAGCATCAGCCTTCTACCACCGACCTTGCTGCTCAGCGCACACAAAAGGAGTCCGTCTTCATTGCCATGATGATGGCTCGTGTCCTGCCTCACCTTCAGAGCATCCGGGCTCAGGTGTTGGCCTCGGCCTCTACTCCCTCCCTCTCTGATGTCTGCTCTATGCTCCTTCGAGTATCACCACCCCTGGATTCTCCGGCACCCCCTCTCCGGCCCTCCTTCAGCAGACCCTTCCCCCCTTTCTTCCCCCACCGACCTCTGCTCGTGGTGGACGTTCCGGCTCTCGCGGCAGGGGGCGTGGGGGTCGAGGCCGCCCCAAGTGTTCATATTGCGGCCGGGATGGCCACACTGATGCCGTATGCTACAAGAAACATGGCTATCCTCCTCGCCCAACTGCGGCTGCTGCCACTGATGGCTCCTCCTCCACTGGTACCGACCTTGAGGCCGTTCGCCTCCAGCTACAGCAACTCCAGGGGCTTCTTAGCCCTCCTGCTTCTGTTGCCTCCATCTCTACCACATGTATTACTTGTCTTTCCTCCAGTCCGCGTTGGATCTTGGACTCAGGTGCTACTCATCATAACACCTCGATGCGGCCACTCAAGTACTCGGATGTTCCTCATCCGACATCTATCATCGTCGCTAATGGGGCGACTGTTCCGGTCTCCGGTTGCGCCGACATCTCTCTTGCCCCCTCCATCTCTCTTCGCTCGTCTCTTTATGTTCCGGGCTCTCCATTTAATTTGCTTTCTGTTGGTCGCCTCACTCATGATATGGATTGCTCTGTCACATTTACGCCATCTACTTTTTTGATACAGGATCGGCGGACGCGGACTACCATTGGTTGGGGTCGATTGCAGAACAGGCTCTACCTTCTTGATGCCTCTCCTCCTATCCTCTCCTCCGTCTCCGCTGTTGATTGGCATCGTCGTCTTGGGCATGCCCCTCTACCCGTTCTCCAAAAGGCGTTCCTGATGTATCTTTTCCTGCTTTCAAATGTGATTCTTGTATTTACGGCAAACAACCACACACTTCTTTTCCTGGTCATTGTACTAGGAGCTCTGCTCCGTTTGATTTATTGCACTCCGATGTTTGGGGTCTTTTCAAAGTTACAAGTATCTCTGGCTATCGTTATTTTATGACTTTCATTGATGATTATTCTCGCACAACATGGCTTTACCTACTTCGTGATCGCTCCGAGCTCCCTCGCATATTTCGTGATTTTATACAAGAAACTCGAACGCAATTCTCCACAACAATCAAAACAGTGCGCACCGATAACGCTCGTGAATACACCGGCCATGAATTTGCCAATATATGTGCAGAATTTGGTATTATTCATCAAACTTCCTGTGCCTACACCCCCCAACAAAATGGCGTTGCCGAACGAAAGAACCGCCACCTCCTCGACGTTGCCCGCTTCCTCATGCTTCAAATGCATGTTCCAAAAATTTACTGGAACTTTGCGGTCTCCACTGCGTGTTTCCTCATCAACCGACTCCCTTCCTCGGTTCTCAACTCTGCCACTCCATTCAGCCTCCTATTCCCCTCTACTCCGGCCTTCCTTATCACACCAAGGGTCTTTGGCTGCACTTGCTTCGTTCACCTCCTGGGCCCCTCCTCGGATAAGTTGAATCCCCGTGCAGCTAAAATTATTTTCGTCGGCTATTCTCGCACTCAGAAGGGCTACCTATGTTACTCTCCGATAACCCGAAAGGTCATCGTCTCCGCCGATGTTACTTTTTGGGAAGATCAACCTTTCTTTTCCCCACCTCTAGCTCCTTCCTCCCCGACGACGCCTCCACCAATGCCTATACCCCGACCCGTCATCCCTACTACTGCGCCTGTTCCCCTACGTCCTTCTAAGCCTGCTCCTGCTCCCTCCAAGCCATCAGTTATACAGGTTTACACTCGCCGCCTTCCTCCTTGATCCGCTACCCCTCTGCAGTCGGCCTCATCCTCGGCTACCCCGCGCTCTGCTCATCAGGTATCTCCCTCCACCGCTCATCCTCTGGCAAATTTTGTCTCCCTGCATCGCCTCTCTCCCCAACTACACACATTTGCCACTTCTATTTCCTCCATTTCGGTTTCTAACACTGTGCAGGAGGCGCTACAACATCCTGGATGGAAGGCTGTCATGGAGGAGGAAATGGCTGCTCTCTGGGCCAACCAGACCTGGACTCTCGCACCACTTCCCCCGGGTCAGAAACCGCTTGGGTGGAAGTGGGTCTTCGTCGTCAAACATGCCGCCGATGGGACGATTTACCGTTTGAAAGCTCAGCTGGTCGCCCGGGGCTTCACCCAACAACAAGGGATGAACTACGATGAAACTTTCTCTCCGGTGGCCAAACTCAACACCGTTCGGGTTCTTATCTCGGTGGTTGTCCATCGCCGGTGGCCCTTACTGCAACTGGATATTAAGAATGCCTTTTTGAATGACGACTTGCAGGAAACTGTCTATATGCAGCAACCTCCCGGGTTTGAGATCACGGGGGAGTCTCAGGTTTGTCGCCTTAAGAAAGCTCTGTATGGCCTCAAAGAATCACCACGGGCATGGTTTGACAGGTTCAGTAAGGCTCTTCAGGAGGTTGGTTTTTCTCGCAGCACGGCAGACTTCTCGATGTTCACTCGTCACCGAACAACAGGGACGGTTCTTCTGTTAGTGTATGTTGACGACATCATCATTACGGGAGATGACTCAAGGGGAATACTCCAGGTCAAACAACATCGCAGTACAATTTTTCAAACAAAGGATCTGGGACCCCTCCGATATTTTTTGGGCCTTGAGGTTGCTAGACGGCCAGATGGTCTCGTCCTTTCTCAGCGGAAGTATTGTCTCGACCTTTTTCATGATGCGGGTTACTCTGGTTGTAAGCCGATCAATACCCCAATGGATGTGAATCACAAGTTATGTGCTCATGCTTCCGACTCAGATCTATTACTCGAGAATCCTGAATACTATCGCCGTCTTGTTGGAAAATTGATCTACCTCACGGTAACTAGACCGGATATCTCTTTCGCAGTTGGTATTGTCAGCCGGTATATGCATTCCCCGCGAAGATCTCATCTTCACGCCGTTGAACGCATTCTCAGATACCTCAAAACGGCCCCTGGTCAAGGATTTGTCTACAAGACCTCATCTTCAGTTCCTACTTCGATAGCTTACTCAGATGCTGATTACGCTGGTTCTCTTGATGATCGACGGTCAACCAGTGGGTTTTGCACATATTTTGGAGGACATTTGATTACGTGGCAGAGCAAGAAACAAGCTGTTGTGGCTCGATCATCTGCTGAGGCTGAATACCGGGCAATGACGTTTGTAGTTTCTGAACTAACGTGACTGGAAAGTCTTCTTACCGATCTGGGTATAAGACTTCCTTCCCCATCCCTTCTCCTTTGTGATAGCCAAGCGGCTATACATATTGCCAAGAACCTGGTATTTCATGAAAGAACTAAACATATTGAAGTTGATTGTTACTTCATCAGAGAAAATGTTCAAATGAAGAAGATCGACCCGAAGCATGTTCCCGGGACATAACAAGTTGCGGATGTGCTCACTAAGGCTCTTCCCAGTACACTCTTCTATCAGTGCTTGTCCAAGCTTGACGCATACGATTTGTACGCTCCAGCTTGCGGGGGAGTGTTAGAAAAGCCCATGTAAATGGCCCATTATTGGGCCCATATTCTATTTTATTTCCTTCTCCTATTAGTCCCACACCATTGTATAAGATTTCTTCTCTCCTTTTCTCTCCTATATATTTGTATTCTCTCCTTGTATTTTGATACACAAGCAATACATATAAGTTTTGAGCTCACTCAACAATATTCAATTGAAGTTTGAAATGCATATAGTTTATTTCCTGCTCTTGTTACTTGTGAACTTTTATGCATGCTTATACTATAGCAAGTTAAAATGGACTTGGCATTGTCTTATTTTATCCAATTTTCTATACAGGCAAGTGCTTTTGAACGGCCTATTTTCACACATTCAGATGTTAAGCCTGGGATGTTGGTTAGAGCAAAAATCATTGCTGTGGAGCCATATGGTGCAATTATCTTGTTTGGAAGTGGTGTGAAGGCACTCTGCCCCTGCAGGCATATGTCAGAATTTGAACGTATAAAACCTGCAAAGAAGTTCAAGGTCTGTATTTCGCGTACTCCAAAGTCCAAATCTTCCTAACTATGAACACTATCCATGCAGACATTGGTTAACCATTTTTTTTACTTGTTTAAATCTATTTTAATGTAAATGAGCATATGATTTATATATTAGTGTTTATGAATTCTTATTATCTTGGCTACACGTCAATCATACAGTTATATCTTTATGATTATGAACTTAAGCATGGTGATATTGAGAATTCACTTACCTCATCATAATGAAGTGGCTTCAAACAGCTTATAATATCATTTCTTGCCTTGTTTCTAGTTTCCAGTACCGTGGCGTAACTTGTTAGTGGTTCATATACATGATCACTGCTCTTGCAAGCAATATATGTAACCATAATGCATTGCTTGATGTCGATGGAAAAGCATTTTTTATGACAATATTAGTTGGTTGAACTTCATGAATCATTATCTTTTTGTTAGTTTTTGTTTTGTTTTGACGCTATTTGTTTTTCCACAATATTTTAAACATTGCCTTTATTTTATATGTTTTTAGGTTGGAGCAGAGTTACTCTTTCGCGTGCTGGGATGCAAATCTAAACGTATAACTGTGACTCACAAGAGGACTCTAGTATGCCTTTTTCCTTTCTCAGCTATTTATACTTCTTTTCCTCTCTATTAAATAATATTGATTGTAAAGTACTCGGTTTGACTTCGTCCACATTTTTGTAACAGAGGCAGACTTACTGACATCTCTACTATTTATCATTCACCCAAATAATACAATTAACAATGAAAATATAAACTCTCACTGTTAATTTTTTGTTCTGTAATTTGAAGGTGCAAATATTGCCTTAGATTTGTATATAAAATATATAAGTAGTTTGTATAAAATCTCAAACAGAAAAAGCCCATATTGGGCCCACATCTCTTGTGGAGATTAGTTGTTACTCCTTGTACCTATAAATATGTGTACATGTTCTCATTGCATTACTTAGAAGAAGAAATAAGTTTTTGATCTTCTCTCCCATTGTATTAAAATGTAATAGTTCTTGATTAACTCTTCACTCGCTCTTGGCCCTCGCCATTTCAGATTTTTTCCCGAACGACTGCTGAAATCGCTGAACGACTGAAATTTGGGCCTTGAAAATTGAACTTCTGACTCTCACCCGAGCATTTTTCTACTCCTTTTGAGCATTGCTGAGCTCACACAAGCTTTCTTCCACTACACTCTCCGCTCTCCCGTTTGGTCTCGTTGATCTCCGACATTCGCTCCTTCATAGTCCCTGAGTACCCTCACTTCTCTTTCACTTTCCCGAGAAGAAAGCTTCTGCTCTGCCGATCGCCGTTCCCAGATTACTCAGTCCTTCTGCGCTTGCTCAAGAATTCTCTTGCCGAATTTTGCTGAATTCACCGAAAAATCTATTGTCGAACATTAGCTAGGCCGATCTACTGCTCTTGTTGAACTCGCCCGAGGAGACTTTAGTTGAGCACTAGCCCGACCGCTGAACTTGCTCGTTTAGTTTTTTGCCAAGCACTAGCCCTGCTGCTAAACTTGTATGAGTCTCTCACCAAGCACTAGACATGCTGTTCGGCCTTTTCTGTAGTCCAACTCTCATTGAGTTTTCTCCAAGTTCTTGATAAGCTCTCTTCTAGTTTATCTCTTTGAGCTCTCTTTTAGTTCGTGAAATGGGGACAAATGGTGCATCCTCATCATCCACCACTCTAACGTCTTTGGTCTCCTCCCCATATATGAGCTTAAGGATGAGCTATTGTTACTTACGCGCTTGCGGCGACAACAACATTTAGCATTTTATTTTATCTTGGTCATTTTGTACTTTTATATTTTGTAGGGGTAATATGATAAATTGTACGCGAGTCCCTTCCTATGTAGGGAGGTTACTAGTGCATAGTGACATCTTTTGATCATTAAGGTTTTGAGATTTCTCATTTGGAGAGTAATTTCTAGGAGAAATCAATCTCTTGAGTTTATGCACGAGTATCCCTCATAATTTGCATCCGATTTTCAATTTCTATTGCAATCAATTTCTGTGTTCGTACCGTTGGTCCGACTTGCTGTGATGCGGACCACTTTTGTCGTCGGCTTCGACCTAGCAATTGGACCTTCCTCCTTGAAGTTCACCTCTGGGTCCGCCTCCTACCCCCTTGCGTGTACGCGACCGTTCTTCATCCTCCTGCATCGGTCGACCATTCCCCACGCCGTCTTGTCCGCCACTGCAACGTTGATCCCGCTCTCTTCTAACGACCAACTCTAAACCTCCGTCCAACCGCACACCTTAGTTATTATAGTCTAAATGCATACACAGGCACAATGGGTGTCTTGGAGTCTAGACTCAAGGCTCAAGGCGCAAGCACCCACCTGATGATGGTAAAGGACAACCACATCCATTTTAAATAATCAACGTCAAACATCAGTTCATCTTTTTGGTCTGATTCTTCATATATTCTGCTCATTATTCATTTATTGTTATGATATATATCTCTTGAAAAATAAAATCAACGCGGTCACTTGCATAATATCCAAGTCTCAATGCCCGATTATGTTTCATAAACTTTAAATTTTGCAAAAATTATTAAGTTCTTACATTATTTTTTTCTTTTATTTTGAAAAAAATTTACAACATAAATCACACTCAGGCGCTCTTTTTGTGCTCCAACCACATGACCACCTTTAGCCTGATGAGACTTAATGCGGGCCAATCGTCATCTCTCGATCCCTCTTTCTGGCCCGCCTTTTGCGACATCAGCTCATCTTTTTGTCTGATTCTTCATCTATTCTGCTCATTATTCACGCCGGCCCGCCGCTGCTCCCTTTATTCCCGCCGCTGCTCGCCTTCTCCTTCACCCGTTATGATACCCGGCTTCTTCTTCTATATCTCTTGAAAAATAAAATCAACGCTTGGATTTGTTCACTTGCTAGTCTCCTACTTGGATTTGGAATAGCCACGCCAACCTCCAACTTATCCTCCACCGGCTAATAACTCTAAGTCTGGTTAGTTGATCAGCTTGATTTCTTCTTGATTCCCTTACCTTATTTTGTTGTCTAAATATTTCCAGTATCATGCTCATTCAATTTAATAGAAAAAGCTTCAATTCTAAATTTTCACCAAAAAGGAAACCCATGTACTGAACTTCTAATACTTTTAAGTATTAAGTTCACCAAGCTGTATTCAATTATGTATTACGATTGTTATTTCTAGAAAATTGTTTTTATCAACACTAAATAATTGACATGCCTAAGAACTAAAATAATATCTATCTCAGTGATTCATCTGGCAGAGTTTTAGGGTCTGTTTGGTTGGGCTGTTGCTGATGGAAAGCTGCTGATGAACTGTTGCTGATAGAATAAGTGCTGATTCTGGAAAACAGAGTTTTGTTAAAAAACTGTTTGGGTGAAACAGAGTTTACAAAACGGAGTTTTCAAAAAGTTGTTTGGATACAAAACGGAGTTTTGAATAAATTTTTTTTCCTCAAATATAACACAAAATAAAACTCTCTCACACACAATCACACACACATATACACACACACATATATCTCTCACACACATATATATACACACACATACTCCAATGGCGCACAATCACACACACACACACACATAACACAAATACATATATACACACACACACACAAGCACAAAAACAACTCTCACACAAAACACTGTAGAAATTCACCTCAAGGTTAGTTATCTATACCATTGTTTGACATAACGAAACACGAGGAAGAAGAATACCTAACAAAAAATCAGTGGCCGCCACAAAAAAACTTCAGAAAATTGAGCCCTTGCGAAAAATCAGTGGCCGCCACCAAAAAACTTCGAAAAATGGATTTCCTCCTACGAAGAGGAAGAAGGAAATCAGAAAAAATAACCAGAGGACGACATTACAAGAAAACATACCAGAGAAACGCCGCCGAGAGAGACGCGGCCGGGAGGAGTTCTTCCGTTGTCGCCGGTAGAGAAACGAGTCGACAGAAATGCACCATCGGGAGGGAATTGCGTCGTCGTCGGGGTGGGGCGAATCGATGCTCTTCCGCTGTCGTCGGGGTAGGGCAAATCCTCTTTTGTGTTTCACCGCAGAAATTTGGTGGTCCCCGATATAAGAAAACCGGATTTTATGAAACGCCGGATTGGAGAATAGCTGAACCAAACACACTTATTATTAAAATAGAGGTGCGGCCCATCCGCACAGCAGGTTGTTAAACCAAACGACGAAAATTTTTCCCCAATGGAGGTTTTAATATCATCTTGATACATATATTTTTGACATGAGATCGAATAAAGAGTTTTCAATGTTGAATGGAATTTCCGATCTTCTAAGAAGATGGTGGAAACTGGAAGAGACAGCTATTATATTTGCCCGACTTTAGCTTTAATCTCTACATGTTGCAACTGCTAGTGTTGAAAGAGTATTTTCCATGACTTGTGTGAAGAATCCTCCGAAATAAAATCAGTGATCAATGGTTGAACAATGGTTTGTTGGTATATATAGAAAAAGATGTTATACATATTTATATACTATTGCTCGTAAAATAGTGCCCCCACTCAAGCAAAATCCTTGATACGCCCCTGTTTGCACCCTCGCACGATGGCACCACCCCAACTCTCGCGATGCTCAACGTCCTCCGGTAGCTCCTCCCATTCTTCATTACCGACTGGTCCTCTCCCCGTCTGCCCTAACCTACTGCTGATTGCTCGTTTGCAGAATTTCTCTCCGACACGATGCTTGCCCACCTTTCCTCCACAAGCCCTAGTTCTTGCCTCTCTCTTTGCCTCACCGCCGACCCTCTTGTGTGTTGTGTATGCATCATCTTCCACTAATGCCAAAGACCTGAAAAACAATGGAGAATTGTGTGGTGGCCCTGAAACATACCCTCACCACCATCAATACTCACCTTGAGGCCCAAGACGAGCAATTCACGTCGATTATGGCTCTCTATTCCACAAGATACAAGTTGGATATTACTCTAGGCCTATCGTCGCTTTTGCATTGGGATCCCCCAATGCATTGTCCCCCGAAGATGCGGGATTGCATAATGTGCCTCTTCTCTTCATTGACATACCCACATTCATCGAGAACGATCCCCTGGGTTGGATTTCCCGCACCGAGCAATATTTTGGCATTCATCGGACCCCTTATGTGCAAAAGGTCTCCACGACCCTTGTTGTTATGGAAGGGTCCGCAAGTACATTGGGTTCGTCAATCCTCTCCCAGTTCTCATCTCAATAGTTCTCATCGATGCACTTATTCAACAGTACGATCACTGCTACATTGGAAATGTCATCGAATGCCTTTGCAGGGTCCTCCAGACGGGCTCCATTGGCTCTTATGTGGATGAATTTATCAAGTTGGTCTCCCACCTCCCGGGTCTTCCTCCGGACTGATATTTTGGCTATTTTATGCACGACTTACAACCACATATTCAAGCTCGCCTCTGCATCCTTCCGTCCCTCCTTTGTCAACCAAGCCTTGGACCTCTCCCTCCTCGTGAAGGCTGCATTTCTCGCGACCTCCGACCCCCATTTTACCTCTCCTCCCTCCAAGCCCCCTACAACCCGTACTTTGCCCGTACTCATTAACCTCCAACAACACTACCACCTCTTCCTCGTCCACCCATGGTGCCTCTATCCTTACCGCCTTTCCAACCAAGAGTATGACGACTTGTAAAGTAAAGACTTTTGTTTCCGTCGCAAGCAACTCTACTCTCCTACTCTTGATTGTCCTGTCAAAACTTTCTCGCCATCTTGAAGGAGATTGACATAACTGATTTTGATGCCCTTAAGATCACTCACGTACCACCAAACATCGCCCAGAGCACTTCTACGGTGGACACCCCGTGGGCGTACCGCTCTTAGCTGATGGGCGGTGCCTATGTTATTAAAGGCGCGCCTAAGACTCAAGGCTTACCAGGCTCAGAGATTTGTGCCTCTGTGCGCCTTATTTGCTATTTTGGAATATAAAATGCCCACCTGAGTGAAATTTTTGTTGTAAATTTTTTTCTTCAAAAATTATGAAAAAGATAATGTAAGAACTTAATAATGTTTTATTGATTTAGTGTTTGTGAAAGATAATTGTGCGCTGAGACTTGATATATGATTCAATTGAACACATTGATTTTATTTTTTAAGAGATATAAATGATAGTAATGATTGATTGATTAGTAGACTAGATGAAGAATTTGATCGTGAAGCTGAAATGATGTTTGATGCTGATTATTTAAAATGGATGTGGTTGCGCCCTGCCTTCGTCAGGCGCGCGCCTGCGCCTTGAGCCTTGCGCCTAGGCTCTAAGTCCCCTCTGCGCCTTGGTGCGCCTTGCGCCTTTAATTACTAAGGGCGACGCATCGACCTTGTGCTCAAGGCCAAATTTTAGGCGCGATGTATTGTTACGAGCATGTGGCAACAACGACATCGAACATTTTATTTTATCTTGGTCATTTTGTACTTTTATATTTTGTAGGGTAATATGGTAAATTGTATGCTGAGTCTTCCTCCCTATATAAGGAGGAGATTAGGGTGTAGTGTCATCTTTTGATCATTTAGTTTTGGGATCTCTCATTTGGAGTGAGAATTCTAGTAGGAATCTGCCTCCTGAGGCATGGACATCTCTCATGATTTGTATCCGGTTTTCAAGTTCTTTTTCCATTAATTTCCATGTTCATAACTTCTCAAGTGACGGAGATCGATTACATGCCAAATATGATATTTACGAGAATGACATTTTTGATCGTCAGTTGGACTATCAAAGTCTGTTATCGCGATTGACTCGATTTTTCATATTTTAAGTATTTTTTTTATTTTTTGGAGTTTTATTTTGGGAGTTAGGTTAAATTATCCGTCAGGTGATCGTGGCTATCAAGATGTATTTAACATAATCCCCCCCTATATAATACTAGGAGCCAAAAAAAGAAACCATCGAGAAATTAGGTTTTTGAAAGAACGAAACAACTCGATCTTGCTTCCGGTGCAACGCAAAGAGTCCCCTATGATGCGATGCCGCAGGATCCTAGATCCGAGGGTGCCGACTCCCCCTTCCTCCTAGTCCCCTGCCTCCAGTGCCCCGATTCAAGCCCGCTCTCGTCTTCCCCGTCCTCCTCTCCGCCGCTAGCTAATTTCCTCTTCGGATCCACTCCAACCCTCCTCTAGTACGACGATAGCCCTCCTTCATTTCCACGACCATATATCGCCCTTCCCAGCCACGGGAAACTTCGTCGTCACCACCACCCTTTCCAACACCATCCTGCCCTTCACAACCCCTATCCCATTGAAATCCATCCCTAGAATTCTCTACCAGCCACGATCTCCCTCCTAAAATCCTTTCAGACTCTCATAAACAACACCAACACCCTTCAGCCACTTCAAACATCCATCTACTCCTCCGACAACCACCATCCAACAACTGTTATCTTCCCAGATTGCCTCCACTACTCCTACAATCACAAGATCTCCACGCTGACGGCCTCAGCCCCCATTACTTGGTGAGTCCTCATTTATTTTCAAGTTCAATACATTGTACAGATGCACCTTTATATTTCTTGTAATATTGGGCTTAATTACTGTTGACTGGATTTCTTTTCATTTGACTTGTCTTTCTTATTCGCTCTGCATTTTTATCTCAATGCACTCTCATTTAGTTGCAATTATGACATGCTTAATGAAATTGCGATATTTGTGATCAATTGTGGCACCTGTATGAATTTTAAAATGAATATTATTTAATTAATTGTGCACTGCCCCCCCCCCCCCCCCCCCCCCCCACACACACACACCTGAACAATGCTTTTGCGATGATGGTCTAATTTAATTTTAGATATTGAAGCTCTTTGAATATCACCTGAACAATGCTTTTGCGATGATGGTCTAATTTAATTTTAGATACTGAACTCTTTGAATATCGAGCCTTATTTAATGACAACGTATCATGAGACAACCAAAGCTATGTGGGATGAACTTAAGTTCTTTTACTCGAGAAGATATAGCCTCAAATATTTGTACAATTTATTTTAGGATCTTCAAAACGTTATGCCTTGCCAAGATGGCGACATGGCTTCCTCCATTGCTCATCACTAGCCTCCTACTCTTGATCTCGCTATTTAGGCCATTGGTATAACAATGATGATGGCTAGAATTTCACCACGTCTGCATAATATGAGATGGTGGAGACCAGCCCCGATCCGGTCGACGAAGAAGTACCCGGCCCCGCACCCGACTGGATATCTACCGACCCTAAGTTATCGCATTTTGCATTGCATTTTATTTTGCAATTTCTGTGTTGGACAAATTTATTTTCGTTGAACTCCTGCCTGCATAGTTTATTTTTCAATTATTTGTTATGCTTTATTTTTTTTTGCCATTTTGTTATTCTCTTTCCTGTTCCAAAAAAAGAGTGATAACAAAGTGACTGGGTCAACTCAGAGCCGGCCAACACACAGAGGTTAGCAAAGGCAATTTGACCGGTTCAATCCAGTTTCTCCAACCCCCCAACCGGCCAGCACGCAGAAATCAACCCTGCCATTTCTGGCTTCACGACATGCGGTCTTCACGCGGTCCTGCCTTCACACGACTCAGCCCCTCGAACGCCACCCGCAACTGCCAAAGATCTCACTGCCAGCAGGAGCTTCCACTTCCATGGACACACGCCCATGAACGCCGCCCACGACGGTTTCCACGCATCTTGCCTCATCTTCTACGATTGGGACCTGCCAATTTGAGGGGAGGGAGTTAATTCTGTGTATTATTTATTTGTTTCAAACCCTATATAAAGGGGTTTTCGGTGATCTGATGGGAGGGGATTATGATTTGACGATTGCTACTTGCTGCGATAAAGAAAAGAAGATGAACAGTGGAATGGGAATATTTTATTTGATTCCGTGAACAGTAAAAGGGGATGTATTATTGAGTGCTGTTGATTATGAAGTCTGATGTTGGCTTCTTGAGTTTTGCTTCCCTGTGAACAGTGTGGAAAAAAGAGACCGTTTCTTTTCTTCTTCTTGTGCTTTTGAGATTTTGTTGGAGCCTCTTTGTGTGTGAGAGTGCGAATTATTTTTGTGGTGCCAGTATGCGATAGCGGCCGACCTCGGTGCGGGAGATCGAAGGTGACGAGGAATTCCTCGCGGGATCGCCGTTGACTTCGATTGCGGAAAGACGCCTCTTTCCGTAGGTAATTGTTTCTTCCCCTTCCTTTGTGTGCGTCTACATTTTCTCTTTAGGTTTATAGATTCATTGCTGGGTTTTCGCCTGAATTTTGTTCGCGAACGCTACTTCAAAAACTCCAAACGGAAACATAACTTGGAGTTCACGACATTCGTTTTGCTACGACAAGGGAACAAAACGAATGTTGCTAAACTCATTTCCCGGATTTTTAATTTCAACTATTTTCAAGTGATTACATTTTTGAAACAAAATAGTAATTTTATGCTTTATAAAAAATTAAAAATATTGTTTTTCCTCAAAGTTTGTGCAACTCCCGCTCAAAATACTATTGCAAACTCCATTATTCATTGCTTGCATTTAGGTTTCCTAGAAAAAACCGACACATGCAAACCCTACCCACCGTCCTGCATCATGAGAGCAAAGGTTTTATCAGCTCCATCAGTTTCATCCTTATCCGATGTTTGCTCGTTGGTTCAAAAGGTCACTCCTCTCGCCAGTCTCTATGAATCCATCCCATATCCTTCTCTAGTAATCTATTGGAGCACGTCTTCCACTTGTTGGGCGCGGAGGTCACATGGGTACTCAAGGAGATGGTGGGAGAAATGTTTGTAGCCATTATGAGGTATAAAACTGTCACATGTGCATCCACTGTGGTTGTTTGAATCACAAAGAGGTAACTTGCTATCAGTTGTCGTGGTTTCATCAACTGCAATAGACTTCCCTTTATCAAGCTTCTCCTATTGTTGACACTACAATCATGTCCTAATTCGAGATATACATATTAAAAGGGGAACTACGAAGTCTTCGTGAGCTAGATGTTCTTCAATACTCAAGGCATTTCACCCTGGCTTCCAATGAAAGTATATTATGTTTTCTCATAGTTCATGTTAGATAGTGGACTATGCCACAAACCATATTATTCCCAGAAATCCTTGAGATACATAGATGCCATGTTTCTCAAGTTCATTATTGTTGTCAGCGGAGAAACCACACCGGTTAGAGGATTTTGAAATGTGCCTCTTTCCTCGACTATATCTTTTCTATCTGTATTTTATGTTCCAGACTCAATTTTTTTTCCGTTCTATTAAAAATTATGACTTGTACTTTATGTTCTTGGCTCATAATTTAATCTTCTTATTGTTCTATACTTCTATAACATTCTCTTCCTTTTTCTTTGTGTACGTGATTATCAGATGCAAAGTATCATTGGTAGGGGTCGACTGTTTGACAGACTACATTATTTGTACCCCTTCTTCAACTCTATTGCACATCACTTCTGTTGATTGAAACCAACATCTTACCCATGCATCCCTCCAAATCCTTTGAAAGGCCCTTCCTAAGTATCATTTTTTTAAGTTTTCTTGTGGATCATGTATCTATTGAAAGCAAGATCATTCTAATTTTTCTCCGCATTGCACAGACCAATGCTCCCCTTTCTTTAGTTTGTTCAGACATATGGAGTCCTTACAAAATTGTTAGTTTATTTGGTTATTATTTTACTACTTTTATTGATAATCATCCACATATACTGACTATATTTTTTGTGTGACCGTTCTAAGATGAGTATCTTTTGCTTCTTTGTCACAAAAAACCCTTAATCAGACAATCAGTTCTTCGCTATTATTAAAATTATTAGAACTGATAATGCTCATGAATACCAAAGTCAAGAGTTTTAGGTGGCTTACAATTCTTTAGCCATTATTCATTGGGCTTCTTATTTTTACGCACCATAATAGAATGGTGTGGAAGAATGAAAGAACTGTCATTTCTTGAGGTGGCGATGCCCCTCCTATTTCAAACGCATGTTCCAACGATATATTGGAATTGTGCGATTACTACTGCATGCTATTTAGTAAATCATATGTCGTCAATTGTTCTTGAATTTGCGTTTCCTTTCTCCATCATCTTTCCATCCACACCTCCCTTTGCTCTAACTCCTAGCGTTTTTTGGTGGGCATGATTTGATCGTCACCTTGGTCGTTCTATAGATAAGTTGGCACCACTGGCTACTAAGTTTATCTTTGTTTGTTACTTCCAAACCCAGAAGGGGGGTATGCACGAAAATCTTTTTATGGCATAAATCAATCTCCTCGTACATTTTACAGCAAATTCAGTTTGGTGGTTCAGACATTTTGTTTTACTCAAAGCTCGATTGATTTTTTGCCTTTTCACATATCTTCACCAAAAGGGTATATTGTTTTTTTGTATTTATGTTGATGTTATAATCACCATCGATGATTAAAAAGCACTTGAACAGTACTTGGTTGGAAAGTCTTCTTACTGAACTTGGTGTATCTCTAACTTCTCTTACGATCATCTACCGTGATAGTAAAGTTGCTATTCATTTTGCTAAAAAATTGGTCTTTCATGAGCGCATCAAACATTGAAATTGATTGTCACTAAATTAGGGAAAAGTTAAACTTCATAAAATTGATCTTCAACATGTGTCTGTAGCGTCTCAAATCTCAAACATTTTCACCAAGGCATTGCCTCAACTACTTTATGTTCAATTTTTCTCCACGCCTGGAGCCTACAATATGTATGCACCAGCTTATGGGGAAGTATAGGAAATATATAAGTAAATTGTGTAAAAGCCCAAACAAAAAAAGTCCATATTGGGCCTATGTACATTTCCTCCATCTCTAGTTTAGTCCCACATCTCTTGTGAGGATTAAATGTAACTCATATCTATAAATATGTGTATACTCCTTGCATTACTTAGATGAAAAAAATAATGTTTTGATCTTCTCTCACAATTTGCATTATGCTTGTTCAATTGTTGTTTTTTAATCTAGAAAGGCATGAAGTTGAGATTTCGATTCTTTCTGACATGTTATTTAGATGAAACTTTTTTTTTGAGTTGTGGGAATGCTTCTGTTTTTTTAATATTGTTCTTCAGACCACACAGTTATCAAAAAACTGATTTTGAGTATTTGGATGTCAAATACATGCAATTTATCTAAGTGTTTGCTACATGATTTTGTTTATGTGCACTTGCTTAAATTTTTTTGTGATTTGAAAACGTATTTCATTTTTTCTTGTGTGATTCAGGTTAAATCTAAGCTTGCTATTTTGTCTTCTCATGCTGAGGCTACTGAGGGATTAATTACACATGGTTGGATTAGCAAAATTGAAAATCATGGTTGTTATGTTAAATTTTACAATGGAGTTCAGGGTTTTGCCCCAAGGTTAGTTCTATTCTCTTTGAACTCTTAGAACTTTACTCTACTCATTCACTGCTTAGTTCTGGCTAAATAGAGTTCCTACACTTTGTCTAATGCTAGGTACCGTCCTCTGTGAACTCCTAGACTTCTGTTCTTATCTACTATGTGCTTTACTTGCATACTTCTGGCTAAGTAGAGTTCCTGTTTGTGCCTAATCTTGCTAGTAATAGTTTTTTCTGGACAAACTTTTAATTATACAACGCGCTTCAATGTGTAAGTAACCATATTTCTTAAATTGAATTCCTTTGCCAGATGATCCTTTTATGTACTCCAATATCTTCAATGCAACTTCTAGATGTCATTCTCTAGGAATCTGCATAAATTGATTGACTTTTTCTACTGTGAGGAGATGTCAGATTTGATAACTGTCAGATAAATAAGCTTCCCAATCAATCATCTAACAAGTAACATCCTTAAGAAGAGGAAATGTTTCTCCAGAATTTGTCAATATCCACAAGTGAAGGATTACAAGTTGGTTTATCATCAAACACACTATGCTCTTTAAGAACATCCAATGCATAATTTTGTTGAGATAGAGGCACAAATTTATTGCGCTTAACAATCTCAATGGCCAAAAAACATCTAGGTACTCTCATGTCTTTTGTCACAAAGTTTGCTCGAAGTTGAACCTTGTTTTTTTTATGCCAGAGGTGTCACACCCTTGACAAGAATGTCATCTACATATACTGAAAGAACTACTGGACACTTGTTGGTTTATAGGATGAAGAGAGAGATCTGCATTACTTTGACAAGAACCAATGGTGAAAAAAACTTGGCTAAATTTGTCGGACTGCACTTTTAGGTTTTATTTTAGGCCATAGATTGCCTTCTTCAACCAGTATACTTGAGACCCCCTAAACGACGTAACCTAGAGGTTGCGCCATATAAACAATCTCATGTAGATCACCTTATAGGAAGGGATTTTTGAGGACAAGTTGTAACATCTATCGACCTCTGTTCACATACATTAAGATAGAATTGATATGTGCAACTGGCGAGATATCTCAAAGAAATCAACGCCATAGGTCTGGGTGAACCTTCTTATGACCAAACTTTTATTGCATTAAGCTCTTAGACTTTTGTAAGAAACAACATTTGCAATATGATATCGAGTGCTTGACCAAACACCTTTCCTTAGTACAATGGTAATATCATCACCAGAGAACTGAAGAAGAGAAAGATTATCTAAGATCTATCTTGGGAGCTACAAGATTGATGGAGGAACAAGAAGATGAAAAGGGGGTGGGCATTCATAATGATACAAGAATAGATGGATAGGAGAATGAGGGAGATGTTCAGGATGGGTAATATTTGTTGGGAGTGCATGATTGATAAAGATATATAAAACAAATTCACTCAAAGGTGGTGTGTATGATATTTGAGGAGGGATCTCCAACTTAAGGGACTTTCATTCCTTGGAAAAGTTGGTACTAGACTCCAAGAAAGTAATATCAACAAACACATATTGAAGACTGTATATAAGCTCAGTTCATCGATTCTTCTGGGTAGGAGAATATCCTAAGAATGCACATTTGGTTGCACTATGAGAGAGCTTGTCACGACTAGAGGCTGAAACATGAACAAAGGTAGTGCACGCAAAGACACGAGGTGTGAAAGGAAAATGAGTGCCATCAAATGAAGAATGGAGAATGTTGACTTTCCTTAAAGAATAAATGATGGTATGTCGATTGATTAGGAAACAAGATATGCTAACAACATGAACCCGTAGGACCTAAGAACATCCATCTAACACTATAATGTATGTGTGACAACAAGGAGATGTCAGTTTTTTTCTTTTAGCTACTCCATTTTGTTGTGATGTATGCACATAATTGGTTTAATGTATGCTGTCGTATGTTATATTAAAACTAGAGAATACGTGACTCATGAATTCTTTTGCATTATGAGCACGCATGATTTTAAAAGAAATACCATATTGAATGCACATTTCATTATTGAAAGCTTGAAAAACATTGAACAACTCAGACTTGTCTTTTAAGAAATAAACCTGAATGCATCTAACAAAATCATCAGTACAAGTAACAAAATGTAGATTGTTTCCACCAATAGATCTAGGCTCTGTTTGGCAGGGCGTTTTGGGAGTGGGTGCAGCGGATTTTACCACCGCCCTGCCAAACCGTATTTTTGGGAGCGACAGTGGGAGTTGCTGCTGCTCCCAAATCGCTATTTTCCGTGATTCTGCAATCACGAAAAATTATCGCGACTCTAATCTCGCCGCGTCCTCCCGATCGATCCGGATCTTCCCTCTCGCAATCTTCCTCCAACACGCAGAGCTTCCTCCACGCCCGATCTTGGGCATCAAAATTCCGTGATTCTTCTTGCCCTAGCGCGCAACTGACGTCATTGACGGAGAAATCTTCTCTTCCAGCGGCTATCGACGACGACAACTCCTCTTCCAACGGCTATAAACGACGACAACTCCTCTTCCAACGGCTATAAACGACGACAACTCCTCTTCCACCGGCTATAGACGACACTAACTCCTCTTCCTTCTCACATGTATTTTCATGTTTGCGGTATGTTCTTCATTGCACAGTTTCTTGCTGTTCTAGATTTCTACGTTCTAGATTCCTAAAATCTTCATGCCCGTTCTTCATTGTTGTTCATCAACAAAAACCCATCACTGTTCATCAAGGATTTGAGTTTGCACGGATGGTTCATGAATGATTTTTCTATTGGTTGGGACTGAATTGGATTAATTGTTTAGTTCTGGAATGTTTCAAATTTCTGGAATGATTTTAGGAATGTTTCAAATTTCTGGAATGATTTTAGGAATGTTTCAAATTTCTGGAATGATTTTAGGAATGTTTCAAATTTTAGGAATGTTTTTTGCTGTTCCAGATTTTAGGAATGATTTTTCTATTGCTTTAGGATTTTAGGAATGATTGTTCTTCATTGCTGTTTAATTTTCGGAATGTTTTAAATTTTTTGTTTAAAACAGCACTGCAAACGCTGTTCTTCCAAACAGTTTCACAGATTATGCCACCACTCTGCAAATTCCACCATTGCTTCCCACCACTAGTTCTCTAGTCACTGCAATCGAGCCAAACTGAGCCCTTATAGGGCAAGCACCCTGCATCAAAATGAATAAGACCGAACATACTGGCAGAACACTTACCAACTTTTATAGGAAATGACATGCAATGATGCTTACCTTATTGGCAATCATCACACTCTTATACAAACTCAAATGAATATGTATGCCAACTGTTGATAAAAGATGTGAATAAGAGGCTGACCCAATCAACAATTTCACCGAAAGTGAGATACTATAGTACCATATTCATAGTAGGTAGTATAAATAGTAGAGCACCCCTCTCTTTCTAAGGAGATGCACCAAAGGCAACAATGGTAGAATTCCTTGATGCAGTAATAAGAGCATCATTGTATGCATAGGAAAACCATTTACCTGACTCTACTGACTTGAAGAAGCTTGCTTCATGTCAAATTCAACATCACTTATATGGACCCGTTGGCAAAGATGAGGATGCTTGGCGAAGAAACGCTCAATTGGATGGCCAATCTGTTTTCATGGAGAAAATATGGGCCAATCCTCACCTCCTAGTGTTGTCTCCACGACCACGATCAGCTCCACGTCCAACATCATGTGAAAAGCTCTCGAAAAGTGGAGTGCTCACTTATGAAGCACCAACATTTGCTTGAGGGCCACGTACCCGTACCAGATACGTACCCGATACTGGTACGTACCCGGTACTCGACTGATACACTTGTTACTCTAGGCTGTAGATACACTTGTTACTCTAGGCTGTAGATACACTTGGACTTGACAGATCGTTCTGCATATTGTGATATGAGTATGCTTTTCTAAAGTAAACAAAAGACTAATGCATGTTTTTTAAAAGAATTTTTTTGTGACCCATAAATACAACTAGCGGTGTTTGTTTATTATAGTAACAAAAGATGCTTCAGATTTAAGTTTTTTTTGTTAACACTAAAAAAATTGATTTAAATTTTATTATTTTGTTTTGACTATACACACGTGCTTCTATGAAGCACGGATACGCCATTATTAGGCCTGTACTCGTACCAGATGCGTTTTTGGTATGGGTATGCGCACCATACGCGCGGATACCAGTAATATCGTGCTTTTATGTTATCCTTGGTTCATTTTTCCATCGACCCGCTGCCACTTCCGCCTAAGCGCCCACTACTAATCTCTTTGCCGATCTTGCTGCCTCTGTCGATCCTGCTACTGCTCTTGTCTCCCGCTGTCGCTCCTGTTTCCTCTACCGATCATGTTGTTGTTGTTGTCTATGAAGCACGAATACTTAAAAATGCTCTGCGTATCGGTCCGAACGCGTATCAGATATGAGAAATGTACGAAACGCGCAAAAATGCGTATCCGAAACGTAATTTTTAAATTAAAAAAGAAATTAATTTTGGAATCGCATTTCCCTCAAGCGGGATACACGATTCCCGTGTGGATCCCTCTCGTGGCTTATTCATTTCATTTCACACGACCTATTCATTTCACTCGGCATTTAGGTTTACAAAAAGAGCTTTTGTGCGTCCAAAGGGTCTCCCGCATCACGCCGTCGAAGCTCTCTGCGTTAAAGTTCTCTGACATCTCTGCGTCAAAGCTCTCTGACATCTCTGCGTCAAAAGCCTTCGACATCTCCCGCATCACGCTCGTCCTGAAGTTCTCTCTCTACATCAAAAGCCTCTTGCATCTCCTGCATCTCGCTGCAACCCTCCTACCTGGTGTATTGACTGAATTCTCGTCTGCATTTTATTTCTTCTTCTGTTGCATACTATTTACTACTGATTGAGTGATTCCTGCCACATTTCTTACTATTTTTTTATTATTGTTTGAGATGTTTTTCTTGTTATTGATTGAGCTTAATATCAACTGATGTACGAATGATTAGAACCTTCTATTTTGTTGTTTTTCTATTATAGTTTGGGCTATTTATTGATGCTGAGTTGATGGTTTTTGTTTGAGAAGTTCTTATGTTTTCCTTTAATCTTTCATTCATGGTTTTTTGGTTTAAATATTTGTTAAGCTTAAACCTGAGTAAATTTTTCTCTACTTAAATCTATGCATGAATTAGTATTATTTTGAGTCTGAGGTTTCTAATATGGTATTATTTCTTTGGGTTCCTATTTACTTGGATTCCTAAATTGTTTATTAGCTGTGTTATTTTTATATTATATATTAAAATAATTTTTTTAAAAAATGTTTCCCGTATTCGTATTTTTTTAAAATCATGTTTCTCGTATCTGTTTCGTAACATATCCCGTATCCCCTTTCTGTCCCCGTGCTACATAGGTTTTCGCTAAAGATCCCTTAGGTCGTAACAGTCTTAACTCGTAAGTTCTTCTTCCTCTTCTTATTCTTCCTCCTCTCTTCTTCATCTTCCTCTTCCTCTTCTTCCTCTTCTTCTTCCTCTTCTTATTTTTTCTTCTCTTCTTCTTCCAACAATACAAAGGGAGATGAAGAAAATGAGTGATGAACATCATTAAATTTAGAATGATTATGAATATTTTATGTCTAAGAACTTCATGTTATATTGCATTAGTTGTGAACTTATACTTCAATTGATTATTTATGCTTCGTGTTTTATTGTTTTGAGAATTTATAATTGCATTTGTGTTATATACATATATATTTATTATATTTAATACAATGTATCCTGTCGTACCCGTATCCTTGTTTTTAAATTTTATCGTACTGATGTATCATATATGTTTCGTACCAGGTACCCGTACTCATACCGGTGCTTTCTAGGTGCTCACCATCAGATTAGTTCGTACATATTCAATAGTTGCTATATTAGCAGAAAAATGATGTTGTAGTAATTCTGCACCCATGGGCTTGACTTCATGGCAGGCAACTTATGGAGAAAGTGTAAATTGTGCAAATAGACCCAAATACAGAGTATAGATTTGGGAAATTTTTTCTCCTCTAGATTAAAGAGCAGCAAGATGAATCCATGCAACCTTCACAATTTTATCATGACAGATGATGGGTAGGCAGACATCCAAAAGGTTATTCGCTTATCATATGCGAACAAGAGCATCACTCGCATCTCAATTAGCTTAGTTGGGAGATGTAGTTGCCAGTTAAAGGTTCATAGGGCGGTGTCACTTGCATTGGGATCTCATCAAGAATAATAATGGAAACACCTCAATTAGAGTAGTTCAGACCAATTAACTTGGAGACAATTTCAAAATTTCCAGTGCATGTTAGGTGGTGGATGAGGGCACAATGATGATAAGGGTGGACTCGGATGTTTCAAACTGAACACAATACGATCAATTTACACTAAAGAAATGTTACTGAAGAAAGACAACCTATGAAAGGTGTACCATCATGAAAATAACAATTCTAGACATGGATTGGGACACATTAACCCATGTTCGGAAAGTTGTGAAGGAGAATACCCCTAAAAATATAGAAATTGCAAGAAATTTCTGAAAATATTTTTTGCTGAGTTGCTATATCATATCAGCAGAAAAGTGATGTTGTAATTCTGCACCCATGAGCTTGACTTCATGGCATACAACTTATGGAGAAAGTGTAAACTGTGCAAATAGACCCGAATACAAAGTATAGATTTGGGAAATTTTGTCTCCTCTCGATTAAAGAGCAGCAAGATGAATCCATGCAACCTTCACAATTTTATCATGACAGATGATGGCTAGGCAGACATCCAAAAGGTTATTCGCTAATCATTTGCTAACAAGAGCATCACTCGCATCTCAATTAGTTTAGTTGGGAAATGTAGTTACCAGTTAGGGGTTCATAAGGCGATGTCACTTGCATTGGAATCTCATCAAGAATAATAATGAAACACCTCAATTAACTTGGAGACAATTTCAAAATTTCCAGTGGCATGTTAGGTGGTGGATTAGGGCACAATGATTATAAGGGTGGACTCAAATGTTTCAAATTGAACACAATACGAGCAATTTGCTCTAAAGAACTGTTACCGAAGAAAGACAACCTATGAAAGGCGTACAATCATTGAAAATTACAATTCGAGACATGGATTGGGACACATTAACCCATGTTCGGAAAGTTGAGAAGGAGAATACCCCTAAAAATATGCCCGTGGAAACGTTTGTGGACTAGTCGAGGAATGGGGTAATTTCTCGTGGCCCGGACAAGTCCCTACAACTTCTATGAGTCGCATGCGACATGATCTGGACTATCTAGACTAGTTGCTGGCTAGATGAGCTGAATGCAAGGCTTACCGACGTAGTTATAGCAGAAAGTCTCTGTCGGTCAACAAATGAGAGAATGAAAGAGATCGGCCTTTGGCTGACGCTAGAAGAGAAGACACGCCGACTCATGATCTGGCATGCAAACGGATGTGTGATTGTTTGTCGTGAGTCTCGAAGGAGCTTGGAAATTACCCCTGTGATGTAGTCCCTCGACCTAGATCTGGTGATAGGGCCCGAAGAGGATGAAGTCCTCCAAGGTTCGGCGGAACCCGTCTTGGATCCAACCGATGCAATGATTGGAGATGGGGAAAGAACACTGGGTGATCGGGGAAGAGAGATAGGCGAGAGAGAGAGGATGATCGAGAGGGAGGGGAGGATCGCCAGGGACCGATAGGGGGAAGACACGACGAGCCGCGGTAGAACCGAGCGACTGCGGGTTCGCGGCTAGGGTTCGGGGCTTCCGCTGCAGTAGAGTTGAGAGAGAGGGGAGAATTAGAGAGAGAGGGAAAGAGGGACTTAATTCATTCATACCAAAACCCCTAGTCCATATGGTTCATAACCCGGTTCTACAAATGCTCCCCCACTTGATCTTAAACACGTGCGACAAATAAAAACAACAATATGAAATTAAAATTAAAACATAATGCAACCACAAGATAGCCGAGTCCCTCATGCGGTCGTGGCCGGTGGTCGGCCGTGTTAAGTGCGGCCCCAACGCGGATCATGCTTGTCATGTCTCGTAACATCATGTGTCGTAACACCTTGTCTCTGATACCATACTGAATTAGCGAATCAAATTTTCATAATTGACAATGAGACTTATCCCTCTGTATATAGGTTGAAGGAACAATATAATAAACATATGCATTATGTGGAATTAATGGACAAAAGTACTTTAGTAAACATAAAGCTTAAATATTTTTGCTTACAGTATTGATTAGGTAAATTGGTGATAGAAAGAGAGTGTGCGAGTCAGGAGGGTGAAAGGAAGCTGGGACAGGTGAACTTGATGACTTGATGTGTTTCAATTTTGTCTTGCAGGTTTCAAGGTTACTCCTTATTATTATACCTTAGACCTGGTGCTGTCTGTATGAGAATGTTTTAATTTGTCAGATATAAAATATTTTTATATACTTGTGATAAATATTCCTTTCTTCAAATGTCTTGTATTTATCTGAGTTTATAAGCTGATATTCTCCAAAACAGTTTTTGTTCAAATGCTGGGAACGATGTTGTTGACGATGGTCCCACATAAAAGTTCTTGGGAAAAAAATGTCACGGCATCGACATTGTAAGCAAAATGTCAGTTTTTTAAAATATTGGACGATATCTAGTGGTTGATATTATTGGCTAGAGTATTGAAATTGTTTTTTTTTCTTTTCTTTTAAGCACCCGAGCAATAATATTTTGTTTCGTACTTCATTTCGTGCATCTGTGAGCCTAGTTTGGACGGTTTTCTTGTCTTGCTCTCATTTGGTGTTGTTTATGTAGTGTACTGTTGTTGACAACTTCTTTATTGTGTTTTTTATAAGCATGCATTATGTTTCTATATGTTTTTGTATAATTTATAAACATATATAATGTGTACAATTGTATATATTTACAAAATATGTGTATATAAATGAATAAATTTATTTAAATATTAAAATCCGACTTAAAATCTCTGATATGTCTCCGCAATTTGATATCCGACATTTCATACTCAAAACGATATGAGCCCGACATCCGATTTTTGCAACCTTGATTGATAAAGAAGATAATTGTTGTATTTTATCTTCTAATTAAATCTTCATATACTTTTAAGAAGATCAGTAATTCTCTCCATTCATAGCCATCAAATCATCTGTACTAATTAGTTCTCTAGGAAATAATTTTACATTTATTATAGTTTGCATGCAGTTGTTTAGATACCTAAGTACATATTTCCTTTTCCAACACTGTTTGATATTAATTTTTTGAACAGATCAGAACTTGATTTGGAGCCCGGAAGTGAACCAAATGCTGTTTATCATGTTGAGCAGGTTGTAAAATGTAGGATTACAAGCTCAGGGAAAAACATCAATGTCAGTTTTGTGATTTCTCCTAAAAGGTCTCCCTTCTCACATACTTACTCAGTTCCTTTCTTCTGTCTATTACTTTGTTTTTTTGCTTATCTTCACCTATGGACTGCACAACTTGTTCCCACTTGGATATATTTTGGAACATGCACAAACTTTTTCTTGTATTTATTAGATTTTAGCATATACAATATTAACTCAAATGTTTTGCTCCATATTAACATTTGCCAATGGCTTACAATTTTGGAACATGCACAAACTTTTTCTTGTATTTGTTAGATTTTAGCATATACAATAATAACTCAAATGTTTTGCTCCAAATTAACATTTGCCAATGGCTTACAATTTTTTGATGTTATTATTTGGTAGAACAATTGTTGTAAAGGGATAGTGTACCCACATTTTCTTGGAGGATCCCCTAATTATCTTGTATTTAGGGGAATCTTTTTTTGTGTTTAAATATGGAATACATCTATCTATTAGAAGTGTTTTTTGTCAACCTTTCTATGTAGTTAATTCTGTCGAAGTTTTGCATGGGTAGCAGTAGATTAAAGGATCCTTAACAATGCTAACTATAAAATATGTTTAGAAGGGATGGGGACAAATAAATCTGTTACTATATTAAAAGAATTTTGTGATGGTGTACAACGACTTTTCATATCGACACAATATGCATTTACTATTTTGCCATCTCTTAAAATTGATTTTGAGCCTTTTTTTTCTTTTTGATCAGTTTGAAGAAAGGAGAAGAGAAGGATAGTGTGAGAGATAGGGGGACCTACTTAACCTAGCTTGATTAATTCACTTGCAGTATCTTTTTTTTGTAACTAAAGGCAAAAATCTATATATGTTTTTTGATATTATATAAAAAATTTATTCGATCCATCAAGTGTTTGCTTGATTGTTTTCTCGCACTAATAATTTTAGTAAGACAAACCAATTTTAAAGTTATAATTATTATATAATAAATTACATTCATGCGACTGGAATAATTTAAAAAGTGATTTTGCTATTAATTCATATTGAGCTACCTATTAAATAATAAATAAATATACTCTGAATATAAATACATGTGTATATTATTATTTAAATTTTTTTATTATACAGAGTAGTAGTACTAAGTCCCCTGCTCTGACAATAACAATACCTATTGTCACTAATCATTCCTCATCGTCCCTCGCTTCGTGTTCCATGAAATAAATTTTTTCAGGGGAAGACAAGTGATGAAGGTTAGTTGCTATTGGCATTAAAGTGGATCATGTGCAAGACTTCTTGTGAATACAAAATGATAATAAAGTAAGATCAACTCTCATTTGATTGGAATCTGTTTAACAGAAATTCAATGTAAACTCTCTGTATGCAAATGTTGTCGGTCTTAAATTTCAGTTTGTAAAATCTTTTAGTTGTTGACTAGGAAGTTAATTATAGCACAATACAAACATTAAAAAGTGTTTTTGTTGGCGAGACACAATTTGCCCTTGTTTTGCCCAAAAAATATACACATACATATATTGCCTCCCTGCAGAGAAAAAGGAAGAAAAAAAACTAAAACCACCAAAATAAAAGAATGCAATATCCCAAAATAGATGTATTTGTGCATTTCTAATACTACTTTTATATTCAACTATATGTTTATATTCAGTTATTCAACAATCTCAAAATTCAACAATTTTAAAATATCAATATATTAAACAATGAAAAAAATTATTTTACTAAATTTTCTTATCAAAACCTAATCCACATTAAGGCATTTTAAAATATTTCCTTTTGTAATAATTTGTAGTTGTTTCATATTTTGATATTTTTGACGTTGTTTTATATTTTGGTATTGTTGAATACTTATATGTAAACATATAATTGACGAGAATATAATATTGGAAATGCATGTAAACATCTATTTTGGGATTTTGGGCCTCTTTTAGTTTGTTGCAAGAGAAAATGCACTTTTAGGTTTTTTGTTCTCGTCAATAATCCACCCAAGGGTAAACCCTATTCGTTTCACTTTAGCCACTCCTTGAGATATAGTCATCTCCAGGTGAGCCTAGGATTACTTGCCTTTTAACAGTTTGTGCTGGTCAAAATTATTTGGTTTATTACGCTCCGTTCGTTTGACAGGAATTGGGATGCAAGAATTGGAATTGACCCAATTCCAATTGCCACAAATGGGAATTGAAGTCAATTCCAATCCGCAGTTCAGTTGAATGCAAGAATTCTGTCACAGGAATTGAAATTGATAATTTCGTTGTTTGAAAAAACAATAAATTTTTTTCTATCACAAACGTAAACACAATTTTATCTGTTTGATAATACAAAACTGCGGTGGCTATTGGGATGAAAAATAACATAGATGAAAGAGCAACACTTCCTAAAAACTATGATTGTTGTGGGCAAACTCGAGGCTTCGGTAGACCGGTCTAAATTGAATCATCTTAGCTCGGAGAGCGGTCGAGCGCGCAAACAGTCAATGTAAAATGAGACGAACGAGACGGCTGGCAAGGAGATTTTTTTAACGCGAAAAACCTCGGAAAGAGGTAAAAAACCACGTGACCGGGACTGTGTCGACCAAACTTCCACTATATTGGTTTGTTACAAGGCTTTGTATAGAATACCATATCGCCATGCCGCCCCTCGTTACAGTTGTTGAGAGAGAGTAGGAGAGAAGGCTCCGAGGTTGACATACCACCGCTCGAGAAGCTAAATATTTTCTGAGTTGCAGTGGGGAGCATTGCGCTCTGTGCGCTCTTGAGTCTTCAGTTGCTGCTTGAAGGCCTGAGGTGAACTAGTGCGGGGAGGCGGAGGACGACCGGGAGGCCAACCACGGGGGGCTCGCGGCCACGCGCTCAAATCGCTTGACCGTCCAGCCGCGCGATGTGTCGGCGACGGCCGACCGGATGGACTGTCGCGGGTTCTCGCAGCCGCACACAAAAGGTGCGCTGTTCAGTGTCCGGTGGGCCACGCGGCGGTGGAGGCGGCCTGTCGGGAGGCCGACAATGGATGCTCACTGTGGGGCTTGGCGGTTCGGCCGCGCGCGGCGGTTGAGGCGGTTTTCATCATGGGGTTAGTTGGTGTGACTATGGTCAACCTCACTTAGCCTTCATGACCCCTACTAAGTTAGTGGGGGAAGTGGGGATTCCAGCTATTTGTAGCTTGAAATCCATATAAATTATGGGTGCTCGCATCATTTGCCCCCAAGTTCCCGGAGTTCGGAGCGAGAGGAGGATGATGACTTTTGCGGAGTTGCGTGCGCAGACGATTTGCTGTGGCCATGTCAGAGGTGAACGGAGTGGTGGAGCCGCGAATGGAGGTATGCGGTAGTGAAAGGCGGATGGAAGGGCCGAAAGCGTTCGGAATGCGCGTGTCCGCACGGGGAGCGCCCACACACTTGCATGGGGGGCACGTCTGTGTGTGGTGCGCACACGCGCGGGCTACGCTCACGCATCTCTCGCGCGTTGCGCTCGCGGGCTGTGCCTGCGCGCTTGCGCACGGGTGCGGGATTGCGCCTGTGAGCGGGTTGCTCGCTTACTCCCGCGTACTTGAGCGGGGGTGTACGCTTGCGCCTGCGTGCTTGCACGTGGGTTGTTGTCATGCCTTCGTATTTCTACGTGTGTGTGTGTGTGGGGGGGGGGGGGGGGGCGCAAGCGCTCGTCGCGTGTTGGCGTGTGGACTTTACTTGTGTGAGGGCATGTGCGGTGTGGTGGTGTATTTGACGCTTCGGTTTCACATATACTTATGCGGATTTTTGCTTTTTTGGTACCTAGGCATTGCTCACAGGGGAGGCCGATGCAGCTGCGGCCCTCACTTACCGTTGAGCGGATTGACGTTTGGAGGAAACGTTACATGATGCCTTCGAAGTTGGAGGTGAAGATCCCGCATATTGAGGAGCGTGCACAGAATCCTCCTACGGGTAGCATGGCAATATGTGAATAGTGCCTGAAGACTGGATTTCGCCTTTCGCCTTGTGATTAGGAGATTGAGATTTTCAAGTTCTGCAAGGTGCTGATTTCCCAGTATACTCTCACTGGGATGATGAGGATTGTGGGCTTGATCGCCTTCTTCAGGGAGCATGGTTCATAGTTCACTTTGGATCTCTTCAAGGAGTGGTGCGAGTTGTGCACAGACGGAGGCGACCAAGTGGAGGTGCGCAACGATAAGAGGTGGCTTCAGTTCGAGGATCGGGTTGACCAGCGTCGCGGAAATACCCTATACGGGTACGTTATGAATTACTGGGATCTGCCGGAGCTGTGGAGGACTCTTCCTGGGCACTGTCGCCGCGTGACAGGACGGGAGCAGGCGTTCATGATGGTACCGGGGGTTCACCAATTCAGGTTGTGCTGGCGAAGCCCCTATTTCGTATCTCTTCGTTTGTCGAAGAGAAATGTCTATTGTTGTTTGGACTTTTCACTGATGTTGAGCGTTCTGCTGCGCTTTCTCTGGATCGTGAGAGGAAGCAAAAGTAGGTCTTCAAGTGTGGCAGTTCGGAATCCGCGCCCCATTCTTCTCGATCGAAGGAGCGCACTGACGAGGAGGCATCTTGCAACTCCTGAGTGGGTGCTGCGTTTGCTGATCCTGATATTGAAGTTCTGGGTTCTGTTTTCCCACATGCACCTCCCGAGAGTGCTTTTGCGCTGCCGCCAGCTAAGGCAAGGCGGATTTTCTCTTCTCTCGAGGCGATGACTGTTGCGGTGAGTGAAGTACTTTTGTCTTTGAGTTTTGTAATTTGGATGAAATATGACTTGCTTTTTATTTTCGCAGATCGGAGTTCTGGCTAGCATCTCCCTGACATGGAACGATTGCTTTGCAGGGTGAAGCGTTCCCTGTTCGACTTGAGGGCGAGCGGGACCACAAAGTCTCTCACTTCCGGCAAATAGAGGCCGAGTTGCTGGCCGAGCTGGGGAAGTCTCGGGAGGAGCTCAACATTGATAGGGCTCTTGTTCAGAAGACAGTCTGTCTGTTGGAGGATGCACAAGGTGAGGTGACTCACCAGGAGATCGAGCTGAGATATTTGAGAACCGAGGTGGAGATACTCTCCTCGCCGGAGCAGGCTGCCGAGGAGCTGAAGACTGTAAGAGTAACTTAGTACAAGGATTTCCTAGCCTATATGCATGATTATTCCCTGCTTTCGGAGGAGATTCGTAAAGTGGTCATGACCAAGGAGGTGGAGCCCTTGCTGGAGGATGAGCGTGAGATGACTTTCAAGCGGGGAATGATGAAGACCCTCCGTATGGTTGAGCGGACGCGAGGTTACGACGTTGTTGGGCTTGATATTAAAGATCTTTTTGAGGACGAGTGCTCCGACATTGACGTCGAGGAGTAGCTTCTGCGTTTTGTATCTTTGTACCTACATGTGCAGTTTATACCTTTGTACTTGTATTTGTGTTACATGTCGCCGCACGTTGGACGTTTTTTGTTGATTGCACAATTATTTGTCGATTGTTCTAGCTTATGACATTACTTGTGTATTGACTTTGTATTTGTGGCATCAACACTGTTTTATGCACGACTTAGACTTGTTTTTTTAGCACCAGCTGCGTGGAGACAAGGCCTTGATGGGGCGGTAACCTAATATAAGGGCGAAGGGCGGACCTTCGAGCCGTGGTAGTGCGAGCTCAAGGCAACCATGCTGCCGACTATCCTTGGTTGTGGCGTGACCTACTACTAGGGCGAAGAGCGAACCTTCAAGCTGTGGTAGTGAGAAGTCAAGGGGACGGGCCCCAAAGTTTCGGTGAAGAGAAGACCTTCGAACCTTGGGCAACCGTGATGGGGATGGTCCTGGCGCCGTCATGACCTACTACAAGGGCGAAGAGATGACTTTCGAGCCGTGGTAGTGAGAGGTCATTGGGGGACATGCCCCAAAGTTTCGATAAAGGGGAGGGCTTTCAAACCGTAGGCTACCGTGAGGTAGGCAGGACCCTGGCGGTGTCGTGACCTATTACAAGGGAGAAGGGCGGACCTCCGAGCCGTGGTAGTTGGAGGTTAGGGTGACTGGCCCCGGAGAATCGGTGAAGGGCGAAAGCTTCGAACCGTGGGTGACCGTAAGGGGGGGGGGCAGGCCATTTCGGTGTCGTGACCTTCTACAAGGGCGAAGGGCGGACGGACGTAATTCACTGGGAGCCGGTGGTAGATGGGGATCACTGGACGAGCCGCTAGCCCCGGTGGACGTTGTGTCTTTTGGAAAAGTCGGGGTCTCCGCTTAGGATACCCGAATACTCTGTCGGGAGAAGCCGTAACCGCCGCTTGAGATATCCGAACACTCTTTTTGGAAGAGGCCAGAGTCTTTCCTTGGATATTCGAACATTGTTGGGAGAGACTGGAATTTCCGCTTGGGATATTTGAATACTCTGTTGGAAGAGGCCAAAATCTCTGCTTGGGATATTCAAACACCCTTTTTGGAGAGGCCGAAATGTCCGCTTGGGATATCCGAACGCTCTGTTGGGAGAGACCAAAATCTCTGCATGGGATATCTGAACACTCTGTTGGGAGAGGCCAAAATCTTCGCTTGGGATATTTGAATACTCTGTTTGGAGAGGTCGAAATCTTCGCTTGGGATATCTGAACACTCTGTTTGGAGAGGTCGAAATCTCCGCTTGGGATATCTGAACACTCTGTTTGGAGAGACCATAATCTCCGCTTGGGATATTTGAACACTCTGTTGGGAGAGGATGAAATCTCCACTTGGGATATTCGAACACTTTGTTGGAAGAGGCCGAAATCTCCACTTGGGATATCCGAACACTCTGTTTGGAGCATTTAGTGGAATTGAAAAGGACATTTGTTATTTGTTCACATTGTAAGAAACTCGTGGCTTGTTGCATGGGTACTAAAAACATGAGATACAAGTAAGGATGTCAGAAGCCCTTGACTTTCCGCGGGCAGAGAACAAGTTCTCCCTTGGGACGGTCTCCCCTGGGATTGCCCCCGTACAGTCTCGTTCTAGACTGGTCGATTTGGGTATCTTTTTTTGCATAAATTTTCCAAGGATCCCTAGACGAACGAATCGTTCGATTTCCGCCTTTAGTCGTGAAAATTCTTCAATTTTATGCCTGAAACCTCGATAATAGTTGCAATACTTGGACTGGTTTCCAGAGTTTGGGGTGAGAGCCCTTGGCCTCCAAAGATAGGGATGATCACGGATTGCAAGCAATACTTCTGTTCACGAGGTATTGAGGGGAGTGTAGGTTTGATGCTGGGGGTGCCCCCCCCCCCTTCGAGGTTCAGATAGACCTGTCTAAATTGAACTGTCTTGGCTTGGGCGCGGTCGAGCGCACAAATTGTTAATGTAAAATGAGATGAACGAGCTGACTGACAAGAAGATTTTTTAAGGTGGAAAACCTCAGAAAGAGGTGAAAAATCATGTGGCCGGGACTGTGCCAATTAAACTTCCACTATCTTGGTTTGTTACAGGGCTTTGTAGAGAATGCGAGGGCGGTAGGTTGCCTCTCGTTACAATTGTGGAGAGAGAAAAGGAGAGAAGGCTCCCACCGCTCGAGAAGCTAAGTTTTTTTTTGAGTTGCAGTGGAGAGCACTGCGCTCTGGAGTCTTTGGTTGCTGCTCGAAGGCCAGAGGAGTGTGCTCAGCACGTTCTGGAGTCTACGGCTTGTTTCCTGTTGTAAGCGGTGAATGAGGCGCTTGCTGTTGGGTGGAGGACTTGCCGCTAAGTGGTGGACGCAGAGTGCACGGAGTGTGCTACGTTTGTAGCGAAGTGCGTGCATATGGTTACGCGGTGGTATATATTTTTAGGGGATTAACTATGCGCACACCCATCATAATATTCAGGTGGTTACGCCGAGGTGGTTACACGGTGATCATACGACGACAATCAAGTGGAAGCGATCGAACGGTGGAGAATCAACCGGCGATCAAGGGACCGGTCAGAGGAGAATTGGTCGGCAGTGGCAAGGGCTTGGCCGACCAGTGCCAGACGACGGGCGGTCGATCGAGTGGTCGGCCACTCCACTCCCTCCCCCCTCCCCTGTAAAGGGGTTCAATTAGTGAGGGCCGAGCGACCGACGGAGGTCGGGCGGGTGGCCGGTCGCGGGCCCGACTTGGCGACCAATTGTGGCGCCTCATGGCCGCAGCGTGTGCGGCCCGGTGGCTCGGTTGCGGTCGGCCGGCCTAGGGCCCTCGTGTGGCCGAGGTGTAACATCCTAAATTTTAGCGCGAAATTTATTTTATTGTAGGGTCAAGTCGCGACAAGAATCGTTTAAGATTTTAAGGCATTGGTATAGTGTGAGTTTGGGGTGCCAATAGCACTTCCCCCTCTCCCCTTTGCGGTTAATTAGAAAACCGCATAGCTTTACCCGCATCCCGTTAATATTAAAACCCCTTCTCGGAGAAAGAAAAAAAAACCGCAATCCCGCACGGAGCGAGCCCGACGAGTCCCGCCTCCGACGCCTTCCGCAGGGCTTCCCCCGCCCGATTCTCCTCCGGAACGTTGATTCGACTCCTCCTCCCTCCTCTGCAGGCGCCAACAAGCATTCCTTTTCCTTCCTTGGCCTTGGAAGAGCCGATTTCAACCTACGGAGGTGTTGAGTTTCGTTTTGGTTTCGGTAAGTCCGTTTTCTCTTTTTCTCTATTCCTTTGTGGAAATCCTTCGTTTTGGAAACTAAAATAACCTAGGTTTTGGATTTATTTGCCCTAATTAGGTTTTGGGGTTCGAGTTTCACCGCGGAATTCGAGTAGAACGCCTTGGGAACCTCCATCGCTCTGCGTAAAGGTAAATTAGTAAAGTTTAGCTTCTAATTTTTGGTAACCCTAGTTGTTTTGGATTTTTCCAACGGAAATACTTAGGGAAAATGTTGGTGTTAGGGCTGCCCTAAATTTTGCAGGTTTTTCGGTGGAGTCGGGGCAGCACTTGAAGGTCCCCAATAGGAGGTTTTTGCCTTTGAAATAGAAGATGCCGCCGCGCCGTGTGTACGAGCGCCGCACCACCGCTGTAAGGAAATTTAATACCTGTTAGTTAGACATAACAAAAGTTATATTTTGTATACGCATATGTAGGTTTCGTACAAGCAACATAACCATGCATAGTAAAGTGTGACGGTAGGAAAATGGTCGCGGAAAACGTGTAGGATGACGCCCTTTTCCATGACCCAATTAGTCAAGTATGAATAATTATTTTAAGTACGAAACTTTACCCGCGTACGTAAGCTTGGAATTTGTCCAACCAAGGGCGTGAATGTCCCTTCAAGTCGACCACAAGAAAGTCAAGGGTCGCTTAGTAGTACACCAGAAAAGATATCCCTTGCAGAGTAGCGTCAGACCAAAAAGGTCAGCCAGCACACAGAGTTTCTTCCGTGCTAGGTAGAGGCGCACTACCTTTCTCATAAGGCACATGGAACCTTATGAGTAGTACATACTTGGGAATTATTTTCCCTTGAGCCAGTTAGCAGATTCGAGACCGTGTCCGCGTGACACTAGAACAATTGGGTTCGTAAGATGGTCTCGGGTCGTCAGTTTCAGTTGCGCGTTAGGAGCTACTCTGCCTAGAGCCTTCCTAGTAGATGAGCAGGTTAGAAGCCACCTAAAACTCAAGTATAGACCTGACAGGAGACAGTACGCTAGTTAGTGAACGCCAGAACTTGAGTTAGTAAATAAAAGTCACGCTTAGTACGAGTAGATGTGTGACCGGAGAATAGTGCGAAGGCATGCATAGCACATAGCATAAAAGTTTTAAATGCATAAAATTATTTTCAAAGACATACATGCATTCATATGTAAAACTGGCTTTTAGTGTCACTAGGAGGGGTTAATTTTCCTTACTCTGACCCTTCGTGGCACTGTTTTTCAGGTGACCCAGGTGGGAAGTTACGTCTAGGATGAGCATGTGGTGGCGTCAGTTTGTACTATTTATCTTATTCAGTTTATTCTATTTCAGCATGTACCTGTAGATGAGAATATTTGTAACAGATTAATGTTTTATCTAATTTATTTCAGACTATTTATGGTTAATCAGATTTTCAGTTAATTCAGTTTTACTTCCTGTTTAGTGGCTCTGTGAACCCAGATATCAGGTATGTGATTACCCTTAGTTTACTTTATTCAAACTTCCGCTGTAAGTCTTAAATTGCTTAATATAGATTTTATTACCTGCTGCTACTAGTTTTAATACTGTTTCCTAGTTTTCTTTACATCGCTGACCCGGCCGGACGGCTGATTTCTGAAATACTGGGAAGGGGTGTTACACGAGGTCTGCTTCGTGGCCGGCGGGTCACGCGGCGTTGTCAATGACGACGGCTTGCCAACCGCAGGGGCTCACGGTCGGAGGGCCGACGGAGGCAGCGGTTCGGCTGCGCGCGGCGGCAGGGTAGTTTCCCATCATAGGGTTAGTGGGTTGACTTTTGTCAACTCCACTTAGCATTCATGACCCTCACTAAGTTAGTGGCAGAAGTGGGGACTCTGTCTATTCGCAGCCCATAATCCATATAAATTATGGGTATCCACATCAACACTAAATCTTCTATATAAACCAATTAGCATTGTTACGAGCACACCTATTTTGGATATTAACACATCATTGATATGAGCACACTGCAAAATTTTATTTGTTACCCATTTTTTAAGAGCACACCTATTTGAATTTTTTTAAAAAAATTCTTGAGCAGGGTGTGCACACCGATGTTGCATGCTGATGCTGCTCGCCTGCCCAATGTGTCTCAGGGTTGCTATCTGGATCAATGTTGGGAGAAGAAGCAAGGTCAACAATAAACTACTGGAAACGAATTCTAAAATCATCAATCTGGAACAAATATCAAAAACTCTCAATAAAATAATTTCTGAAAAACAGCCATCTCAAACAGATCTCATATTAGAAATTTTTTTTATAGCCATCTAGAACGAATGTCAAAAACTCTCAAAAAAGAATTTCGAAAAAAATTGTTTTGTATCCATAAAAAACTCTCTTGAAATGAAAAGAACCGGGTCAAAGTTGCTTGGAGTAGCTGATCTTGAAGAAATCTCATGGATCTTCGGAGAAGCAGCGACAACAAGATCGCGGGAGAAGCAGCTACGAGACACTCGTGGAGAAGCAGGGACAAGACGCGTGAAGCAGCGGATGAAAAGCTCCGAGGGGATTCTCGTGGACTGTAACTCCTTCGCGTGCAGGTGGATATCACCCTCATCAATCACCTTCCGATGTCTTCTTCTCTCAGCAGAAATAGGGTTTTCCAGATCGGCTTGGAGGTAGACGACGCCCGGAAATGGAACTGAGGCCGGCGACATCGGAATGGGAGGAAGGAAACACCGGCCGGCGAGGTTGGGAGGAGGGGGGAGGGGGTTTAGGGTTTCACGGGATTTGAGTTTCACAGGAAAAGAGAGGCGCGGAAGTGGGGGGTGCGCGCGTAAGAGATAAGCCGGAAACTAAAGTAATTAGGTATTATTTATTTTTGGTGTGCTCTTATCCGCAATAGGTGTGCTCCTAACAATGCTCTAAACCAATTGATTATCTTTCTAATGAGCATAATGACTTGATTTTTATCTCCTTATATATTTCTGTTTGTATGAAAGTTTGCATAAGAATCTACAACTACTTCACAAGTGAGAAGAGCAGAAACCCTGTCACAAAGTGCTGGCAGAACTTTCTTAGGATTGAGCTTTTTCGAATTGATTGACACCTTCGGAAAACCGAAAACATGTTTCAATTGAAATAGACCTTCAGCAAACATTTTCGAAAGAAGATTTCAAATAAAAACACTAGCAATGCCAAGATTACCTAAGCTTGAGAATTTAAAAATGAATTGCTCGTTTTTGGTTCACGTCTTTCTTCCGTTCCATCACCTTTCAATTCTTCTTCTTTTTGCCTCTTGATTCCCTAGTTTGGCGCTTCTCCGTGGCCAGACCGAGCAGAAGCTCCTTCCTCAGACTTTTTGAGAAACATATGAGATGGAGGGGCAAGAAAGGTGAGAGAGTGGGAAATGCGAAATCTGATCTCCATACTCATCTCAGCGAAAATGTGAGAAGAGCGCAAAAACCCTATCGGGAAGCAAGGGAAGCGAGGGTTCTTTAATCCATTGTCTGCAGGAATTGCGCGTGAGAGAAGAAATGTCGGGACGCATGGCGAGGCAAGTGAAATTGCGAGAGAGAAGGGTCGGGATGCTCACGGGAGAAGAGGTAGAAACGCGAAATTTGACTTCCATAGGACAGACTTGGGAGGGGGCATTTTCCTCCTATATTCGATTTCCCTGGGAATTGAAACGAATTCCCATTCCTGACATTTTAGGCCCGCCGAACTCTGGAATTTGAATTGTCAATTGAATTCCAATTCCAACGCTCCAATTACGTCCTAACGAACGGGCCCTTATAGTTTTTAGGCTATTTTGGTAAATTTTGTCCATCTACAGGATGGCAGTATATGCATGCGTTTAGGGTTTAGATTCACAGTGTTCCAGTATGACAAAACTGTGTCTATTGTAGCTAGAAAGATGAGTAAAAATAATCAATACACTCTATTGTGATTAAAAAAGGTAACTGACTAATTTTTGATTATGTTTGATATCTTGAACTCGATTGTTGAACATGTATTTTTGATGAAACTTGTCAAATAAAGAAATCATCTTGAATTTGTACTGAGTTGTGTTTCAGATAATTTTAAAATAATAATTTTCTTAAAATGAGTTTTACTTGGTCTTTAGATGAGCTGTTTTTGTAACTGTTAAATCTTTTCCAACCTTGTTAACCTTTAATATTGAAGTATACAAATATTTTGAGTTATTAAGCTACTTTAGCATTCTTTTTATTACTTGATTATTCATTTACTTTTCTTTTTCTACTGTTTTCTTTGTAACTCAGGAATGACGCTGATGTGGTGGCATTGGGTAGCATTGTTAGCGGTGTAGTTGATAAACTGACTCCTACTGCAGTTATTATAAATGTTAAGAGTTCATCCCACTTCAAAGGTTTAATTGCTCACGAACATTTGGCAGACCACCATGGTATCTAATTATGAAATTATGGTTCTGTGATTATTATTACTAAGCAATTTACCATTTGTAAGTTATCTGACTCCACTAATTGTCTAACAGGTCAAATTGCATTGTTTAAATCCTTGTTGAGAATTGGATATGTGTTTGATAAGCTTGTGGTTCTTGGTAAGCATATAATTTCTTTGTATTCAATACCTTCATGTTTATTCTTGATTTATGCATCTACATAGTCAAACTTGCAAATCCTTGTAATATGATATGATTCTCTTCAATAGCAGCACCAGTACACTGTAACTACTGGAGTGTGGTATGTGCACGCCCATAAACCTAATCAAGGAAGAAAACGATCAACTTAGGATGATGTTCAATGCAGGCCATGGTTACGTTTTAATTTCCACTATTTATATTTTAGGTCATGCATTAATCATCCCTTCATGTATATTTCTCTATATAAAGAGAAGGGCTCCCGTGCTATCTTTGTCCTAGGAAATTAGAATCAAGTACTTGTGCTGGCAAGAGCTTGCCTCTTGTTTTTATCAAATGGTCCAACCTTACCGCCTACATCCACTAATATCTTAGCTGCAACACTCCATCCTTCTCGATCATTCAACCCGCCACTCGTTGGTTAGTACAAAACTCTAAGGGTCCGTTCGGCGCGCAGGTATTGGTTTTCTGGAATTGGCTTTGACAAGAAAATCAATATTTGCAGGAATTGGTTTTGTGCAGAAAACCAATTATGTTGTTCGGCTGCAGGATGGTTTTCAGTGAACAAAATTGACATTGATATGTAAAAGCTGTTCGGCTGCACACTGGAATTGGCTTTCTGGAATTGCAATTTTTAGAAATTATTTTTGTAAAAATTTAATCATTGTCTACAAAATCTAAATACTAATAATACTTGAAATGACAGTACTAATAATCTTAAAGCATCGTCCACAAATAAAAGTTCCGAAGTAGCAACAAAACCACATAAATAGTCCATGACTCATAAATAGTAACATTAAACTAACGATCAAACTGCATTTGCAGCCATGTGCCCTTTAACTCGTCCGGGAGTCTCTTGAATATGTCACGCTTGACACTATCACGACACAGTATATCCATCGCCCTGAGTAAATCTTGAGAAGATAAATCAGTCATCCGAGTAAGTGCGACGTAGATGTCGTCAACATCACCAGCAGTCATGGTCCCCACAGCACCTTGCACGGAGTCAGCCAATTTTTCAATGGCCACTGCTACCGAGTCATTTTGCCCAGCTCTCTTTCTCCTCCTTCTACTGCTCCCTTTTGCATCCACTCTAGCCGTCTCATGTGTATTAGTTGTTTTGTCTGCCATGGACTCTGCATCTATTTTTTTTCTGCCTCTAATGCGGTGGCAGCATGACTACCAGTCGCTCTGTCAATCCCACATAACACAACCAAATCCGACCAATTCACAATAATTTTTCTCTATAATGTTTCATTGAAGGATGAGTCTGCAATAGTAAAATTCAAAAATTATTTTACACTTAAAATAATATCAATTAAATGGGTTTGTAAATATATATATTAATTAAAAATATGTTACCTTCACATAACTTGCCCATACTTCCTCACTGTCCACCTTCACTATGTTCCTTTCCTAATCCCAACCAAACCCGGACATGTCCAGCATCGCGTTAACCTCGACGTAGTACTTGTTCCAAGTCTTTAGACGTGCTGTTAACTTGTCCTTGCGTGTTTCCACGCCACATATTTCTTTTAGTGCCGTAATAGCAGCTGTCAAAGCCACACTCTTCCACCCATTTGGGGTTTTAAGACCCAAACTGTGTTGTTCCAACAGTGCATTTGACAAAGTTATATCCATTTCAGATGTCCAATTCATGTACGACCGCTCGGTCCTACCACCAACCCTGCTTGAGCTCTTCTCCATAATATATGAACTAATAAAAAAACATGAAACATGGATTACATTCAACGTAACCATATAACTCTTCTCCTGTGTTTTGCTCCAGTAATTCTGAGTCAGCCTCATCCAACATTTGTTTATCACATTCCAATCTCTTCTCCACTAAAAAATTGTGCAAGATACAACATGCATTTATGATCTGTATCTGTCATATGTGAAAAATAATTTACTTAGTCGGTTTGTCATATAAAATAACAAACATTTCTTTCCCATACGTAACTGGTTAAAGCAAGGTCTCCACTAGAGTCGCGGTTTGTCATATAAAATACTGCACAACTCATTAAACGGTGCTTTACCCATACGTAACTGGTTAAAACAATCAATTTCTTTCCCAGCAAACAAGCGTGTTAATAAAATATTTCGGAGGGCATCTCGGTCTGCAACGCTTGTTGGCTGTTTAGGAATGAAATTCAATAAAATTACAACTGCCCCTAGAGTCGCGGCGACTGACGACGATATGATGATATCTCTCCTACGTTTCTTCTGCAACTCATCGTTATTCATTGCCCCTAAAGTCGAAATAAATGAATGTGAAGTTAAGTGGGTAAGATTTAAGCAACAAAATTGACTACTAACACTGAAGGCTTCATTTGATAACACATAATGACTACTAATCAATACAATTCAGAAGGGAGGATTTTAGAGAGTTATCTGACACTCTGAACTTGCATCGATGGACATTATAAATAATACGACAACGTAATCACGATCAAATGGAGCTTCTAGTGCAGTAACCAATAATGTAATGTACATGCATGAGTACAATAAAATGTAATAAACAAATAATGACTAGTAAGTCCCGGTATACTGTGGCACACAATTTACTTGATAAGGCAAGACAAATTTAACAATACATTCCTAATTAAACATTGCAGGTGGTGGAATTCTTGTGGCTTTGATGATCTAAATTTGTTTTACCAAGCAATAAATGAGTAAGTCTACATGTTTCTCTAATAACAGAAAATCTGAGATCAAAAACAGAAAATCTGACAAAAAATCTGAGATCAAACCTAGATCAAAAACAGAAAATCTGACCCTAACCCCTTTCTGCTATAACAAAAAATCTGAGATCAAACCATTAACTCAAAAATAGCCGGAGTGATCCACCAAATACTTACTAATAGTAGCAAATCCTGCCTTCTACCTTCTACGTATGATGGAGCAGTCCCTACTGTGAAGCCGGAGTGAGCAAAACTTGCGATAATAGGGGGGAAGATGCCGGAGAAGAGGAAGAAAAATAAAATGGTGAGGAAGAAGAAGCTAAAAACGGCGAGGAAGAAGAAGCTAAAAACCGGAATCGGAAGAGGAAGCCGAAAAAGATGAAGCCGGAGAAGAGGAAGCGGGAGAAGAGGAAGCTGGAGAAGTGGAAGTCGAAGAAGAGGAAGCCGGAGTAAAAATCAAGCGGAAAACCTACCGCGGATCGACGCCGGGATGGTCGCGCGGGTTAGGGCAGCAGTCAGGAGGCGTCGGCTATTAGGAAGATGATGAACAGTGCTTTGATTCGGTGAAATATGAAAATTTCTGTTTCCGTGAATAGTTAGAAAAATGAGATTGCTTGCTGTGAGAAATTAGAGACAGGAAGTGTTGGCTGTTCTAAATCCATGAACAGTTGACTAATGAAATTGGTATTAGTTTGTTAGTGCCTGGTTGCTTCCCATTTGAGAGTGGAATTGGGATGAACAGTGAGTGATTTTTTTAGTTCTTGTGTTAGAGATTCCCTTGGATCCACCGCGAGTGTTTGAGATTTCGTGGAGCCACTTGTGTGAGAGCGAGTGAATTTTAGGTTGTTAGATTTGTGGCTTCCTTACTTTGTTGAGTTATTCCGTGGAACCACCTCATGTGAGGGAGTGACTTAATTCCTTGGTGCCCGTGTACTATAGCGGCCGACCTCGGAGAGGAGATCGAAGGTGACGAGGAGTTTCTCGCGTGATCGCAATCGACTTCGAATTACGGAAGACGTCTCTTCCGTGGGTAATTGTTTATCTCTTCCTTTGTGTGTGCCTCTATAAATTCTTGTAGGATAATAGACTCTTTGTTGGGTTTTCGCCCGAATTTTGTCAGTGAACGCTACGTCGAAAACTCCAAACGGAAACGTATTTGGAGTTTACGATTTCCGTTTTGCTACGACAAAGGGAACGGAACGAAAGTTGCGAACTTCCTTCCCCGGATTTAAAACTGAACCATTTTATTTAAGAAAATTTAATTTAAAACAAAATAGCGATTTGTGCTTTCAAAATCAAAGCTGCGTGATTTCTTAAGAATATGCAACACCCGCTCTAATTTTTATTATAAAATTCATTAAGCATCGCATGCATTTAGGGTTTCCGAGAAAAAAACCGACAGGCGCGTAAATCCTACGCGATGTCCTACATCAGAATGCTAAGTTGTACATGTGTAATTTAGAAGGATAGCTCAAGTAAAGTTTGTATTGTGATATGATGTTGAAAATAAATTTAGGTCATTTGAGCACGTGCAATTGGGTAGAAAATGCACCATTAAGGGAGGTAGAGTTGTATCACAGTTTTATTTATTTTATTGTATTGATGGCAATAAAATTTCCATCCTGAGGTTTCTGTTAGGTACTAAAGCATTCTCCATTTTTCTTTACTTGTAACCATTGAATTACTTATATAAAACAATTATTCATTTGCAATTAGTTATGAGAATTGTGCAGTCTTTGTATTTAGTTGATTTAGCTTTTTGGAAGAAACTATTCACTCATTAATGAAAATTTTGGATTACCTGTTTTAAATTTGTTATCAACATGTATTCTGTTTATTTAGTTGATTTTTGCTACACCAATGTGTGTAGTTCATATTTATAGATCAACTTTATCTTTTTGTCATGCTCGGATCCAGGTTACCTTCATATATTATTAATTTTAATTATTTCTTGTGAATTCATTCCAGATATCACTGGTAGTAGTTTAGTTCTTTCTGCAAAATACTCGCTGATTCATTTTGTGAAGGAGATTCCTCTAGATATCTCTCACATGCATCCATTAGCTGTAGTCCGTGTAAGTTAACTATTTACATTATGATTTATTATATTTACTTTTCATCATTTCCTTTTGTTACCTTTTTCTAACGGACTCATAAATCTGAAATTTCTTATTCCATAGGGATATATCTGTAACATAATTGAAAGTGGTTGTTTTATTCGTTTTTTGGGTCGGTTGACTGGATTCTCCTTAAAGATTAGAGTATGTCCAACTTTTTAAATTCTTAGTTATATGTATATATATGTGTGTGTGTCAGTGTGTGTGTGTGTCTTATTTTGTTCATCCTTTAACCTTTCTTTTTGTGTCTGTCCCCAAGGCTACTGATCACAAGGTTGATTCTCTTTTCGATTCTTTCTACATTGGACAGTCAGTTCGCAGTCATGTAGTCGATGTGAGGCCTTATGTTGATTGAAGTTTTGTAGGTGCATTACATTTTTTGTTTCTGTGTTGTTTTTGAAAAACTTGTTTATTTCACAGGCGAGTAATGACACTGGTAAAATAAAACTTGCCATGAAGCAGTCTTTATGTTTCTCTACAGATGCGTCTTATATTCAAGGTTATTTTCATGTGGAAGACAAGGTTGGATAAATTTTAATGTCTTATTGGTTTTCTTTTTTAAATTTCATTCTTATCACAATCTCTTCAATAATATCAAATATAAAACAATCTGCTTTAAATATAAATGCTACTGTAAATTTTCTTTTGTTCAAGGACTTTATGACAGTTTCTGTTTTAGTTACATGTATAAACTAATTTCTTAATTTTCCAAGTTATATAGTAGGTTTGCTATTAGAATCATATCACCATGATCGTCATAATAATACTTACAAACTATTGTGATTCTCCTTGATTCATATTCTATTATATTCATTCAATATGTTTGGAACAGGAGAAAGGAATTTCAGTCCTAAGATCAAGAATATTGAAATGGGAATCTGAAATTGCATGCATAAACTATTACAATTCTTTCTTAGATATATTAATGATTTTTTGACTCCTCTAACTATAATTATTTTTAACACATTGCATAAAGACTCCTAATTAATAAGCAATCTCAAGAGATGTGTTCTTTGGTATTACTACCAGTAATTATCATCTTCTAGTGTATTACTACCCTCCAAAATTTCTCCTTTAACTGGGCCCCTCATCTTCACGCACCAGCACTTCTTCCTGGTTTTGCCAAATGTCTTGCTCTTGCTAGTAGACCTGCATGGATGCGTAACAGCACTCCTATCTTCAAAAATTTTGCCCTCGGGGAAAATTGTCGGAAAATGCTAAGTTAATTCAGTGCATTCTCCCTAAGTGGATTCCAAGGGTGATCTTTTTTTGCTAGTGGACAAAAGGTTGCTATACATTAATCTGATAGCGTTGGAAAGGTTCAAAGGTAGGAATGATGCACCAACACTACTAGCTCGGTTGGAAGTGTTCCTTTAATTGGATGAGAGCCAACAACTTTGTTAAATTGTGATACATGATACACTTGATAGATGGATACTCCAGGTGTTGCAGGGTAAAGGGTCAGCAATATCGAGCTGAAAATTATGTGAATTCAAGTGGCGACGAAGATCCATCGGTAATTTTGTTGTTTGAGGAACACTTAATCGCCAACTTTAAATGTCATATCCTACTGGTGGCGGTTTGTTACCTAAATCATATGTCGTTCCGCCCGGCATAAATGAAAGTTAAGCAGCCATAAAATCTCATTTTCTTTTTTAGTTGGTAAGACAGTTTTGATACAATATTCACCTGGTAAAGTAAAGAACACATGAGCGAGGGAGGTGGTCTGCCACATGCATTTTGAAGGAAGCAGTTCTTGCTGCGGTGTGGAAGGATGCAGCATACTAATACTCTTCGTACCTCAGCCATTTAGCTGATCTTATGGTTACTCTGAGGTAAAGCAAAGAAGATAAGTTTATGGAGAATGATTGATGACCTTACTGTACCCATTAGTATACAAAAGCACAGCGTGCTCATCTGCAACTGTGTTTTGGGCCTTAATAAGCTCCTACCATAATGTACTCATGAAGATGAGGTCCTAACCATTGGTTATAGATTGAGAAAATTGTGTAACCGAACAATTCTTTGAGAAAAAAACACGGGTACAACCATGGCCATGAATGGGTGTGATCAAAGTCATTGGATTTAAGCAACTTTGTGATGAAATCTTTAGCAATTTTTGCCATATTAGGCAGGTCCGTATTGAGTTAAAGAAGACCGCTCAAAAATGTTGTTTCATACTTCTTCCTTTGTCAAGTTAAGCATGCACAATGTATTACTCCACAAAGCCGATCATGCCCCGACAATTGGAAAACGTAGACAGATGTTGGTTGGTGCATAAAACACGAGAGTAGACACTAGAGGCGGTGGAATAAAACACAGATACCGGTTCAACGATGTTTGGACCAAGAAAGAGTAGCTTGAGTTACTTAACCCATAGTAGGACACTTAAGACTGAGTATTCTGAGCTTAAAGCTAACCCTCACCGATTGAAGATTGGAATGCCTACTCACTGACCCATGAGCTGCAACGAGGAGGTCACGCCACACACTTGAAAGTTCTTTTCTTCACTTCCTCTCCCTACACCAAGAATCGATCTTGGCACCTCAGACGACACAGAGAAATCTCGAAAGGCGCGAGCTCTAGGAGGTTGAGTATGCCTTCTCTGAGGTGCTATGGAGTCCTATTTATCGGCAAAACATCACATGGGTATATTGGTCTTATTGTGTGCAGGTAGAGGCCTCTGCCTTAATGAAAATGTCATTCCCAGACCCGATGGTCTGCGGGTATCTCTCCCCGACTTAACGAAAATACAATTCCCCGACGGTCTGTAAATAAAGGTTTTGGCCTTCAATAGATTGTTGCTTGCTAACCTAAACGATTCTGAGGGTTGGACCAGCTCGGACTCGCCTCGCTTGCTCGGCGGTGAGTTCGGATGTGCTACCCATGACTTTCCATTACTGCCTTTCCTGGTGGCGAGTCCATCTGTCTTGATGGGCTCGCCCCAAAGAACACAGGTTGGGCCCGCTCTCGCTTGGTGGCGAGTCTGGTCGTCTTGTCGGGTCACCCATAGAACACCGAGGCTGGACCTGCTCATGTTGTGGTTCACTGGGACGAACCTTCTGCTCATTGAATATGCGTTGTGCACAATCTCCGCTGTTTGCGAGCTCGTTAGTGATAAAAAAGATTCGTTCAACCCTTATTTGGCGAGCTCTTATCGTAGAGGGAAATGATTTGTGTATCCTCCCACTCTATTCCCTATAAATAAAGGGGTGCTACTACCTTCCATCGACGGTAAAATGGCTTCAGAGTCTGTCCCTTCCGATGGTGCAAAGTCGTGGTTCAAACGTGAGGAGCTCGCGACTGCCTTTATTTTTGGGTTGATCGCCTGGCTCTCAACAAAGCGATCCCATGAGCGCAGTGAGAGAGGGTCAATAAAGAAAAGGAAGACCGTCACTCCTCTCGCCGATGGGAGATCCCCCCCCCCCCACCTCCTGAGTCAATCTTGAGGCGTGAGTCTTCTCTCAAGGGGATTGGGAGACCGCATGGCGCTAAACAATCTACTTCTGACCTCCTCATCCCGACAAGACAGACAATTTCAGCTTGTTTTGTTATGCGCTAAAAAGCTGTGACGCGAGATGACTGACCTCAAAAATGTTGAATCCCAGATACCGGTTCAACGGATTTCGAACCAAGAGGGAGTAGCTCGAGTTACTTAACCCACAATCAAACACCTAAGTCTGAGTATTTTGAGCTTGGAGCTGACCCTCACCGATTGGAGATTGGAATGCCTACTCACAAATCTGCGAGCTACAGCAAGGAGGTCCCGCCACACATCCGGAAGTTTTCTTCTTAACTCCCCTCCATAAACCAAGAACCGAGCTCGACGCTTCGGACGATACGAAGAAAATGCTCGAAAGGCGTGAGCTTTAGGAGGCTAGGTCTTCCTTCTCCAAAGTGCCATGAGGTCCTATTTATAGGAAAAACATCTTAGGGTTATGCTTTGTTATTGGTACAATAGTACTCGTTCTTCAATCACCTGGTGCTTTTTTTATCTTCACAATTCTTTTGAAAATATCTTTTTGCAACAACGGATCCGTGTGGAATTAAAACATTACTTTTCTGCTTCTTACTCCACTTCACTTCTTTCGATTCTAGGATTGATCTGTTTTATTCCTTTAATTCGAATTTAGCTCTCTTTTCCTTTAATTTTGAATGCACCTCTTTTTTATTCTTGATTGTGCAGTTGATGGGAGAGAAAAATAATTAGGTTCAAAATTATGCAAGTCCTTAGATATTCGAACGAACAAGCCAAAATGAAACATATGACATACACTATGACGATACTGGAACAAAAATTAAAATATTACACATTCAACTCCTCCCTCAAATTGTGAGTGTAGTTCAATCATTCCCAACTTAATGTGTTGTAAGTAAAGTTGTCATAGCTTAATGCTTTTGTGAAGATGCCGACAAGTTGATCTTAGGAGCTCACAAGTGTAGAAATATTTTTCTTGTCGAGATGATCTTTAATGAAGTGTCTGTCCACTTCAACATGTGTTGTCTGATCATGCTGAAGTAGGTTGTGAGCAATATTAAGTATTGTGTCGTTGTCACAATAGTGAGTAATAGACTTGTCCTCAAAGATACCCAGATCGTGAAGAATTAATTTTAACATAATTCATCACATACGCCTTGTGACAACTCTATATTCCACCTTAGCAGTAGGTCGTGTTGTAACATTCTTTTTATTGCTCCTCCAAGTTGCAAGATTCTCGCTTACAAAGGAACAATATCCTATAGTAGATTTTCGGTCATCTTGGCTACCTGCCAAATCAGCATCTGCAAAAACTTCAATTTCAAAGAGGTGGTTTGTTGAGAATAAAATCTCACGTCCCAGAGACTTCTTAAGGTATCTCAAGACCTAGCCAGTAAGTTGTCTCATCATGACAGTTTTTGGGTGCATGCATGAATCTATTCAGAATTTTTTCAACATACGTAATATGAGGCGAGTATGAGATAAGTATATTAATATATTAACCAATCTCTAGTATGTAGATGAGTCAATTTTGTGTCAATTTTTTGATCGACCTCAATATGGGTATCCACAAGAGCATAGCCAAGCATACATGTTTCTTCTTGAAGGTCAAGGACGTATTTTCACTGGGATGTGAAAATCCCACGACTAGACCTTTCCACTTCAATCCTCTAGAAATAATTTAACTATTGCAAATCTTTAACTTCAATTTTGTGCGCAATTGCTCTTTCAGCATGATTTCCTCGAAATCATTCCATGTGATGATGATGTCATTCACATATATAATGAGTGTCGACACTTTGGTTCCTCCTTCTTAACAAAGTTGGTGTGATCGACATGTCCTTGTTCATAGCTTAGTTGTACCATAGTTGTTTGAAACCACCTAAATCAAGTTCTAGAAGGTTGTTTTAGCTTATATAGAGGATTGTTTTAGCTTATATAGAGATTTTTTGAGATGATTATGAAAAACATCTAAATAATTGGTTTTTCATTTCTCAAAAACTTAAAATTACATGAGTATGACCCTCTATTTATAAGAGATAATAGAGAGAAAAAATAACAGACGATGTACGACTAAATTACAGCACGCAAACACTGCGAATAGACATTTACAGATCACAGCGAGTTGCGCAGTTAGACATGCTAACCGCCCCAATGATTCCGACTACCAGGAAGTATCCGCCGGTTACTAATCCAGAGTGTAGCTTTCCACCAGGATTAACAGATGCGGTTAGACAACTCTAACCGCCAGATCGCAACATCTTCAACCTCCTGATCGCTAGACTGTAACAGTGGTTAAACCACCAAGCTTCCCTTGCTTTATTAAAGACGCGGTCTCACTGGTCCTCAAGATAGCTAGACTACTAGAGCAATCCGCCAGAGTAGTCTGCCAAACCGCTAGGGCTAGTCCGCCAAGTCATTCCGCCAAAACCACCAGAACCAGACCGCCAAGACAGTCTGCCAAACCATTAGAACTAGACAGCCAGGAGTCTGTCAAACTGCCAGCGCCAGACTGCCAGGAGTCTGTCAAACTGTCAGCACCAGACCGCCAGACCGCCAGACCGCCAAGACCAGACCTTTAGGTCAGAATGCTAGGTCAGACCGCCAGTACACCAAGATCCAAGATCTCATGAGTTCTAACACTCCCCCTCAAGCTGGAGCATATATGTCAATCATGCTCAGCTTGACGTCTGGAAGAGAAGCAAAAATTGGTTTGGTAAAGGCATCTGCAAGTTCTTTGTTGGAAGTGACAAATAGAATGCAGATTTGATTCTTCAATATTTCTTCTCTGATAAAATGGCAGTCAACTTCAATGTGTTTTGTTCTCTCATGAAAAACTGAATTCTTGGATATGTATATGACAGTTTTGTTGTCACAAAACATTGGAAGAGGATGATCATAGACTTCCCCTAAGTCAAGCATAAGTGTTTGTAACTATTTTAACTCGCAAGTTGTTGAAGTCATGCTTCTGTATTCAGCTTAAGCACTTGACTTGGAGACAACAGACTGGTTCTTGCTTTTCTAGCTGATCAGATTTTCTCCTACGAATGTGCAAAAAACTGATGTAGATTTCCTATCTTCTTTATTGTCAGCATAACTGATATCAGAGTAGACTTCAATTCTCAGATGGTTATATTTTCAAAACAGTAATTCCTTTCCTGGAGATCCTTTTACATACTCCGGGATTTTCAAGGCTGCACGAAGATGACACTCCTTGGGTGCCTGCATAAACTGACTCACCCTGTCTACTGTATAACAGATATCTGGTCTTGTGATAGTCAGATAGATGAATTTTTCCACCAGTTGTTTATACCTGGTACTATCTGAAAGAAGAGGTGAATGCTCAGTCCAACACTTGTCATCACCAACGACCATCAGACATTGAACAGGTCTCGCCCCAAGAAGATCGGTCAATTTCAAAAGGTCCAATGTCGAAGATTTCTATTTTCGTGAGATTTTTATTCCCAAAAAATATCTCGGAGATCTCGTATCTTTTGTAACAAAATGTTGCCGAAGATGTTGCTTTGTTAGATCAATTCCCTCATTATCATCACCTGTAAGGAGGATGTCATCCACATAGACAGCACGAACAACGAGCCCTTCAGAAGTCTTGCGTATGAAAAGAGAATGATCTGCAAAACTTCGAGCAACGCCAATAACTGGGATAATTTTGCCGAGCTTGTCAAACCAGACTCGTAGACTTTGCTTTAGGTCATATATTGCCTTCAGCAACTTGCATACCTGAGACTCCTCCTGAGCAACATACCCAGGAGGTTGCTCCATATAAACAACTTCTTGGAGATCGCCATAAAGGAAGACATTTTTGACATCTAACTGAGACATTTCCCAATTCTTGTTAACAGTCACTGAGAAAAGAACACGGATTGTGTTGATGCTAACAACTGGGGAGAAGGTGTCAAAGAAGTTCACATCATATGTCTGAGTAAAGCCTTTGGCAACTAGTCTATCCTTATAGCGATCGATTGCGCCATCAGGGTGAAACTTGATGACAAAAATTCACTGACAACCAACCATATCCGTCCCTGGAGGGGTAGAGAAAAGAGTCCAAGTACCACTTTCAGTCAATGTCTTCATTTCTTCGTACATAGCCGCTTTCCAATCAGGAATAACAAGAGTTTCGTGATATGTAGTCGGGGTGACAGTAGTCGAGAGAACGAGAGCAAATTGTCGCACAGCCAGGGAAAGACGAGCATAAGTGACAACATCTTGAATGGAATGCTTTGCGCAGGACCGAACCCCATTTCATAGAGCAATGTGAAGATCAAGATACGACCTGCCTTATGTATCAGACCCCCTTGTCGGAGAGATTGCTGGCTCGGGAACTGTTAGCAACGACTCCAAAGGTGGAGAGGTATTAGGAGACAAAGGTTGAGAAACAGAAACCGGCACAGGAAGAGGCGCAGAAGAAAGAGTAGTCTCATGTAGAAGTGCAAAAAAAATTGGTAAATAGGGGCAACCAACAGGTGGTGAAAGAACAGAGGCTCGAGAAAAATAAGGAGTATCCTCAAATAAAGTGACATCAACAAAAACATACTGCTTCCAAAGAAGAAGATCAAAACACTGATACCCCTTCTGAGTCAGACAGTAGCCAAGAAATATTCACTTAACAGAGCGAGAAGACTGTTTGTCACGACCAGAAGGAGTGTGGACAAACTCCGTACAACCAAAGACACGTAGAGGTAAAGGAAATGGTGTGACTCCTGGATATAAAATGAAAAATGGGGTTTTGCTGTGAAGAACCGAAGAGAGAATACGGTTGTTGAGATAACAAGAGAGAAGAACGGCATGACCCCAATATGACTGTGGAACATTCATTTGTATGAGAAGACTACGAGCAACATTTTGGAGATGTGGATTTTTGCGTTCAGCAACTTCATTTTGTTGAGAAGTATAAGAGCAACTGGTTTGATGAATTAGACCATGATGCATGCAAAATTTTGAAAATTGATGACTAAGATAATCTTTAATATTATCAGTACTAAGAACTTTAATAGACACGCCAAACTGTGTACTTATTTCATTATAAAAGGAAATGAATACAAAAAAGAGTTCAGAGCGTTCTTTTAAGAGATATAACCAAGTACTCCTTGAGAAATTACTAATAAAGATAACAAAATACAGACTACCCATACAAACAGATCTAGTAGGAGAAGGACCTCATATATCTGAGTGAACAAGATCAAAGGACGAGAAGAATTACGCTCTTGTCTTACTGGATAGGAAGAACGATGGTATTTGTCAAGTTGACAAGCTTCAGAGTCTAGCGAAGAGTCCCCCTGAGGTAGATACGGTAGAAGTTGATGGATGAGGCAAGGAGAATGACCAAGGCGTAGATGTTATTGCAAAAGAGAAGTAGAAGTGGAAAAAGCGGTGATATTGTCCAGGAAAAAGAGGTCGTTGCATTTAGTCCCAGTAGCAATCGTCTCCTTGGAGTGAGGATCCTAAAAAGGACAGACATTGAAAGTAAAGGTAACTATGCAGTTTAACTATTTGCAAAAAGCCGGAAGAGGTAACAAATTGCACGAAAAAGTGGGGACATAGAGAGCTTCCTCAAGCTGAAGAGACGAAGTGACATGGACTGTACCAGTTCCGCACATAGGGGATGGAGTGTCATCCACAATAAAAATCGAAGGAGATCGGTTATGCTTGTCCAAACTAGAGAACAATCGAGGATTTCCTGTCATGTGATTAGTGGCCCCGGAGTCAATAAGCCACTTACCCTGAGTGACCATATTGACACTTCCTGGAGAGGAGCAAAGGGACGTGGATTTCTTTGTGACATCACCTACAGAAGAGCGAAGATGGGGATAATTGACCCAGCAATGATCCACAAGATGTCTTGTCTTGCCATAATGAGAGCAAAGATGGAGAGGCAGACCACGCCCACCGGAGTGACCTCCACAGCCACTGGAATTGCCAGAATGAGCCGGATGAGCCGAATGAGCCGAATGAGCAATGATGTCGGGATGGGGTGAGGAGGCAAGCAGAGGACGCTGAAGAAGAGTAGTAACAACAACGATTCGAGCAACATTAGCATTAAGAGTAGGAGAGTCAGCCTCTCCTAGAATCTGTTGTCGAATCATATCATAAGACTCTGGAAGGCGGAGAAGATAGCACACAACCAGGCATTCCTGGAAGTGTTTGTGTTGTTCAGCAAGATCAGCGGAGAAGGAGCGATGCTGAAGAATTTTGGCGCCAAGAGCTTGCACCTCCTGGTAAGCAGCAACAAGTGTCAAAGTGGGGTGGGCAAACAGATCTGCATATAATGTGTATATGCGTGAAGTTTGAGCTCCCTTGGAGTATAGAGCAGTAAGATGAATCCAAACAGCCTTAACTGTCTCATCATGACGAATGAAGGGTAGACACTCATCAGAAAGACATCATTGGTGTCCCAGTCATCCAAGGCAACAGACCCTCGAGGAGGAGGATCATCAGTGAGATGATGACGCTTGCGTTAAGACCGTAGCAAGAACACAAACGACACACTCCAGTCTGGATAGTTTGGGCAGTCAGCTTGGAAGAAGTTCTAAGATTGCCGGAAGGAGTAGAAGCAACATGCGCGGTCTGAAGAGGGGACGCGAGCAAAGTAGAATAAGAGAGTTCTGGAGTCTCCATAGAGAAGGCGGACAGAAAGACAACCCGCACGGACAGAAAGACGACCCACGTGGTTAAAAAGACCGCACCACAAAGAGAGACCGCAGAATTCGCAGGAAGTGAACAGAGAGCGGTCAGAAAGCAAGCTGTGAAGGAATTCAGATAGAACTAACCAAAGGAATCAGCGGGCGGTTAGAAAAACCAGAGGCCGCAGAAGTGTTCAGTGAGCGGTTAAAAAACCAGAGTCCGCAAGGATTGGGTTATCCTCTGATACCATGTGAAAAACATCTAAATAACAGGTTTTCCATTCCTCAAAAACTTACAATTACATGGGTATGTCCCCCTATTTTTAAGAGAGAAGAGAGAGAGAATAACAAACGATGTGAGACTAAATTACGACAGGCGAACACTACGAATAGACATTTACAGACCACGACAAGCTGTGCGGTTAGACAAGCTAACCACCCCATTGACAACAACTACCAGGAAGTATCCGCCGGTCTTTAATCCAGAGTGCAACTTTCCACCATGAATAACTGTTGCGGTTAGACAACTCTAACAACCAGACCGCAACATCTTCAGCCTCCTGACCGCCACACCGCAACAGTAGTTAGACCACCAAGCTTCCCTTGCTCTATCAAAGCCGCGATCTCACTGGTCTTCAAGACAGCCAGACTGCTAGACCAGTCCGCCAGAGTAGTCTGCCAAACCGTCAGGGCTAGACCACCAAACCTCCAGACCACCAGAACCAGACCACTAGAACCAGACCGCCAAGTCAGTCTGCCAAAACCACCAGAACAAGACCGCTAGGAGTCTGCCAAACTACCAGACCGCTTGAAACAGACCGCCAAGACAGTCTACCAAACCATCAGAACCAGATCGCCAGGAGTCTGTCAAACTGCCAGCACCAGACCGCCAGGGCAGACCACTAGACCGCCAAGATCAGACCGCTAGGTCAGACCGCCAGTCTGCCAAGACCAGACTGCCAGGCCAGACCGCTGGTCCGCCAAGATCTCATGAGTTCTAACAATGATAAACTTTCCTAGTAGATCATTCTTGGGAAATACTTGGAGAAAGTTTCGTGTAAACCTCTTCTTCCAACTCATCTTGCAGGAAGGCATTTTTAAATATCTAGCCGTTAGAGGTTCCACCCAAGACATGCATCACATAAAAGGAGCGCTTGAATAGAGACCATTTTTGCAACAGGGGCAAATGTTTATTGATAGCCAGTTCCTTGGATTTTGGTGTACCCTTGAGCCACTAATCAAGCTTTATATTGCTCCACAATCTCTTTTTAATTTTACTTATCAAAAAATTCCAATGTGATCCAACTATTCTTTTTCCAGGAGGAAGATCTGCACGTTGTTTCATTTTTATCTAAAGCATACCTTTCTTCATCTATAATATTTCTCCGTTCATCTATCTTGATAGCATCGTGGGGCTTACGGAAGTATGTATGCAGTAGGGGAGGCCGTAGGGGAGGCCGTGAAGGAGGATCAAGAGTAGGAAGGGTAGGTTGAGGCATGTGTGAAGATGCAACGATATGGCGGAGAATGTCAGAGATCCCGTCATCAACATTGCTTGTCACCCCCTCACAAGGACTAAAGTAAGACCCCCGTCCTCACAAAAAGTAACATCAATGGTATTGAAGAAGCAACGAGGAGGGTGATAGCATTGGAGTGATTGTTTGATGGTGGAAGAGTATCCAATAAAGACCCATTTGAGTTGTGAGCATTAAATTTGTCATTATGTGAAGTATGAACATGAACAAAACAGACGCACCCAAATATATGATTGAAGATGTGAGAAGTTTGAACGAAGTTTTACAGGAAAGGAGAGAAAGGGGAGTAACATATTGTAGAAAGTGTGAAGGGAGACGATTAATAAGATGGACCGCGGTCAAGATAACATCGCCCCAATAGGACTTAGGAAGGTGCTTGGTAACTAGCTGGCAACTAGCAATCTCCAGCAAGTGTTTATTTTTTCATTCAACAATTCCATTTTGAGTAGAGGTGTGAATAGAAGTGTTCTGGTGAAGAATGTTGTTGTCGGCAAGATAAGTGTCAAATAATCCCTTGCCATTGTATTCACCACCATTATCACTATGCAAAACATGAATAACTCCCTAAAGTTGTGTCATAATCATTTTATGAAAGTTGCCAAAGCAACTAAACATTTTACTTTTATTTTTATCAAATAAACCCATTTGGTATGGTAAAACAATTAATAATGGTCATAAACCATCTATAGCCAGACAAAGATAATATGAGGGAAGCACCTCAAACATCATAGTGAATCACATCAAAGGGAGAAAAACAAGGTTAAGATACATAACTTGGACTGTGACAAACATGATTCAACAGTTCACAACCATCACAAGAAAAAGATTTAAGTGACCAACTGAAAGAAGGAAGCAATTTGGTAAAAGATAATGTGGGGAGGGGTGCCCAAGAAGTTGATGCCGGTGTCAGATGTCAGGCAGGATAGGAGTACTGCTGGTAGAGAGAGCAGTAGGGGTCAATTGTTGGTCAAACAAGTATAGTCCACCAAAATTTTTACCACTGCCAATATTCCGCCTTGTAGCCGAATCCTAGAAAATACGAACGTCAGAAAAAAAATGTAACCCAGAAATTTAACGAATTAGTTAAATGACTAATTGACAAAATATTGTGATGTTTGAATGGGACATGCAATTTAGAAGAGAGGGAAATGGCAGTGGAACAAGGAATTGTTCCTCTGACAGTAATAGAGGAAAGAGAGTCATTATCCACATAAGTTTATCTCGACCTGAGAAAGAAGTGTAAGATATAAAATTAAAACCTAATTTTGATCCAGTCATATGATCGATATCCCCTGAGTCTATGATCCACTCAGATCAAGATGGAGACGCCGCATGGTACTTGAGATACCTAATTTTGCAAAGGCAGCGGTAGAATCGGTGGCCGCATAATCAAAGTGAGAATGCAACTTGTGGCAAAATTCCTCCAGTTCCTCACCAGAAAGACTCCCTGAGGGAAGAACTGTTGTCCACTGCCACGATTACCACATGTCAATATTAGAACGAAAAATTAAATATTACACATATTCAACTTGTGCCTCGTTATATAATTCAATTTACTTTTGATATCCTCATCAATAGCTAAGATCCTTTTATCTATTTTAGTAGTTGCTGATAAGTGGCTCAGTTGAAGTTTTTCTCTTGATCTTCGTTTTCCATAATTTTTGTTGGATACCTTACTTATGATATTTGAGCCATTAAAGCTTGTAGTTTTTCTCATTCAAGCTTTAATTTCCAACTTTTTTTTCCATTTTTGAACCTGCAGATTTCAACATTACAGTCTCTTAATGGAAAAAATTCTGATTCTAAGTGGGTCAAAGATCTCACTCTTGGTAGTGTGGTCACAGGAGAGGTTCAGGAAATAAAAGAATTTGGACTTGTGCTTGGCTTCAAAAATTATGGAGACATTGTTGGTTTTGTTTCTCAGCATCAATGTACATGCTTTTTTCCCTTTTCATATGCCCTTCTTGTTCTATTCTTCTTGTTAAATGATTTTACATTTCTTTAAGTGGGTGGAATTACTGTGGAGAAAGGATCAGTAGTTAGAGCATTTGTTCTGGATATTTCTAAATCGGAGAGCCTTGTTGATTTGTCTCTCAAACCAGAGTTGGTTGACAAAAACACTGTGGATCAATCTGATAACCTTTCCCATATTTCTAAAAAGGTTAGTCAGTCAACTATGCTTGTTGTCAACTGTTTTTTTGTTATATGGAGTGATGTTTTGATTTTACTGTTCAGAAACGTCAAAGAACTTCTTTGGATTTGGAGCTACATCAAACTGTAAATGCTGCCATTGAGATTGTGAAAGAGAATTATCTGGTGCGCACTTTAAAGGATAATATATTAATTTTTTTAATTTTCACCAAAACCACATTATTCTTTCATTTTACCTTAACTTCTGTTTAACTCATTGTAAATGTAGGTGCTTTCACTTCCAGAGCATGATTATGCAGTCGGATATGCATCCATTATTGATTATAACACAGAAAAGCTTCCACATAAGCACTTCTTGTATGGTCAAAGGTTAGAATTTTGGCAGACCTTTTCCTTTTCGATTTGTACATGAGTCTCCCTTTGAGTAAAACAGAGTATTTACATGATGTAATTTTATTCACAGCTATTACTAGAGTTCTTGTTATACTGTTTTCTTGAACTATGGAAAATTCATATCTGAAGATGTAATTTTATGTTAAAGACACGTGTATATCTGAAGATATAATTTTACGTTAAAGACACATGTATATCTGAAGATGTAATTTTACTGTATTTTACCTGAACAAATGTAGTATTGCATAGATTTGAAATTTGAGAGAACTCTACGTACTCTTGTTTTAAGTGGTACTACACTTTTATATGCACTCTTGAATTCATTTGAACTTTTTTTTTTCGAGGCTTATGGATGTAGACATTTTTGTACTCCCTGGATGATTTTGCATTTTCAATGAACTTCAATACATATAAAATTTTACGTTGTGTGGGGAGCATCTGAATCTTGCTAGGTATCTTGAAACTCTCCAGATGATTTTTCATTTGTGATTGGATAGTACTGCAATTTATTTTAATTTTCATTTTCTTAGTATTGATGGTCGTAAGATTGATTCATTCAAGTTATTCCACTTGTTTCAACTATTTTATTTGTCTATTAGCTTGCTTTATGTGTGAAATAGACTCAATCTATGCTGTTTTAATTTCTCTATGCATTCTTCTTGTGAAGTTTCAGCAAAGTTTACGCTACTGTAGTTCTTTTCAACCTATGTACAGCTTTACTATTTTCTTACTGGAAGGATGGTATTGTTAGTGACAAGTATATCTGTTTAGATCATATGCTCAGATGAATTGGTTCTCTACATGTGCTGTTTGTTACAAACTTTGGTTTTACCATGTTTACATGATACTTAATTTGTACCAAAAAGGTGCATTCATTTGTCGAAGAGTACTTATGTGAGATTTTTTGTGGTTTTCAGAGTGTCCGCAACTGTTGAAGCTCTTCCAACTTCTGATTCTGGTGGAAGATTACTTTTACTCCTTCAATCTCTTAGTGAGGTTTCTGATTCTTCTCACTCTAAAAGAGCTAAGAAGTTGTCCAACTACACTGTAGGATCACTAGTTGAAGCTGAGGTTTGTTGGCTCTTCCTTTTATCTTTTTTCCCATTCTTTTCTTTTCATCCTTTTCTTTAGAGTTGTAATTTGGGAATTTCTTTTCGTAAATCTTCACAATTTTAATTTCAGTTTTTTATTTGATCGATCTTCTTACTACACAATGTTGCTTAAATTCCTCATTTTTATAACCGACGCAATTCCCTAATTCCTTTCTTTCGGTGAAAAAATTGAGGAATAGCATTTGTAGCCTAATTTCAATTCCCATGGAATTCGCTGGACTTCCAATTCCATATATAACTGCTCAATCAAACAAGTAGGAATTGAACCTCTTAATTCCAGATTCAGAGGCTCAATTCCATCCAACTTAATGGGCCCTGAAAGTTTATATAATTATTATTTATCTTTATCGATTCCACCCTATTAAAAGAGTAACACTTTTTTTCTTTTTTTGTATGGCTCACAAGGCTCCACTTAATGATTGGAGTTCGTAAATCAGTAAATGATGGATTGTGATGAAGCATTGTACTCTGTCTAGACTAGAATGTGATGCTTAGACAATTTTAAACTGTCTGCATATTATGAATATTCTGATGTTTGATGCAGATTGTTGAAATAAAATCTCTTGAGCTGATTGTAAAGTTTGGCCCTGGGATTTTTGGAAAAATACATAAAACAGAGGTGATTAGCAGGAGAATTATTATTCTGATTTCCTAGCTTGATTGTCTTAGTATATTTGGTACTATTTAATATTTGATATTTTCTTAATTAGGTGGAAGATGAAGGTCCTTTATTTGAGAGCCCGTTCTCTAAATTTCATATTGGACAGTTGGTTAATGCGCGAATTATCGCCAAAATGGCAGATGCTGGGAAGAATATTCACACTTTTAAATGGTTGTTATCAGTCAGACCTTCAATTCTAACTGGTATTAACATTTGTTAGATAGTGTAATTAAATAGTACTGTTTATCTTACTCTATAGAGAGAGAATTGTTTTGTTCAATGAAAAAAATTATGCATGTCTTTATAGTTTTCTATCTATTTTCTTGTTGTATGATTTACAAGTTTGATTTTTTGTAATTATAACAAACTCAAGTATCAATTGAAGTACTCTTTTATTTATAAACCGTCATGTTAATCAAGCGTCGCCATCCTCTTCATTAACTCTTCAAATCTAAATAATCACACTTTTTTTCAAAAAAAAAATAATCACACTTTTTTCAAAAAAAAAACTTGTTGGAGTTCTTATACCTCCTGTCTCATATGCTGATTATTTTATATATTTTATCTCTCCTTCGTGGCTTTCCTAGTATTTAACTCATCGAGAAGTAAAATGTAGCTTTACTAACTCCACTTTTTAGTGTTCATTGAAGTTGAGAACATGATTTGTGAAAAAGAAAGTGAAATTGGGTTGTATGCAGTTGGAAATAAATACACCAACAACACTCAAGCCTTTATCCCACTATAGTGGGTTTGGCTATATGGATCCTTTGTCGTCATTGTGCCCTATCTTTAACCATAATCTCATTAATGCCTAAGTGCATCATGTCTTTCCTCATAGCTTCATTCCAAGTCCTTATTGGTCTACCCCTCCCCCATTTAACATGCCTAGTATCTTAACTCTCACTACTCCTAACAGGTGCCTCTAATGGTCTCCTTTGTACGTATTCAAATCATCTTAGTCGAGCTTCTCGCATCTTATCTACAATTGGTGTCACTCATCTCTCATCCCTGATATATTCATTCCTAATTTTATGTGTCCACACATCCACCTAAGCATTCTCATCTCCACAACTCCCATTTTTTGCTTATGTGCGCAATTCATTGCCCAACACTCAAAACTGTAGAGCGTCGTTTGTCTAATTGCAATACAGTAAAACTTGCCTTTAAGTTTTAATGGTACTTCACGATCACATAAGATCCCTGATGCGCCTCTCCACTTCATTCAACTTGATTGGATTCTATGTATCACATTTGTGTCAACGCCTCCATCTTTCTGAACTATCGATCCCAGATATTTAAAGCACTCATTGCGTGAAATATCTTGATCACCCAATTTAATAACAAAGTCATTTGTCCTTCTTGCACTGCTAAATTCAAGCTTCATATACTCCGTCTTTGTCCTGCTCAACCTAAAACTCTTCTTTTCTAAAGTGTCTCGTGAAGATTCAAGTTTCACGTTTACACCATCGGGTGTCTCATCGACCAAAATAATATCATCCGATAATAATAAATGCCAAGGTATTACTTGTTGGATATATCTGGTGAGCTCGACTAAGTTAAGGGTAAAGGGATATGGGCTTAAAGCTGACCCTTGATGTTAACCAACGGGGATGGAAAATTCATGTGTTAATCCTCCAGATGTCATTTTCGTCACTGAATTTGTATACATATCTTTGATTTTGTCAATGTATGATACATTTACACATTTCTTTTCTAAGATTTTCCATAAGACCTCACATGGAGCTCTATCATAAGTCTTCTCAAGCCCAATAAACAACATATTTGTTGGAAAAGCCTATGTAAAGAGGCCCATGATGGAGCTCATTTATTTATTTGTTCTCCTCTTTAGTCTCACATCCTGTATAGAGATCTCTTTTCTCTTTTTCGTCCTATAAATGTGTATTCATACCTTGTATTTGATTATTGAGAAAGTATATACAAGTTTCGGTTTTTCTCCACATGGTATTAGAGGCAGGTTGGTCCTCCGTGCGGTTAAGCTTTATCTAACCGCCAGCCTGCTCTCGGTTTGCTACCCGCGCAGTTAAGTTTTCTCTAACCGCTCCTCGTTATGCTCTCTCTTGTGGCTTCCACCTCCCTTTCCTCCTCTTCCTCTTGGCCCTCTTATAGCATTTCCCACTTCCCCATCTAACTGCAACCCTCCCCGTGCGGTTTCCCCTTGTCTACCCGCTCCACTTTTTTGCTTCTCGCTACGGTCTTCTTGCGCGATCTTTTTTAGTCTCCTCGCCTTGACTGCCGCGATCTCCTTGTCTACTTGCCTTCTCGCGCGGTCTGCTCGCAGTCTTCTCTCCCTCCATTGCTCTGCTCGTGCAATCTGCTCGCACGGTCTGGTCTCTGCTGCGGGCTCCGCATCTTGGTCGTTGCGGTCTCCTTTTTTCTTCTCGCTGCGACTTCTCTAGTCGCTGCGGCTTCTCCTCTCTGCTGCGGACTCCGCATCTTGGTCGCAGTCTCTTTCTTGTCACTGGTGTGTTGTCACCGTGACCGTGCGGTCTTCTCCTTTTTCTTCTCGTTGCGAATTCTCCTCTTTGTTGCGGGCTCCGCATCTTGGTCGCAACCTCTTTCTTGCCGCTGGTGTGTTGTCACTGTGACCGCGCGGTCTTCTCGCCGTGGTTTGCTCTGCTTGTTGTTCTGATCGCTGCTTGTCTACCTGTGCGATCTGCTGTCCGCGCGAACTCCCTCTCTATTCGTTGGTCTACTTGTCGCCGGTCTAGCCTCTTGACCGCCTTGCCATGGGGTCTTCTCTTGATTCTACCGGACAGGCGACTTCCTCTCCTGCAGACCGCCCAGCCTTTGTTCCTGAACTCTGGGATGAATTGCGGATCACCACTATTTCTTTAGCTTGGAAAAAGAATTTTATTTTGTGGGTGCACTCTGTTCGCCAAGTTCTTCAGTCCAAAGGCTTTCTACATCATTTGACCCAAGTTATTCTCGATTCTCCTACTGAAGACTGGTTGCGCAACGATGGTCGTGTTCAGACTTGGCTCCACAACTCCCTTGATGGCGAACCTTATCGCATGACCATGTATCACGAGACGGCCAAGGCGATATGGGATGAGCTTCATTCTCTCTATTCTGGCAGAGATAGTCTCCAACACCTGTATGACATCAGTAAAGATCTTCAGACTCTTGACGTTGGCGGGGCTGCCGACCTCACCTCCTTTGTTGCTCGGGTTAGGACTCTGGTTGAAGCCTGGATTCAACATCAGCCCCCTAATGACCCACATTTAGAATAGATGAGTCGTTGGCAGCAACAGAGGCAAGTGGACGAGGAGGAAACCCATGCTTGCGGTAGCAAGTGGCCTAAGGTGGCCGTCCTTGCCGCAGAAGGAACACTTAGGTTATGGCTGGCCACCCTGATCTGCCCCGAAAACCCGAACGTCCTCCACAAGCAGGAGGGAGAGGCAGTAAGGGCGCAGAAGTCTGCTGAAGGATGGCTTGTGAGGGAGGTCCAGAACTGTCATGAGGTGGTCAGACCTTGAGTAGCATGGAGCACACATCAGATAGTAACAGAGTAGCAGCAGAGGAGAGGATCTGAACCCGAACGCTCTGAAGATGAGGCAGAACACGAGTCATTATCATGGCAATACCGACGGCTTCTTTTTGGGCACGCTGGATAGCAAGATCCATCGTAGGGGACTGATGTTGGATCCAGGCTTCAACCAGAGTCTTAGCCCGAGCAACAAAGGAGGTGAGGTCGGCAGCCCCGCCAACGTCAAGAGTCTGAAGATCTGTAATGTTGTCATACAGTGATACAGGTGATGGAGACTATCTCTGCCGGAATAGAGAGAATGGAGCTCATCCCACATCGCCTTGGCCGTCTCGTGTTACATGGCCATGCGATAAGGTTCGCCATCAAGAGAGTTGTGGAGCCAAGTCTGAACACGACCATCGTTGCGCAACCAGTCTTCAGTAGGAGCATTGGGAACAGCTTTGGTCAACTTATGTAGAAAGCCTTTGGACTGAAGAACTCGGCGAACAGAGTGCACCCACTCCACAAAGTTCTTTTTCCTGGCTAAAGAAATAGTGATGATCCACAATTCATCCCGGAGTTCAGGAACAAGGGTCGGGCAGTCTGCGGGAGAGGAAGCTGCCTGTCCGGTAAAATCAAGAGATGAGTCTGTGGCAAGGTGGTTAGGAGGCTAGACCGGCGACGAGTAGACCAGCGAATAGAGAGGGAGTTCACGCGGACAGCAGATTGCGCGGGTAGACAAGCAGCGAGCAGAGCAAACCACTGCGAGAAAGAGGCGCGACCAAGATGTCGAGCCCGCAGCAGAGAGGAGAAGCCGCAGCGAGAAGAAAAAGGAGAAGACCACACGGTCACGGTGACAACACACCAGCGGCAAGAAAGAGGTCTCTACCAAGATGCATAGCCCGCAGCAGAGAGGAGAAGTTGCAGTGACTAGAGAAGTCGCAGCGAGAAGAAAAAGGGAGACCGCAGCGACCAAAATGCGGAGCCCGCAGCAGAGACCAGGCCGCACAAGCAAAGCAACGAAGGGTGAGAAGACTGCGCGAGAAGGTGAGTAGACAAGGAGAGCGCGGCGGTCAAGGCGAGAAAAACTAAGAGAGATCGCGCAAGGAGACCACAACGAGAAGCAAAAAAGTGGAGCGGGTAGACAAGTAGAAACCACGCGGGGAGGGTTGCTGTTAGATGGGGAAGTGGGAAATGCTATGAGAGGGCCAAGCGGAGGAGGAGGAAAGGGAGGTGGAAGCCACGAGAGAGAGCAGAAGGAGGAGCGGTTAGAGAAAGCTTAATCACGCAGGTAGCAAACCGAGAACGGGCCAACGCTTAGATAAAGCTTAACCGCACGGAGGACCAACCTTCCTCTGATACCATGTGGAGAAAAAACAAGGTATGAATACACATTTATAGGAGGGAGAAAGAGAGGAGATCCCTATACATGATGTGGGACTAAAGAGGAGAGAAGAACAAAAAAATAAATGGGCTTCATCATGGGCCTCTTTACATAGGCTTTTCCAACACTCCCCCGCAAGCTGGAGCGTACAAGTCATAAGCACCTAGCTTGGACAGGAATTGATAAAATAGGGTACTTAATAGGGCCTTCGTGAGGATATCAGCAACTTGTTCAGTACCTAAAACATGCTTCAATTCTATCTTCTTCATTTGAACTTTCTCCCTGATGAAGTAACAGTCCACTTCAATATGTTGTCTTTTCTGGAAGACCGAATTCTTTCTATGTGTATAGTTGTTTCTTCATAATAGGATTTGAGGGAGTTTTACTTTCGAGGAGATTTTCAAGCCGGATCAGAGAATGTCTTCGTAATTCTGCTTCAGGTGAGTCGAGCAACCACCTTGTTTTTTACTCCGTCAGGTAAAAAGGTGACCTCAATACAAAAACCACTGCTTGACCGCCGTTTAAGGAATGCATAATCTTTGAATACGCAACCAACGTTGGAGTAGAGGATAATGGAAGACCGAATTCTTTGCTATGTGTATAGTTGTCTTTGACATTAGGTGATCAATTTTTCAGTCGTCATAATAGGATGGAGAGGAAACTGTATCGGAAGCATGTGCACCCAGCTTGGATTTGCATCATTGGAGTTCGGCTTACTAGAGTAGCCAGCCTAAATCAGCAAGGAGACTTTCAAGTCTCATCAAGACCAAGGAAGTATGTTCCCCAGCTTTTGTTTGAAAGACAGCTAAGACTGTTTGACCGCTTGTCTTTGAATTGTTCTAGTGATTAAGATGATCAATAACAGAAGAACTGTTCTGCGATGTCGAGTGAACAGAAAGGTCTACCGATCTCCGGACTTCCCGAACGTCTTATTAAACCTGCAACCGAGGGGATTGTTTGAGACATAGATGGACTTGTGACAAACTCGGGACTCCCCCGTTTACGGGAGGTTGTTCATGTAGACGTCGGAGGGCCATTCAGTAAAAAGGTGTAAACAGTGACTGCACAACCACGGAGAGGGCCAACGGTGTTGAGCTTGGCTATAGAGAGGTTTCCTCATAATACATTGTTGTTGGGTGAAAACCACTCGAGCTTCAGACGGATTGTCCCATCAGGAGCATGTTTGATGACGACCCATACACCCAGGTGTCTCGGGAGGTAAGGTACTAGGTTCCATGTCTGGTTTCAGAGAGTCATTTCTTCTTCCATAGCCATCAGGATGTTCATCTGCACAGAATACGAGGATAATGAAGTGCAAATGTTTGAACTGTGGGGATAGGCGATGTAAGGAACGTTGGAGTAGAGGATAAGGTTCAGAAGTTGAAGCCGTGTGGGGCAACGGAGCGAGGATGGGCGAGTGTAGAAATGGATAAGAGGTGGCTTGGGAAGAGCGGGAGCCGGTCAGGCATTGGTGGTGGTGGAGTGGTAACATGAATGACAAGCTGTGGAGCGGAGAAGAAAGGAAGATTTCCCGAAAGGTAACATCAGCAGAAACGGTTATCTTGCGGGTTGCAGGGGAGTAGCACACGTAACCTTTCTGAGTTCGTGAATAGCCAACGAAGATGTGTTTGGCCGCCCGGGAATACAACTTGTACGTGGACGGACCAAGAATGTAAACGTAGCAAGTACAACCAAAAATGCGGGGTGTGAGAGAGAATGTCGGAGTATAGGGGAATAGGAGGCTGAACGGAGTGGCATTGTGAAGTATGGGGGAGGGGAGACAGTTAATCAAATAGCATGTCGTTGAAAGCGCAAAGTTCCAATAAGCTTTCGGGACGTGCATGTGGAGCATGAGTGAGCGAGCAACATCAAGCAGATGTCGATTTTTACGTTCCGCGACTCCGTTTTGTTGGGGAATATAGACACACGATGTTTGGTGAATGATCCCAAATTCAGAGCAGAGATTCGCAAATTCATGACTAGTGTATTCGCGAGCATTATCGGTGCGAAGAGTTTTGATGCTCGCAGAGAATTGTGTGCGGGTCTCAAGGATGAATGCCCGAAAAACACGGGGAAGCTCGAAGAGATCACGAAGTAAATATAACCACGCCATGCGAGAATAATCATCAATAAAAGTAAAAAAATAGCGATACCCAGAAATGGTTGTAATTTTGGACGGATCCCAAACATCGGAGTGTACTAAAATAAAAGGAGCAGAGCTCCGAGTACAATGAGATGGAAAAAATGAACGGGGCTGTTTGCCGAAAATTACAATATTCGCACTAAAAGGGAGGAAGACATACATCTGGTAGAGCCTTCTGGAGGACCGGTAGAGGGGCATGCCCAAGACGTCGATGTCAATCGACAGTGGAGATGGAGGAGAGGATAGTAGGAGAATCATCAAGAAGGTAGAGCCCGTTCTGCAGTCGTCCCTTACCAATGATATTCCGCGTTCGTCGATCCTGTATCAGAAAAGAAGAAGATGTAAATGTTACAGAGCAATCCAAATCGGCAGTGAGGCAACTAACAGAAAGTAAATTAATCGGGGAGCCCGGAATATGAAGAGCCGTGCGTAGGGATAGAGAAGAAGTGAGAGGGATATCAGCAGAGCCGGAGACCGGAATAGTGTCCCCATTGGCCACTGTGATACACCCCTAAACCCTTACCCCTAAATCCACTATCCAGCGCGGACTAGTGGAGAGAAAAGTGATACCTTCATTGGAGATGGAGGCAGCGGAGGCAACGGAGGCAGGTGGACTGCTGAGCAGACCATTGAGTTGTTGGAGCTGAAGCCGGACCTCTTCAAGGTCAGTACGAGTGACAGATGAGTCGTTGGCAGCAACAGAGGCAAGAGGACGAGGAGGAAGCCCATGTTTGCGGTACCAAGTGGCCTCAAGGTGGTCGTCCTTACCGCAAAAGGAACACTTAGGTCGTGGCTGGCCACCTCGACCTCTGCCCCGAGAACTTGAACGTCCTCCACGAGCAGGAGGGAGAGGAAGTAAGGTCGCAGAAGTCTGCTGAAGGAGGACCGATGAGGGAGGCCCAGAACTGTCAGGAGGTGGTGAGACCTTGAGCAACAGGGATCACACATCAGATAGTGACGAAGTAGCAGCATAGGAGAGGATCTGAGCCCGAACGCTCTGAAGATGAGGCGGAACACGAGCCATCATCATGACAATACTGACGGCTTCTTTTTGGGCACGCTGGGCAGCAAGATCCATTGTAGGGTAAAAACCTAAGTCGCTTCTTAAAGCTCAACAATCCCCGCGCGGCCGCTCTAATGAAGGTACCCACTCCAAAGGCTGGTCTCAAACAATCCCCTCGGGCATGGTTTGACAGGTTCAGTAAGGAAGTTCGGGAAGTTGGCTTTACTCGGAGCCCGATGTCGAGTGGTGTCCCGAGTTTGTCATCTTAAGAAGTCCATTTGGGGTCTCAAACAATATTATCGGTCATGATTTGACAAGTTCAGTAAGGCGGTTCGGGAAGTTGGCTTTACTCGGAGCTCAGCAGACTTCTCTCTGTTCACTCGACATCGGGCAATAGGAACGGTTCTTCTGTTAGTATATGTTGATGACATCATAATCACTGTAGATGATTCAAAGGGAATCCAAGCGTTCAAACAACATCTTAGCTCCGTCTTTCAAACAAAAGATCTGGGGCACCTTCGATACTTCCTTGGTCTTGAGGTCGCGAGACGTCCGGATGGACTTGTCCTCTCCCAACGGAAGTACTGTCTCGATCTCCTTCAAGATGCTGACTACTCTGGATGCAAGCCGACTACCACTCCAATGGATGCAAATCACAAGTTGTGTGCACATGCTTCCGATACAGATCTTCCTCTCCAAAATCCTGAATACTATCGACGACTTGTTGGAAAATTGATCTACCTAACGGTCACAAGATCGGATATATCCTTTGTTGTTGGGGTTGTCAGCCGGTTTATGCGTGCTCCTCGAATATCTCACCTTCAAGCCGTCGAACGCATCCTAAGATACCTTAAAACAGTTCCGGGTCACGGGCTGGTATACAAAACCTCATCCTCTACTCCAACGTTGGTTGCGTGTTCAGATGCAAATTATGTCGGTTCTTTGGATGATCGGCGGTCAACCAGAGTTTTTTGTACCTATTTTGGAGGTCATCTTGTTACCTGGCGGAGTAAGAAACAAGCCGTAGTTGCTCGATCCTCGGCTGAAGCAAAATACCGATCGATGACATCGGTTGTCTTTGAGCTCACAGGCTTAAAAGTCTCCTCGCTGATCTAGGAGTAAAACTTCTCTCACCAGCTATCCTATTATGTGACAGTGAAGCGTCTATACACATGGCAAAACATATTGAAGGATAAAACATATTGAAGTGGACTCACTTCATCCTGGAGAAAGTTCAAATGAAGAAGATAGAATTGAAGCATGTTTCGGGTACTGAGCAAGTTGCTGATATCCTCACAAAGGCCCTACCAAGTGCCCTATTTTATCAGTTCCTGTCCAAGCTGGATGCCTATGACTTGTACGCTCCAACCTGGGGGGGGTGTTGGAAAATCCTATGTAAAGAGACCCATGATGGAGCCCATTTATTTATTTGGTTTTCTCTCCTTTTTAGTCTCACATCATGTATAGGGATCTCTTGTCTCTTTCTTTCTCCTATAAATGTGTATTCATACCTTGTATTTGATTATTGTGAAAGTATATACAAGTTTTGGTTTTTCTCCACAATATGCAAATCTTATTTTCTTTCCTGATGGTTGTCAATGAGTCTCCTCAAGAGATCTATAACTTCCATCGTGGGCCGCCCTGACTTGAATCCAAATTGGTTCTCCAAGATACTAGTCTCTCATCTTACTCTTCTTTCTATTACTCATTCTCATATCTTCATAGTGTGAATCATTAATTCTATTGCATCTTCCAAAATTCTCAAAAGTGATTTCATTTTCATATTACAAATGAATGAAACTAAATCATCAAGCAAGAAAATGGCGAGATTTTCCTTGTTATTTTGGAATGCAGGTCTTAATGCCATCATTCTCACCTTAGGTCATTCGTCTATAGATTTTGATGACAGGAGGCAATGCTGAGTTAGGGGTAACAAAATGAAAGATGACGGTGAGTAATAAGATAGGGACCCAATCAGAAGGAGAAAGATATTAGTAGATAATTGAGGGAAAGTAACTGAGGGAGGAATATTAAAAGTCCATTCACTAATTTGTTTCTTAATTAGACATTATATCCCCCCCCCCCCATTTATATAAATAGGGTTACGTGATAATTTCAAACCTAACTTACCTAAGCTAAAACTAATAATCATCCTAAATGTTAACTTTAATAATTATTATTTTCCAAAAGATTAGTTATTTAAATTGACATAGCTCACAGGGGATTCTAAATATAAGCAAAATGTTTCTCAAGCATGCGATTAGCATTCATCATAATCCAAGGCTTCAGACAACACAGATATTATTACGACCACGACACTCGGGAGGTTAGCGAGGCGTAAATAGGCGTGCAATAGATCATGCTTGTTTATTTTCGCATAACTGCAAAGTTCCTACAAGGGGAAGGATAACATGGTATTTTGTGCAGCAAGTAAACTTGATTATAGTTGTGTTTTATAAACATGAGGCACTGTGCGACATGAGGAGCTTTGTTTTTGTTTCTTCCTACGAAGCACTGATACTTTCTTGTGCGCCACGTACCTGTACCTGATACATTTTTGGTATCGGTACGTATCCGATACTCGGCGAATATGCCTGCAACAAAAGTATGCGGATACACTTGGACGTATCAAATAGTTTTGCATATTGTGATTGGAGTCTAATTTTCTAATTTAAATAACAAACTTTGTATTTAAGAAAAACACGTGACTCATAAATGCAACTAGTGGTGTTTTTTAATTATAATAACAAAATGTGCTCCGAATTCAAATTCTTTTTATCATTAAAGTTAAGAAATAAATAAATAAAATAATTAAATTTAAATCAGATTTTTCTTAATTTTAATAAACAACAACACTGAAGCCTTTATCCCACTATAGTGGGGTCGGCTATATGGATCCTTTGTCGCCATTTTGCCCTATCTTTTGTCATAATCTCACTAAATCCTAAGTACATCATCACTTGGAATGAAACTATAAAGAAAGACTATCAAGCTAGATTTTGACATGCAAAAAAGAAATGGTTTTCTGAAACTCTAGATCTACTCAAGAAGAAGATCCTTTGAGCCCACAACATCTCGACTTCCTCGTCCTGACGCTCTGTTTCTGCATCGCACCGGAGCTCTGCGCAAACAAACCCCAAAACCTCATTGTATAACTAGGAAACATCGATGTGGGTACAAGTACCGGGTACAGAGCGTACCCGGTACGGCGATACGATAAACTTTAAAAACAAAGATACGGGTACGACATGATACGCAATGAAGTACAAATACTTAAAAATGTTATACGTATCAACTCGAACGCGTATCAGATACGGGAAACGCCCGAAAACGCGCGAAAACACGTTTCTGAAACTCTAGGAAATGTGTTTTAAAATTTTTTAAAAAAATTAATTCGGAATCGCGTATCCCGCAAGGGGGATACACGATTCCCGCCTGAATTTTTTTTTATTTCATTTCACGCTCATCGTATTTTAGGTTTACGCGATTCACAAGTTTCCGCGCTGCTCCATGCTTCTCCAGATCCCTCTCCCTGCACTCGATCTCTCGGTCCAGATCTCGCTCCCTGCACTCGATCTCTCGCTCCAGATCTCGCTCCCTCTCCCAGCTTTTGATCCCGCCCTACTAGTAAGCTCTTCTTCCTCCTCTTCCTCTTCTTCTTCTTCCTCTTCTTCTTCCTCCTCTTCTTCCTCCTCTTTTTCTTACTCCTCTTTTTCTTCCTCTTTTTCTTCTTCCTCTTCCTCTTCTTCTTTCTCTTCTTCCTTTTCTTATTCCTCTTCTTCTTATTCCTCCTCTTCTTCTTCCTCTTCTTCTTCCTCTTCTTCCTCTTCTTCTTTTTCTTCCTCTTCTTTTTATTATTAGTGCAAAAAAATTTTGTTCTTTGTTCCCGTAGGAAGTTATGCTCCTATGATTGATTTATATGTTTTTTTATAACATTTGTAGTCCAATTTGTTTGTGATTTGTGATAAATTCAGCAAAGCAAAGCATTTTATGTATAACTCTGAGATCATTTTGTGATGTTTTTATCAATATTTATCAATCTTAACAACCTGTCTAGCTGTCTCTATATTTTTCTTTTGATGTTGTCATTGCTAGATAATGAAAATGATGATAACTTTGTTATTGACTGCTAGTGAATAATAGATACAATTGTATGCATGTTAGTCTTCCTGTATTGGGTACTACACAAATGTATTGATTATCTATATTCATTTTTTCCTTACAATTCAAGATATGTACAATTTAATTGTCTTATTTTTATATTATTTAATACTCATATTTAAATAGCAATAATAAATTAAAAATGTTTCTCGTATCCTCATTTTTTAAAAATCGCGTTTCTCGTATCCGTTTCGTATCGTATCCCGTATCCCATTTTCGTCCCTGTGCTAAATTGATGATACGTTATTACAAATATAATATATCTTTACAATATTAAATGGGAAAAGTTGTCTTTGGTGAAACATTCTAAATTTTCAATTATGCCCTCATTTTTATATTTTAATGACTTGACATATATTATAATCCAAGGTTGCAGATGTCGGATGTGAGACTCATGTCGGTTTTGGTTTTTTATGTCGGATTGTGGGGTATATATCGGGACATTTCAAATGTCGGATTGTAATATTATAATTATATATATATATTCCATAATATTTTTCATTTATTAATAAAATTATAATTATTTTATCTAATCAAGTGTAAACTAACCAATTTATAATAAAAAAACGTTACATACTTTATATCATGTAATACAACGTCACCAAATCATATTAAACTAAAAATATAATCGTACCTTAACTTATTCCCAAAATGTGTGTGCACTGCTCCACAAAATCTGTCACTATTAGAGTAAATCTATATATTGTTTTCCTGCAATCAATGAACGAACATTTGAGTAAGAACTAAACTATATTAAAGATTAAAACATGACAAAAAAGAATTAACTTAATACAACTCACTTAAATAATATCAAGATTTTCAATCTGTTGGATAATCCTCGGAAGTGTAAATCATTAATGCATTAGAAATGTTCTCTCGGAACTCTCATCATCATCCCTCTCCTGCGTAGGCCGTTTTCCTTTTCCTTTTGTCGTATATACCTGCTTTAAAGTCAGCTTTGCACTTCTCCTAGAAGCAGAACCCACATCAACATCTATAATGTCCACAATCTGAGTCCAAGTCAACCCTTCTCCGGGAAACACTTCGTCATCATCATCATCATCTACAACATCATCAGCAGGACCTGTTAACCACTCAGCAATCTTTCCTTCATCAATATTCTTTGCAAACAATGGGTCTCGCGATGGATCAGAATATTTAGACTTTAGCTTAGAATTGAATTTCACAAATATAAGATCATTCAATCTTTGGCTTTCTAGTCTATTCCTCTTCTTGGAATGAATCTAAATATAATATACATAAACATTTAAAAATGTTATCATTTTAAGATATTTTTGAAATATCATCTTAAAATTTATATTTACAAGTAAATTATCATCTCAAAAGTGCTCCAACTCTTTTCACAACTGGAGGAGCTTGTTGTTAAATTTAAGATTCTCATGGTCATAGTTCTCAAATTTGGAGTTTTAATTCCATAGAACTTCCACAAATGAGTTTATAGAAAAATAACAAATTATTATACTAGTCAATTCAAAAAAGTAATCCAACAATTATTTGGTGAAAAATTGAGAAAGATAATATACCTGGATTGAACCCTGACAGTACTTTTTGCCTCTTTGTTATCCCCTGACCAAATAATTCTTGCTCTAGCTGATAAACTTCAACCTCAGCAGTACATTCTAGTGAGGCAGTCAATAAACTCACCCATAAACTTTGGGTCTCCATCTATCTCTTCCCCATTTGGGTAGTAGAAGAAGGGATTCAGAAAATAGCATGTTAGATATAGAGGATTGCTCATCTTAGTCTCCACTCTTCTATTTATCAACTTCCATATAGGAAGATATTTACTCTCCTTAAAGTCAAGAGCGACAGCAATCTCCTCTCTAGCCTTCATTTCACCATACAACCATCCTATTGAAGGTGTGTCTCCATCAGCTCTTCTAAGAAATTTCACCAATGGGGAAAATACAAGGAAGGGCAAGCTCAACATTCACCCAAAAAGTACCACCCAAAACTGTACTTGTTGCCTACAATTCAAGAATCAGTATAACATTAGAAACAGATCAATCATAGAATTAATATTTGAAATAAACTACTAAGATACATGTTTACCCGCATCACTACCAGATAATTTGGTAGTATTCCATCTTGTTGATGTAAACATCTCCTGCAACTGTCTCTTCTTCTCATGGAACTCTGTAACGAAAGAAATGTTGTGGCGAATCTGGTAACTCCACGGCGTACAAGATCATGGGACTACAAGTCTTTTGTAGTCTATCTAAACATGTCAAGGGAGATAGTATGACCATATATAAACACTAATAATTAACGTCTAAATGCAATAACATTTTTTATTTGCTTTAATCTTGCATTGTCCTGGAGAAGTAAATTGATAGTGTGTGCAGCACATGAAGTCCAAAAGAGTCTTGGCCTCTTCAAAGCCATCAACCTTGATGCCTACATGTTATTGGATGCATTATCTGTCACAATTTGTATAATATTCTTCTCTTTTGGGCCATTTGGGCTGGCAAACGCTTCATCCACAAAATCATAAATAAATTTTCCATCATGTGTGGATGACGATACATTTTTGGATTGCTAAAATGTCACCTCAACAATAGTGTGCACCACTATGTTCATGATGCTTCTCCCCTTTCTATCTATCCATGTATTCGTAAGAATATTGCAGCCATGCACTCTACAGGTTTGAGTGAATGCAGTTAGCATCTCCTTCGTCCATTGAACCTCCACCTTCAAGAATTTCTCTCTCATCTCATATAGGGTTGGACCCTTCATCCGTGGTCAACATAGTCCTGCAACGCTTGTTGGATGTAGCATACACAACTTTGAAAGGAATGTCTGTCTCGTATGCCCACCTAGCAATATACAAGCATGCGTCATCTCTAGATTTTTTCTTGTACTTGCTATCAATGATGGTTTGCACCATTTTGCTGCTCTCGACGCTTTGAGGTTGGACAAATTGATCCATAGGCCCTTTAATACCTACACTTGCGTAAGGCTCCTTTGTGCAGCTTCTTCTTTGTCACTATCCAATCCTCCAACAACTACCTCTTCAAAAGTTGTTTGGCAACCTTTCAGTCTTAAACTTTTTGGTTGTTTGTGCAATGTGTAAATATCCCTCAACTTTTTTTTAACATCAGCTTGTACCGTCGGGCAAGACTTAACGTTGCCACAATGGTAATCGACTGCCATAGGGATTTTTTCACAGCCACAATACCACAATGCCACAATGCCAATCAACTCCCATAATAATTTGCCACAGCCACAAGACCCACAATACCAGAATGCCAGTTGACTGTCATAGGGACTGCTGGACTTGCCATAGCCGCAATTCCACAATGTCAGCTCACTGTCATAAGGCTTTGCCACACCAACAATGTCAGAATGTCAGCTGAGATGGAAGAGAGAAATAGAGGAAGAGATATCAGAGAAGTAGAGGAAGAAGGAAGAGGGAAATTGCCAGCTGAGAAGAAGGTTACCCTATAAAAACAACCTAATTATCAGTGCCGAAGACCATGCGAAAAATTAACAAGTATAACTTAAAAAAATAAAGATAAAACTCAGTGCCGAGGGGATGAGCCACAGAAGAGGAGAGGAGAGAAGATAGATGAAATGTCGAGAACCAGTGCCGATAAAAAGACGGTTGATGATAAAGTCCAAACAACCAGAAGAACACAGCCCGGGTGCGAGAATCACTGGAGAATCACTGAACCAGAGAGCCAGGAAGAAGACGAGAACCGTCAGCCGAGAGAGTAAGAAATCGAGAGAGAGAGAGAGAGAGAGATTAGGGCCAGCCAGGCGGAAAGTGAGGAGTCGGGGCTGATGAGAATTGAGAAATAATATATTAAGAAGTATTAAGTATAAACGTATAAAGTTATAAGTTATAATTATATAACTAATTAAATATTAACTTATTAAGTAATAATAAGTATTAAGTAAATCAAGTTTTAATATTTAATAATATAAAAGCATTTAAAAACGTCGCAACCCATTATAAGCCGCCATAACCTGCAATAATGGGTCGACATGTCGGCCGCGGTTCTGGAAAACGCAAAAAATAGCATTTGCAGCGGTAACGTTGCGATTCCCCTAAAGAAATGACACGTCGGCCGACATGTCGGACATGTTAGCCGCAATCTACAAGCTTGTTATAATCTATTTAAAAAAAATTAAAATGCAATCTCCATTCAAGTAATTGCACTATCCCAAAATTAAAAGTAATACTGAAAACATATTAAAATCCAAAAAGTTTTTTGTAGAGCTCCTACACCTACTTTAGTAGGTTGTCATTAGGCATGTCAGCAGTCAATTCAAGGAAGGTTGTCATTAGGCATATCAACGGTATTTTCGAGGAGTTGCCATTAAACCAATCAAGTTTATTACAGTTGATTTATTGATATTGTATTAATTTGAAGTTGCATTAAATAAGTGATAGGGGCGGAATCCCGAACCTATCACGGCCGAGGTACTGTCGCGAATGGCCGTAGAGGCAAAGGACCCGTATCCGTCACTCGTGTGTATGGCAACTCCTCAATCTTTTTTTCTTCTTTTTCATTGTTGGAGATCAACATCTTCAATCTTCGGTTAGTCTAGTGACAAGTTAGCCGTTTTGTTAATAACTTGTGTCGTATCAACACGTTCAATACACGTACTTGTAATAGAAATTTACCGGTACCAGAAATATACTCGGTACAGATACACAACTTAATTGGACGTACCAACACTTCCTAGCATAGATCCAACTTTTGTTTACTCTAGAAAAACATACTCCTATCACAATGTGCAAAATGATGTGCAAGTCCAAGTGTGTCCGCATAGGTGTATCCGTCGAGTACGTACCGGTACCAGATATGTATCTGGTACGGGTACGCTGCCTTTGGGGAAGTATTCGTGCTTCATAGTTGTATAATGTTTCGTTAAAAAACCCAGTACCCACATAATTCCATTGAAAAAGTAAACCGAGCAGAAGGCGGGAAACAAAATTTCCCTAAATTTTTATGGAGAAATTTTTGCAGTGTTTTTTGATAAAAGCGGCAAATAGTTTATATTTTGCGGTGTTTTTAATAAAAAAATGTCGCTAAATACTATAAACTATATTGACGGCGTTTTCTAGTAAAAACGCCGCCAAAGAAAAAACATATTGCGGCGCTTTCAAAAACAACGCAAAAAGGCCCCGCTATATTCCTATTTTATTGTAGTGTAATTAGCAAGGGGATGACACGAGCTTTTTTGGTCTGGGTCCCGGACCCAGGTTTTTCTAGGGCCGGGACATGCCAAGGATACCTATTTGCACTACAGCGGGACATCTCCGGGACATCTCAGGTGTGCGAACAGTAAAAAGTCCGACATGCATCTTTGTGTGTGGGCCAGGGGTGCCTTACGTGGTGGCTAATGAGTGGTCCCAGACGGTCCTATACTCAGGCCTAGAAATTTAGCCTATCAAATGATGGGTGTCATCATGATTAATTTGTGTAGAAAAATACACAAATTATACGTATATAATACGTAATTAATGAATAAAAACATGTAAAAACACACAAATATTAGTATCAAATTACCGTGATGTCGAATTATACATAATTAATGATTATGCTATCATAATAAAATACATTATTCATGATTCAATAATATCAAATTCCAGCAGATTGATAACGAATGGAACAAGGGTCTGGATGTATTCTACCAAAATATGTTAAATTGCTAATTAAAATTAGAAAATATGCCCCACCATGGGTGGGAAAAACATGATAATTTTTTTAAAAAAATTGTGCTCAAGTTTAAGCCAAATCCTAATTCCGCCACTGCTGGTGCTTCATAGGGCTTTGTTCTCTCTTTTCTAACCATACAATGAAACTTATCTTGTTTGTGTCAAGATAATACCAACATGTTAATTCATGTAAATTTCATGTGTGATTGCTTACTTAGGCTATATTTGGTTCGGCGGTGGCGGGTGCAGCCGATGGGTCGAAACGGGACTTTGGAACCGGAGGGGGAGAGGCGGGAGTCGAAACGGAGCGGATCGGGTCCGTTTCCTCCTTGTTGCACGGAGCAAACGCCGCCGGCGCCCGTTTGTTTACCTGTCCGGCGGCGTTCGCTCCAAACGGAGGCGGCGAAACGCCAAACCAAACGAAGCCTTAGAAATATCAGGTGGTGTATATTGCAAATTGTGGGTGTGCGTATAAGTGTGGAGGCAAAATATGAACATGTGGTTCACAGATGCTTGTGCAGATCAATGATCTCATGGATGATATGAAAATATGATTTAAGACTTACTGAAGTAGACGTTTTCAGATACTGAAGGCAAGTGATGCAGTAATGAGGATACTGAAGTGTTTAATATGATTTGCATCCTTAAATATGATAGCTTTTTGGAAATTCAAGAGTTGAAAATCCTTGCACTTGAGAAAACCGCAAGAAATCAATAATAAAGCAATGAAAAGATCAATAAGGTACAAGATCCACCACCAAAGATAATAAGGCAATGACAACCATTCCTTAGAATAAGAATTGATTGCTCACCACACTTCAAGAACAAACCATAAAAATAAGAACCAAAGAAGTTCTCACGGAAGCAATAGTTTGCACAAAACTCTTTCATGTCGGCGCTTGAGGAGCTCTTGACTATATAATATGTATCAATCAAAATTATTAAACCAAGATACCGTTAAAAGTAAACTGTTACGTGTCGCATTTTAGGAGTCTTTTATTGAGAGTCTTTATGTTTTTTAATTATGATTCTTTATGTTATAAGTCATTAGGAGTTGTTAATGTCTTTTAGTCTTGCGGGTCTTTTAGTGCTTTTGGGCATTTTTTTTGTATTAGTTTATTTGCTCTTATGCCATTGTAATCAGTGGGAACACAATGGAGGAAAAAAGTCTTCAACGACATCGATGAATCAATGGACGTGGAGAGAGGACTCCTATAGTACTAAAGTGGGACGAAAAACTGTAAACTCTAACACAAGTGGTTACCTTTTCATCTGAGAATACATTAGACAAAGTGATAACTAGAATATTTACTTATTATAGTTCTTTTTATTTCTTTAACATTTTTAGATGTTTAAATGCTTTCTGAGAATTTTCTATATCCATTTGGCTATATTATATTTATGTATGCTGTAACAAAAGTACAGATCTTACTTCTATGTTCTTTTTTCAAGTGGTAAGTTGAAGTGTTTTCCCTCTTACTACTTTGTGTTGTTATAAGAAAGCAATTGAGTGCACATGGGGGCATATAACCATAATTGTTTTCTTCTCAATGGTCTAGTTTTAAAGATGCATATTTATGTATGCATGTTTCATGTAGTATTTATTCAATGTTTCATATTCATATTGCTACTTTTTTTCTTATATGCATCTTTAATCATGGTAACTTTATGTAAAAACATGTGCAGGAAGCGCCGAAGCACTCACATCCTCTATTAAAATTGATGAAGTTTCGGTTGGTAGCATTGTTAAAGGTTATGTAGTAAAGGTTGACACGGAATGGGTGAAAGTGTCACTATCTCGAAATATTATGGCCCATCTTTTTATTCTCGATACGTCATCTGAGCCTGACGAGCTCAATGAATTTCATAAAAGATTTAGTATTGGACAGGCTGTCACGGGGCTTGTTATAAGTGTAAACAAAGAGAAAAAAGTGGTGCGTTTGTCATCACGTTTACCTTCATCTATTTCCAAAAATTCGTTTGAGCATAAAGCCGCAGATAATGATAATAAGGATAAGGATTTTGTAGCTTCTAATAACATTGATATGGAACATATAATGAATGGTGATGTTATTGGTGGTAGAATAAAAAAGACACTTCCAAATGTTGGAGGAATACTTGTGCAAATTGGGCCCCATCTTTTTGGCAAGGTTCATTATACTGAAATTGCTGATTCTTGGATAGCTGATCCTTCTTCTTGTTATCAAGAATCTCAATTTGTGAGATGCAAGGTTTTGGAAATTAGTCGATCTTCCTCCGGATTCATCCATGCTGATTTGTCGTTACGTTCTTCGTTGACGAGTACACCTGAACTTGTAAAAGACAAGTAAGCTGCATGATTTTCAATTTTTATCATTTGTTAATTGATTATATATCACGTTTTTATAATTATGTAGTTGATTGAAATGGCATTTTTGGGATTTTTTTTCTTTAAAATGAATTCTTTATTAAATAAAGAATTTTTTAAAAATTAGTTTCTTTGTGTTTATATGGCAATATATAGTGGGATAAAGGCTTGAGTGTTGTTGTTGTATGTTTCTTTGTGTTTATATGGCAATATATACTTAGAATAAATTAGTTGTAGGTCTATCCCATCAGAAAATGGAATTGGATGACGTTTCAGGATTATGTAAGCTTGGGGCCTGCATATTATCATTTCCCACATACGATGATATTTTTTGCAGTATCTCTAGTGCAGTAGTGCCCATTGACATTAAGATTCTTTTATTTTGTTTCATCGAAATTTATTTCTGATCCTTGTAGTGTCCTTACCATTAAATCTGTTTTATTATTGTTCTTCCTGTCTTCCAACTCAGCATCTTTGTGTTTATACTAATAAAACGTCATTTATCATTACTTAAGTTTCAGCTTGCCTTTTTCTAGGCCTAGTGATCTTGAATTTAGCAACAATACGGGCATCTTTAATGTGCATTCAATTTTTTCTTCATTTTATATCCGCAGGAGCATCAAGTGTTCATTGTGTAAACATGCTGGTTCATATGTGTTCATATGCATAGTTAAAAACGGATTTTGCGCTTTCACTTTTTTACGCGATAATACTATATTTTGATAACTTGTTTTTTCTGGATCTATATTTGCTTGGTTCTGCCTTTTTAAGTGTTGGACAGCCTTGTAATTTTTATTTTTTCATTAAAGGGATCCATCAAACCAAAGATTTGAGAAGATCGAGGAAGTTTGCCCGAACATGGAAGTACATGTAAGTCTTCTTTTTTCTCATGCGCCTCTTTTTACTATATTTAAGGTCTTTATAGTGTCCATTTACCTTAGTTTTTGGTATTTGTTGTCTTTGTATCCATAAATTTTTTAGATCTAGAATGTACATCTGAAATGCTTGATTTTCTCTAAATTTCCATCATCTTTCCAATGCAGTGATTGCCCATAATGATGAGTTCCTTGGAATCAATCACCTTAACATTCTCAATTTTGGAGGACGTGAATAATAATAAATTCTGTTCAAGTACAAGGCATGGTCCGCCACCATCAGCGTGATCCTTTGTGGCCTCAATGTATGGGGTCACATTGACGGCACTGAGCCTTCTCCGCCCCCATCGACTGTCAGTCTTGCGGACTCTTCTTCTATTGTCAACACGGCTACTTCCTCCCAACGTTCTGATTGGGCGAGGCAGCACTCGGACGACTCAGTCCTGCGAGCTCCCTATTTGTATGACCGTCTACGAGCAACCTACAACCAAGGTGATGTCTTATCTCTTGCGTCGTCTCTACCTGTCATCTTTCCAGGCCATGCACTACTTATTCCAGACCCTTGGTGTCTGCTACCAACGTAGTCAGTCTGTACAGACTTTCTTTGCTGAGCTTATGGACCTCTGGCGTCAGTGCGATTAGATGACTCCTCTCCCCTGCGCTACTTGCTCTCAGTTTGTTGCTACATCCCAGAATCGCGACTTCCAGTGTATGTATTAGTTTCTTATGTGCTTATTCCCCGAGTTTGGGCCTGTTCGAGCACGCATCGAGATCCTCCGTCGTCTCTTAGTGATACCTTGGCATTGGTGATCGTTGAGGAGACTCGTCTCTACTCCTGAACACTGCTACTACTTCTGGTGTGATGTCTCATGCTATTCTGGCTGCTCCCTAGCTCCACTGCAGTCTTCTTTTGTGAGTGCTCCATTGTTGTCTTTGTCTGGTTATATTGCTCTGGTCCGCCCTATTCCTCGCCCTCCTCTGGTGCCTTCTGCAGCTCAGTCTGGTGCACCTCGTCGCCCACCTGTCCGCTACCACTATTATCATTGTCTTGGTCATGTCAAAGCTGAGTGTCGCAAGTTTCAGAAGGCTCAGCAGTCTGGTTAGCTGCGTGCTTATGGTGCACCTTCCGCTCACTTTTCTGCTCCGACGTAGTCTCTCTTTGTATCTGAGCTTGCCCAGTTGATTGCCCAGCATCTCTCCCAGGCTTCAGTGGCTCGCTCGTCTACCTCCATACTTCCACTGTATGTTTTTGATTCCTCTGCCTATCAGTCGACTGCCTCCGCCCCTGTAGGTATCTCTCCCTCTGACGGGTTGCTTAACTCTGAAGCCTCCTTTCACATGACCTATGATGTTACCCACCACTTGCCCTGTCAACCTCTCCTCTTACCTTAGTATCATTGTAGCAGATGACAACATTCTCCCATCACTAGCCGTGGCCTCTTTCATACCAGCGATTTGCATGTTCCTGATGTTGTACGCATACCCAATTTATCCATGAACCTTATATATGTCAGTCTACTCACTTCTCACAGTTGTCTTGTTATTTTTGATGTGTTTGTGTGTCGTGTGTAGGATCGTCTGACAGGAACACTCCTTGGAGTTGGCCGTCTCCGTAGCGGTGTGTACGTTCTTGATCGTCTCCATCTTCCATCCACTCCATCGTCTCTGATGGCTTCTACCTTTTGTCTTCCTTTGGTGGGCTTCTCTAAGTGGCATCACCGTCTTGCTCATCCCAGTGGTTCGCGTCTTGTGTCTCTCATCAGTCATGGTTGTCGTGGTCGTATTTCTGTTGATCGGTCTCACCCTTTTACATGTTGTAAGCTTGATAAACAGCTACAACTTTCCTATCAGTCTAGGTCTCAGCGTCCTTTTGATTTAGTTCTTTCTGATGCATAGTGTCCCACACCTTTTATATCAAAGGGCGAACACCGGTACTATGTTCTATTTGTTGATGATTATTTTTGTTATTGTTGGGTCTTCTTTATGCATTCTCATTCTGAATTCTTTTAGATTTATGTTACTTTTTCTATTATGGTGTGCACTCAGTTTTCTTTTTCATGCGTGTTTTTCTTTCTGAATCAGAGAGGAATACCTTTATCATGCCTTTCGTGATCTGCTAGCTACCCACGACACTCTCCCTCAGCTTGCCTTTCCTGGTGCTCACGCTCAGAATGACACCGTTGAAAAGAAGCATCGCCACATTATTGAAACAACTCACATCCTCCTCATCTCCTCCCTCGTTCCTCCTCATTTTTGAGTTGAGGCTGTTTTCACTATTGTCTATCTTATTAATCTTCAGGGTCAGAGTCCTGGTGAGTGTTTGTACTCTCGACTTCCCCCCCCCCCCCGTTACACCATCTTCGTGTTTTTTGTTATCGGTGTTATGTTTTACTCCCTCCACGTGACCATACCAAGCTCTCTACTCGATTTGTTCCCTGTGTCTTTCCTGGATACAATCCTGAGCATAAGGGTTATTGTTGTTTTGACCCTGTTGCACGTCGACTCTGCATCTCACATGATTTCACCTTTGACGAGTCTCACCCTTTCTTTGTGTCATCTACCTCCGCGATCTCGCACTCATCTGTTACTCTCTCTGATGTACAGTTTGTCACCCTTCCCATCTCACCGCCTAATGCCTCCTCTCCTCCAGTATGTTCTCCTCCTCTCCCCTTACTGCAGTCTACACCAGCTCCTACCTCTCCAATCTCACCTCCTCACTCCTCCCCTTTGCCACCCACTCCCCCCTTTGACGACCTCGTTGTCCCCCTTCCATATCACTACACTTGTCTTCCCCCTCCTGTTCCCGTGCCTCCAGTGCCCCCAAACTTAGTATTTGTCTCCTTCATCACTTAGTTATTAAAGGCGCAAGACGCACCAAGGGGCTAAGGGGTCTTGGAGCATAGGAGCAAGGCTAAAGGCATAGGCGTGCGTCTTACGAAGGCAAGACACAACCACATCCATTTTGAATAATCAGCTTCATACATTACTTCAGCTTCTTGATCAAATTCTTCATCTTGTATACTAATTAATCATTCATTACTATCGTTTATATCTCTTAAAAAATAGAATCAATGTGGTCACTTATATCATATCTAAGGCTCAACGCATAATTATTTTTCATAAACACTAAATCAATAAAAAATTATTGAGTTTTTGCATTATTTTTTCTTAATTTTTGAAGAAAAAAATTTACAACAAAAAATTTACTCAGACGCGCCTTTTATGTTTTAAAGGCGCAAATAAGACGCAAATCTCTGAGCCTATTGAGTCTATAGTCTTTGTTAACATAGCTCCAACGAGTGTCCTTTGGATGATCCTCCATGTGCGTCATTACCATTTTGTGAGAAACATCCTCCCGACCTCCTTAGCCTTTCTACACTACCGCTGGACCTGCCTACTCTTCCTATAACTGTTTGTGGTACTCCAGAGCCGAATTCCTATCGTGAGGTTGCCCAGATACCTTGGTGGCAGGCTGTCATATTTGCTGAGTTGGAGGCATTCGAGCACGCTCGTACCTGGGAGTTTGTCCCTCTTCCACCCAGTGATGTGCTTATTACTTGTAAGTGGGTCTTCAAGGTCATGACTCGCTCGGATGGTTTTGTGGAGAGGTACAAAGCTTGGCTTGTGGCTCGTGGTTTTCTGCAGAAGCAGGGACGAGACTATGACGAGACCTTAGCTCCGGTCGCCCACATGACTATTGTTCGTACTCTTATTGTTGCAGTCGTTCGTCGCTGGTCTCTGTTCTAGCTCGAGGTGAAGTATGTCTTTCTTCACAGCGACCTTCAGCAGGAGATGTAAATGCTTCCTCCTCTCGGTCTCGTCTCTCTTCTAGGCCTTGTATGTCTTTTACAAGCGAGCTCTTTATGGGCTCAAGCAGGCACCCCGCACGTGGTTTGCACTTTTCAGCTCAGCCACTACAGTCGTTAGTTTTCAGCCGAGTCCACATGTTCTAGTCTGTTTATTGCACCCTCTCGTGGTCAAACTCTTCTGTTACTTTATGTGGATGATATGATTATTACTTGATATGATCATTCTCATGTGGCCTTCGTTAAGCATCACCTTCAGCAATAGTGTCTGATGACTAACCTTGGATAACTGAGCTACTTCTTGGGCCATGAGGTCATCTCTACAGACCGTGGTTTTTAACTCTCTCAGCGGTGTTAATGCATTACACATCATATCTTTTAGCTCGGGTTGCTCTCTCTGACTCTCGCACCGCGGTTACCCTTATGGAGCATCACTTTCAGCTACGTGTGGATGATGAGTTCTGCTTTCTAATCCTGCTCGCTATTGTCATCTTGTCGGAAGTCTCGTGTACCTCACTATTATTCGGCCTGACAATTCCCACAATGTTCATGTGTTGAGAAAGTTTGTTGATGCGCCTACCTTTGTGCATTATGGTTACCTACTGCGGCCCTTACGCTATCTCCAGTCGATGTCTTCATGTGGTCTCTTCTCTAGCTGTAATTCTCTGCAACTCCGTGCTTACTCTGATGCTTCATGGGCCAATGATCCTGTTGATCATTCGATTTGTCATTGGTTTTTGTCTGTTCTTGGGTTTTTAACTTATTGCATGGAAGTTCAAGAAACAAACTAGTTTTTCTCATTCCAGCACTGAGGCTGAGCTTCGGGCCATGTCTACCACCGCTGAGGACATTATTTGACTCTGCTAGCTTCTTGAGAACCATGGCATCTCTTCTCCTGATCTCACTTCACTCCACTAAGATAACACTTGTGCCAAAATGCTATTGCTAACAGTATTCCAAATCCATAACATATAAATTTAGCTATTGGCACACCTAAAAATAAAACTAAAACATTATTAAGCAAACTCAACCAATAAAATGAAAAGGAAAATACGCGAAAAAATCTCGAAAAATTTGTACTGCCTTTTGTTATTCATCATCGGGGAGAAATAACATTTGTTTTTAAAATTGCGTCACGTTATTTTTAGGTCGTCACAGTGAATGTGAAACTTTACTGTGAATAGAAGAATCTTAAATAAGTACCTTTTGAACTACTGATCTAATCATTGGAGTAGATTTGTTGTTGAACCGGTTATTAAGAGAAAGGTGAGTTGGCTGTTTTGATTTGAACTTGAACTAAATCCGAAGCCTAAATTAAATTGGATAAAATCTATCCTCTTCAGAAGATTTATCGAAGTTAATAATAGAATCTCTGAAAATCAAGAAAGCAATTAAAATTGACTCAATTTCATTCAGAATTGTTTTGGTGAACTTGTATAGTACACACTCTTTGGCTCTGCACATCTATTTTGGAATTAGAATTCTCTTTTCAATTTTATGTTGAAAGTAATAAATAGTCCTTTTCACGCACAAAATTAGCAATACAGTAACTGCATTTGATTTTGAAAATTGGACGAGTATTTCACCTTGTTTGTCCATTTTTCAAAAATACTCCATGCACCATCTTCTCTTTTTGAGGAATAAATATTTTCAGATTCACATCAACTAGATGTGCTAAAATTGAGCTTGTTTATGATGTCTTTTTACTTCCACTTGCGTCTTTCAAATCTAAAGACATGACAAGCTTTTTGTGTTCACTTGATTAGTAAACTATATGGATTTTTAAGTGGTCCAAATAGTTTTATGGATGATAACTTAGTGTCATTTTTATTGTTGAGTTGCCAGTGTCTAGATAGCAACCATTTTGATCGCTAGAACATACATAATAATAACTAAATGTGCGAGCATTGTAATCTATATAAATCATAGGTTGCAACAATCTCTAGATAACGCTGTAATCTATATAACTTTTTGTTAATACAAGGAACCAAACAGCTCATTTGGCTTTTTCCTGTCTCTCTATGGCTCCATGCTGTCTTTCTCGGACGGTTTTAATCTGTGGTTTCCCTTATATTTACTTCAATTTGTCATTTTGCTAATATGTAATAGTTCTTGCATGTATAAATTGTTTTTTCATTTGTTGTTGCTTTGGTTTAATCCATTGAAACTGGGCCATTTCAAATGTGCAGGGGTATGTTAAGAATGTTACATCCAGAGGATGCTTTATTATGCTTTCACGGAAGCTAGATGCCCGAATTCTCGTGGCAAATTTGTCAGATGGGTTTGTAGAAAATCCTGATAAGGAATTTCCTGTTGGAAAAGCAGTACATGGAAGGTAAAACTCACTTTTAAATTTTTTGAATAAGTTGTTTCCTAAAGAATTTTTGTAAACATAGAATGTTGCAGGGTGCTTTCTGTGGAACTTTCCTCAAAGAGAGTGGATGTAACTTTGAAGGAAAATATTGATAGTCAATTACCCAAACCTGATGCTTGTAGCTTTTCAAGTGTACATGTTGGAAGTGTGGTTTCTGGGCATATTAGACGTGTGGAATCATTTGGTTTGTTTATAGCCATTGATGGAACGAACCTGGTATATTATTTTTTTCTTTCACATCCATATTCAAAATTATAAATTAGGCATTCTAATAAAACTTTTTTTTTCAGGTTGGTCTATGTCATATTTCAGAACTTTCCGATGATGATATTGATCATATTGAAACAAAATATAGAGCAAGTGAACGAGTTGTGGCAAAGATTTTAAAGGTTAGCAGTTAGCTCTTTATTATTAGCATTTTGGAATATTCTCTATAGCTCTTATTTTTCTCACTTCTTATATTATTCACTAATAAGATAATGACTATTTCAACTTCAACCATATTAATTTAAGGGGATTGTGAATGAAATCTCTCTCGTTCTACCTCCCATTTTATTTATGGAGGAGAGTTGTTTCTCTTCATGCAATTAAGTTAAAACATGTGGCATTCAAAATTTTAATAATTTTTAACATATTTTGATCATCAATCAATTGCATTATAATTCTCTTGATGGATAAATCTAATTGATCATCAATTCACTACTTCATTTTTTTCATCATTATATCTGCATATCATTTATTGTATCCTAACTAGGAGTCATGCATAAAAGTACGTAATCAATTGAATTTCGCCTTTTATCATTCAACAAATTTTTTCTTTCACCTCTTTCTCCATATCACCCTCATAAGACATTTTTTTTACCATATTCAGGTGTATTCGGTAGTATCTGAAAGCATCCATGAGTATTCAAAAAATTTTATCTAAAATTAAAAGAAAAATTTTTTGAGATCTTCAGGGACGAGTTTTTGAGAGTTTCTGGGAAGTTGCTGACTCTGAAATGTTTCGGTTACGACACGTAAGGTCGTTGTAGGTATCCTTCCTTTATAGTTGTTAAAGCCCAAGACTAAAAAATCACATAGGGGACCATAATATTTTTCTTCCTTATATTTAGTTCCACATCTCCAAATGTACATTCTTCTTCCTCCACTACTCTATATAAAGAGGGGAACTCCTATGTAATAATTTTGAATTTTTGGAATAATATTATTTAATATTTCAAATTCTCACATGGAATCAGAGCATTGTAGTTCTTATTTCATATTTTCTCGTTAACCATTTACCTTTTTCAACCCATCAAAGTATAACCCCTTTCTCTTTTATCTATCCAAACAGTACACATTTTCCCCTCACCACGCATGTGTTTGTTTATATTGCGTATGTCCACACACTTGCATCTGATCATGATAAGCTCCATTCTCATGCCACCAAATATATATTTGTGAGGTACTCTCCAACTCAAAAGGTCTATCGTTATTATGACTCTATCTCCAAATGTCAATATGTTTCTGCTGATGTCACCTTTTTTCAATTACCGCCTTATTTTTCCACGGACGGCAAAACTCTTACGCTCGAAAACTCTTCTCAATACAACCTTTTCTCCCCCACCTCTGTTTCATCATTCTTTATAATTCTTGCTCCTTTCCCAATTATCCCATAACCTGACACCAACTCATGCACGTGTCCCTCCAATTTCACCCTTTTCATTTCATTATCGTTGACGTCCTTCCCCACCTGTCCTCGCTCCTTCCACTCCAGATTCCTCGATGACAGTTCCTAGGACAGTGCTCTCCTCTTCAGAAGGTTCCCACATTTCAGTAAACTAGAACCTGAATCTTCTCATTACATTGCGCAAAAGGGTAAGTGGAAGAACACAACATCCTCTTACTAATGTTGTTATGCCAATCTCAGTCCTTCATGCAGCAAGTTTGCATGGGCACTCTACCACCAACGTTCCTACTACATATGAGGAAGCTCTTTGTATACCTTGCTAGAAAGCGGTCATGGATGAGGAAATCTTTGCTTTAACATTCCGGGGGTATTTGAACTCTTGTCCCTACCTCATCTGAGGGAGGTATGTCGCCGGGTATTGATCGATACAAGGCTTGTCTAGTTGCCAATGGGTTCGCCCAGACATATGGTGTTGATTTATTGGACACCTCTCTGGTTCGTAACAATACTATCTGGGTTCTTTTCTCCATTATTATTTACCGGAATTGGCAAATGTCTCAATTTCATGTAAAAAATGTCTTACTATATGGTAACTTACAAAAAGAAATCTATATGGAGCAACCTTCTGGTTATGTTGCTTAGTGGGAATTTCAAGTATGCAAGCTTCAGAAGGTCGTCTACTATCTCAAACAAATCCCTTGCGCATGGTTTGACAAATTTAGCCAGATCGTCTCTACGATTGGTTTTCCCAGAAACATCTTTGATCACTCTCTTTACACGGAAAGACACATGGTCTGATTTTCGCCGTCTATGTTATATGGACCCTCCAAGGTTACTTCCTGGGAATTGAAATCCTGAGACGCAATAACTCCATCGTTCTCTCCCGACGCAGGCATGTCTTAGATCTACTCAGTGAAGTTGGAATCCTTGAAACAAAACATGCTCGAAATCCTATGTTTATTGGCACTGACAGACTTTGGGATGAGACACCCCCTCTCTTGGAGGATATTACTCGATACAAGCTTCTGGTTTGTAAACTCATTTATCTGACATCTCTTATGTCGTTGGAAGTGTCAGCCAATTCATGTAAGCTTCCTAGAGAGTGTCATTTGTAAGTTGCTTTAAATACATTAGAGAGTGTCATCTTCAAAAAAGGATTGTTGTTTCAAAGAAACAATCATTTACTCATTAAACCATACTTTGATGCAAGCTATGCAAATGATAAAGGAGATCGAAAGTTCACTTCTGGATTCTGCACATATGTTGGAGGAAATTTGGTCACATGGAAAAGCAAGAAACAAGCAGTAGTGTCCATATCAAGTGTCAAAGATGGATACAAAAGTATGCCTCAGACTGCTTGTGAGTTGAAGTGGTTGAAAACACCTCCAAATTACTTGGAAGAAATCCACAATTATCCCCTACCAATATTTTATGATAATAAAGATGTTATCTGCATACCTAAAAATTCAATGTTTCATCAAAGAGCAAAACATATTAAAGTTGATTGTGTCACTTCATCAGACAAGAAATTATCAAAAAACAAATACGCGCTATGTTTGTACCTTCAAAATCCGTGTGACGTCTTCACCAAGCAGTTTCTTCCTCTTTTTTGGATATTTGTGTCGAGTTGAGAATGATCGATATATATGCTTCAGCTTATCCCCATTGTATTTTTTCCTCCTTTTATTTTGTCTCAAATCTCCAAATATGCATTCTTCTTCCTCCACTGTATATAAAAAGGGGAGCTCTCATGTAATAATTTAGAATATTTGGAATAATATTATTTAACATTTTAAATTCTCACAATAGCTAAAAGTGATTAAGAGTTCTATTTCTCTCTCTTTTCTACATCTTCTTTGTAAGTTATACTTGCACTTCATCTGTTAATACAAAAGGAGAGTTTTTGTCTTCAATTTTTTTACTGTTTTCCCCCTCTCAATTATGCAATTATTTTTGTCCCTATGACAGAACAATCGTGTCTAATGTGTATTCTAAAATTACTCTTACTCGTGTCGGTATGAGCACTCTGTTTCTTGATTGGGTCGGAGCCTTAGATCGTTACTACTAGAAAAGTCACTAAAACTACGAACGTCTACCACCCAACGTGCAAAAGAGTGATGGCCAGTGAAATTGTAGGGGAGAACATATGCCTCTTCAATGTGATGCGGGGACAGGAGTCCACCTGCCCCGCCACCTTGGCATCACCACCAAGGGGCCCACCTGGAGTCAGCACCAGGCGGCTTTATCAGGCCCGCGGGCCATACACCCCAACCAGCTCTCCGCCACGGCATCAGCACCGCGCGGTAGGTTGTTGAGGCCAGGGCTCGATCCCCTGACCTCCTAGATAAGAGGCCCTCAAGCAACCTCTCATCACCAACTGATCTGCACTTTTATGATGCGGGGACAGGAGTCCACCTGCCCCGCCACCTTGGCATCACCACCAAGGGGCCCACTGGAGTCAGCACCAGGCGGCTTTATCAGGCCCGCGGGCCATACACCCCAACCAGCTCTCCGCCACGGCATCAGCACCGCGCGGTAGGTTGTTGAGGCCAGGGCTCGATCCCCTGACCTCCTAGATAAGAGGCCCTCAAGCAACCTCTCATCACCAACTGATCGCGGATCAGTTGGTGATGAGAGGTTGCTTGAGGGCCTCTTATCTAGGAGGTCAGATCGAGCCCTGGCCTCAACAACCTACCGCGCGGTGCTGATGCCGTGGCGGAGAGCTGGTTGGGGTGTATGGCCCGCGGGCCTGATAAAGCCGCCTGGTGCTGACTCCAGGTGGGCCCCTTGGTGGTGATGCCAAGGTGGCGGGGCAGGTGGACTCCTGTTCAATGTCTGCTTCTTCGACTGAAAATGTTGGGGAGAACATAATAAGAACTTTATAAGGGGATGATAACTTCTATGATTACTGGTGATTTGGAAGTCACGCTGATTCTTGCATTGTTCTTATTAATTGCGTCAGCATGAAGTTTGACGAGAAAGCCGTGTCTATCTGCAGTCTTATGCTTTTTTACTCTCTTGACTAAGAACACAAGCAACTCGGTCATACTCTCTGATATTTGTGAGTTTAGCTTATGGGAGTATCTCTAATTAGTTTTGCAAGTTTTAAGGGGCTGATTTATCTTTGTATCGGTCCTGTCGTTCGCATTTTTATATTCTGAGCATTCATATTCAAGAGAAGATTGAGTAAAATAATTATCTCTTTCAACAAAAATATCTTAATTATGCAACATGATTTACTAAACATGCATCCTTAAGTCCCAAGCAAGCCACACCATTTCCATCTTTCCACTTACAATTAGAGAAAGGGTAAAGTACCTTTAGTGCCCATTACATGTTGCACGTATGATTCATGCCTTTTATTTAAATTTTATGTGCCTTTATGATATAGGAGGCATTATGTCGTTATTGTCATTTTATATCATTATGTAGCTCTATAAATATACCCTTGGTGTCATGAATGAAGATATCAAAGAAGTTATTTTGGAGTTCCTCTTATTCAAGTTCTCTTAGTATTAGGGCAACGGATTTTGTAGCTCTCCCTCGAGTACCCCAGCTCTGGTAGCCACAATATGACTGTGTTTATCTTCGCCTCCGCCTTCGGCCCACCAATAGTCAATGTGCACTGCCCTCTAGGGTTGAGACCATCAACTCCACCGGCTTCTCAACCCCGCTCGTGAAATCTCACAAGAAGGTTCATAATATTTAGTATCTGGCATTCAATCCCTCTCCACACTCTTCTTGTAACACAAGTATGAACGTTATAATTGATAGATTGTCCCCTTGCGGTTAGAATCTTACCGCGAGCCTTCATGCACTGCAAGAGGCATTAGTTCGGACCCTACATCTGCAGGTCCTGTCAAGCTTCCTTTCATAGTTCGTATGATTCCTCCATCCTAGGCCGCCAAACCTCAGCACCATAATGGCTTCTCAAATTCGTCATCTAAATACGATCGCATAAGCGACAAGTCTGCACGTGTTCTTCTGAGTCATCATGTCTGCTCTCTCCCACTACTGACGTCCTCATGTGCTCCTCGGACTCTTGAATAGGCGATGTTGGTTCATCTTCCTGACTATGTCATTAAAGGCGCGCTTAAAGCTCCAGGCTCAGAGGTTTTCGCCTTTGTGCACCTTATTTGCGCCTTTAGAATATAAAATGTGCGCCTGAGTGAAATTTTTGTTGTAAATTTATTTCTTCAAAAATTAAGAAAAAAATAATTCAAGAACTCAAAAATGTTTTATTGATTTAGTGTTTGTGAAAGATAATTGTGTGTTGAGGCTTAGATATGATATAAGTGACCACATTGATTCTATTTTTGAATTGATATAAACGATAGTAATGAATGATTAATTAGTAGACTAGTTGAAGAATTTGATCAAGAAGCTGAAATGATGTTTGGTGTTGATTATTTAAAATGATGTGGTTGCGTCTTGCTTTCGTCAGGCGCGCGCTTGCGCCTTGAGTCTTGCGCCTAGGCTCCAAGACCCCCTTTGCGTCTTGGTGCGCCTTGCGCCTGTAATAACTAAGCTTCCTGATGGGTCCTAGCGATTATGGTTCATCGCCCAAGCACTAATCATGTTCCACCCATGCCAAGCCCTACGCCCCTCGAGTTGAGCATCTTCATTATCAGCTCTTCTGATCCCTTCAAGCCCAGCACAGGTTTCCTTTTCTTCTCCGATCTAGCCCTGCTCTGATGAAGTCCTTTATTATTTAATTGATTCGTTTTGTATTTGATGAATTAATTGATTACTTAATTCATTCAACATAGAGGCAAGTTCTGGTGCGAATCATGATATCCTTGAATGCTTAGGTAGGTTTGCAAGGAATTCATGGCATCTGCAACCACGCAAACTGTTCTTGCACAACTTTCTGCTATGCTTGACGATCCCTCGGTGTTTGGCCCAATCAGGGATCGGATAAGGAACGGGACCCGATCCAACCTAACAACGAAGAACCCCCACAAATCTCTGCATGTTCCGCCAAACCACCATCGACCCCTATTGTTTTTCATCCAACAACTACAACTACCCTGCACCATTTGGCCACTTCAACCCAGCAGGTCAATCCTCCACCATCAACCCCAGTTGTTCCACAACAAGCACCTCCGCCACTTAGTCTGACAATTCAACTACAAGTCATTAAACCTCCGACCTTGGTGGTTCTCCAATGGAAACTGATGCAGTGGTAAGGCCAACTCGGGGTGGACGCTCTAAATGCAGCCCTGAATGCGATGAGGTGGAATGCAAGTGCAAAAATGGTCCGCTCCAAAAATTACAGCAAATAATTAATTATTATAAGGTTAACAGCAGGGACACGTGCAGTCACAATTAATTTATTAAATGAGAACAAACTATCAAATTTGCAAACGATAGATGTGCAAATAATTTTAAGCGTTCACAGAATATATCCCGCAAGTTGCACCACAGTTGAACTAATAACACATTAAACAGATATCCACTACAAGTACAGGTGCCAAATAAACAATAACAAAAGATAAGACTATATACCACAATTTACGCGTGCAGGACGGAGATAATAGCGGGTGTAGAGGGCATCCAAGGTTGCGGCAACGAGAGGAATACACCGGGAGTGGGGTCGGGACTGCTGGAGGCTTGGTATGAATTTGTAGTGGTTGTTAGAGGAGGTGGAGGTTGGCTGATTGGTAACTAGGGGGGAGTGAGGTTAATAGTGGCGGTGGGCAGTCTGGGATTTGGGGATTACACAGAGAGGTTAGGTATAGCGAAGTGGGGAAGGCCGACGTGGTGCTGGGTGGTGAAGGGAAGGGGGGCCGGCGGGACTAGGGTTGGAAGAGACAATCAAGGCTAACGGGAGAATGGCGGTCCGGGTTGGCGACCGAAAGATTGGGAGTTTGGTTGGCGCTGGGAAGGAGGAGGCTGACGGGATATGGTTGCTGGCGGAGACAGGACCGGCTGGAGTGAGTGGCTCTGGGAAACAGGCGATGGAGGAGTTGCGGCTTCTTGAGGAGACGGTGAGAAGCAGTTGTAGGCGGCGGTGGCTGGATGGAGGAGGAGCGAAGGGGAGGCGGGTCTGTACCGACGTCGCACCGGCGCAGGGGTCTCAGAGTCGCACCGAGAGGATGGACCGAGCGATTTCAGAAATGAGAAACCCACGATGCCCTCATCCGTGAACCGCTGCCCATATATATAACCCTAAAATAAAACCGCAAGCATAACCACATAATCCACAAAAACATCCGAATCGGACGGCTCATACTGTTTCGGCCGATCGGGCACTAATTACAACTCAAAACATAAAAAGTAAAATATGAAATTGACTCTGATCGACCATTCGGACGCAACCACGGACTCAGATCGTTCGACTGGGCAACGGATCACCGCCTCCTGCGGGAATACACGAGTGTCGGCCATGGTGCGCCATCAGAAACCTTATTCTCGGTCCTCTCGCCCATTCCCCCGCTTCCTAAGCGCTAAAGCCGCAACTGCCAATCTCCAAATTTGTCATCATCTCCGGGCAAGCAACGATCCACCAACAATATCACATCCTTGCATGACATCGCTTTACCTCAAAACAATGATTCAGCCTTGATAACTAAGGAGTTGTTTTGGCGGGAAATAAAGGAACCTTATAGCCTCAATCAGAATTCCTCCTAAACTTAATAACAAGCTCGAATTGAAGGATAATATGCGTCTTTATGATAGAGGATTTATTAATCTCATTGGTGCCTTCTTAAAATTCGGGATTTTTTGGGTGTGGACTTATTTACGGTCCTTGCTGTTATGTTACTCTGTAAGTAGACCCTTGGGGTCATGAATTAAGATGTCAAAGAAATTATTTGGAGTTCCTCTTCCTCTTCAAGTTCTCTTAGGGTTTGGGAAAAGGGTTTTGGAATTCCCCATCGAGCACCTGTCTCCGGTAGCCATGGCCAGGTTCCAGTTACCTTTGGCGGCTTTGCTTCCGCCTCAGGTAGAGTCAATGTACACTCCTCTCTAGGGTTGAGACCCTTAATTCCACTGGCTCCTCAACCTTGACCACGAAAGCTCGCAAGGTGGTTCGTAACAGTGCCCCTAAAATTTATTTTGAAGACTTGGAATCTCGGCACTTTTCACATGGACCTAATTTTTCAAATTTTAGTAAAAAGACCTAAATTTTTTTATTTGAAATTTATTTTTATCCTTGGTTAAGCTGCCCAGATGTATAAACCTCAATTAATTAATATATTAAAAAATCTACTTTAGTTTATTTTTAGTTTTGAATTCCATTTTAACCATTATAAAATAACTTAAAACTTAATTATTTGGCGGTGAATTAGTGTTCAGTTAAAAAAAATTATTAATTTTATAAATTCAAGTGATTTAATGCAATATAAAAATAAAATTTGTATACTTTAAAATACTTGAAATTGAGTTTTGTTTTGTTATTTTAATAAAATTTCTTCTCATTCGACTAAAAGTTAAAAAATCAGGAGTTCTAAATGTCCAGTTAAAAACCTCATGGTTCCATATATAAATTTTGAACGTACTTTACCCTAAAAGAAGCCTTTCGCTATTGTCTCTTACTTTGTGCAAGCTCTATTCACTCCATTCACATGAGCTATTTATCACTTTCAGTAATAAATTTCCGCTGAACTGCACTTTGATGTTTCTTGATCAGATTGATGAAGAAAGAAAGCGCATAGCACTTGGGATGAAAAAATCTCATTTTGAAGATGCCAAGGTTGCCGAAATTACCGGTGATAGTGTTACAATCAATTGCCCGTCACCTGCTTTGAAGCAAGATGATGATGGTGGTGTATCTGTTCTTTCTCGAGTAGAGTCGCGGGCTTCAGTTCTACCATTACCAGTTTCTCTTGATTATTTAGAGGACACTCACATGGAGGGTGTCATTAGTGCAAGCCAAGATGATGCCAATGAAGTCATGGAGATCGCGAAGAAGAAAGACAGGCACTTAAAAAGAAAAGAGAAGCAGGAGAGGTGCTAAATCCTTTACATTTATTTTTTTGTTTGTTTTTTGTCCCTTTCACTCTTATGTTATTTGCTTGAGCAGAGAACTCGAGATACGCGCTTACGAGGAGAGATGCTTGCAAAATGACGTGCCGCAGACGGTCGATGATTTTGAAAAGTTAGTAAGAAGCTCCCCAAACAGTAGTTTTTTCTGGATAAAATATATGGAATTTGTGCTGGGCGAAACAAACATTGAGAAGGCACGCTCCATTGCTGAAAGGTACTTTAGCGGATTTTTATGATAATCACAAAGTCTGTTATTATTGGTATAGAATTTCCAAGAACGCTAGCATCAAACGCTTCTAAATGCTAAAAATTTCCCTTTTTAGATGCTTTTAGTGGGAATTTATGCTTTTGCAAACACTTTCTCTGTGGTATATTATTTCATTGTCAAATGCTTTTAAGTTTATCAAATTTTCAGCACTTTCTAAACCCTAAACCCCCATCTTCCTCATTTTTTCCTGAAGTTCAAGGACCTTATTTACTCTCATCCATACATATTTGCTAATCAAAATATGAAAAAGTGGCCAAATTTCTTTTTTTTTACAGCTTCTCCGTCTCTTTGTATACCTCAATAGCTTACTGAAGTTCATTAAAATTGCAATAGTTTGTCATCAATGTGTTACATTTAGGGTCGGTTTGGCACGGCGGTGGCGGTCGTGAGCGTTGTGGTTATGAACTTCACCTAAGGAACTCCGTCCACTTTTATGTTCAAAACTAGTTTTTTAGTAGCTAATATAACTGTTGGAAAAACCCATGTAAAAAGGCCCATTTATGTGTTCTCTTCTTTCCTCTTCTTTAGTCCCACATCTTGTATAGGACTCTCTTCCCTCTTTCTCCCTCCTATAAATATGTATTCATACATTGTATTCATTCATTGAGAAATATATACAAGGTTAAATTTTTCTCTACATGGTATCAGAGCGAGGCGGTCCGGCCTGGTTTTTTTTGAAACCGCTTGTTCTTCCGGCTTATCGCGCGGCTTCCTATCCTGCTTAGCCGCAGTGTTGTGCGGCCTGCCCTTTTTCTAACCGCTTCTTATGCTCTCTCTGTCTCTCTTGTGGCTTCCACTCCTCCTCCTCCTCCCCTTTATAACTGTCTAATAGGTGGGGTCTTCCCGTCCTTGTTTTCCTCCACCTGCGCGGTCTTCCTATCTATCCGCGCGGTCTCCCTCTCCCTACTCATCACATCATCTACCCACTTTCCTTCTTCTTGCTCGTCGCGACTTGTCCTAGTCGCCGCGGTTTCTCTTCTCGCCGCGAGTTGTGTATCTTACTCACTGCGGTCTCCTAGTTTACCCACCGAGCTCTTCCTTCTCGCTGCCTGCTCCCTGCTCGCCGCGACTTGCCTTAGTCGTCGCGGCTTCTCTTCTCACCGCGCTTTGCGTCTCTTGTCGTTGCGGCTTCTCCTCTTCTCGGCAAGCTCCGCTTCTAGGTCGCGGCATCTCCCCTTGCCGTCGATGTACTCACCGTGACCATGCGGTCTTCTCAACTGGTCTCTTCACCGCTTATTCACTGCGACCTGTCTTGTCGCTAGCGGTTTCCCCTCTCTGCTACGGGCTTCGCATATTGGTCGTGGCATCCTCCTTGCCGCTGGTGTATTATCACCGTGACCGTGCGGCCTCTCCCAGCTATCCGCTCCGCATTCTGGTCGGGACCGGCCTCATTGCCTTGCCGCTGGTGGGTTGTCACCCAGACCGTGCGGTCTCTTGTCTGCTCGCTTTTTTCCTATCCGCCGTCCTAGCCTCCTGCTCGCTTTGCCATGGCGACCTCTCCTGAGTCAACCAGACAGACGACTTCTTCCTCTGCAGACCGCCCGGCCTCGGCCCCTGAACTCCGTGATGAGTTGCGGATTACTACCATTCATTAGCCGGGAAGAACTTCGTGGAGTGGGTACACTCTGTTCGCCGCGTACTTCAGTCCAAAGGTTTTCTACATCACTTGATCCAAGCGCCTCCTGCTGCTCCTACTGACGATTGGTTACGCAACGATGATCAGGTTCATACATGGTTCCTCAACTCCCTTTATACCGAACCCTACCGCATGGTCATGTATCATGAAACGGCCAAGGCATTGTGGGATGAGCTCCAGTCTCTATATTCCGGTAAAGATAGTCTCCAGCATCTTTATGACATCATCACTGATCTCCAGTCCCTTGATGTTGGCGGGACCACCGACCTCACCTCCTTTGTTGCTTGGGCCAAGACTCTAATTGAAGCATGGATCCAACATCAACCTCCTACGTTGGATCTTGATGCACAACGTGCTCAAAAAAAGTTGTCGGTGTGGCCATGCTGATGGCTCGTGTTCCACTTCATCTTCAGAGCGTTCGGGCCCAGTTCCTCTCCTCGGATGCTACCCCCTCACTATCAGATGTGTGTTCCATGCTGCTCAAGGTCTCACCACCTCCTGATAGTTCTGCTCCTCCGTCCCTGGCTCTCCTTCAGCATACTTCTGCACCTCTGCTGCCTTCCCCCCTCCTCGCGGGGAGCGTTTTGGATCTCGGGGCCGCTGACGGGGAAGCCGGCCTCGCCCAAAGTGTTCCTTCTGCGGTAAGGATGGTCACCTTGAGGCCACATGCTATCGCAAACATGGGCTTCCTCCTCGTCCACAGGCCACTGTTGCTGCTACCGACTCCTCCACTTGTACTGACCTTGAGGAGGTCCGCCTCCAGCTCCAACAACTCTATGGTCTGCTCAGTCGCCCGCCTGCCTATGTTGCCTCTGCTGCCTCCATCTCCTAAGAAGGTATCGCTTGTCTCTCCACTAGTCCGCACTGGATAGTGGACTCAGGTGCCACCCATCACATCACCTCCCTGCGGCCACATCAATACCTGGATTCTCCTCTTCTTAAGTGTATCACCGTGGCCAATGGAGACACTGTTCCTGTCTCTGGCTCGGTTGATATCCCTCTCACTTCTTTTCTCTCTACGCTCGGCCCTTCATGTTCCAGGCTCCCTGTTTAATTTGCTTTTTGTTGGTCGCCTGACTAATTATTTAAATTGCTCTGTAACTTTTACATCTTCTTCTTTTCTGATACAGGATCACAGGACGCGGACTATCATTGGTAAGGGGCGACTGCAGAACGGGCTCTACCTCCTTGATGATTCCCCAGCTATTCTCTCTTCTGTCTCCTCCGTCGATTGGCATCGGCGTCTTGGCCATGCCCCTTTACCAGTCCTCCATAAGGCTTTACCCGATGTATCTTTACCTTCTTTTCAGTGTGAATCATGTGTGTTAGGCAAACAGCCTCGTTCATCTTTCTCATCTCATTGTACTCGGAGCAATGCTCCTTTTAGTTTAGTACACTCCGATATTTGGGGTCCGTACAAAGTCACTAGCATTTCTGGTTATCGTTATTTTCTAACGTTTATTGATGATTATTCGCGAATGACGTGGCTATACCTACTTCGTGATCGCTCTGAGCTCCTCGTGTCTTTTGGGCCTTCCTTCTTGAGACCCAAACGCAATTCTCCACGAACATCAAAACTCTCCGTACTAATAATGATCGTGAATACACTAGCCACGAATTTGCGACTCTTTGCTCTAACTTTGGGGTTATTCATCAAACTTCGTGTGTCTATATCCCTCAACAAAATGGAGTCGTTGAGCGGAAGAATCGACATCTTCTCGATGTGGCCCGCTCCATCATGTTTCAATTGCACGTTCCCAAAACTTATTGGAACTTTGCTCTTTTGACGGCTTGTTATCTGATTAACTGTCTTCCTTCCCCCATCCTCCACAACGTCACTCCTTTCAGCCTCATGTTCCCGTCTACTCCGACATTCTATCTCACACCCTTGGTCCATCCTTGGACAAATTGGATCCCCGGGCAGCCAAACACATTTTTGTTTGCTACTCACGGACACAGAAGGGCTACGTATGCTACTCTCCGGCTACCCACAAGGTGACAGTCTCTGCAGATGTTACCTTTCGGGAGGATCTTCCTTTCTTCTCTGCTTCAGATCATATACCTCCACCAACAACCGTCTTACGTCCTGTCATTCCCGTTATCACTCCACCACCAAGACCTCCGGCCCAGGCCCCCCTGGTTCCAAGCCTCCTGTTATTCGTGTCTATACTCGTCGTCATCCTGCCTTCAGTGCCCCACTGCAGTCTGCCTCGACCTCTGATGCTCCGAGTCTCGCTTATCCGGCACCGGAATCTACAGCTCATCCCATGGCGAATTATGTATCCTTACATCGTCTATCTCCGTAACTTCAGACTCTTGCCACTTCATTATCCTCGATTTCTGTACCTAACTCTGTCCAGGAGGCTCTCCTACATCCTGGATGGCGGGTGGCCATGGAAGAAGAAATGACGGCTCTTTGGGCTAACCAGACCTGGAATTTGGTACATTACCTACCGATCAGACACCTGTTCGATGTAAATAGGTCTTTGTGATCAAACATGCCCATGATGGGACGATTGACCGTCTGAAGGCCCGTCTGGTGGCTCGTGGCTTCACCCAACAGTAAGGCCTCGATTATGATGAAACATTTTCCCCTGTGGCCAAGTTGAACATTGTTCGTGTTCTTCTCTCCGTGGTCGTGCATCGTCAATGGACATTACGTCAACTGGACATCAGAAATGTTTTTCTCAATGACAACCTCCAGGAAACGGTTTACATGCAGCAACCTCCCGGGTTTGAGACCACGAGGGAGTCTCGGGTTTGTCATCTTAAGAAATCCATCTATGGTCTCAAATAATCCCCTCATGCATGGTTTGACAAGTTTAGTAAGGCCGTCCGACAAGTCGGCTTTACTCGGAGTTCAGCTGACTTCTCGATGTTCACGCGTCATCAGACAACGGGAATTGTTCTTCTGTTGTTTTATGTTGTTGATATCTTAATCACTGGAGATGATTCAAAGGGCATCCAAACAGTCAAATAGCACCTCAGCTCCGTCTTTCAAACAAATGATCTGGGGCATCTTCGTTACTTCCTTGGTCTTGAGGTCGCAAGACGGTGGATGGACTCGTCATCTCCCAACGGAAGTACTGTCTGGATCTTCTTCAAGATGCTAGCTACTTGGGATGCAAGCCTACTACTACTCCAATGGATGCAAATCATAAGTTGTGTGCACATTTTTCTGATACAGACCTTCCGATTCAAAATCCAGAATACTATCGACGACTGGTTGAGAAATTGATCTATCTAACGGTCACAAGACCGGATATTTCGTTTGTTGTTGGGGTGGTCAGCAGGTTTATGCATGCCCCGCGAATATCTCACCTTCAAGCTGTTGAGCGTATCCTGTGATACCTGAAGACTGCTCCGGGTCAAGGATTGGTATACAAAATCTCGTCCTCTACTCCAACTTTGGTGGCGTATTCTGATGTAGACTATGTCGGTTCCTTGGATGATCGTCGGTCAACTAGTGGCTTTTGTACCTACTTTGGAGGTCATCTCGTTACTTGGCGAAGTAAGAAACAAGCCGTGGTTGTGCGATCCTCGGCTGAAGCAGAATACCGATCGATGACATCTATTGTATCTGAGCTTACTTGGCTTGAAAGTCTTCTTGCCGATCTAGGGGTGGATCTTCCCTCACCTGCCGTCCTGTTATGCGGCAGCCAGGCTGCTATACACATTGCAAAGAATCCAGTCTTCCATGAAAGAACGAAACATATTGAAGTGGACTATCACTTTATCCGAGAGAAAGTCCAAATGAAGAAAATACAGTTTAAGCATGTTCCGGGTACTGAACAAGTTGTTGATATCCTCACAAAGGCTCTACCAAATACTCTATTTTATCAGTTTATGTTCAAGCTTGGTGCTTACGACTTGTACGCTCCAGCTTGCAGGGGAGTGTTGGAAAAGCCCATGTAAAAAGGCCCATTTATGTGTTTTCTTCTTTCCTCTTCTTTAGTCCCACATCTTATATAGGACTCTCTTCTCTCTTTCTCCCTCCTATAAATATGTATTCATACATTGTATTCATTCGTTGAGATAATATATACAAGGTTGAGTAAAACTCTACAATAACCATTAAACATTTTTTCTATGACGGTGGAGTGGAGAGAATAATACTTGCTTAATTATCCAAGAGAGCCTATGTTGCACCGACACCGACACATGACGCGCGACATGACACGACACGACACGCGACTCATCAATTCTCAAAAAATATCATATTCCGACACGCTGAGAACACATATATTAAATATTTATTTTTTATAATTATGAAAATCCTAAACATTTAGCAAAAAATAAAATATAACAATTAACAAATATTCAAATAAACTAAGTCATGTATATATATTACTCATCAAATATTCAAATGCAAAACTTAACAAAAGGTTAAAAATGATAGAACATTAACACATTACTATTATATATCATTAGTAAAAATAATGGATTCTCAAGTAAACCTTTCCCCCTACTTTTAATCTTCCTTTTTCTAGAGAAAATATCCACCCCACTAGTAGATCCGCCTTCACTACTTGCTAGAAGGGGGAAAAGACACTTTCTTAGGAGCAAAACTCGTTATTCTAGCATTTATCTTTTCTTCTAGTTTTTCAGCTCAAATAGATCACTTCTTGAGATTTTTATACATTTTTCAATTCCTTTTCCATCAATCATTAACAAATGTGCTCTCACTCTTGTATATGAACTTATAAAATATTTTTCTTAAAAATTGCACTTCCAAGACAAATTGCCTCCTACCTCACCATGAGTAGCTAGCTTAAGGGCACGCGTGTCCGATTGAGCGGGACACGCGAATCCCACATGAGCCAGCGTGTCGGACTTCCGACACGGGTGTCGAAGAGTGTCAGAGAGTTTGGCAATTGTTGGAGATTTTGACACCGACGCGCTGAGCATTTTGAAGTGTCGGTGTTTCATAGAAGAGAGCCCTTACTCATACATATACTTAAGTAAAGGAAAACCTAAAAAGGAAAAAAGACCAAACTACCCCAACCCGGGGTTAATATAAATAATGTCGACTTGAAATAAATTAAATATATTACAACTCTCCCCTTCAAGTCGAACGGGAGATGTCGGTCATCCCAAACTTTGAATATCGTCAGTAAACACATCACACCCAAAGCTTTTGGCAAACTCATCGACCAGTTGATCTTTGAATTGAACAAAAGGAGTGACAACTGTCTTTTATCCAAGTGATCTTTGATAAAGTGCCGATCAACCTCAACATGTTTTGTCATGTCATGTTAGACTAGGTTATGAGCGATGTTAATAGTTGTTTTATTGTCACAGAACATGGAGAAAGGGGATGTCGCAGAGAAACCCAAATCTTGTAATACAGTACACAGTCATAGCCCCTCACATAGGCCTTGGGACATAGCACGATATTCTGCCTCTGCACTCGATCTAGTCACAACATTCTGCTTCTTGTTACACCATGTCACAAGATTTCCACCAACAAAGGAACAGTATCTTGTTGTGGACTTTCTGTCATCACGACATCCGGCCCAAGCAGCATCAGTAAAAACCTCAATCTTCAAGTTGCTTGTTGAGAATAAGAGACCACGATCAGGGGCTTTCTTCAAATATAGCAGCACGCGATACGTAGCTTTTTGATGTCTGATCCTGGGAGAATGCATGTATCTGCTAAGGATACCGACCGCATACGTAATGTCAGGGCGTGTGTGGGATGGATATATAAGTTTTCCGACCAATCTACGTGATACATCCCTGTGATCACCATCACCATCTTCCCCAATCCTGTGATTTTCCTCCATATGGGTGTTTGCAAGAACACAACCAAGCATACCAGTCTCGTTTAGGAGATCCAATATGTACTTCTGTTGGGATATAAAAATACCCTGCTCAGATCTAACCACCTCGATACCCAGGAAGTATCATAATCTTCCCAAGTCTTTCACTTCAAATTCGACAGATAGGAGGGTCTTAAGATTTGCAATCTCCTTTATGTCATTTCCGGTTATCACGATGTCATCCACGTAGACAATGAGAACCACAACCCTCTTTTCATGTCTCCGGATAAACATGGTATGATCAGATTGAGCATGCTTGTACCCAAACTTGAGCATCACAGTGAGAAATCTCTCGAATCAGGCCCTAGGTAATTGCTTCAGGCCATATACGGATTTCCTTAGACGGCAGACAAGCCCTTCAGCTCCTTTCTTCACAAAATCAGGAGGGAACTTCATGTACACCTCCTCAAGCTCACCGTGGAGGAATACATTCTTCATGTCCAGTTGATGGAGGACCCAGTCCAGGCATGAAACTCATGATAACAATACCCGAATGGAGTCCATCTTTGCTACAGGAGCAATGGTCTCCTGATAATCAACTCCCTGAGTCTTGGTGTATCCTTGAGCGAGCAGACGTGTTTTGTACCGTTCCACCTTACCATCTTTGTTTTGCTTAACAGAGAAGACCATCGGGAACTTATAGCTTTCTTTTCTGGAGGGAGAGAGGAAACATCCTGCGTGTGATTTTTGTCGAAGGCAGACAAATCATCTTGCATAGCATATGTCCAAGCAGATATCTCCAAAGCTTCCTGTCATGTCTTAGGAATAACAACTAGGGAAAGGGACGAAACAAAAGTCTGATGAATTGGAGTAAGATGATGGTAAGCCACATGATTAGAAATAGGATGCTGCGTACAAGTTGTTTTACCTTTCTTTAGCAATGCAAGAGGGATATGCAGATCAGCATCATCGGAATCTGAGTCTAAAGTTGGCGTTGTTAGAGATGGAGTTGTGGTAGCATGTGTACCTGAACGACGGTGGTATACATGGGGAAAATGAGAAATAGTAATAGAGGAGTCCGGTACCGAGATAGGAGTTATGAGTACCGGAATAGGAGTGGAAGGAATGGAAGATATGGAAGGGAGAAGAGGAAGAGGAGCAGGAGTAACATCTGTATCACCACTACTCTCCCCCTGACGAAAAAGGTGAGTCGAAGGTAGAAAATAGGACTTTCCTTCCCGGAAGTTGACATCCATGGTACAGAACATATGTCGGGAAGGGGGTGATAACAACAATATCTTTTGGTCGTAGAAGAATAGCCGGGGAAGACACAACGTTGAGCCCGAGGATAAAGTTTGTCGTGATATCAGATATGGTTGATGAAAATGCACGAAACAGACACACTCAAAGACACGGAATGCCAAATGGGAAGTATGAACCACGCTTAAGGTGGAGAGATGAGCTAGAGGAGTAGTAAAGAAAAGGACACGAGAAGGAAGGCGGTTGATAAGGTGAGCAGTCATAAGCGCCGCATCACACCAATAGGATTTACGAAGATGCATAGTGGTTAGGAGACAGTGAGCAACCTCGAGGAGGTGTCGATTTTTACGTTCGGCCACTCTGTTCTGAGTAGAGGTATGAACACATGTTTTCTGGTGGATGATACCCTGAGTTGTGAGATAAGAGCCAAAGGCACCACGATCATCATACTCCCCCACCCACCCCCAATTATCACTTCGAAGAATACGAATAGAGGCATTAAACTGGGTTTGCATCATTTTATGAAACGCTTGAAAGCAAGGAAAAAAATATCTTTCTTCTTTTTCAACCGATAAAATCTTGTATTGCACGAGAAACAATCAATAAAAGTGACAAATCATCAAAAACCAGGTAAAGATAAAATGTGGGACGGCCCCCAAACATCAGTGTATAACATCGAAAAGGGTACTAGGGGAAGAAAGATGAGCAGAAGTATGTCGCACATGTTTAGACATGTCACATACATCACATGCAAAGTTCTGAAGAAACAGTAAAAAAGTAGGAAATAATTTTTGCAGATAAACAGGGGACGGGTGTCAATGTGTCATAGACGCATATGCCAGCAGTGAACATCATCAGCAGTAACAGTGGAACTGGAAAGAGCCTAAGAGAGAAGATGAGTGTCCAGATAGTACAAGCCGTCGCGGTTCCTACCACTGTCAATGTTCTGCTTCGTACCCTGTTCCTGAAAGACACAAGAATCAGAAAAAAAAAGGTTACCGAGCAATTAAGAGAATTAATGATATTGCTGATGGAGAGTAAATTACGAGGAAAAGAGAAAACATGAAGTACAGAGGGAAGGGAAATGGACGGAGAACAAAAAATGTTGTCTTTGCCCGCAATAGAGGACAAAGAACTATTAGCAGAAATAACTTTGTCCTTACCAGATAAAGAAGTATAAGAGAGAAAACCTGAGGAAGACCCAGTCATGTGGTGTGTAACACCGGAGTCGAGTATCCATTCCGAAGGAGAGGTGGAGACAACATGAGCACTAGGCATAGCAATGGTTGCAAGTGAGGCAAGTGAAGTAGAACTTCCGGTGGCAGGATCGTACTGAGAGTGAAGTAGGCATCCAATTCCTGATTTGTAAGAGAGGCTGGATCACACCCGAAGAGGATACCAAAGAATCGGAATCACCCATATTAACGAGGAAGAGGGACAAAAAGGTCAAGCAGTAGGATCGATTAGCGACAGTAGCATCGATTCATGTGGCAGCAGAGAGAAGCAAGTATCAGCATCAGCAGAAGAGCAGTGGAGAGCAGGTAGCAACTGTGAAGAACCAAAATTCACGGGCTTCCCAATTGATTTCAAGGATCGAACATTATTTCAATAAAAGAGTCACAACATTAAAAACACAGTACAAAGATCTTAAGCATCAGTGTTTTATTCATTCATTTATTTATTTACATTCGTCGAGCCTGCTAGGCAATTGAAAGGGTGTATAGAAATGCACAATTCAGGCCACCGGAATTGCCAATTTAAAGGACATGGCATCCATGCCCTCCGAGCGGTCTGAGCGACTCAGACAGCCCAGTCAGGTCCGCCAGAGAGGCGGTGGCGGGCACGTGCGGAGGCGCAAAGGCGCGCACGTAAAGACTTATTAGAGATGCAGAAATCAATTTCAAAAATTATGATAAAAAATTTAGGACAATTCAAGAACTTTTTTTTTCGCGATGCCAGTGATCCAACAAAAAACAAATGAAATCGGCAATCTGAATGATTAGCTGCAGCTGACAAAAAACAAATGAAATCGGCAATCTGAATGATTAGCTGCAGCTGACATTGGCCTCCTAACAATGAGAAAAAAGCTTCCATGAAAATTTGGCTCTCATCCAAGGACTTCCATTTTTGTATATAATAATGGTGTGTTTAGGATTCCAGAGATCTAACAATGGATCTTCCATTTATACTCAATACAAAAGTCACAATATGGATCTCTACATGAGGCTTTTTACCTTTCGTGAGCTTCACCAATGCCTATAAGTATCTTCAGTCATACCTTCGTCAATTCTTCCGATGGAATTCTCTTTGGTGCACTGGGAGACGCTCCTGATGCCTTCAAAAAATAAATCCACAATGGGTTAGTCATAAAAATTATGACTATGTGAGAAAAGTGTTCCGTGAATAGTCATACATGCAAGCAAGGGAAGATAACAATATGCATACATTACAATAAATCATCATTTTCATTTACTCTTAATACTGAATCTTAATTTGCCCCTTAATTTTAGTTACATAAAATAGGAAATGCTCTGGTATGCAAACTTGAATTGGCCACACCCTCGAATGGCGAAATTGTAGGCTCACCCCTACTGGTGAATCCATCAGTATATGCCTCTACATCATAGGATTTGAATCCTTCACATTTCCCTATGCAGAGATTTAAATTAATTCTTATCTTTATCGTGAAAACTGAAGTTTTTAATAAAAGTAATCCCCTCAGAAATATGTATCGCTTTCATGTTTTTCCCTCGCCCACATTTTATTCCATAGCGATATATTATTGAGTTAAACTCATATGCACAGACATTCTTTATTTCAAAAGGTAAAACAGAAATATGAAATTACTTGAATAAAACTTAATTTAAGAAATAAGAAACTCAATAAGGCTTTGCCTTTATCCATATTCTTGTTTGCATTTCCGCCATTATTATCCTGCGAATGTTTAAAAAGGTGTTTAAAAGTCGTTAAAATCCGAATGTCAAAAGAAATGTCTATACGAGCTATCCAACCAAAATAATCCTCAACCGAGACTGTGAATCTCAACTTTAGCCGTCCAAACGGCACAAAATAGCCAAAAACGGCTCTTAAATAGCTCAAAATAACCTCAACATGGAAATTCGTATCAAAATGTTCATAAAATAATCTGAAATGCCCATAAAGTGATCCACTAAAACGAAAGCATCAAAATCCGTATAATGTACCTGTAAAAATAATACTAAGTAGCCAAATAGCCTACCAAAACAGTCCACCAAAACTATTTCAGCAAGCCTACAATTATAGGAAGTGCATAGTAGAAAGGAGGGGAGGAGATTAAAATCCTTACAGCAGGAGAGGAAGGGAGAAGGGCTGTGTTCAGCAACTATACAGAAGGCAACACAACAGCTCGACAATAATAGCACAACAACGACACAGAAAGCTCGGGAGCAGTAGCGGCTACACAAGAGCGTCTCGGGGCAGCAGAGGGAAAGTAGTAGCAGCAGGGAGCAGAAAGCCCTAACAGCGGCTCAGCACAAAATTGTCGGCACATAAGCAGCGACGGCACGGCAGGTTCGTCGGCACAGAAGCAGCGACGGCACAGCAGGTTCGTCGACACAGAAGCAGCGACAGCGCAGCAGGTTCGTCGGCACAGAAGCAAAGAAGTAGTAGAAGTAGAAGTAACGGGTAATCGCAGAAGCAGAGCAGCGGCAGAAAGAAGACGGTAGCAGAGCAGCTGCAGAATGAAATGTGCGGGAGAAGCAAAGGCTCGGGCTCGTTGTATAACAAAGGGGTAAGCGGCCAGCGGCAGGAAGTAACAGGTAATCGCAAAAGCAGAGCAGCGGCAGAAAGAAGACGGCAGCAGAGCAGCTGCAGAATGAAATGTGCGGGAGAAGCAAAGGCTCGGGCTCGTTATATAACAAAGGGGTAAGCGTCCAGCGGCAGGAAGAAGCCAAACCTTGTAACAGGTGCCACCAGAATAAGCCAAAAGCTCAATCCAGCCAACACCTAAACAGCCAGCACAGTAAAACCAGCCAGCACACTACTCAGCCAACACAGCACATAAAACTCAGCCAACCTAGTAAAACCAGCCAGCCCACCACCAAAGGCATCCCACTAATCAAGCCCATTTAAATGGCAGCCCACTTAAACACATCACTTGGCTATTGGCATCCAGCAAATTAAATTAATTAACAAAGAAACTGAAACGAAATAAAAAGCGACAATAATTCGTAAAAATTTGATTTGTCTTTGTTCATCATTGGGAAAAAACTAAATTTGATTGGCGCATTTTTTGAGGTGTTACAGCAACATCAGCAGAGGAGCGGCGGTGGAGAGCAGCGGCAGGGAGCAGCATCACTGGAGACGGCGTCGGCAGAGGAGCAACTTCACTGGAGAAGACGTCGGCAGGAGAAGAAAAAAACGAGAGGGCGGCGGCTTCACTGGAGATGGAGGCTTCGTTCTCCTCAGCATCTGACGGCAACGTCGGATCCGCCAGACGGCCGCATCAGTGGAACGCGCACAGGGAGACGCTCAAACCAGCAAGGTGGGAGAGAACTGCGCACGCGATCAAGAAATAACGGGAGACGGAGGGACGGGAGTCGCGAGAGCCGGCGCACGTGGTTAGGGTTTCGTTCGGACTCTGATACCAAGTGGAGAGAATAATACTTGGTTAATTATCCAAGAGAGCCCTTACTCATACATATATTGAGCAAGTGAAAACCTAAAAAGGGAAAAATACCAAATTACCCCAACCCGGAGTTAATACACAGATAATGACGACTTGAAATAAACTAAATATATTACAATTGGTGGCGTTGTCCAGCCTCACCGGAGCAAAACTTCGCGCCAAACGGAGCCTTAAAGGCAGACAGCCATGCACAACTCACAAGCCGTCGTTTCTTAAGTCTCTGATGAGATCTGATACCCATCTCCTCGATAATCTCAAACATTTTGTGAATTATGCTTCTCAAGGATATGCATCAATTAAAGCGCTTGTTGTCAATTCAGTGAGTTTCTCCTTTCTATCTCATCTCCTTGAGTAACTTCTGCACTTCCTCCAATCCTATCTTTAATTTGATCGCTCGATGGATGTCTACAAATCAGGGGTGGCTTCCATTGTCAGCAATATTTTGTGGTGTATACTGAATAGATGGACATTTACATTTGTAAAAAATTTAATGAATAGACTGCATTGATATAAAATTTTCGGTTCAGTATTCGATAAATTTGCTCTCAGTACTCAGGAGGCAGCTTTGGTATTGGAAACTAAATTTTTGGTTTAGCATTTAATATATTCGCTCGTTAAATCATTTCTTTTTAATGGCGTGTGTGAATATCATTATTTTCATGCATATTTTTGTCGGAATTACTTTATTTTTTTTACACTGATTCATATTTTCCTATATTCGATGAAGTAGAAAATAAAATTAGTTTTTTTAATGTCTCTATAGTTGCATGCCTGCCTGGTACTATCAGTCTTTCAGTGAACACTTAATTGATTTTTTTTTTGTTTTATCGCAGGGCTTTACAAACCATTATTATCAGAGAAGAAGGTGAGAGGCTTAATATTTGGGTGGCATATTTCAATCTTGAAAATGCATATGGTAGTTCTCCCGAGGTAAACTTTTTGAGTTTTGATATACATCTGAATAATCTGATTGTGTTCTTTTTTTATTTATATTTACTTTTTAATGAACATGACATGTTTAACCTTTTGAACTGGTCAGGATGATGTTGTGAAAATATTTAAAAGGGCCTTGCAGACATGTGATCCGAAGAAGTTGCATTTAGCCCTTTTGGGGGTGTACGAAAGAACCGAACAACACAAGTTGGCTGATGTTTTACTCGACAAAATGACAAAAAAATTCAAAAAATCTTGCAAAGTAAGTGAATTTTTTCATTAATCATCCAATTCTGATGAGCTGGTGGGATTGGGCTTGGTTCAAAATCAAAATGTTTGAGTTTGGCTCGGTTTAAAATCGACTCATGCTCAAAATCATTTTTTAGTTGGCTCGAAATATGTGATGGTTTAGCATTCCAAGATTTATACTCTTCGTACAAGATGAATGTCATGTCCCTGTTACGGCTCGACGCGGCTCAAAATCAAAACCGAGCCGATCTAGAATTAAAATTAAATGAGCTGGCCTGAATCATTTTTTGAGCGAACCAACCATGCTCGAAATTTGATCCAAGCTGGTTTGAATGACTCGAAATCGGCTCGAGCCAAATCTGATTTGATTCCTAATGGATTAAAATATGGAGGGACATTTTTCTTGCAGGTCTGGTTACGTCGGTTGCAACATTTTCTGAAACAAAAAGAAGACAGCGCTCAATATGTTATTAATCGTGCTCTTCTAAGCCTTCCAACGAAAAAACATATAAAATTCATCTCTCATTCCGCCATACTTGCATTCAAATGCGGAGTTCCTGAAATGGGAAGATCCATGTTCGAAGGCATGTTGCGCGAACACCCGAAGAGAACTGATCTATGGAGTATTTACTTGGATCAGGTAACATATCTTCTCCTGTCTATAAGAATCCAAACATGTAATTCCATTTCTATTATCCCTTCCTTAGTATTACACCCTTTGGAATAATTAGGAAAAACTATCCCCCCCCCCCCCTCCCACCACCTCCACCCTCCCCTTTTTCCCCCACCCTCTCCTTTACTTCTAAACATTAGTAAGATCTCCTCTCTAAGTTTGCATTGTTAACATACATGTACAAAGAGAACTAACATGTATGTTAACAATGTAAGCTTAGAGAGTATATTTTTGTAATTTTAAAATGCTAGATGGAAAGTCCTTGTAATTATGCAAAATTAAGGGGGAAGGCCCCGTAAATGATCCTGAACATTTTTCATTTCGTCAATGCTCCTTTCTTTTAGGAAATCCGCCTGGGAGACCAGGAGATGATTCGCGCATTGTTCGAAAGAGCTACGTGTTTGTGTCTTCCTGCAAAGAAAATGAAGGTATAAACCCTTGTTTTTTAATAAATTTTCAGAATTTCAGAAATGCTTATTCATGAAAGTAGTTATAATGTCAGTAAATCTGTATGATAATTAATTAAATGTTATTATGATAAGTATTCCCCCAATGATTAAGTTATTGGTTCATTAGTATAGTTAGGCGCTGATTTAATTAGGTAATTAGTGTTCTGTTAGTGTTTAAATTTGGTGATTAGTAGCATAATTAATTGGTTAGTGATTTTGGATTTTCTATTTATCTATTTAAATGTTGGATTAATTAGGACTTATTAATGTGAGTATGCTCCTTTTTTTCTCCATTCATGTTTGATTTCAATTCCAATTCCCGCTCCAATCAGTCCTTGAAATAATAAAGTCAAAATTATAAAACAAGTTACAAGCCTATGATGTTCGAGTACTTTTTGAAATCAATCTCTGAACTTTCAGTTCGAGGCATCCTTGGTCTCGCGCGTCCGCTCGCACATATACAAATATCGACACGCGTAATGTTTATTTAATCAGCGTATATTGAAGTGTGTGTGTGTATTTTACAGATGTATTCATATTGTACTATGTTTTCATGCATATTTATGACCTTCCTTCCTGCAGTTTTTGTTCAAAAAATATCACGCTTACGAAGAATCCCAAGGAGACCAAGATAGGGTTGAGAAGGTGAAGAAGAAGGCGCTCCAGTTTCTGGAGACTTCCTGCTGAAGAAAATTCTGTAGCTTTGCTATTGTTCACTAATTTGTATTATTAATAACTTATTTTCAATTTCTTTATATGTATTCATTATAAATATTAATATTATTATTTATATTACACCCTGAGTACTAAACATTTATTAATGCCAATTTTATCCCCTCTATTTTAAAATTTTTGAATATAAAAGATTCAACAAAGCATGGTGGTGCCTGTGTGGCAAGGGGAAAATCACTTGAATCTCATTACAAGATCAAAATGATATTTGCTAGATCATTTGACTCTAGTTGCAAGATTGAAATGATATTTTGCTTTAGTAAAAAACAAGGCGAACTTTTTGCTATATTTGAATTAGGGTTCAAGTAAAAAACAAGGCGAACTTTTTTGAACCGAGTAGCACTGTTTGGTTTAGTTTAGTTTGGTTTTTGTAGACTGTAGTTTGGTTTTAAATTTTTAAAAATCATGTGGATGCGGTTTATGTATTTTAATGCATGTGTTGCACGCGCTGCGCCGGTGCGTCGTGTGCTCGCACTGTCCTGGCGCTCTAGCGGGAGTGCGCGCGGTTCTGCCCTCTTCTTGGATGCTTTCGGACCTTTTGGGTGAGCGCGGCTTGCAACTGGTTTGGTCATGTTAGCTTGACCTCGTGTTCTTGGACCTAATTTTTCTAGTTTTATTTAGAAAATTAAGAGGAAATTCTATCAAATGTTCCCAAAATTTTTGAAGATCGTGATCCGCAAAACGATGAACTCAAAAATTTCTAAGCTTCTTCATTTCATCTCGGGTTTGGGGGCTTAAGACCATTTCAGCATGCGCACGTCACCAGCTACCTTGGTTTGTGGTGTGGAATATCCTCTCGGTTGGGCTTTGACGTGAGCGGTGATGCCTTGGTTCCCCTCGGTTGGGCTTGACCCCCCACTATGATACTGGTGTAAGAGGCATATGAAAATTTAAATCGACGGTTCAGATTCATTTGTCTGATGAACGGGCAAAAAAAGACTTCTTTATATAGTAGAGATAACAATTATATTAAATTAGTTATGAAAATTTTGAATATATTATTTTTAAGGGTTGAAAATATCCAAACGTCAAGTGCAAATGTAGGGTTTGTTGACGTAACAGTGATGGTATTGAACCGGCGTTTATAGTGGCGGTCGCGGGTTATTTTTTCTGGATGGGCGGGGTACTGATTCATTTAAAATTTTTAATTAATAAATATTGAAAATATATATTTATGTTGTAGAAAATTGGATTACATTTACATTTTAATGATTTTTTTGGCACAATGTATCTAACTATTTAAAAATTGATTTTTTTATCAAAATATTAAATTATATATATATATATATTATACTTACTATATATACAAAGATTTATCACCAGTCAATCAAAATCCGCGGTGTAACTGCGGTGTAACGCTGACCTCCACCAAATGAATCTGAGTTGTCTGCTCTGATTAGATCATAAGATCTCAGTCGTTCGATCACATGAATGAATTAGGACCGTTCATATCTTTTTCCTATGTCATCTAAACCTAAGATGGTATGGTGTCCTAAACCTATAAATTTTATAAGGCTCCTACTCTACAAAGTGAAATTACTATTTTACCCCTATAATTCTGAAAAAAATCAATTATATAGCCCTTCTACATAGCTCGCCGCCATATTCAAATGAAAATAAACTCATTTCATGGCCCAGCTTTGATCCACTTGTTGGGAGTGGTTCCCATCCGAGTCGGTAAAAACCACCGGGCGCGCTAGGTGCGGCTCGTGATTCTACCTCCGGGCGCGCAAGGAATTTATAAGGACGAATTCCTGCAATTATTAAATTCTTGCAGAAAGGTTGCAACCTCGGAAAAGTAGGTTGCAACCTCCCATTTTCTGACTTGTCCTTCTTAATTTCCGAACCGGCTCATCTCTTTTTTTGGGTTATTTTATTAGGTAATATTAATACCTATTAAATGTTTCTCTGCAACCCTAGCCTGCACATCCTCTGTAACTGCTCTCCCTCTCTCTTCTTTTGCGTCTCCTATTTTTCTTTGTCCCTCTCTCTCTCTCTCGTGGTCTCTCACGAAGGAGAGTGCCGCCCTCGTGCTTGCTGGAGAAGCAGGGCTGCCGCTGCTGCTTGGAGAAAGGGCCGCCGGGCTGCCGCCGTTGTGTGAAGGAGGGGCCGCCGCCGCCGCTGTTTTTGGAGAGCCGCCGCCGCTGTTTTTGGAGAGCCGCCGCCACTGCTGTATGCAGGGAGGGTTGTCGCCGCCGTCGTGTGAAGACGCCGCCGCCGCCGCCATTGAAGACGTTGCCGTCGCCGCTGTCCAGATTTTGTTGCCGGCCCGTTTTGTTGTCGGACTCGTTCGTGGCTTGGAGGTTGAAGGCGAAGTTGGAAGGGGCTTTGTTTAGCCGTCCTCCTTCGTGTTTTTTGGTGAACGTCATTCTTGACGTTGGGACGGATTGTTCAATCCGTCCGGGTAACGACTCATTAACTTGTTCTTGTATTTCTCTTTTGTCAAACTAGTGATTGTGTGTTTGGAAGAGAAGTGGTGTAGATCCTTTGTGGATCGTGTTTTTGGTGGACGAGTGGAGATCCTGTGTGGATCGGTGGAGGGAAAGCATGTATTCCGTGCGTGTGTTTTTCACACATTTTTAGTGGAGGCTTTCCGGGTTGGACTCCGATCGTCCCGTGGTTTTTTCGCCCAAGTTGGGTTTTCCACGTAAAAATTCTCTGTGTGCTTTATTATTTTTCTGCATTATTTTTGTGGTGTTATGCTTGCTCGAATTGCAACAGGTGTCCTGGTCGGGATTGCTCGCTCTCTTTCCCAACAAGTGGTATCAGAGGGAGGTTGGTTCAGTGACAGAGCCATTTCAGTGACAGGGCAGTTACCGGGCTGACCTTTAGGGTTTCAGGACGAGTCGATCGGGATCTCGGGTGTGCAATTGGGAGTGGTAGTTTACGACCATTGGCCCGCTGGCTATCCTCTCCAGTTGTATACTTAGAGATAGTCGACTCAAAGATCAGTGGTCGGTCCGGCCAGTTGGCAGAGCAGGATGGAGTCTACATCAGGTTCAGAGCAGATGGTAAAGTTGAATGGTGCCAACTATCACCAGTGGCACCTACTGATGGAGGATTTGATATATGTGAAGGGTTGGCATGCTCCTATCTTTGAGGAGATGCCAGAGGACACGGACCCGGCAAAATAAAAGGTGGAGCATCGGAAGCTGCGTGGGTTCATCAGACGATTCGTGGAGCCGAATGTCTACAACCATGTGGCTAGCATCAATGATGCAAAGGATCTGTGGACGACTCTCGAGACGTTGTATGCCAAGAGCACGGGCATCAACAAGCTGTATTTACTGAAGAAGCTTGGAGAGTTCAGATACCGGGAGGGCTCACCCATTTTGGATCATGTCAACGAGTTCCAGGGGATCATTGATTGTTTGACTGCCATGAAGGTGACATTTGAAGATGAGGTGAATGCCTTGTGGCTACTCAAGTCACTTCCAGACTCGTGGGAGATGGTCAGAGTTTCTCTGATCAATTATTCCCCCTAGGGGATTGTGTCCATGGAGATCGCCAAGAGTGGGATCTTGAATGAGGAGGTGAGACGAAAGTCTCAAGGGACTTCGGGCTCTTCTTCACGAGCCGACGTTCTCTTTACTGAGTCCAGGGGTAGAGGAAGGAGTAAAAGCCGAGGAAGGAAGGAGGACAGGAGTCAGAGTAGGGGCAAGTCGAAGACACGTTATCAGAACGTGGAATATCACTACTGCCACAAGAAGGGCCACATCAAAAAGTTTTGTTATACATTGAAGAACGATCAGAAGAAGAAAGGGATTGCCACTGAGGGCAAGGATGAGGGTCACACGACAGCCACTGTTTCGACTGAGGAGGACGACGTCATTATTATTGGCGACGACGTCATAGCTGCACTTTCGTGTGACGACCGATGCTGGATCGTTGATTCTGGAGCTTCTGCGCATGTCTCCCACAACATGGAGTTATTTGCCACTTACACCACTCATGACTGTGGGGTGTTGGGGATGGGCAATGGAGATACGTCCAAGGTACTTGGGCGTGGAGACATGCATTTGAAGACGAGCACTGGAGCCTTACTTGTTCTGAGAGATGTGCGACATGTGCCTGACATCCGCTTCAATCTCATATCAGTTGGCAGACTGGGAGACAAAGGACATCTGAGTGTCTTCGGAGGAGATTTCTGGAAGCTGATCAGGGGATCACTTGTGATGGCCAGAGGTTACAGAGATTCCGGCTTGTACTACATGGAGGGGAGGCCTGAAGCTGCTCAGGCCAACTCCGTCAGGGATGAGGCATCCACTTCCTTATAGTACAGGAGGCTGGCACACATTAGCCAGAAGGGATTGGGATGCCTGGCGAAGAAGAAGCTGATTAGTGACATTTCTGATGTTCACTTGGAGAGGTGCGACCACTGTATGGCTGGGAAGCAGAACCGGGTATCATTCCACAGCCACACGTCCACCAGGAGAACAGAGCCTTTGGAGCTAGTTCATACTGATGTCTGCGGACCTCTGAAGGTCCAGACTAGAGGAGGAGCTTTGTACTTCATCACGTTCATTGACGATCATTCGAGGAAGCTTTGGGTCTATGCTATCAAGACAAAAGATCAGGTCCTCGATACTTTCAGGAGATTCCACGCTGAGGTAGAGAGACAGTCCGGGAAGAGACTGAAGTGCATTAGGTCTGACAATGGGGGAGAGTACATTGGTCCCTTTGACGAGTACTACAGGGACCATGGCATCCGTCATGAGAAGACCCCGCCCAAGACGCCGCAGCTGAATGGCGTAGCTGAGAGGATGAATCGGACACTGATGGAGAGGATTCGATGCATGCTATCTGAGTCGAAGCTGCCAGGGATGTTCTAGGGTGAGGCTCTTCTTACTGCAGCGCATGTCATCAATCTCTCTCCTAGTTCAGCCTTACAGGAGGATGTCCCAGATAGAGTCTGGTATGGGAAAGACCCCTCTTATAGTCACTTGCGAGTATTTGGCTGCAAAGCCTTTGTGCACGTCCCTAGGGACGAGAGATCGAAGTTGGATTCGAAGACCCGGCAGTGTATTTTCTTAGGGTACGGCTATAGTGGAGAGTTTGGGTACAGGTTCTTTAATCCAATTGAGAATAAGCTTGTACGTAGCCGTGATGCTATGTTCTGTGAGGATCAGACTGTTGGTGATCCTGAGGGGACTGTTGAGTTGGAGGTTGACTCTCGCACTGCTGCAGAGTCACCTATGGTTGGAGTTGATGATGCTGAGGAGACTGCCGAGCCCGAGCCTGCACAGGGCATTGATATACTTCCGGATCATGATATCGCCACTGATGGTGAACCAGGAGTTGCTGAGGACATTGCTGAGGATGTGCTTGCACCGGCACCTGAGCCGGCCTTACGGAGGTCAGATCGGGCCAGGCACCCGTCCACCAGATATTCCGCATCAGAGTTCGTCTTGCTGACTGATGCGGGGGAGCCTGAGAGTTATGATGAGGCTGTGGAGAGTACCGAGAAGCGTCAGTGGATGGATGTTATGCAGGATGAGATGCAATCACTGCAGAAGAACCACACTTATGACCTGGTAAGATTGCCTAAGGGCAAGAAGGCCTTGAAGAATCGATGGATCTTCAGGGTGAAGCAGGGAGATTCCTCCATACCTCCGAGATACAAGGTCAGGCTGGTGGTGAAGGGTTTTGGACAACGACAGGGTGTTGACTTTGATGAGATCTTCTCTCCTGTGGTGAAGATGTCATCTATTCGTGTTGTTCTTGGCCTCGCTGCGAGACAAGACTTGGAGATAGAGCAGATGGATGTCAAGACCGCCTTTCTACATGATGATCTTGACGAGGAGCTTTACATGGAGCAGCCTGAGGGTTTTAGTGTCAAAGGGAAGGAAGGTCTGGTGTGCCGCTTGCAGAAGAGTTTATATGGCCTGAAGCAGGCCCCGCGGCAATGGTATAGAAAGTTTGACTCTTTCATGGGGGAGATCGACTTCAGGAGGACCACCCTTGACCACTGCGTGTTTGTCAAGCAGTATGCTCCAGAGGACTTTATCATTTTGCTTCTGTATGTGGACGATATGTTGATCGTCGGGAGGAACACTGCACGCATTGCTGAGTTGAAGCGATAGTTGAGTTCCACCTTTGAGATGAAGGATCTGGGTGCTGCGAAAACTATTTTGGGGATGCACATTCGCAGGGACAGGGGAGCCAGATTACTTTGGTTATCACAGGAGCGGTACATCCGCAAGGTGCTGCAGAGATTTGATATGGATCAGGCGAAGAAGGTGAGCGTGCCGCTTGCAGCTCACTTCAGGCTTACCGCTGATCAGTGCCCCATCACACCCGAGGAGATCGAGGCAATGCAGAAGGTTCCGTATGCATCTGCAGTTGGGAGCCTCATGTATGCGATGGTGTGTACACGTCCAGACATTGCGCATGCCGTTGGGACCGTTAGTAGATTTTTCTCCAATCCTGGGAGAGAGCATTGGAGCGCAGTGAAGTGGATACTGAGATACCTGCAGGGGACGTCCGACTTGACGCTGAAATTTGGAGATAGTGAGCCCGAGCTGTTGGGCTACACTGATGCTGACATGGCTGGAGATGTAGACTCCAGGAGGTCGACTTCCGGATACATGATTCTGTTTGCAGGGGGAGCTGTCTCGTGGGCGTCGAGACTACAGAAGTGCGTTGCACTGTCCACCACGGAGGCTGAGTTCATTGCGGTTACTAAGGCTGGGAAGGAGTTGCTTTGGATGAAGAGGTTCATCAAAGAGCTTGGTTTCACTCAGGACTGATACACCCTCTTGTGTGACAGTCAGAGCGTTATTCACCTGGGGAAGAACCCCATGTTTCACTCGAGGTCGAAGCACATCGACACGCGGTATCATTGGATACGCGATGTCCTGGAGCAGAAGGAGCTTGATCTTCTGAAGGTGCACACTGATGATAACGGGGCAGATATGCTGACCAAGGTCGTGCCAAGGGGGAAGTTCGAGCATTGCGTTAGAATCGCCGGGATGGCGGTTTCTTCCGCCTCGATGTGAAGGGGGAGATTTGTTGGGAGTGGTTCCCATCTGAGTCGGTAAAAACCACCGGGCGCGCTAGGTGCGGCTCGTGATTCTACCTCCGGGCGCGCAAGGAATTTATAAGGATGAATTCCTGCAATTATTAAATTCTTGCAGAAAGGTTGCAACCTCGGAAAAGTAGGTTGCAACCTCCCATTTTCTGACTTGTCCTTCTTAATTTCCGAACCGGCTCATCTCTTTTTTTGGGTTATTTTATTAGGTAATATTAATACCTATTAAATGTTTCCCTGCAACCCTAGCCTGCACATCCCCTGTAACTGCTCTCCCTCTCTCTCTCCTTTTGCGCCTCCTATTTTTCTTTGTCCCTCTCTCTCTCTCTCACGTGGTCTCTCACGAAGGAGAGTGCCGCCCTCGTGCTTGCTGGAGAAGCAGGGCTGCCGCCGCCGCTGTTTTTGGAGAGCCGCCGCCGCTGTTTTTGGAGAGCCGCCGCCGCTGCTGTATGCAGGGAGGGTTGTCGCCGCCGTCGTGTGAAGACGCCGCCGCCGCCGTCGTTGAAGACGTTGTCGTCGCCGCTGTCCAGATTTTGTTGCCGGCCCGTTTTGTTGTCGGACTCGTTCGTGGCTTGTAGGTTGAAGGCGAAGTTGGAAGGGGCTTTGTTTAGCCGTCCTCCTTCGTGTTTTTTGGTGAACGTCATTCTTGACGTTGGGACGGATTGTTCATCCGTCCGGGTAACGACTCCTCAACTTGTTCTTGTATTTCTCTTTTGTCAAACTAGTAATTGTGTGTTTGGAAGAGAAGTGGTGTAGATCCTTTGTGGATCGTGTTTGTGGTGGAGGAGTGGAGATCCTGTGTGGATCGGTGGAGGGAAAACATGTATTCCGTGCGTGTGTTTTTCACACATTTTTAGTGGAGGCTTTCCGGGTTGGACTCCGATCGTCCCGTGGTTTTTTCGCCCAAGTTGGGTTTTCCACGTAAAAATTCTCTGTGTGCTTTATTATTTTTCTGCATTGTTTGTGTGGTGTTGCGCTTGCTCGAATTGCAACAGGTGTCCTGGTCGGGATTGCTCGCTCTCTTTCCCAACACCACTTTCACGGCCCAACTTTGATCTCACTCGAATATTTCAGCAAGAATATAATTACGGAAGCATATATACAGCAGGATTGTTCCAACAGGTGATGTGGGATTATTAGGCTCCCACATGTTAAAAAATGGTGAATCGGGCGGGTGGGCGAACCAGACCAAAATTAAATGAACGAAAATGCTTTTGCTAGGTTTCGAACCCAAATCACCCGCATAAACAGCGTATAATCTCTCCACTTTTTTTATTTATGACCTGCAAAAACTTCAATTTAAGATTCCTTTAACAATTTAAATATAAAAAAACAATACAATAAAATATTAACAAATACATGATGAAAACTATTATTAAAAATTGTCGGGGCAGGTAGGTATTGTTGTGCATGGCATGGGGGGCTTGTGTGTGTGCTTGTGTGTGTGTATATATATATAATATATTGTATATACCAAAAAGTACCGGGAACCGCTGCGATTGCACGGTGTAACATCCAAGACCCTCCAAATGATTTTCAGTTCTTGAATCTGGAAGGAGAGGGGCTGCCAGTAACGGAAATCTTAAAAAACTGAAATCTACAACATGCAGTTTTCCCGATCACCTCACGAATTCCTCAACCAGCCTTGGGTTACTGACCATGTGGTCTAACACCACAGATTAGATGGCAAGAGCAAGTGAGAGAAAACAGAACTACCCCTTCAAAGCCAGGAGTTGAATAGTCTGCGAATAGTCACCGAGTTGTCGATCTAAATGACCTGTGAATAGTCGTCCCTTACAAGATATGCCGAGACAAGATCTCTTAAAATGTCTTTCTTAAACATTTCTGATCTCAACCAATCATCGGTTACACAACTATGTCAAACCTAATTTCTTTTAATTTTTTCAAATAAATGTTAAATATAATATGCATAAACCTGAAAAATAAATTCTAATGTAATTTCCTTACTGAATTTAAAAAAATACAATATAAGCGGCCGCCCACACTAGACCGCTGACCGTATATAAGTCCGCCCCCTTGTCTTTTGTTAAACATTGCACTCTACAAATCACAGCTGCGGTCGTGCGATTGCTTGCCTGCTTGGGGATCCCGTTGGGCGCGAAAGCAAAAAAATCCGCAGAGCCAGATACCGCCGAGTTAGGGTTTCGGCGTCCGCCGGAGATATCAGAAAGTCCTTCCGGCCGCCTACCTTCCCTCTTTCTTCCATCGGTAGTTTAGCTTCTCCTGGCATTGTACGCTTCCAGGTATCATCTTCTTTTCAACCAGTCATCGCATCTTTCGCCATCTTCGTGCTTACTGTCCCTTGTATTTGCGCCTGCTTAGAGTTTGGATCTCAGAACTTGTTCCTTCTGATTATTGATAGATTAGGGCGTGGAAGATACTTCTGTTAGGAAATGCCATGAATTTATCGTGCAACGACGTTAAAAATTTCTTCATGTTTCAGTTTTTTTTTCGGCTTTTGGGCACTTTGCACTCCCGAATTATCCAATTTTGGCACTTTGCCCCCGAATTTTTATAATTGGCACTTTGCACTCCCGAATTACAGTTTTTTCGCACTTTGCACCCTAAAGCTGAAATTTAAGGAGTATTTAGGTTCGGAATCCGCCCAAAATGCTCATTTTGATGCTTTGTAAATAGCCAAAATAAGGTAGTTCGGGGTGCAAAGTGCCAAAATCTCTTGGGTGGATTGTTTGTGTTACTGGGAACCCATTTTATGGTGGATGTCGCAGCATACCAAACTGTTACTTATTGAAGTTGACTGCAATGCTTAAAATTTTAAGTTATTTTTGTTATTTGCCAGAATAAGATTGGTTATAGACTCCAAGATTTTTTTTTATTTATTGGGTATTTTTCTTTAAAAATGAAGGGGTTTAGGTTGAATAGGGCAAAGATGGGGAATATGAATCTTAAATTTAAAAGTGCAAGAATGACTGATGACTTTGTTATTAAGTTGGATGATCTAGATTGTTGTGGGCAACTCAAGCTCATGGTAGACCAGACTAAATTAGGTCTCATTAGCCCGTAGAGTGGTCGAGCCCGCAAACAGTCACTGAGTAAATAGAGAATTGCACAAGACATTTTTAACGTGAAAAAACCGTAAATTGGGTAAAAAACTATGTGACCGGTTCATTGTCAGTCAAACCTCACTATCAGCGGCGGTTTACAAAGTGTCAATGAAATTGAGGGCGACGTACCGCTCCTCGTTACAGCTTGAAGATGAGAGACAATACAAGTGCGCTTGGTGGGCAACAGACCGTCTCACACAAAGCTCGAAATCTATCTCTTTCTGTAGGCGGCGGACGCTCTCGGACGTTGTACGGATGATGTGCGCTGCTGCGATGCGCGTAGGAGATTCGTTGGTGAAGACTTGCAGAATGCCTCCCACGTAGAAGATTTCTTGGAGAGGCCGAATTCTCAGAATAATGGGAATGAGGTGACTCGTAGGAGAATTTCGGCAAAGCTCCGACCTGTAGGAGGAGAAAACTGGGAGAAGAAAGTTAAAAATGAGAGGGGTCTGGGGGCCTTTTTATAGTTCTCAAGGGGTGGTTACGGTAGTTATGCTGTTATCCGTAAACCGTAACCACCCACATTACTAAGTGCAGACTTTTTTTAATATATTCTTAAGCTCATATATTTTTATAGCATTTTACATACGCATACTCTTATTATTTCATTATTATTCCCCTACTCACGACGATGGTTATGCAGGTGGTTATGTGGGTGGTCACCCACGTAACGGACAACGGCGATCGCGAGAAAACGATCGAACGGTGGAGAGGGGGTCGTCGTCGACAGTTCGCGGGTGACAAGCCCCCAGCAGCAGGCGGCCGTCGGGGGAGGAGGAAGGGCCGCGTCCGGCCAAGTGGCCGGTAGCGGGTGCTCAAGGTGTGGCGGTCGGCCATGGCGTTGTTCGTGCTGTCGGCCGCCCCTAGCGGTCGCGGCCGGCCACACGCCCCGACCAGGGAGGCTGAGCGCGGCCAGCCACGCCCCACAGCGGTTGCCGCTCTACGCAGTCGCGGCCGGCCACATGCGCCGGTCGGGGAGGCCAAGCGCGGCCAGCCGAGCCATGCGGACGCAGCGCCGACGCTCTGAGCGGTCGCGGGCTTGCGGCTGCGAGGGGAGGCCACGACCAGGCCCGCACACTGGTCGGGAAGGCCAGGCGCGGTGGAGGCCATGTCTCGCGGACGCGAGGCTACCTCTTGCTGCCGCGAGAGGGGCCACGCCCGCCGTCCGGGGAGGCCGGTCGTGCCTTGCGGTCGCGGGCTTCCGACCGCGAGCCGGTCGAGGGGACGGCCGAGAGGGCGCTACCCCGGGAGGGGCCGACCGCCAGGGAGCGGTGGCACCCGGCCGTTTCGGCCAGCCGCGGGCAATTAGTTGTGCTCGTGGTGGGATCTCATGTTCGAACCGTGCAAGGATCGCGCGCGTTGTGGTTATTCTCATTACCCCCCACCAAGTTAGTGGGGATGATGGGGTCCGACTAATTGCACACCGGTTTTCCTATAAATGATACTTGACCCCGTCAAAGATATTTCCCACAGTGAGTGCTTTAAATATCTTGGTTCGATAGTTCAAAATGATGGTGGTCTTGGTAAAGATGTGATACATAGAATCCAAGCAGGTTGGTTTAAGTGGAGAGGCATGTCAGAGATCTTATGTGATCGTATAGTACTATTAAAACTTAATGGCAAGTTTTACCGTACTACTATAAGGGATAAGACATGAGTGACACCAATTGCAGAGAAAATGCGAGAAGCTCGACTAAGATGGTTTAGACACAATGGCAACAAAGGATCCATATAGCCGACCCCATTATAGTGGGATAAAGTCTTGAGTGTTGTTTGTTGAAAGTAGCGAACAAACGACTAGAGCAGAGAATAAACGACTAGAAAATAAGCCGGAACTTTGAATAATTGAAATTTTATTATCCAAAAAGATATCATTTACAAAGGTATGGCCTCCCTTTTATAGAATGGAGGAGAGAGAGAAGAATACAAACTAACAATGTGGGACTAAAGCTATACAACAGATCTGGGCGGCTAGAATAAGAGACCGGAATAGGCCGCGCGGTTAGACAATGTTCTAACCGCTCGGCAATGCCAGAACCAAGAGGGAGAGATGCGGTAGGAGACCGCTAGACCGGCCGGTTTCCAAGCCGTCAGAGATAAGCCGTCAGACCGCCGGATACCATACGGCGACAGTCTGGAAATCAACCCGCCAACCTCAATCCGCCAGACCGCTAGGTCAATAACCCGTCAGGCTCAAACCGCCAGACCGCTCGGTCTCATACTTCGACACTCCCCCTCAAGCTGGAGCATAGATATCAATCATGCCCAGGTTGTCACAAATGTGGAAGAAGGAAGTAGAAACCGGCTTGGTGAAGATATCAGCCAACTCTTTGTCGGAGGTGACGAACGGAGTGCAAATCTGTTTCTTCAAAACCTCTTCTCGGATGAAATGGCAGTCGACCTCTATATGTTTCGTTCTCTCATGGAAGACCGGATTTTTGGATATGTATATAGCAGCTTTGTTGTCACAAAACATAGGCAGAGGATAGTTGTAGACCTCTCCTAGGTCAAGCATGAGTGCCCGCAACCATTTTAACTCACACGTGGTTGACGCCATACTCCGGTATTCGGCTTCTGCACTGGACCTTGAGACAACAGACTGCTTCTTGCTCTTCCAGCTCACAAGATTACCTCCAACAAATGTGCAGAAACCCGATGTAGATTTACGGTCACCTTTATCATCCGCATAGCTTGAGTCTGAGTAGGCTTCAATTCTCAGATGACCATGCTTCTGAAAGAGTAGCCCTTTCCCTGGTGCTGCTTTGACATACTCTAGTATCTTCAAGGCAGACTGAAGATGACATTCCCTGGGAGCTTGCATGAACTGACTGACCTTGCCTACAGCATAGGCAATGTCGGGTCTGGTCACCGTGAGATAAATGAGTTTGCCCACCAGACGTCTATACCTCGTGGCATCGGATATAAGCGGTGAGTCATCTGTCCATGTTTTGTCTTCTCCAGTGGCCATGGGATACCGGGCCGGTTTGGCCCCGGTCAATCCTGCCTCTTGTAGAAGATCAAGCGCATACTTCCGTTGGGAGAGAACCAACGAGTCGGGCTTCCGAGAGATTTCTATCCCCAAAAAATATTTCGGGGAGCCCATATCCTTCGTGACAAGGTGTTGACGGAGGTGTTTCTTTGTCAAGTCCACCCCAGCCTGGTCATCGCCGGTAAGAAGGATATCATCCACATACACTGCCAAAACCACAAGGCCTGATGCGGTTTTGCGAATAAACAATGAGTGATCGGCGGAACTTCTTGCAAAGCCAATTGCAGCCACAATGCCACTAAACTTGTCAAACCATGCCCGAGGGCTCTGCTTTAGGCCGTAGATGGCCTTCTTCAACTGGCATACTCGTGTCTCCCCCTGAGCAACATACCCTGGAGGTTGCTCCATATAGACGTCCTCCTGAAGATCCCCATACAGAAAAGCATTCTTGACGTCAAGTTGAGAAATTTCCCACTCCCTGTTGACGGCCACAGAAAGAAGAACCCGGATGGTGCTGAGGCGAGCAACCGGAGAGAAAGTGTCAAAATAGTCAACCCCATAAGTCTGAGTAAAGCCTTTGGCCACCAGGCGGGCCTTGTAACGATCCACAGTGCCGTCCGGGCGAAACTTCACAACGAACACCCAGCGGCAGCCAACCACATCAGTACCGATCGGTGGAGGAACAAGGTTCCAGGTACCTCTTTCAGTAAGAGTGGCAATTTCCTCATCCATGGCAGATTTCCAATGAGGAATAACAAGAGCCTCCTGGTAAGTGCGGGGAGTGGTGGTAGCCGAGATGGCCAAAGCAAAGCACCTGCGAGAGGGAGTAAGCCGATCATAGGAAACAACAGCCGCAAGCGGGTGTTGGGTACACGCCCGCACCCCTTTGCGAAGGGCAATGGGACGATCCAGGTCGTCTTGTGCCTCAGGGACCGGAGCATCCGTGGCAGAGAAAGCTGGCCCGGGACTAGAGAGAGACGGCTGCGGAGACGAAGGAGGGGAGATAATAGGGAGAGGAGGAGACGGAGGAGGAGACGACATAGGAGGGGAGACGTCGACTTGTGTGAAAGGCTCACAGAGAGATGGTGGAGAGTCAGAGACAGCAGGAGGAGGTGAAGATGGGAAAGAAAAGTAGGAAGCATTTTCAAAGAAGGTGACGTCTGCGGAAACAAACTGTTTGCGCAGAACGGGATCAAAGCAACAGTAGCCTTTTTGAGTTGTCGAGTAACCCAAAAAGACACATTTGGTGGAGCGGGGGGAAAGCTTGTCGCGGGTAGCAGACGGAGCATGCACGAAGGCCGTACACCCAAAGATACGGAGAGGAAGAGGAAAGGGTTCCTTGGTTGGGTAGAGAATGGAGAAGGGGGTCTTGCCGTGAAGAACAGAAGAGGGAATGCGATTGATGAGATAGCAGGCAAGAAGAACAGCATAGCCCCAATAGGAGCGAGGTACCTGCATCTGTGTCATCAGAGTGCGAGCGATATCGAGGAGATGGCGATTTTTACGTTCTTCCACCCCATTTTGCTGGGAGGTGTAAACACAGCTGGTCTGATGAATAAGACCATGTTGCATACAAAAAGATGAAAACTCATGACTGAGATATTCTTTAGCATTATCAGAGCGCAATACTTTAATAGAAATAGCAAACTGAGTTTTAATCATATTATAAAAAGATTGCCATACAGATAGGAGTTCAGAGCGATCTTTTAATAGATACACCCAGGTACATCTGGAGAAATCATCAATAAAAGTTACAAAGTAAAAACTACCCCGACCAACGGTGGGAGTAGGAGCAGGACCCCAGATATCAGAATGAATGAGATCAAAAGGGCGGGAGGAACCACGGCCTTGCTTCGGCGGGAAGGAGGAGCGGTGATGCTTGCCAAGCTGACACGCATCGCAGTTGAGCGGAGGACTGGTTTGAGGTAAGTGGGGAAGAAGCTGATGCAGAATCCGAGGAGGAGGATGTCCAAGGCGAAGATGCCATTGAAGCAGATCAGTAGACGAGGAAGAGAAGGCGGACAGAGCGGAAACATTGTCGAGGAAGTAGAGGCCGCCGCTCTCAGTCCCAGTAGCAATCGTCCGTTGGGTTCTCGGGTCCTGAAAACAACAAGAAGTAGGAGTAAATAATACAGAGCACTGAAGTTGCTTGCATAAAGTAGTAACGGAGAGTAAATTGCAAGGGAACTTCGGGACATAGAGAGTGTCCGCTAAGCGAAGCGAGGGAGTGACTTGAACCATGCCCGTTCCATGAACCGGGGAAGGCGAACCATCCGCAACGAGAACCGGGGGTAACCGATCATGCGTCTCTAGGAGAGAGAAGCAGTGAGGGTTTCCGGTCATGTGATTTGTAGCACCAGAGTCAATGAGTCATTTACCTTGGGTAACGACGTGTGCACTACCTGAGGTGGTGGCCACAGAAGCAGACTGCCGAGAGGAGGCGGAGGTTGAGGGAGAAGTATCACCGGAGGGACGAAGATGAGGATGTTTCTGCCAGCAGCGGTCAACAGAGTGGCCGGTACGACCACAGTGAGAGCAGAGGAACCTTGACGGACCGCGCGTGCCAGATTGGCTGCGACCACTATTGCCACCCCGCTGGACTTGGTGAGCATAGGAGTCCGGTGGAGGAGGGGAGGACAATAGAGGACGTTGGAGCAGTGAAGTAACCGCGGCTATGCGAGCTGCGGTGGCATCCAAGGTGGGAGACTCGGCTTCGCCCAAGATCTGCTGGCGGATCATATCAAAAGACTCAGGAAGCCGGAGAAGATAACAAACAACCAGGAGTTCCTGGAAGTGTTTGTGCTGTTCGGCCAAGTCCGCGGAGAAGGGGCGATTCTGGAGGATTTCGGCTCCAAGAGCCTGAACTTGCTGATAAGCCGCAGCAGGAGACATGGAAGGGCGAGCGAAGAGATCCGCGTAGAGAGTATAAATGCGGGATGTCTGGGCCCCCTTTGAGTAGAGAGCAGCAAGGTGAAGCCACGCGGTCTTGACCGTCTCATCATGGCGTATGACAGGAAGACATTCATCGGAGAGGCTGTTAGCCAACCACGTGCGGACAAGCGCATCACTGGCATCCCAGTCATCAAATTCAGCAGAGTCTGAGGGAGGAGGGTCATCGGTGAGGTGATGACGTTTGCGCTGAGAGCGGAGAAGAAAGGTGAAGGAGACGCTCCAATCCGGATAGTTGGAGCCAACAAGTTTAGAAACCGTGCCAAGGTTGCCAGAGGGTGTAGGAAGCGGCGCCGGAGTGGCGATAGGAGTGGTGGTGGTGGATGTCTCAGAAAGGGCCATAGGAGACAACTGCGAGAGGCCGCGCGGTTAGAATATAAGCCGCGCGGATAGAAAGAAGACGAGCTGCGGCGGTCACGATGTTAGACACCAGCGGCCAGAGAAGCCACGACCAAGCCGCAGGTCCAAGACGGGGAAGAGGTCGAACGGCTAGAAGATAGACCGTGCGAACTGAAAAGGCGAATAAAGAAGCAGGTCGCGACGAACAAGGAGATAGGTCGCTGCGACAGAAAGGCAGGAGGAGGAGGACGCGCGGACAGGGCGCAAACAGCGAGAACAGGTCGCGAGAAGAAGGGGCAAGCCGCGCGGATAGGGCGCACAGAATCAGGAGGAGAAGATCGATTCCTCTGATACCATGTTGAAAGTAGCGAACAAACGACTAGAGCAGAGAATAAACGACTAGAAAATAAGCCGGAACTTTGAATAATTGAAATTTTATTATCCAAAAAGATATCATTTACAAAGGTATGGCCTCCCTTTTATAGAATGGAGGAGAGAGAGAAGAATACAAACTAACAATGTGGGACTAAAGCTATACAACAGATCTGGGCGGCTAGAATAAGAGACCGGAATAGGCCGCGCGGTTAGACAATGTTCTAACCGCTCGGCAATGCCAGAACCAAGAGGGAGAGATGCGGTAGGAGACCGCTAGACCGGCCGGTTTCCAAGCCGTCAGAGATAAGCCGTCAGACCGCCGGATACCATACGGCGACAGTCTGGAAATCAACCCGCCAACCTCAATCCGCCAGACCGCTAGGTCAATAACCCGCCAGGCTCAAACCGCCAGACCGCTCGGTCTCATACTTCGACATTGTTATTGTTGGGTATTTTTCCTTATTAACCCGATTGATTTCCTTTGCATTAATTTTTTTTAAAATTTGTATTTTATTTTATGGTCTACGAAGATGCTGAAAGGAAGGTATCTAGAAGATTGTAGGTTGTGGAGTCGTAAAGCAAAGGATGATAGGGCCATTTACCGGGACCTCCCCTCTAAGGTTGCTAAATTATAGGTTGCGCCCTTCTTACTTTTAAAATTACAAAAACCTCCCATGTAAGAGGACATTTCATAACATTCATGCACAAAAAGACCCCATTGAAAATTTACTCCATTGAGATATTTTTTTGTGCATATATGTTATGAAATGTAAACTTACAGGGGAGGTTTTTTAATTTCAAAAGTAAGAGGGGTCCAACCTGTAATTATGCTAACTTCCAGGGGAATTTTTGGCAATTATTCCTTTAATAATATGCGATTATAGTTTGTATAACATTTATGGATCAATGTTTTTAAAAGATGAAGTCATATCTTGTATTCAGTTGAGTAAAATTGCAATCAGATGCATGAATTTGTTTAATTCCAATTCCTACAGTAGTTTTAATTGGTCCAAATTCCAATTATGATGTTCGATAAAGCAATAAATTAAGCGCGCTGAAGTGGAATTTGTCGATTTTGTTGTTTGGTGGTGGTCAGAAAGAATTCAGTCACAAGAATTACTAGTTTTGATAGGGCTAAGAATTAGTATCAAACATGACACATTATATATTCACCTAACGTTCTCCATTTTCTTTCTAAAAACTTCGATAGTAATCTCTTTCTGAGAATATATCTTTAGAAATTTCTCCCTAGAAAACTCAATAGAATTCTCTCCCAAGGGTTTGAGAGTTTAATCGCCGGTAGAATTCTTCGGTTCCTTCTTTTCAAGGTAAGAATTGAGGAATTTAGTTTGTAGCAAAATTTCAATTCTGATGGAATCGACTATAATTCTAATTTCAAATTTGCTTACGCAACCAAACAGACACTTGGGGTATTTCATATTTGAAGTTTTGAACAGCTTGAGATCATTAGAACATGAATAAATATTTAATTTTAATTAGTCATTAAGCATTTTAAGTGTTCTTACTTGTAGAGAAGTTAAAATACCAAGGATTTATTACATAAAGCTATAAAGACTCTATTTCTTATAAAAATTATGGATTTTACTTTTCTTAAATCTCTTTTTTTGAGGCTTTTGTTTATTGTAAAAGTATCTAATGAATAATAATATTAGGACTTTAAATATATAATCCTGCTAATTTGATTATGTTCGCCAAAAATGAGAATTCATTGATGTGTATTAGGATAGAAATTGTTTAGGTCAACTCATATAAGCTGAAATGTATGATTTTATCTTCTTTCCTAGGGTTACCTACAAATACTTCTCAGGAGGTCACACATCTCTAAGTTACTCCCTTTGAGCACACTTAAATTCGGAGTTCCTAACGTAATTTCACCACTTGCTCTGAAAACACACCTCTTAAATCTAGTGTCTACGTTATTACATAAGCCTAGTTAATTTTCCTTCAATTTTGATGTAATATTTGGTTCATTCTTGCACACCCTTTCACCTAGAAGCTTGACATCCTTGAAGTCTTTCTAGTTCAGCATCCTCGAAGAATCTTTAACTTGTGAAGTATTGGGAAAGCAAAGGGTGGAACCAAAGAACATATGTATTTTTTAATATTTTATTGTATTGTCTTTTACTAGCTTACGTTTTATATTCAGTGATGCGCCAAGGAACTTCTTTTTGGGCATTGTTTCCTCGAAATTGCTCCCTTACAGTTGATCTTCTGTATCAATTTTAAGAACTGAACTTTGATTTTGTGGTATAATCCTCCATCTTCTGCTGATCTCTCGCCGTATAATTGCAGTCAGTCATGGCAGACTTGGAGGATATGCTGTTGGAGGCGGCTGGTCGAACGGGCACCTCGGGGATGAAGAAACGGACCCGTCCACATTCCGGCAGGACTCGTCGGGTTAATGATAATATTTCCGATGATTGTGATGACTCCGATAGTGCTCCTTCTATTGGAAGTGACCTGTACAAAGATGATAGAGACAAGGAAGAACTGGGTAAAATGTCTGAGCTAGACAGGGAGTTGATCTTAGCAGAGAGAAGCATGAAGATTGATGATTATAGATTGAAGAAGAAAGCACGAGAATCCTCGTCCAAGACCGACTACTCTACGAAAAAAAGCCCTCCCCGCCAACTATCTGTCAGCAAGTTACGCACCAAGACAATGAGGCAGCGGTGTCCCCGGGATTATCCCAAGTTTAGAAATTTGGCTGCGGAGGGAACTGGTTTCCTTGATGACCTCGAGGAGTCGAGCGACAATGATACCGGGAATGGTGCTGATGGCAGAGCAGAAAAATCCAATTACATTGCTGACACCGCAGATGATTTGTCTGATTCAAATCCCCTGGAATTAGAAGATGTCAGAGAAATAACCATTCGGAGATCGAAACTGGTAAAATGGTTCGTGGAGCCCTTCTTCGAAGACGTAATTGTTGGCTGTTTCGTGAGAGTCAGGGTTGCGAAAACACGAACGGGGCCCAAATATCGACTCTGCTTGGTTAAAAGTGTCGATGCGTCCGATCCAGATCGACAGTATGATCTCGAGGGTCGAACGACCCACAAATGGTTGAACTGCGCCTGGGGAATCTGTGAGGGCTCGGCTTCCAGGTGCCAGATGGCAGTGGTCTCCGAGTCCCCTCCGTCGGAGGAGGAGTTTATGGAGTGGGTCGCCGAGGTTGAGCGAAATGGGGACAAAATACCGAGTTGTCGAGATGTGGATATGAAGAAGGCAAAGATTCAGGAGATCAGCAGTTTTGTTTATTCCGCAAGGACAGTGAAGCAGTTGCTCGATCAAAAGAAACCGACCTCAATAAGGCGGCTCAATTTCGCCGCTGAGAAAGACAGGTTGAGGAAGGAAATAGAAGCGGCAGAGTCTCGCGGAGATGAGTCGGCGGCTCAAGGGCTTCGGATGAAGTTGGAGGAGTTAGTAGAATTGTCTCAGAAGTCCAAACAACTGGATGAGAAGGCCGTTAGATTAGCCGAGATCAATAGGAAGAACAAAGCTGAAAATTTCAAAAATGCATCAGAGAGAAAGCCTATTAATACCGGCCTCAGGGCTGGGGAAGAAGGATATGATCCTTTTTCAAGGAGGTGGACTCGGTCTAGGAATTATTATTCGTCAAAGGCGCAGGAGATTGTTATCTCGGATGGAGCTGCCACCAGTATTGTGAGCTCCGGCGAAGAAGACGGTGTGGGAGCGGGAAAAGGAGCTGAGGTAGGCATCGAACGAACGGCCTCCACTCTCAAGGCGTCCGACGGTGCCGGAAAGTTGGTGGACACTAATGCCCCGGTCGACGTAGGGACGGCGTTAAATTTGCTGCACGTTTTTGACGTGCCCATATCATTGGCAGGTTTGGAGAGTTTCGGCGGCCCTCCTGGCGCTAGCCTTGCTTTCATGGCGAGGAAGCAGAAGATAGAAGCAACAATTGGCTGCAGAGTAGCTGAGAACGACGAAAAACAGCATTTGTTGACTCTGACCGTCAGCGACTACAAGCGGCGCCGTGGTCTTCTCTGATGTACTACTCCTTGCCACCTCTTACTGGTAAGTTTTGTTTGAACTGAGCTGGGTTTAATTTTGGATGACTAGGGTCCATCTGATAAGGATTTTTTTCCTTATTGTGTGTGTTTTTGCTGGCTCTTTATGATAAAGCATTTAAGAAAAAAAGTTATAATTTGATTCTTGAAGATAAAAGCATTACCATTGAATCATTCCATGAATTTCTTCTTATAATTTTGTTAATGTTAAGCACATGCCAGCTAATTATGAATGGTAGATAAAATGTAGCTGAAAAAGAATTAGACCACTCTAAGTTTGCTAAATTACAGGTTGCGCCCCTACTTTTTGAATTACAAAACCTCTTATGTAAGCTCTTCCTGAAAGATTACTCTAGGGGGGTATATTTGTGCATGGATGTTCTGAAATGTGAACTTACAGGAGAGGTTTTTGTTGTAATTTGAAGAGTAAGAGGGGTGCAACTTGTAATTATGCTAACTCTAAGGGAAAGTTTATGTAATTATTCCAAAGAATTATGAATGTTGTAGAAATCACAAATGTTTGGTGTGCATCTGAGGAACCTGTTGATTTTATCTAGAATTTGATGTCTTAAGACAGTAAAGGAGATTTTTCTTAGAATTTAATATTTGACTTCGAAATAAACACTAGTTTTCTAATAAAATTGGATATAATATTATAATGTAATGATTAATGTAGGTCTTGGAATAAGTTGTTGGTGAAATAAGAGTGTGTAAGGTTGATTGAATTTTCATTCCCAAGTCATTTTGAGAGCATTGTAAATCAAGTGGATGTAATGAAGCTTATTAATATGCTCTTCCTTTTATGTTTTTCGGTTTGGGCCCGCCCGTCTCCATATTTGGAATATGGAGACGGGACTCTTGCGATGATGCCACATGGCTGCCCATATATCATATTATCGCAGAAGCAACGTGTTGATTGTCTGGGTATCCAAATTCCGAAGTGATATTCTTGCGTTCGTATTTAGTTGTAGGGATATCATATATGATATTCTTGCCTTAATCTTTGTATGCCTGGATATCATAAAGGATATCCAAGTAATCAATTTTGTGTGATTATTGCATAGAGCTTACCATCGTAATAAATCCAATTTTGATTGCATGATAATCAAAATGAGATTGTTAACGCATTGTGATCATAATGTGAACGCAAAAATAATCAAAATGATCGCATTGTAATCAAAAAATGATCACAAATGTACATTTAATATGGGTTGCCATGTGGCAATATCGCAAGGGCCCGGACAGGGTCCTGAAAAATTTTCCCTTCCCTTGTGTTGCGGACTAACTCGATGCTCCGGTCGGACCGGATATTCCTGGACCGCCTTAGCTCGCGGAGCGGTCGAGCGCGCACACAGTCAATTGAAAAATGGGGGACGGACACAGGAGGTTTTAACGTGGAAAACCCTTCAACCGAGTGAAAAACCACGTGACCGGGTCGGTGCCGATCAAAATCCACTAGATTGCTGGAGGTTACAATTTGACGGGAGAAATCGGGGCGACAGGCCGCTCCCGTTACAACCTTGAGGAGAGAGAGAGTATATGCGCTCGTCGGTGGGCAACAGACTGCCTCGCCAACGGGACTTGGATGGTGGAATGCGCGGGATGCTTCAGTTGCGTGCGCTCAGAGGCGACGCGTGTTCAGAGGTTGTCACTGCTTCCTTTGTGCGTCTTTCTCGGTCCTTGGAGTGTTTCCTTGGTAACTGAGCTCTGGTGGGGTGCAAATAACCGATGATAGGTTCTGGTAGCTGTTGGCAGGAGCTGATAGCCACTGGGGGCCGCTGGAGGCCTCGGGCGGCGGCCGGTGGTTGGCGGCGAGAGGCGGCCGCTGGTGGTTGGCGACGAGGGGTGGCCGCCGGCGGAGAAGAACGGGAAAGCTCCCACCTGAGGAAGAAGAAGAAGAAGAAGCGTAGGAGGAGAAAGTTAGGAAATGAGGAGCCCCTGGGGTCCTTTTATAGGCTCCAGGGGGAAGTTATGGCGGGCCCCACCACTAACCTAGTGGGTTAGTGGGTGGTTTTGTCCCGATCGGACGGCCGGTAGCGCGCCATGATCGGATGGTGGAGGTTCGGGCGGCGAGCCACCGGCTGGCGGTGGACAGACGGCGGCGGCCGGGCGGCCGGGCGGCGGCGGCCGGGCGGCCGGGCGGCGGCGGCCGGGCGGCGGCGGCCGGGCGGCCGGGCGGCCGGGCGGCGGCGGCCGGGCGGCCGGGCGGCGGAGGCGGACGGGCGGCGGCGGCCGGGCGGCGGCGGCGGCGGCGGCGGCCGGGCGGCGGCGGCCGGGCGGCGGCCGGGCGGCGGCCGGGCGGCGGCCGGGCGGCGGCCGGGCGGCGGCCGGGCGGCGGCGGCCGAGCGGCCGAGCGGTGGCGGGCGGCGACGGTTAGTTGCGGCGGCGGTTCCCTCTCTCCCCTCTTTCCCTTTTTTATGGATCTCATTTTTGGTGGGAGAGAAAGAGGGGGGAATTGGATGGAGGAGATGAAAGATAAGAGAAAGTGGGCCCTCCACTTCTCCCATCATGAAAGGAATCATGGGGTTGACTAGTCAACCCCATGATTTCATTTTGGGGATTGCTATTTGCACCCCTAAAGCTAAAAATGGATCTAATCCCTATCAAATGCCCCCCAAATCCTTTGTTGTTGGTGAGCCGTGTGAGAGACAACTTAGGATTTTTAATCTTCTTCTTCCCCGCTTCCATGTCTTCCTCCGGAGAGAAAGCCGAGAAGGCGAAGAACGGTGCCTCAAAGGCATGCTCGTACTTATACGATTGGCGGCGGTGGTGCTACATCAAATTGAAGGAGCGTCAACGGGGCTTCAGGCGAGGTGCTGGCGAATCCAATCGCGAAGGGGTCCGTGCGCTGGATGGTGCGGAGGCGCGCCAGCGCAACGGCGGGCGAGTGTAAAGGCACGCTTGGAAGCACGCAAGCGCGCGCGAGGGCGCGCTTGCGCAGTCATGCGCGCGGGTGCGCACGCCCGACCCAGCGCGTCCGCGCTTGCGGGTGCGCGTGCGCGACCCAGCGCGCGGGTGCGCGTGCGCGACCCAGCGCGCGGGTGCGCGCGCGGGTGTGCGCGCGCGGGTGCTCGCGCCCAACCCCGCGCGCGGGTGCGCGCGTGATCACGCGCGCGGGTGTGCTCGCGCGCGACCCAGCGCGCGTGTGTGCTCGCGCGTGACCCAGCGCGCGGGTGCGCGCGCGCGACCCGGCGCGCGGGTGCGCGCGCGCGACCCAGCGCGCGAGCGCGCGCGCGGGAGCGCGTCCCTGCGCGCGGGTGTGTGTGCGCGCGCGGGTGTGCGCCCGCGCGTCCCTACGCGCGTACGCGACCCTCCGCGTTTGTCCTTGCGAGTGCGGGTGCATGCGTGTGTGCGAGGGCGCAACCCTATGCGCGGGTCTGCGTACGTGCGACCGTCCGCGCGGGGTGCGTGTGTGCAACCTGTGTGCGCGTGTTGTGCGTGCGGGCTCTTGCTTGCCTTGCGCTTCTGGAAGCGCCGTTATGGGCCTTTTCGTACTTGTTGTGATATGCACAATTGCGCCTTGTGTGCGCAAGGCGCGAGGTATGTGACGTGCGCACAAGGTACGATGTGCACGGTATGTAATGTGCACGATGGGTGAGTGATGCGTGCGCGATACACGCTGCATATGCGATGTTCGCAAGGTGTAACATGCATGGCGGACTAAGTGCCCAAGGGAAGAGATTACTGAGATGTGGAGTTTCTGTTGCTCCCCGAGTGTATCACCGAGTACTTGTACAAGGTCGGAAGGGGAAACTTGCTGCGGCGAGATTCCCAGATGCAGAGACGGTGTTTTCAGAATGGTACCCCAGTTGGCAAAGTTCATGTTGTTTCGCGTGAGTTTGACGTATAACGTTGTTTTGCGTGAGACTGACTCGCTACTATTGCTCGCACAAGCTTGGCTCGTGACTTTTGCTCGCACCAGACTTGCTTGTGACTTTGCCTTACGCGGTTTGTGACCGCGGCTTAGTTTGCACGAGGCTGGCTCGCGGCTTCGCTCGCACGAGACTGGCTCGCTGCTTGATTTGCGCGGTTGCGACCACGGCTTAGTTTGCGCGAGGGCTGCTTGCGGCTTCGTCGTGAGGAGGGCAAGCCCCTACGGGGATTTTGCGCAAGGGTTGTTGTTGTAAGGAGCGTGCTGCATGGAGGCGGTTGTTGTGCACGGAGGCAGGTGCTGTGAGGAGCGCGCTGCACGGAGGCCGTTGTTGTGAGGAGCGCGCTGCACGGAGGCAGTTGCTGTGAGGAGAGCGCTGCACGGAGGCAGTTGCTGTGAGGAGCGCGCTGCACAGAGGCAGTTGCTGTGAGGAGCGTGCTGCACGAAGGCAGTTGCTGTGAGGAGCGCGCTGCACGGAGGCAGTTGCTGTGAGGAGCGCGCTGTACGGAGGCAGTTGCTGCGAGGAGCGCGCTGCACGGAGGCAGTTGCTGTGAGGAGCGCGCTGCACGGAGGCAGTTGCTGCGAGGAGCGCGCTGCACGGAGGCAGTTGCTGCGAGGAACGCGCTACACGGAGGCAGTTGCTGTGAGGAGCGCGCTGCACGGAGGCAGTTGCTGTGAGTAGCGTGCTGCACTGAGGCAGTTGCTGTCAGGAGCGCGCTGCACGGAGGCAGTTGCTGTGAGGAGCGCGCTGCACGGAGGCAGTTGCTGTGAGGAGCGCGCTGCACGGAGGCAGTTGCTGTGAGGAGCGCGCTGCACGGAGGCAGTTGCTGTGAGGAGCGCGCTGCACGGGGGCAGTTGCTGTAAGGAGCGCGCTGCACGGGGGCAGTTGCTGTAAGGAGCGCGCTGCACGGGGGCAGTTGCTGTAAGGAGCGCGCTGCACGGGGGCAGTTGCTGTAAGGAGCGCGCTGCACGGGGGCAGTTGCTGTAAGGAGCGCGTTGCACGGGGGCAGTTGCTGTAAGGAGCGCGCTGCACGGAGGCAGTTGCTGTAAGGAGCGCGCTGCACTGAGGCAGTTGCTGTAAGGAGCGCGCTGCACGGAGGCAGTTGCTGTAAGGAGCGCGCTGCACGGAGGCAGTTGCTGTAAGGAGCGCGCTGCACGGGGGCAGTTGCTGTTAGGAGCGCGCTGCACGGGTGATGCTCGCCATCAACAAGCCTAAAATGAGAAAATGTTAACTTTTTTAGAGTTACAGTCGCGAAGCTGTTCTTGTGGGAATACAGAATTCATAGTAATGTAAAATTGATAAATACTATATTAGATAGAACCCTTTTGAGGTGCGAAGCCCTCTCTTGGGTTGGTCGTCTACGGGGTTGCCCCCCAGTCCGGCCTAGCAAACGGTGGGCCGCGTTCCTTTCCGTGGACTTGGTTCCTATCCCCGTAAGAATCTCCCCAGGAGGCCTTGTTTGATGAGATACTCGATCTCCTCCTTGAGCTTTGAGCAGTCTTCCGTGTCGTGTCCTTGTCCATGGTGGAATTCACAGTACTTTGTCTGGTCCCCAGTATTTTTAGGGACAGGTCTGGGCTTGCGGAGCGCCTCTTTGCCTTGGATTGCATAAAATACATTTGTCCTGGAGGTGTTGAGGGGTGTGTACTCCCGGGGTGACTGATCTCTCTGATGGTTACGTCGGAATCTTCCTTCTTGGTGTTGAGGGGCCGGCTCATTTTCCCTTTTTCTCTTCTGGTTATCGTTAAACTGTTGACGATGAGCTTCAATAGCCTCGTCGGCAGCGATCCGAGCCTCGATTCTGTGTACAAGATCTGGATAGCTGGGGACGGTTTCTCTCATAAGTGCTGAGTAGAAGCCGCTAGGACGGAGACCTCCCAGGAACACTCCCCGTAAGAGCTCGGGGTCGACTCCAGGGATCTGGCGGGCTTTGGCAGTGAATCGTCGGAAGAATTCTTTGAGGGTTTCCCCTTCATTTTGGCGGATTCCAGAGAGATGTGATGGATCGCGAACGATCCTTCGATTGGCGATGAATTGGTCGGAGAACTGTCTGGTCAGTTCGGCGAAGCTGGTAACGGTGTCTGCTCTTAAAGAGTGAAACCACATTCGAGCTTGCCCTTTGAGGGTGGTTGGGAATACTTGACATAGCAGTGGATCAGAGGCATTGAAAATCCTCATGATAGTGGTAAAATGATTGACATGTTCGAGCGGATCATCAGTTCCATCGAATGTCTCAATGTTTGGGAGTTTGAATCCTTGCGGGATCGGATGGTCGAGGATTTGTGGGGCTAAGGGGGAGCCTTGGCAAAGCGGTCGATGAGGGTGAAAATCTCTTCTTGCGGCTTGGCGGCATTCTTCAGCCACGGCCTCCCTGATCTCTTGACGAGTTAGTAGCGGGTGGATGGGAGCATCGTTAACTAGATCGTGGGGGCGATCTGCCCTTGCTCTTCCTAGATGGGGATGAGCCGAACTGGCGGCATCTGAATGATCTTCGGGTCCTTCCTGCTCTACAGGGTCTTCCTGGTTCCTTGGTGGATTAAATAGTGGAGGATGGTTAGCTGGCGGAGGTGACCTGGGCGGAGCTGGAGGCGCTCCCAAGTTCCGAAGCAGTGTGAGCATTTCTGTCTGCTGCTCCTCCATTTGGCGGACACGCCCCTCCAGAGCGGCGACAGGGGCGAGCGCTGCTTCAGCGGTCAGCGGTACGTCTACCAGAGAGTGAGATCGTGCAGGCTCAGTGTGTCCGCCAAGTGCGGATCCTTCTGCAGTGCGGGTACTCCTCTTTGCCATTGTGATGAACTTGCTCTGCGAAGGATATTGGGAATGTTTCCCACAGACGGTGCCAAACTGTTGCGGACTAACTCGATGCTCCGGTCGGACCGGATATTCCTGGACCGCCTTAGCTCGCGGAGCGGTCGAGCGCGCACACAGTCAATTGAAAAATGGGGGACGGACACAGGAGGTTTTAACGTGGAAAACCCTTCAACCGGGTGAAAAACCACGTGACCGGGTCGGTGCCGATCAAAATCCACTAGATTGCTGGAGGTTACAATTTGACGGGAGAAATCGGGGCGACAGGCCGCTCCCGTTACAACCTTGAGGAGAGAGAGTATATGCGCTCGTCGGTGGGCAACAGACTGCCTCGCCAACGGGACTTGGATGGTGGAATGCGCGGGATGCTTCAGTTGCGTGCGCTCAGAGGCGACGCGTGTCCAGAGGTTGTCACTGCTTCCTTTGTGCGTCTTTCTCGGTCCTTGGAGTGTTTCCTTGGTAACTGAGCTCTGGTGGGGTGCAAATAGCCGATGATAGGTTCTGGTAGCTGTTGGCAGGAGCTGATAGCCACTGGGGGCCGCTGGAGGCCTCGGGCGGCGGCCGGTGGTTGGCGGCGAGAGGCGGCCGCTGGTGGTTGGCGACGAGGGGTGGCCGCCGGCGGAGAAGAACGGGAAAGCTCCCACCTGAGGAAGAAGAAGAAGAAGAAGCGTAGGAGGAGAAAGTTAGGAAATGAGGAGCCCCTGGGGTCCTTTTATAGGCTCCAGGGGGAAGTTATGGCGGGCCCCACCACTAACCTAGTGGGTTAGTGGGTGGTTTTGTCCCGATCGGACGGTCGGTAGCGCGCCATGATCGGATGGTGGAGGTTCGGGCGGCGAGCCACCGGCTGGCGGTGGACAGACGGCGGCGGCCGGGCGGCCGGGCGGCGGCGGCCGGGCGGCCGGGCGACCGGGCGGCGGCGGCCGGGCGGCCGGGCGGCGGCGGCCGGGCGGCCGGGCGACCGGGCGGCGGCGGCCGGGCGGCGGCCGGGCGGCGGCGGCCGGGCGGCCGGGCGACCGGGCGGCGGCGGCCGGGCGGCCGGGCAGCGGAGGCGGCCGGGCGGCGGCGGCCGGGCGGCGGCGGCCGGGCGGCCGGGCGGCGGCGGCCGGGCGGCGGCCGGGCGGCGGCGGCCGAGCGGCCGAGCGGTGGCGGGCGGCGACGGTTAGTTGCGGCGGCGGTTCCCTCTCTCCCCTCTTTCCCTTTTTTATGGATCTCATTTTTGGTGGGAGAGAAAGAGGGGGGAATTGGATGGAGGAGATGAAAGATAAGAGAAAGTGGGCCCTCCACTTCTCCCATCATGAAAGGAATCATGGGGTTGACTAGTCAACCCCATGATTTCATTTTGGGGATTGCTATTTGCACCCCTAAAACTAAAAATGGATCTAATCCTTATCACCTTGAATGTAAAATAGGTATATCAAAATAATAATCAGTTCCTGCTTGTGCTGCATGAACTGAGTAAATAATGAAATTCAGATATTGGCAAATGTGTAAAATTGATTTGTTGTAAGGGTGTGAATTGTGAGCAGATGGGGGAGAAAAGGTTTTGAGGTGGATGGGAGTGAAGGAGAAAGCTCGGACGACTTCAAGTTACAAAATCTCAGATTCCTTTAAGTTACGTTCGGTTGGTATTGGGGCTTCTGAATTAGAATTGTGGATTCAATTCCAACGAAAATGAACTGTAAAAATTTCTGAAGCTGGAGCTAACGAGATCGCAGAAATACTCAATTACAACCGAAGTCAAGCAAAAGACAGCAACAACAGTAGCACAAGAGTTTCTGATTGAAATTAACTTCTATTACATGACGAGGTATACATTGAAAGACATGATTTTACAATGTAAACCAGGGAACCAAAAACATCCAGAAGAAGTAACCGCGCAGGCTGATTCCAGTAACCGCACAAGCCGCCTACTCGCCAGCTGAGTCCGTCAAGACCGCCGAAGCCACCTAACCGCGGCTAACCGCGCGGACTGCTGTTATTGTAATGCTGAAAGAGCCCGAACAGAACCTGTTGATTGATCGGGCGAACTGCTCCGCTTATCTGCAACTCCGAGGAAGAGACCAAGCCGCAAAGACCGCGACCTGTTGTTTAACCGCTGACTGTATCCGCGAACTGTTCCACACTAACGTTCCGTTAGTCGTCTAGCCGCCTGGTGTTAGCCGCACAGCCTGCACAGAATCAACTTTCTTAGTCGCAGTGGTTAGAAAATTGTAACCATAAAATCAAACACGAGTTCGTTCTTACCATTCACTACTACTTTATGACAGGCTGAGGGGTCCTATTTATAGATGTGAGGATGAGTGTTGTCACCACCTACAGCGTTAGGATAACCGTCCATCAATCCTGTCGACTAACACCTTGTATCCGCACAGGCAGATACCAACACCAGTTCGCCAGGTCACGCCAATCAACATTGTCGAATAGACGAACAGTCCGCCTAACCCCGCGGACACTTCTGCAAGTCCGCGCATCCCGCAACCCGTGACTTGGACAAAATCCGTCCAGCCAATACTGTTGAACTCGGCGAATACAAGAGCAGCCTGCGCCAAGGCGAACTCGGCGAATACCCACCAGTCCGCACCAAGGCGACCTCGGCGAGCTAGGCAACTAACCGGACTTAGTCCCCCCCCCCCCCCCCCCGCTCCCCCAGACCAAGTCCTTCAAACTCCGCGGTCTCCAAACTTAACTGCGCCACCTGATATCAAGATCGTGCCCTACTAAACAACTCCAGTCCGCCACCATGCGGACTGCTCCATCAGTCCGCGCGACCTCCAGGCAACCTGTCCGCGCAGCTGTGCTTACTCCACAATCCAACACCCGGACCGCAAGCACAGATCCGTGTCGAACACCGATGGGCTCCAAAGAGTTCGCACATCAACCCAGCGAACTATGTTCTTCCTTGCCCGAGAAACAACCAGCGACCTGGCGGCAAGCCACCCAAGTTCGCAACTACGTGGCTGCTTTTTTGCGAATCAGAGAACCTGCCAAATACGGCGACCTCCAAAAGAGTCTGTCACAAACCCGCGGATGAACAACCTATCCGCCCGGTTACTCCACCAGAGAGCTTGCTGGTCCAGACCGCCAGAGAAGAACCACGGTCGAAACCGACTGTCCGGCTAGGCTATCCGCCAAAGCTATTTGCCTAGTCCGCGCGGTCTCTGCGGTCTGTGCACTCTCCAACCTGTCCGCCCGACTTCCCCCAAACTTCATATTTCAACAATTTCAACATGAACTTTCATTTCTAATTCTAGGATTTCAACAAAAAAATTTTGGAGTTTTCAAATTTCACTTAAGACCCAAAGTTCAAGTTTGCTTCTTTCAAAGTGTTTGAATTCCATGTATGTAGCTCGAAGATCTATTTATTTTTATCTAATTAAATATTCTATTAAATTACTCAAACTCGTGTGCGGTACCATGCGCGGTTGCTCGAGCGCCCACGCATCTGCGTGCGCCTGCGCGTTGTAGGGCTCACAAACGCTCGCGGTAGCCTGCGCGCAATCGCGCGTGCCCATCTGTGTGTCTCCTTTTGCCGCACGACTCCGTGCACACTCACGATGCTCCATCTCGAACATCTCACTTCATGACGCGCTCACAAATCCTTACGCACACGTGAGCGCACAGATTCTCCCAAGCGCGCATTGCAACTTGCCTTCTTTTACAAAGACTACAAGGATGTTCACAATTCGCATTTCACAGTTCACAATTCGTTGTCGTGACTACCGCAATCAGACCCACCCGAATTGCTCGAGGGTTAAAATTGTAATATTCGAAAAATGGTGATTTGTCTGCTCCAGATCGAAGAACGTGATTCATCTGTCTGATAGTTATGACACACATGCGGTGGCGCGTGCGGTGGCGCATGCTCCCGACCACATGCACGCGGTAGCGCTGGCACCCGCGTGCGGTACCGTGCGCGGTCACTCGAGCGCCCGCGCGTTGTAAGGCACACACGCTCGCGGTAGCTTTCGTGCAATCGTTTGCGCCCAGTCTGTGTGTCTCCTCTTGTAGCACGGCTTCGTGCACGCTCACGATGATCCTCTTCTTGAATATCTCACTAGCGTCTCTGCACTCATGACGCGCTCACAAATCCTTACACACACGCGAGCACACAGATTTACTTTTGAGCGCGCATTGCAATTTACCTTCTTTTACAAAGACTACGAGGATGTTCACAGTTCGCATTTCACAATTCATATTTTACAGTTCGCATTCGCATTTCACAGTTCACAATTTGTTTTCGGCACTGCCGCAGCAGATCCTACCAGAATTGCCCGTGGGGCAAAATTGTCATATTCAAAAAATGGTAATTTGTATGCTCCAGATCAAAGAACGTGATTCATCCATCTGATAGTTATGACAGTTACAACGACAAGATTATAAAACCGCATCTGTTAAAAATTATAAAATTAGCTCAGAGCCTTCATTTCAAAAGACTTTGCCTACAACATCAGAAAGCTCCTTCGAAGATCCTTCAGAGTTCTCCTTCAACATTCGAAGACTCCCTTAAAAATCTCCTTTGGGACTCGAAGATCTCCTTCCAACCCCTCAAAGATCTCATTCGTGCTTGTAGATCATCTTCAAGTTCTTGGAAGACTTGGTTTCTTTCTCTACAAAAAAAACTTATTGTAAAGAGCGGTGACTTATAATCGTTGAGACTTCTACTGCTTGTAACCCACAAAAAATAGTGCAATTTAGTCGGCATCGATCCAGCCCTGTGATTTTTCACCCTTTACGAATTTTTCATGTAAAGTCTTCTTGCCAGTTGTTGTTCCCTACTTTGATTATTTGTGCGCTCGGCTCATTTTCAAGATAAAACGATTCGTTTCAACAGGCCCACGGGCGCGTGGAGCGACCCTCAACAAGGTTGAAATATACATTATATATAATACGTTATATATATATATATATATATATATATATATATATATATATATATTAAAAATAATATGTTATATATTTTTTTATATATATATTCATAAATATATATGTTATATATGACATATATATATAAATTATAATGTACATTATTAATATAATTAATATAAATATACTGCTATAAACGTTTATTATTGTTATAATATAATTAATATTTAGTATTAATTATTACAACTAAATGTTTTGAATATTTTAATAAATTCTAAAATTATTTTCAACATATAAATATCCTTCTAAAACATGAGATTTGTACACATCAAATTTCTCTGGTCGTTCTCAAACTCTTATATTTTCATTTTATTTTTTATTATTCTACATTGTTTATGTATTGTGTTTTTTTGGGCGTTGATGAACATCAGAATTTTGGAATCTACCTTGAATCTTTCTCGATTTCTTATTTTAATTGTTTCCTGCTTTTTATTTCATGTTATTTTAAATGATTATTTTATATTCAGAAAATTCTATTAAAAAGTGCATTATTATTTTTTTTTAAAAGATAACTGAAAAATTATTTTATTACATAAAAAAAATTCTAACAATCTAAATAACTTATTTTCCATATCATAACTCTTTGTGAAAGGCTAATACATTTTAAAAGTGAAAGAAATATAATTTTTTTTTATTTTCTTTTAAATTACATGTTTTTTATTATAGCATCCCGTAATTCCGACGATTTTGCATTGATCAAACTCAAAAAGTTTAACATACTCAATTTTGGCCAATGACATGCACAAGTGAAAAATTGGTTAAACAAACTCAGATCAGACTCAAGAACAACCCAATAACAATAGCTACTTCACTTCCATCGTCGTCTCTTTCTCGTACCAATACCTTTAGAATCTATGTTAGATGTCTTTCTTATAGAGATTTCGTGGATGTAAAATATTATTGTAGGAATCATTTACTAGGGGTTTTATATGATGACCTATGAGATGTTTTTTTTCAATATCGCACATCTAAACATTGATGCAACGCACTCTAAGCGCGGAATAATCTTGATAATGCGGGTATAGAATGCTAGAACGTTTCTAACCCCCACATTTAAAATAGATGCTTCCTAACTCATCAAACCCAACTTCACCAACTAGATGACATGTTAGTAGGGGTGTGCATGAAAAAACTGAAATGACCAAACTAAACTGAACCGAGCCAATCGAGCTGATTTCGAACTGGTCGGTTCGGTTCGGTCTCGATTTGGGTGCATGGTTTGAAAACCGAGTCTTTTCGGTTTCAGTTTAGGTAAACTAAGAAAACTGAATCGATTATGGGTTTGGAGTTTGTCCCGTATGATAACTCATATTAGAAGTGCATCAATTTGATATTATCTTAGTATACCTTAAATTTTTGTCCAACCTATCTACCACTTGTTTCATATGAGTATACTTTAAATTCTTTTCCAATATTTTCATTTCTACGCCATAAATTTTTTATTCTATAAAACTTGATTGATTCTATACAATCCATGCGGGATCAGTTCCTTAAAAAGTTGGAACATCTGAGCGACTTGTAAGTGCGGCGGAGGCAGCGATTGGAAGTCGAGATAAAGGGTGAGGCTTGCTTGCAACCCCCTAGATGGTCATTTAGCACGATGAAAATTGGGGCCGGGTAGGTCATGGAACAAAAGCTGTAAATGTTTACCATAGCAAATGACATCGATGGAAGAGGCGCGCGGCAAATGCGCGACGGTTTCGAGCAGGAAAAGCATCGAGATCAACTAGGAACAAAGTCTCCTTCAAGTAGGAGCTTACGCCTAGCAGTTAGGAGCCTGCCTCTACGCCGGGCATTCTACTGGAAGAGCCAGCTACTTCGCTGAGTGAATAGCGGCGATACGTATAGGGTTGGAGACGGCTTGTTGAGATCGAATCACTACAACATACAAGGAGCGAAGGTCAGACCAAATGTTGGACTTCCACCGAGCAAAGTGGGCAAGAATGCGGAAGGAAATAGAGATGAAATTTATGATAGGTGCAGCTAAGGGTAGTTTTGGTGCCTTACCCAAACCAATGCCTTATACAAGCTAGGTCCCCAGAGTCAAAAATGCCTATAAAAGTTACACTAGTCACTTATCTATATGATGCTTTAAGTATGCTACACCTAAAACACTAAATACCAAAAATAACCCTTAGGCTCCAATTGGACTGCCCCATATATAGCCATAACTATTTATAATGTCTGCTATGCACTATCTATTATAATGGCATGTGGACCTTACTTTCTCTCATCCCTCTTTTTTTCTCTCTTTTCTCTAAATTATAAACATCTTAGTTTCTCTTTCTTTTTCTATTTTTAATAACGAACGGTCTAGATGATTTTAATGGTGCAATGCTCTAAAAATGAAATATTTCTACGAGTGCCCGACACGGGGTTCCGCCCCTATGGACACGCGCCACAGTACTTCGCCCGCCCCCCGGCGGGCTTCGCCCGCCCCCCGGCGGGCTTCGCCCGCCCCCCGCCGGCGCCCTAAATTATAAAAACAAAAAAACAAATAAAAAAAATTAAATAAAAAACAAATAAAAAAACAAAATTAAATTAGGAGGGAGGGATTAAATTAAAAAAAATTAATAATAAAAAAATTAAAAAAATAAAATAAATTAAAGGCCTAAGCCAAGCGGGATTAATTAATCCCGCCTGGCTTAGGCGGGATTAATTAATCCCGCCTGGCTTAGGCGGGATTAATCCCGCCTGGCTTAGGCGGGATTAATCCCGCCTGGCTTAGGCGGGATTAATCCCGCCTGGCTTAGGCGGGATTAATCCCGCCTGGCGAATAGGCGGGATTTAATCCCGCCTAAATTGGCGGGATTAATCCCGCCTAATTAATCCCGCCTGGGATTCTATTAATCCCAGGCGGGATTTAGTCCCACACCGCTTGCGCGAGATTTTTATTCGAGTATATATATCCCGCCTGGGATTAATGAATTAAAAGCTTAAGCCAGGCGGGATGGCGGGCTTAAAACTCTTGCGGGCCTGACATTGTGGCTGGCTTATTTACCGAGTTTTTGTATTAATTTTGGCCCGCAGATTGTAATGAGCTGGCTGGTTGTAGGGTGGCCTACAAAAATATATAGGTTTGAGACGCCCTATATAGGTTTAGGAGATCTAAGAAAAAAATATGAATGACCCTGATTCATTGTTGTGATCAATTGTGTGGTTCTCATTCAACGATCATGATCGATTTTTTCAATTCAAAACTACTTCTTTATAATAGTTATATATATATATATATATATATATATATATATATGCATGTGCTTGTTGTTTTTAGTGAGTCGGAAGCAAATGACTAAACTTCAATTAAGATAAGAGATTTTGAAATATCAAAATATAAGTGCCAAAATATGGTAGAAAAAAGTATCACTTCATTAGACTGTTATAAATGTATAGTTGTTACTTGTTAGTATAGCACATCTCCCCAAACAAATTGCTTTCAGCATATCAAAAACCGGCAGCCCGGTGCACAAAGCATCCCCACGCAGCGACGGTTTGGGGAAGAGTCCCACCACAAGGGTGAAATGTAGGCAAACCTTACCTTGCAATTTTGCAAGAGGCTGCTTCCAAGACTCAACCCCATGACCTCAAGAACACGCGGCAACACCTCAACCGGTGCCCCAAGGCTCCCCTTCGCTTTCAGCATATCAACTAAGTAAAAATTACAGTAACATTATCAGTATGTTATGGGGGTAAAGTAGATCTGCAAGCCAATTATAATAAAAGATTAGAAGTGCAAGAAGTTTTAGAAGAATAAAATTTTAGAGGTGTGAAGAAGGAAAACATGCCATAATCATAAAAACCCCAAATCCCAATGATTCATTATAAGAAATGAAGACTGTTCATATATTTTGAATAACAAAAATATTTAAGATTTTGAACACACCTAAAGATAACTGTTAGCAAATCCAGAGAGCCATCTGCAGAGGAATCATGTGGGTAAAAGTTCCATCATCCTTCTCTTCAGGGAATCAGATGAACAAGATTACAGATTCCTCAATTCTCAATATATTTTCTATGTAAAGTATGAGCTGACATAGAGTCTAACTCCTATGTCCAGAGGGCCGTCGTCTCCTCCAATGGCATGGAGCGCTACAGGGATGGATGAAAAACTCTCCAGTACCAGAGGGAAGACAACAGTCTCCAGCTTACTCTTTTCTGAAAGGCCAGAGTTAGCACACAATGCTCCAAAAGTAACTGTTTCGCCGTCTTCTTCGTCTAAATCTGATGCAGTCGGTTCTGTCAGCAGCACGACATCTTTGAGGGGACAAAAATTCTCGACCCTTCGCCAAAGAAACTCACTTCTATTTAAATCTATAACTAACTTTCCAGTCACCTCGAGCCATTCGATAGACAAGCACTCGGCGTCGCTGTAATTTATGCGTCGTTCAACAGCAAACTTATTTATGTAAACAGACATAAACCTTGGCCCCAATGACAAGACTCTGGCTTCAGTAACTAGGATCTCTTTCTCCTTCAAAAGCGCCCAAATGCATAATTTCGCTCCAGCTTCCCCGGCGTGTCTGCCGGCGAGCTTTCTTTCATTGCAATGCGCGACGACTTCTCGCAAAGTGTCGCCTTGTAAAAGTTTGAACTTCGATGCAGACACCGATAATGTCTCCCTACCAAATTTGGATTCAGCGGCTTGTTTATCGAAGTGAAGTCCGGTGAAACACGTGTTTTCGAATCCAGCTTCGGGTGTTTCTAGCCCGCCCTCGCTTTGCTTCAGATACAACATCTCCGCATGAAGCGCGGCGCGCAAGATCCGATGCACGATGATATCAGGATACCTTCGAATTGGCGATGTGAAATGCGTGTAATAGGGAACGGAAAGAGCATAATGACTGCATTCATCTTCTCCCCCTACCAAATCTCCAGTGCAGAAATACGCGGCCGACTGCATAGTCTTGATCGCAAAGAAGGTCAGAATCTCACACAAAACAGGATCATCTTTAATCTCTTCCATGATTTTCGAAAGTGAAATGCGAAATTGACCTGAAGACGAAGTGTCTAACTTGAAACCACGCTTGTTCCAAAATGTTCCAAAATCCCTAAGTTTTCTCGCAAGCGGCCCGGGATGTCTAATCAACACCGCGCAGTCCGGAAAGGCTCGGAAAATGACCTCTGCAACTGACCTATTTGCCAGCAACATGAACTCCTCAACCAGACAACTAGACTCCATCCTCTCCTTCACCATACAGTCAACCGGCGCCCCAGACTCGTCAAACAAAATGGTGGGTTTTATGTCTCTAAGCTGAAGCGCTCCATCGTTAAACCTGATTTCTCTGAGCTGCTTAGAAATCTCATAAAGATTTCTAAGACATTCAGCAACATCCTTCAAACTAAAGCCTCCACAAGTTTCTATACCAGTGGAGAGACCAAGTTCATCAACATTAAATGATTTATCAATTACATCCTGCACAAGGTCATATGACAATTTGCAGCAAGAATTGATTATCGACCGCCCGATCCAGCGACGGATTATTTCTCCAGAAGAACTCATGTCCCAAATAATAGAAAAGGTGAGTCTATCTTCACCTGGTAAAAGTGAGCACAGCTCTTCAGACAGTTCTGGAGGCAACAATGGCGATCTGCGCTGCAATATATAAACACTTGTTGATCGACATTGTGCTTCGCGATCTAAATCCGTATCAGGAAGAACGAAATATGATACATCTGCGATATGAACGCCGATTCGAAGTATCTCATCGGACACAATTTCGACTGATAAAGCGTCATCCAGATCAAATGCGCGAGGAGGATCAATTGTAAAAGAGCAAACTTTTCTCAGATCCCTTCTTCTTTTGAGCTCATCTTCAGCCATCTTCCATGGCTTGGGAGGAAGACAAGATAGTGACTTTTGAGAAAATTCTGCCGTGGAGATCAAATTCTCAAACAAAATGGCAGCAATTTGCGGTTCGATTTCCCCGCCCCTGCCGAAAACATCCGTAATCCGAGCCTGCGGGTATATCGTTTTCTTCCTCCATTCGAACATCTCTGCACCAACCAGCTCCCTCTTCACGGCGAGATCGCCGGATTTCACCCGCTCTCTAACACTATCAGGAAGATTTCTAACACTGACCGACATCTGTGGAAATCTGGCATCACGGGGAATCAACTGTATCCACTTCATGGCCAGTAATTCACCATCCAGTGGTGATGGTTCCATAGAAAGATATCCAGTAACAGCTTGCCGTTTTGGAGATCTTTTCAAGATTGCCAACACTCTCCCTGTAGGTCGTTTCAATGGATGAGTTTTCATGGCAGATATCCAGCACAGAGCTCTGTCGGCATCCCCGTGTTCAAATACTGCATCGAAACTCTCCCGGAGTGAGAAATTCGACCCACCGCCGGCGCTGCAAGAATCAATCGCCGGCGTGGTTTGAAGGGAAAGATTAGGGTTTGCCCCTCTCAAATTGGCCCAGTCGGAAACGGGATCCAACGCAATTGCGACCAAATCGCCCTCAACAGCCCTATTCTGCTCCCTCTTTCCATCGATGAGAACATCAACGGGAACGCCGTTAATGGTACAGTAGGCTTCCTGTGGGTTGTATGCGTTCACGCGGAAGGTGGCTTTGAAGGCATTGCCCTTCTCGACGGCCGCTTTGACGGATTTCTCCGACAGATGAGGGGCAAAGTATCCTCTACATGAGATATTAGGTGAAGGCGGTTCTGAATAAGACGGGGAGGATGGGGGGGAGAGTGGTAAGGGGAAAAAGTTTGAAGTCGCTCCGCCGGTTACCTCTGCCGGAGCCTTGGCTGGATTGTTTTGAAGAGAGGACTGCTTCAGCCGGCGGTTCTGTCGCCGCCGCCCCTTGTTCTTGTCACCGTCTTCTGCCATGAATGCGACGGCCTTATCACCGAACCTCATTGGGCGGAAGCCCTAGCAGGACTGAAGGCAGAAGAAGAGGAAGGCAAGGGGAACAGCAGCGGGAGTCTGGGATTATATACAGTTTTAGGAGGAGAGTGATAAGGTGAGGTGCAGTCTGGTCTTCTATTGAGTTGTTTTTCAAGAATACGGTCCGTTCGGATGGTAGGAATTGAAATTCACCTCATTTTAATTTCTACGGAATTGACAGAATTGGGATAATAGGAATTTAAATTGTAGAATTGGAATTGGTATTGGTCTGAATTCTAATGCAGTTGTTCGGCTACAAGATGGTTTTTCTAGAATTGGAAATTGTCTGGAATTGCTCAATTTTTCCATGGCTGTGGGATCGGGTGTCGGCATGTTGTGCGTGGCCAGGTTGCTGTCACCGCCGGACGACGAGAAATTCCCCTGTCGAAAGGTTGCGAAGTCGCCGTTGTTGTTTTTATCGTTGTACGTAGGTGTGGGAGCGGAAGAATTGGTAATGTGACCGGTAGATTGTGTGCACATCGGAGAGCGCGTCATGTTCCGGGAGCTAAGTCCCTTCGCCTAGGAACGCTGGGAGGAAGAGGTAGAATAGTGAGTTGTTGGCGGTGAGATCGGGAAACGGCTGAAAGAACGGGTGACAGCGGCGAGATCTGGCAACGACGGCAAGAACGGGCGACAACGGCGAGATCGGGCGACGACGGCGAGCTCGGGCGACAACGATGTGATCGGGCGACGGTGGCGAGATCGGGAGACGACGGCGAGATCAGGCGACGACGAGATTGGGAGCATGCGCGAAGCGAGGAAATATCTGCCTAAGGATTCGAACGTGCCCTAATATTTTAAAATTGTTGTCAGTGTTGTAAAATACGATAGTATTTCGATCAATCATGATGTTTTTGCAGGAATCAACGGTTTGATGCGCGTGAGTACAGTGATCATAGGTGGGAGATATTTAGGTGCGTGTAATCCACTGTGATTATAATAGATCGTGCAAGAGTAAATACAGTCGTATGATTCATGATTCAATAGCATAAATTGTTTGAGAAAATATACATTTTTATTTGCGTAATACGGTCATACTGAAAATTGATTGTATTACAGATCAATCAGTGCGAAAATTCCTAGTGGTGGAAATATACGGCGGGATCGAAGGTCTTGTATAGTAATCTAAGGTGTGTTTCACGCACCGTCATTTTTTTCGTCTTCAATTACTTAATTCGTCAGATTAAAGAAGAATTAACATGAGACGTGAAATGAATAGTCTCCATTTGGATCAAACGTATAGAGTCATGATTCCTGTTTGGGGTAGCTACAATGGACCAGAAAGCTCCATTACCACTGCAATCGCTGAAATTTTGTCGTTCGTATGCACGCAGATGTTGAAAAGACGTGTTTCTAAAAAAAGAAGTTTTAGAGGCTATTTTGGAACCCAGAGGGTGTCCCACGTTCTGCTCCACGAAAATCCTTCAGCCTCACCCTCCAGCACCCTCACTCATCTTTTCTATTATATGGGACAAAAGTTCTTCTGAAAAAAATAATCTGTAGAGGATGTAATTGATAAATCATTTAATGTTGGTGGGCTTAGGCTCCCTTTGGTGCTGCTTTTTTTTAGCTAGGATGAATTTGGAGAAGACGCAAAGGTCATAGAATGTATGTTTGGCATTGTTTGTAAAATTTTTAAAATTGGAAGGTCGTAGGATCACTCTCAACCAATCAAAAACATGTAAACCACTAGCAATAGAAGAAGCAAGAACAACACTTGTATTATTTACTGCTTTATACGGCGAGACATATATTGCAAGACATGATTTTGCAGTGCACCTGATGGAGATCAAAAAATAGACGGGTCAAGAAAAACTGGCGAACTGAAGACTGAGATCGCCTAGCTGTTCGACCGCGGCTCTAACCGCGAGGTCGCGCGAACTGTCTTTATTGATGACTGTTGAAGAACCATCTGTCTGCACTTCAGGTCACCTGATCGCTGAAATCAACTAATCGCAGAAGCTGTGCGAACAGACGCCGCTCTAATGAACTGGAAAACAGTCAGCCCGCCTAAAGCGTGCGAACTGAATTATTGAACTGCTTGCGGACTGCCAAGGAAGAAGACACTGAACTAGTCGCTCAGCCCGCGACCTAGCTGCTTAATAGACGATTGTTGTCTGCTTTCCACACTAAGACTTCACTGACAAGCTACTGTTCTCACACTTTCAGTTAAAATTGACGGTGTCGGAACCCATATTTATAGGCGGGGCATGAGGATTGAGGATGCGGTTACCGCTGAAGAAGATAGAGACACCACTAGCAGAACGGCGGTTAGCAACACGAGACCGCTCAACTATGCGGACTGCCAGAACCAGACCGCGCGGACTCCGCAATTAGCCAAGTCAACTAGTCATGCGGCCTCCGCGGTCTATGCGGTCTGCACATCGGACCGCCGACTTCACATTTCAACATTTTTAACATTGTCAGCCGTTATGACCGCCATTAAAAAAAAGTAGTTTTGAACATTAAAGTTGATGAAATTCCTTAGGTGTGGTCGTGCGTTCACATATAAGGTTCATAACCTCCGCGTTCGTGACCACCACCAACGCGCCAAACGGAGCCTTTAGTCTCTCCACCAGTATATAAAGTTATGGAGGCTTTAGTTTGAAGGATGCCACTAGAATCTCTTAGAAGTCTTCATGAGATTTTTAAGCAGCTCCGAGAAACTTGGCTTAACGATGGAGCTCTTCAGCTTAAAACCCACCATTTTGTATGACTAGTATGGGGCGCCGCTAGATTGTATGATGAAGGAGAGGATGGGGTCTTATTGTTTGGTTGAGGAGTTCATGTTATTGGCAAATAGGGCAGCCGCAGAGCGCAATTTCCGAGCCTTTTTCACATTGCGCGTTATTGATCAGACATCACGGGCCACTTGCGAAAAAAACTTAGGTCATGTTTGTTGAGTGTGTCACGTGGAATGGACGGTGATGTCCGAGCGTGTGTCACGACTTGTTGAAATGGATGGTTTAGTCCCACACCGCCTAGCGTGTTCCTTGGTCCTGGGTGTATAAACGGTGTGAACACTCCTCCCCTTTCAACAATGTTCTTTTCGTCAATTATTGTAGTAAGGATTTGGATTTGGGTATCTTAATTACAATTCTCGGGTTCGCTAGAGCTGTGAAAACACACACGAAACTGACTTTCCATACCGATCGGTTTTGCTCTTTTAAAAAATAGTCTATTTGGTCGAGGCCTTCTCCCACTGCCACCCTGCCTGCAATTCAAAGTATTCTTCTTCTAACTAGGATCGAGCAAAGGTTTTTTTCGCCTACATTTGGTTAGTTTGGCATTTGGCAGATTTCTTTGATTTTTTATTAATGTTGATTACTCAGTAAGATAATAAATAAATGCTCCATTATTAATGTACAGATGACTCTGAAAAGTCATGAATCTGTATTTTAAAAGAAAATTTATAGATGAATCACAAAATTAGAGTGTAATTCCGCAAAGAGTGCTCAATATAGATGATCTTCTTGCTGACTTATGACTGCAAAAGAATATTAGAATGACTGTGATCCAAATGATAGAAAACGTTAAATCCTAGTATTTGCATAACAAAGCGTTTCAACCTAAAGAACATAATTTTTCAACACCGTGTCAGTGGAACATGAAGAATATTGTAAAAAGGGTACGATGAAGAGGAAGAAGGATTCTTATAGAGGAGTAAGGAGATGTCGTCAAGAAAGTTAAGACCGTCTCTCTGTCTCTCTACCTCTCTATGTCTCCCTGTCTCGCTGGGTCTCCCCGTCTCTCTCTGTCTCCTTTTGCCTCTGTATCTCTATCTCTCTGTCTCTTTGTGTCTCTCTGTTTCTCTGTATCTCTCACTGTCTCAGTGTCTGTCTTTGCCACCGTCTCTCTGCCTCTCTGTATCTATGTGTCTCACTATGTCTGTCTCTATCTCTTATACATTGTTGAATATTATTATATTAAGGGTTATATAATTATGATCTTATAACCTAGTAGTAATTATAGTTTATAAGGTGCATAGATCTAATCTAACTATTCTAAGTGTTGAAGTATACTAATTGCACTAATAGACCCTTAAATTACATGACATCCTCTACGTCAAGATCTACTTATCAAAATACGGCTTATTAATTATCATTGAGTATGTCCATCAAATAATTCCATTACTTGCTAGATTTCACTTAATATTAATATCCTTATTTATTTTTGCTGGATATTCCCCTTTTTGTTTTAATAGAGATATTTATCACCTAAACCATTGGTCAACCATGGATAAAATACATGCTGTTCATTTCAGTTTCTATAAACCCATTGGCCAAATTTGATCATTTAATTAGTTGTATTTCCTATTTAAACAAAAGGTTAAGTTGTATATAAATATATATATTCATAACTAATCGCAGAAAATCGGGAGAAAATCGTCCAAATGTATTTTATTTCAAAAAATAATCAGCATGAAAGTTGTAGATTTCGATGAGATATACAACTTTCAACATCGAGATCTACAACTTTCATGTTTATCACTTTTTGAAATAAGATGCATTTGAAAGATTTTCTCCCGATTTTTTTGTCTAGGCTATAGAGAATAGGTTCTCTATATATAATTTTCCATTAATCACATGTATAAATTTATGTATATTTGCGTCTATCACACACACATAGATGTCTATCTATATTTATGTTGCAGTCAAACTCGACCTCCCGGTCGGACCGGTTTAACTTATACAGTCTTAGGTCATGGAGCGATCGAGCGTGCATACAGTCAACGATAGAGAGAGATTATGCACACGATGTTTTGACATGGAAAATCATTTCAATCGAGTGAAAAATCACGCGACCGGATCTGTGCCGGTCGAACACCACTATGTACTTTCGGTTACAACTTGCTTGAAGAATCGAGGGCGACAAGCTGCTCCTCGTTACACTTTGGAGATGAGAGAGAGTTAGACTCACGACAAACAACAGGCTGCTTCCCGTGATGTTACTTGCTGGGATGTTGCGGACAAACAGACCCGTGTTGTAGTAGGAAATTCCTTCTCGCCGCTCGCTTGTGTACTTGGACGGATTTTTGGTGGAGAGGCGATGGCTCGAAGGTGGCTCGTAGAAGGAATCTGACAGAGTTCTGGCCCGGGGAGTAAGAAAGTGGAGGAGAGAAAGATGAGAAATAAGGAATCATGAGGCTCCTTTTATAGCCTCCAAGAGATGGTTACGGTAGTTATGCGGCTATCCACGCACCGTAACCACCAATATCATAATTTTAAGTACAGTTCGTGGCGAATATTATTTGCATATTTAATTTTATTAAATGCAGACCTCACTAAAAACATGCCTCCCCCACTACTGTTGGTAATTACGCGGGTAGTTACCCGTGCATCGGATGGTCGCGATCGTAGAGGAACGATCAGACGGCGGGGAAGGCGCCCAAGGAGGGCAAGAGAGGTGGTCGGACGCCAACTCATAGGTGGCCGTCCCCGGAGAATACGGCGGGCCGCCAGCATGGCGCTGGCCGGGGGTGAGGACGACCGGTCGGAGAGGGCCGACCGACCGCACTCGGGCGGCAAAACGAGCCCGAGCCCGACCCCAGCAATAGCCCCTGGGCACGACCCCGACGCCAGCCGTCGTGCGCGGTGCCATAACCGGGCGCCGGTCGCAAGGCGTGGTCGGCCGGAGCAGACCCGAGCTGGGGGGGGGGGGGTCGAACACACCCGGACGGAGGGCGGAGCGCGACCGTCCGCACCCGACACCACCCACGGAGGCCATGGGAGGGAAGGCTCATGTGGGCCGAGCTGGCCGGCAGGATCACCACGCCTTGCGGGCACGCGGCCACGAGGTGCGGCCCCTAAGTTGGACCGAATCCGAGCCAGCTTGAGCCGGCCCGCTGGCGGCGGGAGAGACGGGTCAGCCTCGTTGGCCGACCTCAGGGCGGTTCGGGGAACGGGATTCCCCGCATGCGGGTCGCGCGCGATTGCGCGTGCCGATCGCGCTCACAACGATTCCCCCATGATCTCTATTTAGGATGATGAGATCATGGAGAGTGGGCTAACCGCACCCCAGTTATTATATAAATGAATTTGTCCCCATCAATTGCCCCCCGAAATCCTCGGTGTTAAAAACCATTTGAGAAGAGCAAGGATTCTCTATCTTTTACGAGGGATTCTTCCAGCGGTGACAATGATGATGGAGAACGGAGAGGTGCAAAAGAAGGTGAATGGTGGCGCTTCGCAAGCGAAGGTAAGTCGTAAAGAAGACAGAAAATGGGGAATGTGCACGGACGAGGGAGGTCGGAAGTGCCAAGCCAGCGAGAGGAACCCCCCGACGTGGGGACGAGCCTGCCGACCTGGGCGCTCGCCATCGTGCGCTCCCCAGGGCAGAAGTGCGCCCCAGGTATATGGGGGAGAGCGCGCACCAGGGCGTGCAGGCGCGCGCACCTGGGCGTGCCGACGCGCACACCTAGGGTGCGGGCGGCCGCACACCTTTGGTGGCACAATGCTGCACGCGTGTCGGTGCATGCTTGCACGATGTCGGGTGTGTGAAGCACACCCCTTTGCTTGTATGGGCGTTCGCGCCCCCTTTTGGGTAGGCGGGTCATTGGTTGTGCGTGGTTTGCATGTGGATTGTGTGTGTACGTATGCGCATATGCACGCATGCTTGCGTGCAATTTGCGCGGCTTTTGACTTCCCATGCTGGAATTGCAGTTATCGGGCGCTCAATTGAACACCCGCTACTTGACCGATTTTATCTAACCTTTGTTTTTTATTTTCATATTTTGAAGCATCCTATGAGACACATACGACTGCGCTCTACGCTTACTTCTAAGCAAGTCGCATTTTGGAGGAAATGATACGGGTTACCTGCCGATCTTGATGTGAAGATACCTCATGCTAAAGAGAGAGTTCAGAACCCACCTAGGGGTTGGTTGACAATTTGCGAGACGACTTTGAGGTCTGGCTTACGATTTCCACTGTGCGAGGAGGCGGTGGACATTTTGAAGTTTTGCGGCGCCCCAATATCCTAGTTCACTCCGCTAGAAATGACTCGCACCATGGGGTTGGTAACTTTCTTCAAAGAACATGACTCAAAATTCTCTTTGGAGTTGTTCGGGGATTTGTGTGATGTTCGTGTTGACGGTGATGACTGTGTCGAGATTCACAGATACAAAAGTTGGCTTAACTGAGTCCCTGACGAATCGTCGTCATGGGAACACCTTGTTTGGATATGTTAGAAACTCTTGGGGCTTGTTTGAGCTCTTGAACCTTGCCCGATCATTGTCGGCATCAGAGAGGGTGAGAGCGGAACTTTTCATTGATACTGTGATTCACATATTCTCGGGAGTTGGTGAACCGCTTGTTCGATTTTTATTTATTTGTTGAAGAGCAGTGTTTGTCCCAATGCGGCCTTTCAATTGACGATGAGCGTGTTGTGTTCGCTCCATTTGTTCGCAAGAAGAAGCTCGTTTTGAGAAGTAGTTGTGTTCCTGCTGCGGAGTTGCAAACTTCGCCAAGTCGAAGAGAGGACCTGATTGAGGAAGCCCCTTGTGATGAGCCTACTTCAATTGATTTAGATCTTGAGGTGATAGAGGCGTCTCCCCCCCCCCAAGTCCCCTGCACAGAGGCTACTGCCCCCAGATGTTTTTTTCTTTAAAGGCAATGAGTGACGTGATAAGTGAATCCTTCATCTTTCTTCATTCAAACTGATTACTTTGCATGGCCCTAACCCCTCATTTGTTGTTTGTAGATTAAAGCTCATACGCATATAGCGTTCATGTGGAAAAATCATTATGTGAGCATGAAGGACCGAAGGACGAATACTTGGCTCTTCAGGGGAAGCTTCGGGCAATGGAGGCTTCACTTACCGCCTCTAGAGAGGAGCTAGATCGAGAGGTGTACCGATTTCGGCGGATCGGGTCGGAGTTGAAGTCGGAGCTGGAGGAAGCTCGAGCATCATTGTAGATAGAGAAGTCCCTGGTGGTGAAGACCGTGCAGACGTTGAAGACTGCTCAAGAGGAGAGTTTCGGCTTGAGGGCAGAATTGGAGGCTTCCAAGGCTGAGATAGCGTGTCTTTCTTCAAAAGAGCGAGTAATTGAGATAAAGGCGGCTGGACTTGAGAAGTACATGGATTCCATGGACTATATGTGTAATCGCAACTTACTTGTTGAGGAGGCCCGTGAAGACGTTTAGTCCAGAGAGGTTGAGCCTCAGATGGAGGATGTCTGCGAGGTTGCGACGTCTCTGGCCTTAGTTTTGATGACATTTCTGATGTCGAAGGAGGTGAGCCCTGAGCTTGATGTAGATGCGGTCGGCAAGTAGCGGCTTGCGCTTTTATCTTCGTATGCTTGTATACATTTGCCTTTTTTCTTGTTGAGGCTGATTTTGTATAATGTATTTGCGCCTATATTAATATGATAGTATTATTCTCATTCTTCTCACCTTTGTTATACGGATCTCAGTAGCTGGTAGAATGTAAGCTTGTGGTAATGTCAGAGAGTGTGACTACTCAATTTGAGGGTCGAAGAATGTAAGAATTCGATCCGAGTGTCGGAGAATGTAAGGATTCGATCCGGATGTCGAAGAATATAAAGATTCGATCCGACAACAAGGTCGAGCCTGACCGTGAGAGGATTGACGGAGAATGTAAGTATTCGAACCAGGTGTTGGAGAATATAAGGATTCAATCCGACTGCGGTGCCGAGCCTGGCCATGGGAGGATTGCCGGAGAATATAAGTATTTGATCTGGTTGTCGGAGAATGTAAGGATTTGATCCGACTGTGCAACCGGGAGAGGGGCATGCCCTGACAATATCGGGGCGTTGGCTTGCAATAACGACATAGAATGTAATGATTTGATCTGATTGCGCGACCTAGCTTGACTATGGGCCGATTGCCGGAGAATGTAAGGATTTGATCCGGGTGCCAGATAATGTAAGGATTTGATTCAACTGCGCAACTGTAATGGGGGCATGCTCTGGCGATGTCGGCGTTACAGAGAATTTAATAATTCGATCTGATCACCGTAAAATGTAAGAATTCAATCTGGTTAAGCGACCTAGCCCGGGTGTGAGTTGTTCATCGGAGAATGTAAGGATTTGATCCGAGTAGTAGCCTAACCTGACCGAAGGGTTGGCTTCCACAGAATGTAAAGATTTGATACGAAAGTGACCGAGCCTGGTCGGGAATTGCTCGCCGGAGAATGTAAGGATTCAATCCGGGGAATGTCCTAGCCTGACCGAAGAGTTGGCTTCCGGAGAATGTAAATATTTGATCCGGAAGTGACCGAGCCTGGTCGGGAATTGCTCGCCGGAGAATGTAAGGATTCGATTTGGGAAGTGACCTAGCCTGGCCGAAGAGCTCATGAGACGAGAATAAGAAAAACATAATGCAATATGATCAATTTAAAGGTAATTTACGCGAGTCATGACTCGCGACTTTTACATCATAAAAGTAAGAGACAAAAAATTAAAATATAAGGAAACCAATAAATAAAGAAAAAAAGAATAAGGGTGGTGCTGAGTTCTTGATCGGCGGAGGGACTTTCTCTCATAATGAGAGCTTTCTTGTTCAATAGCGGCTCTGTTGTGCAAATCGATGTCATTGACATCAAAGGTGGTTGTTACTGCTGGCTAAGCCTGCTTTAAGTAGCAGGTGCGAGCTGCTTCCTAGTTCCCGCGAACAACCCCTATGCCTTTTGGGGTCGGGAACTTTATCGATAAATGTGGAATTGACGAAATTGCTCCAAAAACAGAATGGACCCCCTTCTAAAGATGACATTATAAGGTGAACTTGAGTCAATGACGACGAACTAGATATCATGAGTTGTCTGCCTCGAAAATTCACCCATTTTCAATGGCAGGGTGTTTGTTCCCTGAACGGGAACTGAGTGGTTATTGAAGACATAAACAGGTCCCGCGGCGGGACTGAAATGCTGTTTGGTGAGCTTCATGCTGTAAAGAGTGGATAAGAACAAGACATCGATTAAGCTCTCGTTGTGTATGAGAATTCTTTCGATGTTGAAACATGAATCTCTGACTCCTGCGCAGATGGCGGACGAGTCCAGATGGGGGGTTTGCAACCCTTTGAGGTCTTCATTACCAAAGGAGATGGTGAAGTCCTGGTTGAGCTCGATATTCTTGTGAGGTTCATTTATTGTTTCGATTGAGAATGCCTGGGTAGAGAGGAATGGGGGCCCGACGATGGTTTCGATGTTGCCGACCATTTGCCTAGCGCTAGGAGCCCCTTGTGGCGCATTCTGTTGGTCTCTTTCTTGGCGCGATGCTTGCTGGCACAACGATTGTCTCTGCAGAAACCTTCCAAGGAGTACATGGCGGACAAGACGCTCGATTTCATTCTTTAGTCCATAACGTTCTACGGTAGTGTGACTAGTCATTCGGTGAAACTCACCGTATTTAAACTGGTCACTTCTTGGGTTCGGGGTGGCACTCTCGGTCGTTAGAATGCTGGATTTAAGGCTGTAACGGTTCAGTTTGTAAGCAAAACCGTAAACCGAACCATCCCTATGTGGTTCAAAAAATTTTGAACCAAACCGAACCTCTCAAACATTGAAACCGATCCGAACCAAGCCGAATGATTCGATTTGGTTCGGTTCGGTTTTGGTGGTTTAAATAATGTGATAAAACTTAAAGATTTATAGATAGAGACCAAGGATGTTGCAATGAATGAGGCTCAACCACCCAATATGATAATGTTGTCTGAACACAATTGCAATCACCTAATCATTTCAGGACTCCAAAATCAAATGAATGGAAAATGAAATATTCATCAACATTGTTTGTTTTGAAAAAATTTTAGATTAGAGAAATATCTATACCAGAAATCAACGACAACTTAGATGCTTAATCAACATAAAAAAATAGAAAACTTAAAATATATAATAGAAATACTGTTGTATGATTAACTGTATGGTTTAATGAAATTTAATTAATAAATTAATTATTTTTATATATAACGGTTCGGTTTGGTTCGACTCGGTTCGGTTTGCCACACAAAACCATAAACCGAACCGTATGGTTTTTCTAAAATCAAAACCGTAACCGAACCGCAGCCTGCTGAAACCAAACCGGTTTGGTTTGGTTCAGTTTTACGATTCGGTTGGTTTTGGTTTATAGGCCTAGCTGGATCATCCTGGATGGCATATAACACATTTGTCCGAGTGGTATTTAGTGGAGTGTATTCTCGGGGAGGTCGCTGACCCCCATCCCTTGGCGGGTCACGACGATGACCGCCATTTTGATGCTCTTCTTGGAGTCGCTCCTCTTGTCCTACAGGGGCCTGCTCTTGCCCCCTCTTCCTTTTCTGTCTGCCTTTAAATTGTTGGGGTGCGCTTCAATAACCTCATTGACTGTTATCTGGGATTCAACTCGTTGAACAAGGTCTGGATAACTTGACACAGTTTCCCTCATGAGTGTCGAATAGAAGTCGCTTGGGCGGAGTCCTCCAATGAAGACGCCCCTGAGAAGTTCGGGGTCGACCCCAAAATTTGTCGCTCTTCTGAGGTGAAATGACGAAAGAAATTTTTGAGGGATTCTTCCTCATTCTGCTTGATACCTGAGAGGTTCGAGGGTTCCCGAACGATTCTACGATTGGCCACAAACTATTTTGAAAATTGATGTGCTAACTCTATAAAGTTGAAAATGGTTCATTCTCGAAGAGAATGAAACCAGGTGCGGCCTGACCCTTCAGAGTGGCTGGGAACACTTAACAGAGTAACTGATCTGGGGCACTAAAAATACTCATTATGATGAGAAAATGGTTGATGTGTTTGAGCGGATCCTCTGTTCTATCGAACGTCTCGATGCTAGGGAGCTTGAAGCCACACATGACTGGATGAGCTAGAACCTTGGGGGCGAGCAAGGAGCCCTGGTGGAGAGGGCAACACACAAAGATGTCCCATCGTCCAAGCTGTCCGTACTCTTGGGCAATCACCTCACGTATCTCCTCGCGAGTGAGTTTTTCACCTGGTGGCGCACGAGCTACTTCTTCCGGATGATGATGGTTGCCGCCTCCAGCGCCCTGATGAGCGGGGTGTGTGGAACTGACGACGTCAGAAAAGTCTTCATATTCATTTTTTCCCTGGAGGGCTTGCTGAGGCAGAACGTGATCCTGAGTCGGAGACAGGGGATTAACCGGCACGAGAGGTTGAAGAGGAGATGAAGGAGCTACGATATTGTGGAGGAGGGCAAACATCTCGACCCGACGTTCCTCCATTTGCTGCATGCGTCCTTCCAAAGCGGCTATAGGCGTGAGAGCGGCTTCTCCATCGAGAGTCGCGTTGATGAGCGAGTGGGAGGGAGTCGGCTCAGCGCGCCCTCCAGGAGGTGATCCATTGGTGGTTTGAGTGCTCCTTCTTGCCATGGGAGCTAGTCACAAGTATCATTATATAGAGGGTACCGTCTTCTTAATCTTTGGAAGATGTTGAGAACTGTTTTCCACAGACGACGTCAAATTGTTGCGACCAAACTCCATGCCTCGGTCAGACTGGATTAACTTAGACAATATTAGCTCGTGGAGCAGTCGAGCGCACACACAGTCAATGAGAGAGAGATTACACATACGATGCTTTGATGTGAAAATACCCTTCAACCGAGTAAAAAACCGCGCGACCGGATCTGTTCCGGTCGAACTCCAATATCTACTTTTGGTTACAGCTTGCTTGAAGAATCGAGGGCAACATACCACTCCTTTTTACACTTTGGAGATGAGAGGGAGTTACTTAGGCTCACGACGAGCAACAGGCTGCTTCGCGTGAGGTTACTTGGTGGGGCATTGCGGACAAACGATCCCTTGTTGTAGTATGAAATTCCTTCTCGCCGCTTACATATGGACTTAGGTAGATTTTTGGTGGAGAGGAGGTGGCTCGAAGATGGCATGAAGGTGGCTCGTAGGAGAAATTCGACAGAGCTCTAGCCTGAGAAGAAAGAAAATAGTTGAGAGAAAGATGAGAAATAAGGAAGCTTGCGGCTCCTTTTATAGCCTTCAGAAGGTGGTTACGGTGGTTATGCGGTCATCCGCACACTGTAACCATCAATAATATAATTTTAAGTATAGTTCAGCCATCCCCACTTGGGCGGCACACCGGGCCCGACCTCGGCAGCGGCCACCAGGCACGACCCCGACGCGGCGCCGGCACCGGGCACCGACCGCAAGGCTCCCCCGACCCAAACCGGCCCGAGCGGGGGGGGGGGGGGGGGGGCAACCGAGCGAACGGAGGGCGGGGAGCGGTCGTCCGCACCCAACACCCCCCGTGGGGGCTGTAGGAGGGAAGGCTCCTGCCAGCCGGGCTGGCTGGCGGGATCGCCGCCCCTCCCGGGCACAGGCGTGCGACCACGAGATGCGACCCTTAGGCTGGCCGGAAGCCGGGCCGGCTTGAGCCGGCCCGCCAACGACGGGAGAGAGGGGCCGACCTCGGTGACCGGCATCGAGCGGCTCGGGGAACGGGATCCCGTGGGCACGGATCGCACGCAATTGCTCGTGCCGATCGTGCGCTCGACGGTTCCTCCATGATCTCCATTTAGAATGATGGGATCACGAGGAGTGAACTAACCACTCCCCCAGTTATTCTATAAATGGACTTGTCCCCATCAATCCATTTATCTATACTATATTGAAAGGGGAAGACGTTTGATTAAACATTCACTTTCCGATTCTACCCCTTTTTATTAAAAAAATACAGTTTTAAAAATATATCTATTTTTTATTTAAATTTTTTCTCTAATAGACGAATCATCTACATATAATAGAAAATGTGTTCTCCCTGCCGCTCGCAAACTCCGTGCACACAACAAAAATAAGGGTGGAGCGAAATATAACACTCAGGGGTTTGTGAGCGGCGGGAGCGAAGTCGCGCCAGAACAATGTCGCGGCTGAGATAATGTCACATATGGCACGGGGGACTCTGTGTACTATTGTTGTTAAGGTATTGTTGTGATTGGTTGTAGGGGCGGAGCCCCGTGCCCGTCCCTCATATCTTTATACTAAAACTAATTACATACGTGGCCATAAGAATCCTCAAGACCACAAAATGCAGCAGTCTTGTGATCAAGGACAAGGTTCACAAAATAAACCATTGATGTTGAATCAATAAGGGAGTGACTTGCGAATGACGAATTTAAGGGTCTGTTTGGGATACCGGTGCCGTTTTAAAAGGGAGCAGTTCAAAATGAAGATTATAAACTGTATTTTCAAAACTGTATTTTCAAAATTGAGTTTCTGTTTGGATAACCTCCGTTTGCGATCTGGTTCAAAACTGTAAAATAATTATCTATTTGGGAAAACATCATTCCGGTGGCGGTTAGAACGCCAAACATTAAAAATAAAACAAATACAACTTAAATAAAATGCAACATGTTCAGGCTCAATTTCCGATGGCTTCATAAAGTTGTTCAGCAATGGAGTCACGCGATGCCGACATTTGACTTGATCCACTCCTTCCACCCTACCAATTTCATTGTTCTCCCTCCTTGAGTTGCTTGCCATTTGTACACTTGTCTAATCAAACACGTATGAGGGTATACAAAGCTCTCATCATTATCACATCGGTAGAAATGACTGTCTACATTAGAATGATGTCTTCATATAAAATTATGCAGTGTCATTATTGAGATCACAATATTCCGCTGTTTTTGAAGGCATACTGCGGCATATCACGGAGAATTAGAGTTGTCACTTAAAACCGAAAACTACAAACCGAACCGGAACCGAACTGGAACTGCAAAGAACCAGACCGAACCGTTTGCAAATTATTCGGGTTCCGGTTTGAATTTTGGAACTGTGAACAACATTGGTCCTGGTGCGGTTCTTACATTTTATTATCTGGGCCGGAACCGGAACCGCAACATACAAGTCTCAAGCGGTTTCAAGATTTTTAGACCCGATCCGAACCAGACCGAAGTAGAACCGAACCGCAACCCGTTTATTATTATTATTATTATTATTATTATATTGTTATTATTTTATAATTTATCTATAATATTTATACTTACTATCACGAGTGAAGCTGATGCAGTTTGAACTCAAATCGTAATCGCACTAAAGTGAGTCGATTTTGGACCGAACAAAACTTCACCGCATAAAAACTGTATGATATGGTTTGACATTGATACGGTTTGGAGTCAATTTTTACAGTGCATTTTTTATTTTTATACAGTTATGTAATATATTTTCAATTTTACTTACATATTTTTTTGAAATATTTTATTTTAAAAAAATATAGAAGATATATAACTACTATTTATTAGTAACCATGAAAGAGAGATAATTGTACGCGGTTGTTACGGTTGAGCTGCCGATGAGACGTGCATAAGCCAACTAGAATTTATCGCAAGTCTACACGCGTAGAAAGGTAATTGATACTATCCCGCCAATCGTGGAAAAGACCGTCAAAAAGTGCGGAACATAATTATTTCTATTTCGATATTATTTTGAGTTTTACTAATTGCAGCCTACTTTTATTTAATTCCGTCAAGTTCGATTTTAGTTTTAGTTGGAACCGATTAAAACCGGACCGAACCTCATGGAACCGGACCGAACCGATAGTGGTCGGTTTGGTTTTGGTTCTTGTTGAACTGTAACCGGAACCGTTGACGCAACGGTTCCAAAAATTAAGTTAGAACCGAAACCAGAATCGGAATCGGTCAAACCAAATAAGATTTTGGTTCTAATTTGAAGAATCATTACCTTAGTGGTTCGGTTCATGGTTTTAGTAGAACCAGAACCGAACCGGATCCGTGACAGCTCTACGGAGAATACACCATTTCTTCTTCCACACTCCAAAAGTTCGTTCTATCACACTACGTAACGACGAGTGTGGCTTGTTGAATATTTCCTTTTGTCATTGTATCAGACGTCGGCCGCGTGCAAAGTCTGGCAAATGATATCTTGTTTCTGGGTACGATTTAATATATCAAGTCTGTAATGGGTAACCAACATCCACCAAATAGTATTTTCCCGTGTGTTCAAAATTGTATTAATAAACTGTAAAGTACGATTGTTGTAATCAAAAATAAATCATTACACGTTACCTGATGGTGGATGAGGGAAATTCTAACGCCGATCAGTAATTGCACTATGAAAAATACAGCTGTCATGTGCTGAACCCTCCCAACTAGCCATGACAAAGGTGAATGTCATATCGAAATCACATACAACCATAATATTCTGAGAGGTATAACCGTGACGTCCAATGTAGGGAACCTGTTCGTCTACTGGGATGCGGGCATCAACATGTGTACTGTCGATTGCTCCAATGCAATCTTTGAAGTAGGGCATGTATCGATCATCGTTTAAAATCTTTGCAGGGATATTTGTAAATTGTCCGTCTACCGGCTCAATAAGGTCTTGTGATAGCCTTATTAAAACTGTCAAACATTGTGAAAAATATCGACTAATTGTTTCTGTCGAATGCTAAAAACGCTCGCTGCAATCCCTCATTGTCATGTTATGCGCCATAATATTTATTGTGATCGTGAGTACTTCTCTTGCAGTAGTACTCCTTGACCCTTGTAGACCATGAGATTCGACTAATTGTTGAAGCAGATCTACAAAAATGTTTTTTGACATTCTGAAGTTATCATGAAAGCGGACAGGATGACCATCCCATAGTTCTCCAACCCATTTATCTCCTGTGTTAGTTAACGTCATGCGAGTGGTCTTGTCTTGATAATGAGTGTTGTGATTGAGAACAATACATGCACTTGTGTTCACCATCATGATATAATAAGCTATTCTTCGGCGTTTATCTTTCAGAGTAATCAAATTCGTGTCAATGAGCTCTTCATCATTTTCAGAAGCCATCTGACATGATAACAGTTAATCAACCACATTAGATGTGGAACTTAGGAAAAAAACATTAGATAGAACAATTAATGGGAATTGAATATCGTCGTGTTAGCATAGAATTGAAGATAGAGTCAGGCACAATATGTGAATATTGCAAAGCCAGCACCATCTTGTATTATAGGCACAATCTCTACTATATTGCTGCACACTCTCAGAGTTCGTTTAGATGAGCACAATCTCTGCTATCTTTCACAGAGATTGTGCTCATCTAACTAATTAATAGATCTAATTATTAATTGGAACATAAACACCATCACAAATACTATAATTTGGCAAAACTCACTTGCAATCAACATTCAAATACTAGAATCCTCTTACTTTAATAAGTTCTTCAAAGCAATACTCACTTGCAATCAACATTCAACAGATACTAATCCTTGGCACATAATCATTATGATGCATAAACCAACTCACATTCCATCAGCCAGAATCCTCTTACTGTAACATAATTTGGTGCATTAATATAAGTTAACATTAATCATTAATTCGAATCAACACACATAATATTCCAGGTGCGTAAACACAGCCCAAAAAAATGCACATAATATTTAACCAGGTGCATAAACATAAACCATCACATTAATCTTAAACCTAATAATCAGTAACTTCCACATAATATTGCAGTTAAGGACGCATAAAGAAACTTCAGCACACAACTCATACATAACTTGACAAAACTAGAAGCAAATGCGGATAGTTATAGAAGTTCATCACCATACATAAGAACTACAAAATTAGGAGCACACAGAACATAATATTAAAGAGGACCCGAATGCATGTTTGTGTATTGGCGGGTTTTTAGCCACCACCCTTTCTTGGAGTTCGGTAGGCTCAGAAATAATTCTCCGTTCTTGTTGTCCAACAAGAAAATGGTTGCAAAGTCATACAGTGCTGGATCATTGCAAATATCTGGATATTTTTTTTCCAACTTTTCAACAGCTTCGTGAACAGTATATGAAGGAATGAACGTTTGGGGTAGCTGCGATATAATATCTCCTACTCTAATAGTCGACTCAACCAACTGTTCAATGGAATATCTCCCGCGACGGTTTTTATGAATTCCCCTTCGGCCTCTTTCAATCCTTCTTTTACTTCCCTGTGAAGATCCACCTATTTCAAATTTCCTCACATCATCCCTTTGATCATCACTCAAGCCCACATGCATCCCCGATTCTTCTGCCGCATCATCGTCGTGCTCAGACAGTACATGTTCAGGACTAGATGAGTCAACCCTTGAGTTAGGAGCTCATGCATGCTCTCCAGTATCAACAACCTCATTAAGTATTGTGTGCAACTTTTCTTCCAATTCTGCGGAATGTCTGCATAACAAAACTTCTTCGCAGCTGGAACAACCTAGAATTCATGTTGAAAATAAGCTAAAGATTATTACTATCAATTTTAAAACTACAGAAATATGTTCACCTCGAGTCCCTCTTTCCACCAATCATCCGATGCATCAACTGTTCTCTTTGTTGAATCCCAGCCTAAACCTATTGCCTCATGCTTGAGCTCTTTCCATAATTTCCAATCTTTTTTTAATTGGTCCCATTTATTTTTAAGCTGCGCGCAAACATACATTTTTGATATTCGTTCCTGAAACTTAGCAGTTACATTTTTCCAACCCTCCTTGGACAGGTGAGTCGTCGGTCTATTGCCTATCACAATCTCTGCTATACATAAATCACATAATAACATAACTTCACTTGACTCCCACAGTGCTGCAATTCCCCCTTCTTTAGTTTTAACCAACGTGTTACCTACTCACAAATATTTTGTTCATAAAGTAGAAGACAGACTAGAAATAATCAGAAAAGGGATATGAAAAGGAAAGCATTTCGGTTAAAGCTTAGGACATAGCTTAGGACTGAAAATTGTAAGCTTTAAACGACAGAGTTTGTAACAATCTCATAAGCTCATAACAATCTCAGGCTTATGAGAGCTTATGAGATTATGAGATTTAGTCCTGTTCCCAGACATAACTTTCAGTCCTGAGCCATCGGGCTTATAACAATCTCATAAGCTCATAATCTCAGACTTATAACAATCTTACAATCGGAACAATTTTAACATATTTATTTAAAATCTAAGTGAATAATATGTTCAGATAAGGAAAATTTTATTCAGATAAAATTTAATAGAAGTGCACCATTGAACGAACAAGAACATTATTAGCAGAGGAGCAACTCTGAGCTAATAAGCTCTTGATAATAATGCCTAGCTCAGGAGTGGTCATATCTAATCTTCCTCATTCTTATTAGCAGAGGAGCGACACAAAGCAAGAAGTTATTTTAAAACTATCAGAGCCGCTCCTCCTCATTGTTATTAGCAGATTAGATATGACCACTTCTGCTAATAATACCAATAAACTATGGAGGAGGAGCGGCTCTGTGCGAATAAGCTCTTGATAATAATGCTAATAAACTGCTTTAATTTAACATCATACCAAGCTCAGGACATGGGTAGATCCAGAGGGGGGCCCGAGGGACACTGACCCCCATTATTTTTTAAAATATTTAGTGTATTTAAATTTCTCTCGTCGAGACAATGAAGTTTGACTACTTATATGTCAAAAACGGTGGTCAGATGAGGGAGAAACAATTCCGAAAAGATGGAAACATTTTAAAAAAAATTTGTGCACCCCCATTATCAATTTGTGCACCCTCATTATTAATTTTCTGGATCCGCCACTAGCTCAGGAGAAGGAGACAAATCGATAATGGAGGAAGATCGGCTTTGAGATTGATCTGCCCTGGATCCAGAACGATGCTAGGGTTTGGAAGATCAATCGGCCCTGGAGGAAGATCGACTCTGAAGATCTGCGCGAAGGGGGAAGATCTGCGCGACGCTGGTAGATCAGTTCTGGGGGAGATCTGCGCGGCCCTGAGGAAGATCTGAAGATCTGCGCGACGCAAAGCTGGAAGATCGGGTAGTGCGAAGATCTGCGCGGCTGAAGGGGAACGACGCTGGTTGCGGACGGGTGAAGGGGAAAGATCGACGCGAAGGAGGAACCCCGAGGGCTGGTTTACAGCGAAGGAGGAGAGGAAAATGCAGAACGGCGGGTTGCGGACGGGGAAACTTGTGCTCTTTCCTTCAGCCTCAAAACAACATGATTATGCCTTTTTCAGCCGTCCGGTTTAAACTGGCTCCAACCAAACAGGTACCAAGAAATACTGTATATGTCCGTTTTAAACGAAATGGACCCAAAATGATATCCCAAACAGATCCTAAGAAAACTCTCCCTTCTCCATTCCGTTGTGCTCCCTATCCTGAACACCGAAGCCCCCTTTTGAGTTGCAGCGGCCAGCGGCCTGCTCGGATCACACCGGCGAGTTTGTCAAGCCCCGACAAATTCAGCAGGAGTTGTCCGACTGCGAGCGGGCAGAGCCACCGTGGATGATGACCTTGCTCGTGAGATCCATCTCATACCGTCATTTGTCCACTCCTCCAATCAGGACCGTTTGGTGATCCCGAAAATAGAAATGGCGCGCCTCCGATCAAACCCCGCGCGCCTGTTAAAAACCCGGCAACCCTAAACCCTGCATACCCACACTTGCAGCTCCGGCAGTGCTCCGCTCCTCCACATCTTCCAATCGCCAGCGCTCCGCCGTAGGCCTTCCACCACGCCGCCGTCCAGGAGTCCCTAACGACGGCCCTCTTACCGGCACTACTTCGCAGCTTCCCCATTGCTCCGCTCCAGATCTTCCAATCGCCATTCCTGCGCTCCTCACTCGCCGTCACGCTCGCTGCATCTCCGCCGTCACGCTCGCTATTTCCGACCCCTCTGATTGACAAAGGGGCCCCGCTGTTCCGCCTATTCCGATTAAAAGGTTCTCTTCGACAAAGGTCCTCTCAGGTTTCCTCTGCTGCTCTCATATATTCTCAGCTTCTCTCGGCTTTTCTAAGTTTTTCCCAAATTTTCTCAGGTTTCTCACCATCTCTCAGGCCTCTCATCGACAAAGGGGGCTCTCTGCTTAGTTGCTATGGACTTGCTGTTTCCGCTCTCTTAGGTATTCTCAGCTTCTCCTCCACAAACTTCACATCCCTGCTTCGGATTGACAACTTCCAAAGAATACTTGCACTGTTAATATTGATATTGATGATTAGTTGATTGTAGATCAGATGGAAGTTTAGTTATGAAGCATTTGTATATATTTGATTCAACAAATATGATCACGTTTACATAGTATAGAAAACTGCAACATTTTTATATGGCACGAGAGTGAGAGTTTAGAAAGAAACCTGCAAAGGAGGGCTGATTCTGGTTTATTAAATTGTGCCCATTCAGTTCAACACTAGATCGTGCCCTAAACCGACATAGTTTTTGGACTGGTAATAAACATTTTATAAGATTTTTTTCCTGTAACAATAACTGGCTTTGGTAACAATCATTTATTTCTTTCTTCCTGGTAATAAGCATTCTTGGTGTACAAATCTTTCAATTTCTTCTATGTTATATCGCGGGCTTGCTCAAATAAGCATAAATAAGGACAGTAGATACCATATGACACTTACGTATTTAGAATACATTTCACTCTTCAACATTACAGCTAATAAAAGATTATAGCTAATATTGACAATAAAGCTAAGATAGACTTTAGTAAAAAAAAAACAATTTAAATGATAAAAACATTAAAAATGTAAATTAAACAACATAATCTTAAATAAGCACGCCTGTCGGAGACGGGCGACGATCACTGTCAGGGTTGGGCAAAGCCCGCTTCCGCAAGCCAGGTGCTGTCTCGCGGTGCACGGGGCCCCCGTGCATTGTCACTAGTATATATATATTGTTGAGTTTATCCAAAGTTTTTCCTTGCTCCGTCTCATATGGTCTATTCTCCTCATTGCGTCTTATTGTAACTCTTTAAATATCCCCGATGTTGATGTATACATTGGATTGAGTTCTCCATTCAACATGGTATCAGAGCCTTAGGGCTTTCGCTGTGCAGTCCCATCGATCCGCACGTCTCGTTGCCGCGCTAGTCCCGCCGCAGATGCAGTCCGTCGATCCGCTTGTCCCGTCGCAGATCTCGCAAGGCTCGGTCGCATGGCTCGTCATCAATCCCGCAAGGTTCCGTCGCAGCTTCCGCCATCACCGTCGCTGCTTTCTCTTTCTCAGGGCTTGCCGCAGCCTTCTCTTCCGCTAGTCTCGGTCAGGGTCATCTTTCGACAACGTCCTCTTCCGCTAACTTCCGTCAGTGTCCCCTTCCTCTTCCGCCAGCCTTCGCCAGCTGCCTTTCTCTTCGTCCGCAGCCGCAAGCAATGTTTTAAATATCAGATGTCGGACACATATCAGATTGTGTTTTTAAATGTCAGAAGTCGGAGACATGTCGGGGATATTTTAAAATATCGGATTTTCATATATTATAGATAAAATTTTTATTTAATGTATACTAACTATAATTATATGTTATAAAAATAGAAAAACAATATAATAAATAGATAAAAAAACAAGCCATTTATATTATGAAATAAATTTAAATAGTATTTAAGAAAAAATATCATTAACAAATACAAAATGATACATTGTAAAATATATTTAATACCATACAGTAATTTTATTTTGATAATAATAAGTTTATTGCAAATAAAAATTATTTAAAAGTTAAAAATACTTGATTTATTATAAGTTTTTCAAACCTATAAATTTCAAAAATATGAAACAATCACCTAATAAATGTATTAAATATTTTCCCAGTTTTTATAATATGAAATTAAAAATTTGTGAAACAATTATACACAATTGATTGTAAGAATAAAACGTTAAAAAATTGAAATAATAAGTTTAATCGATTTAAACATACATAATATAGTATCCATAGGTGATTTAAATATATAATGTTTGTTTGTAAATGTAACAAAAAATAAAATAGCGGGTGATATATTTAAAAGTCGTGTCGGCTGATATATCGGAAAAGATCGGACATGTCGGCCTATATTTTACAAAAAGACATAATCTATTATTTTGAGAAAAACATATCGTTTTCCTCTAAAAAATAACATGTCTGGAGACATGTCGGACATGTCGGAGGACATTTAAAACAATGGCCACAAGGGTGTTGCGGCTCCTTTTCTTGGCACCAGAAATGCGGCGCTAATTTGATGGCCGGTGTCCGACGTCCTTCGTGTCTTCTATGTTGCACCAACCCTCTTTTTATGAGGCCAACCCAAATTTCTATCTAGGTGCTTGTTGTGTTTTTTCTTCGCTCTTTGATTTCTATTCTTGGATCAACATGTCAGGAACTATCGACTTTCTTGCTCTCTCTACCGATATCAGAGTTTCCTCCGCTCCTTTGATGACTGGTGGCTCCTCTCGGACCGTCCATGACCACAATACTCCTAAAATCACGACAATATGTCTGAACGGTTCAAATTTTCTCCCATGGTCTCAGACTATCACTCTTGCCTTGAAGAGTAGACGTTTGTTCGATTATGTTTAGGGTACTACTTCGACTCCTGCTCAGGATTCTCCCGAATGGATGTAGTGGGAGTCTGAGAATTCTCTTGTTATGTTTTGACTGATTAATTCCATGATCGACTCTATTGCCCAAAATTACATGTTTTTGAATACCATAATGAACATTTGGAAGAGGGCCGAGGCTACTTACTCCTGTCGGGGCAATGCGATTCAGATTTTTCAGCTGAGACGAAAGATTTTTCTCCTTCGTCATGGTGACTGCCCTCCGCCTGTCTACTATCTGGAGTTCACTCAGCTTTATCAAGAGTATGATCATTTTGACTCCCTTACTCTCGTGTCTCTTGAAGATGAAATCCTTGCCTGGGATCGAGAAGACAGAAATAGGGTCTTTGAATTTCTTCATGGTTTGCATTGAGACTTTGATCAAATCAGTGTGCAAATTCTTGGTCGCTCTCCTCTGCCCTCTCTTCCAGAGGTTTTTAGTTTTGTTCAGCAAGAGTTTGATCGGCGATAAACGTGGACGCCTGACTCAACTCCGAAAGGTTCTGCCCTGGCTGTTCAGTTTGAAAGTCGGGCTTCTTGCGATTCTAGACCCAAGTTCACTGACGAAGATCATTTGATCTATGACTACTGCGGGAAGGCCTGTCATAACCGAGAAATTTGTTTTTGGCTTCATGGATTTCCCACACCATGTGGTGGTTCTACACCGCGTGGTGGTCACGGTTTTGGTCGCTCTCATAGCTGCTCTACACAACCCCGCTCTGCCCATCTGTCGGTTGCTTTTGAAGATACTCCCTCTCTCCCGGTTCAGTCTGCTCCTTCTTTGGCCCTGTATGCCGTTAAGATCCTAGCTTTCCGCCGTCTGATGTAGGGACAATCTTAAGAGTTTTCTGCGTCTTCGTCTTCGTATGCCCATCAGGGACCTTCCGGTGCTCATGCTGCATCGTCTCACCCTATACACACTGGATTATTGATTTTGGAGCAACATATCACATGACCGGCTCTACTTCAGGTTTCGTGTCTTACCTTCCTTTGTCTGGTAGGGACAAGGTGAGCATTGCGGATGGTTCCTTCTCTCCGATTGCTGGGAAAAGCTCTATCCTCTGCTCCTCACTTACTCTTTCTTCAGTCCTTCACGTGCCCAAGTTTATTCACAATCTTCTTTCTATTAGTCATTTGACAAATTCCATGAACTGTTCTGTGGCTTTCTTCCCCTCATCTTGTATTTTTTAGGACCTGAAGACGGAGACAGTGATTGGCTCTGGTAGTCTGGTGGATGGGCTCCACGTGCTTGATTTTTCCACTCCCGTCTCTTCTCCCTAGGCTCCACGTTGATCAGGCGGCCACCTTGGAGTCCTGGCATCGTTGGCTGGGACACCCGTCTATCTTATCTATGAAACGTTTATTTCCTACATTTTCGTCTGTATTAGTCGATAATTTTCATTGTGATGTTTGTGAACTTGGTAAACATTATCGTACTTCTTTTTATCATGTTTCTACTCCTAGTTTTGCACCATTTCATATGATACATAGCATAGCGATGTTTGTGGGCCTTACCCCGTTGCTTTTATTTCTAGTTGTTTTTGGTTTGTGACTTTCATTGATTGTTACTCTCGCACAACTTGAGTATACCTCATGAAAAAATGAAGTTTTTTCCTTATTTCAGCGTTTTCACAAAATGATTTCTACACAGTTTGACACATCTATTAAGATTATTCAAACTGATAATGCTCGGAGTTCATTGACCCTCAATACGATCACTACCTTGCTACTCATGACATTATCCATCAAACCTCTTGCGTGTATTCCCCCTCCCCAAATAGGGCGGCTGAACGTAAGAATTGTCACCTCTTGGAAGTTGCTCGATGTCTTCTTGTCCGGACGCACCTTCCAAAATACTATTGGGGGATGCTGTTCTCACCCGGCCGAATCGCCTTCTGGTCGACGGTCCAGGATATTACACTTTGATGGACAAAAATTTAGTTACATGTAGAAGCAAAAAGCAACATGTGGTCGCTAGATCTAGCGCTGAGGCTGAGTTCGGGGCTATGACTCATGGGATCTACGATGAGCTATGGATTTTTACCATCCTAAAAGATCTTAGTCTTAAAGGAAGCAAGCTAATCAGATTATACTGTGATATCAAGGCTGCATTAGCATTGCTCAGTTGCTCACAACCCGGTGCAACACGTCCGTATAAAACACATTGAGATCAACATACACTTCATCGAAGAGAATATAGACAAAGGCATTGTGGTTACTCCGTTTGTTCCATCTGAACAACAATTGACCGCCATCCTCACAAAGAGATTATGTACGAGTGTCTTTAAAGAGCTTGTTGGCAAGTTGGGCATGATAGACATCACACGCCCGACTTGAGGGGGTGTTGAGTTTATCCGAAGTTTTATTTCCTTGTTTTGTCTCATATGGTCTATTCTCCTCATTGTTTCCTATTGTAACTCTTTAAATATACCTGATGTGGATGAATAGATTGGATTGAGTCCTCCATTCCACATCGGATTGAGTCCTCCATTCAGCATCATTATTGCGTATAAAATATATATGATAAGCTTAGTCTATTATTTCTCACCATGCGCAAAAACAACTATAGATATATATTATATTTGATATATAATAATATATTAAAAGCTTATGGTATAAATAGCCTGTACAAGAACAACTATAGTTTATAGATATATATTATATTTGATATGTAATAATATATGAGTGTCATTTTATCAAACCATCTTCTCAGGATTCTTATAATACATTTATATCTAACATCTTATATTTATAGTTACTTACATAACTTTAAACATTTTATATTTACTTATATGTATCACTAGATATATATATGTACATATTAAGAACGAATATCAGTAAAATGTATCATTTTCCACCTCTCGGTAAGGGACACCGCCGGCGGTGGAGCTGCTGCCGGATGATCTAAACTCACAGTCAGAATCCATGAAGGTAGGCAACCCTGACGTGGTTGGCTGGTTGTCGCGAGTTTATTTGTAAGCGAATTAATTTACTATTTTGGGTCTATAGAATGAATCCACCGTCGGATTTTTGCAAGGTTGCAGATGTTTGATGTCGGGGACACGTCAGTTTGAGTTTTCATGTCGGTTTTTTTTTATATATCAAGGGATATTTCATATATCAATTTTCATATTTAATTAATTATATATATAATTATATGTTATTTTTTTTATACATGTCACAATACTAACTATTTTACAACGCATTGAACTTCTAAATATTAAAAACTATATGAAATATTTAATATACAATACGTTATTGATAGGAATATGAATTGAAATAAATATTAATTATATGAAATGAAATAAATATTTTACATAATTGCTTCATGAGAAAAAATACTCAAAATTACTTAATTAGTTGAAAAAAATCAACATCAGAAAAGACCCTTAATTTCATTAGATCTTCAGTCATTTTTCAAATTTTTCATGCAACATTTTATTTATCCAACGATATTTTGCATCATCACCTCATCAGTAGTATACAAAGTTATCATTATCATTCAGAGTAGAGAACCCAAGGCTTTCAAGTATCCAACATTCTATTTATCAATTAATTTCTCCAAAGGAACAAGACATCCAAGTATCTAATATTTTATTTATCAAAAGACACAAAGCAGCAAGACAACTAGAAAAATGAAGTTGGATATACATGCATTTGTCATTTGCTATGGACATACATCATCGATTGCAAAATGAAGTTGGATAAATAGCTAATAATTGAGGTATTTCAAATCATTTGTTGTCCATAAAAATAGCAAGGCAACCATAAAAATATATCACAACACCTAAGCACAAAGCAGCAAGGGAACCATAAAATATCAAACACACAACCACCAAGTAAGGCAACCAACAATCTACGACCACCAAACTACAACCACCGGTAAGGCAGGAAAGCAACCAGCAAACCGCGACCACCATTCTACAATCAGTAGCAAGACAACATGACAGTAAAGCAACCAGCAAACCACGACCACAATGCTAGGTAGCAGGGCAGCAAGGAAGCAAAGCAACCAACAGACCATGATCACCATGCTACAAACACCAGCAAGACAACCAACAAATCACGACAAATAGAAGAATGCAGAGCAAGAGAATGAGAGGAGGCAGAGAGAATAATGCAGAGCGAGAAATTGAGTGGGAGAGGCAGAAATAAGAATGCACCAGTCGAGAGAGCGGGGGCACCAGTGGGAGAATCGAGAGCTCGAGAGATAGCAACCAGGGAGGACGTAGATACCAGAGAAAATAGGCAGTTGAGAGAGTCGAGTGCACCAGAGGGAACAATCAACGAAGATTAAGCTACTAGAGAAAAGAGCCAGCCGAGAGAGTCGAGAGCAGCAGGTAGAACAATCAAGGAGGATGAAGCTACCAAAGGGAAGAGCCAGACGAGAGAGTGAGAGCACCAACAAGTGAGTTTAGAGCCCGAGAGAGAATAACCAACGAGTGCAAGGGAGTCAAGGGAGAGCACCAACAGAGAGTGCAAGGGAATCAAGGGAAAGCTAGGGCAGGAGAACGAAAGTTAGATTGCTCGTAATAAAATGAATCGAGGGGAGAGTCAAAACCTAAATGGCTAAATAAATTAACTAAATTTAATTTTTTATATAAAAATTGGGCTGATATATCACCTGTTTTTGGGCGATATATCGATAATGGACGATATATCGGTCCATTTTTTCCAAAATGATATTCCCCAAATTTAAAACAGAAATGTGGCGTTTTAGGTCCCAAACCTTTATGTCCACCGACATCTACAACACTGGATTTTTGTGATCAAGTTCTTGTTGTAAAGTCTCCTTGAGGAGAACAACCTCCTTGAAGGGGCCACGACGATTAGACATACGAATGAAGAATTATTGGAAGGCCGGGGTAAACTATTAATTTTAAATTATATAATTATATTTATTAATATCATTCCTGCCATGTTCTCCTTCTCTATCCGACGCCAACCTGCTCACCTTCGCTTCCCTGGAGGCTGGAGGTGGAGGTGAGGCGATCTTGCTGATAGAGGATGACGGGGATCGGCGACCACCATAGTGGTGGTCCATCGGCTGGTAGGCCGCCGGATATCCTGCGAAATACATAAAAACATTAGATATAAGGGCACCATCACCTAGATCTTGTTCCAGGCGATGCTGCTGCTTCAGGAATAGCCGAAGATACATTTTAATCTATGAATCCTAGATCTATGCCCGAGGGAGGAAATGGAGTCACCTGAGTTTGTTGGAGGAGGTGGAGGTTGCCGGAAATGACCTCCAAGCTTTCAGTTTGGCATCTCGAGTTTGCCAGAACTCAATTTTCCTTCAGTAGCTGGTTCTTCTTTTGTCGGTAGAGGGAGAGAAACTATTGAGAGGAGATGAGTGCTGATATTGGTGGGGGAGGAAGTGCTCGGTTGGTCGGTCTCCATTCATTGAAGTCTACTCTATCTGTTTCAGTTATAGTGAGTGGGAGGTGTGACAGGAGATATGAGTTGGGAAAAGGTTAGCTGCCCATTTGGAATGGGGAGAGGAGCGGTCAGTCTTGCTTCCTCTTCATTGATGAGGAATGGGGAGGGATAATGATACGAACCAGAGCCGCTTCAATGTGGTCTACCATCTGAAGGGGCCAAGGAATAAGGAGACTGAACCAACCGATTTTGTCTCTCCCTCTTCTTAATCAAACCGGGCGGGCCCAGCCGGTTCAGCGGTTGGGTATATGGGGGAAATCACGACATCTCCCTAGGGCATCGAAGATTTCTCACATGTAATCGCTTGTTTCTCTCGTAGTAGCTGTAGCTTAACATCTGGTATCAGAGGAGTCTCCTCCCACATCGACCATGTCAACCCACGACAATCGCCTAACGACGCTGGAAGAGGGACAACAGGGCTTATAGGACTTGGTCGAGGCGCTGAAGCAGGAGCTCTCACAAAGGATTTGACGGGGAGAAACGATCTCGTGCGGTCTTTGCGGAAGCGACGCAGGCGCTTGGTGAGCAATTTGGCCGCATCGAGCGGGCGACGACTCGCAGCAAGGAGGTGGCAGCCGACACAACACGCTCGACTCCAGCGACGTGGGGGAGCCTGTGGTCGATCGGAGGAATGCTGCGGGCGTTCCGCCGACCGCGTCTGACGGTGGAATCGACGCATCTGACGGGGCTAGGGGGGCCGTCACCTTGGGCCAACGAGCATAGGGGCAGCCTCCACGCGGTGTCCTGGGGCCCAACGATGGCTCCGGGGGTTCTTGCGGTTTCACCAAGGAACCCGGGGGAGCCTGGCTGTAGTGACAACTACATGTGGCTTGGCGAGAGGATCATAGAAATCAACAGAATGTGGATATAGGAAGAGGCGGCGGTCAACCCTTCCGACAGCCTCACTGAGGCTAGGGGGAAGGAAAGGGGAGCAACGACACCGGCGTGGGATGGCGCGGGGGCGCCAGAATCCCACAGAAGTGGGATGGAGAGGTACTAGCAGGGGACCATGGGGGCCGGGGGCCCATCATGCAAGGCAGTGGAAGACCAGGGGAGAACGGGGGACCGTGGAATCAAGGTTGGTGGCAGCCTACAGAGTTCCCGGAGGTGCGGATGCCGCAGCAACACCGACCACCAGTGCAACCCCGACTGATGAGGATGGAGTTTCCTAAGTACAAAAACGGCGACCCCCTGAAATGGATTGAGAGGGCTGAGATGTTTTTTGAGTACCAGGAGTTTCCCAAGCATCTGTGGGTACACATCGCTTCTTTTCATCTGGAAGGAGAGACATATCAGTGGCTTAGCTGGCAGAGGAGGCAGCGACCCTACCTCACATGGGAGGAATTTTGCGATGGGTTCATTGCAAGGTTTGGGCCGATGTAATATGAGGACTTCAACATGATGTTGAACAAGCTGAGACAGACAGGGACCGTCAATGAGTATAGAAAAGAGTTTGAAAGGTTAGCTAACCAGGTGCTGTAGTTAGAGAATGAGCTTCTGGGGTGTTTTATGGACAGACTCAAGGAAAAAATCAACAACGAGGTGCAAACATTTCAGCCCGGGAGCTTAGCACAATCCATCAGGATGGCCCGATTGTAGGAGGAAAAAATAGGAAGATGCAAGGCAACAACAACTTACCGAGGGAACAGTAAGGAAGCAGAGCTGAAATGTGGCTATTTTCCGGGCTTAGTTTTTTTTAATTGAAGTTTTTTTATAACTTCTTTAAGTTTTCAGGGTTCACGGTTCAGCGTATTCATTCCGTGTTTTCCAATTTCCTGTGCTTGCTTCCCTGGACTGCTGGGAAGCTCCTCTTGACTCGCCGATACTCACGTTGAAGCCCCTCTCCTCTCTTTCGGTGAAGCCCCTCTCCTCTCTTTCAGTGTAGCCCCTCTCCTCTCTTCCGGTGAAGCCCCTCTTCCGGTGAAGCCCCTCTCTCTCCGTCGTCGATACTCCCGATGAAGCTCTCTCCCGCTTGTAGCTCTCCCTGAAAACCCTTGACGGCGCACCACGACCGACTCGCGTGTATTCTCGCAGGAGGCGGTGATCCGCTGCCCGTACGGACGATCATAGTCTGTGGCCGCGCCTGGATGTTCGATTCGAGTCATTTTCATATTTTGCGTTTTTTTTTTATTTTGAGATGTATTTAGCCCCCGATCGGTCCAGACAGTTTGAGCCGTCCGATTCAGGTGGTTTGATTTCATTTTGTGGTATTGCAGTTATTAGGTGGTTTTATATTTTAGGGTTATAAAAGGTGGCCGACGGTTCCTATGGGGGTATCAAAGATTTGGAGTTTTTCCGAAACCGCTCGGTCTTCCTCTCTTGTGCGACGCTAGAGGCCCCCCTGCGATCCCTCTCTGATGCGACGCCGGTTGGTTTTCCCCTTCCGCCGCTCTCCCTCTCTGCTTCCCATTCCCGTACGCCACCTTTCTGCCCGAAGCATTCCGTGATTCCCCCATCCCGTCGACCTCGCCCCCGTCGGAAACCCTCCGCCTCCACCTCTCTCCCGTCATCCTATTCTCCTCCTGCAAGCCCCACAACACCCCTCCACTCGACTTGCTACTCGTGAGTCCTATCCCACCCATCGACTTCCTTCTTTCCAGTGCTGGACCCCGTGCAACCAACCCCTCCACCACCGGACCACCCTACAATCATCTTACACCACTTCCAGGGCTGATCCACCCCTACCCAGTCCAAGCCACCATCCACTACTCCCGTCAACCACCAATTTCGACCCCTTCCTCCCCCTTTTATTCTCCCTGCCGTGGAAGTCCACCCACTGCAACCAGCCTCCCCCAAAACTCCCCCCAAACGAGCTCTATCAACCCACACCCTCTTCACAATGAACCTCCACCGGCCACTTTTCAAGCCCACAAAGTTATAATCAGCCCAAATCCACACCCTGTCACCCTCCCCGTTTGACCTTGGATGCCCGCCAACATCTGTCTTGCCGCTGCCTGCATGTGTGAATTGTAGTGAAGTCATTTTCTTTTAGTGGTTTACTTTTGACAACTCATATTGTGGTGGATATTTAGTTTATTGTGTTATTAGTTCTTTTTATCATACAATTTACGGAACCTATTCTGTGTACGCTTTATAATAATTGCGCCTCTGTCGAATTAAAGTTGGTAATTGTCCTCCCCTAATTAATTATTTGAAACTGTACGTGCCTCTGTTAATTTCTATAATAATTAATTACTTGTTGCAATTATAACGGACCACTCTTGCGCTAAATTACACTTCATCGCATTTAAGATTCCATTTAGGGGGTCCACCAGAGTCGGCCTTACCACCGCATCAAATTGGTATCAGAGCACTAGGTTAGGGCCATTTGTATGTTACGTAGTGGTAGGGATTATCGTCAGTCCATGTCGAGTCACAATCACACCGACGATATGACCGCTTGTTCACAGATAGACATGACCTCTGCTGAGTTTCAGCGACTGGTTCTCGATCGATTTGATCGGATGAGAGCCCAATTTGAAACTTTTAGGAGTCGCACGAGGGTAGATCAGTTAGAGACACCCAGAGGCTAGAGGTCGAGCGACTCCTCCCCATGATGAGGAGCCTCACGAGGGTCCTCGAGATGCTACACCTCCTTCTGAGAGGTGTGGTAGAGACATTCCTCGTCGAGACCCCCCTATCTTTGCGAGAGGGAATTATCGTTGTGGATATGAGTATCAGCATGATCCAGGGAGGGATTACCGTCCTCCTGATGAGCCTCATCCTTCCCCACCTCGTCGTAGAGATCGAGCACAATATGATTATGATGATGAGTATGGTGATTACCGTGAGATGCGCCATGAGATGACTCCCGAGGAAGATGACATCACTCGGCGTATTCACATTGATTCGCCCTCCTTCGACGGTCACCTAGACTCGAAGGCATTTAGCGACTGACTCATGGATATGGATCACTATTTTGATTGGTTCGAGATGAGCGACGAGAGGCTAGTGTGATTCGCCAAAATGAAGTTGATCAGCCAGACAAAAATTTATTGGTAGAGTCTCGAGAGATCTCTTGAGCGGGATGGCTACTAGCCCATCACCCGATGAGTTGAGATGAAGCAGCGCTTACAAGATAAATACTTCCCTGCTTCGTATCGAAATCAGCTCTTAGATCAGCTTTGCGCGCTACGTCACGGGACTCTCTTTGTTGCAAATTATATGTCCCGATTTGACGAGCTAGTAGTTTGCAGCGATATCATGGAGGATTCTGTCGCCACTGCATCACTCTCGCGCTGGACTTAAAGAGGACATCCAGAGGGAACTAATTCCCCATAGTATGGAGACGATTGAACAGATCTTTCAGCTCGTTCTAGAGTACGAGCAGTATTTGCGTACTGTTGGCCCGAGGCAGGTCACCAATCGACCCGATGCCATCACAGCTAGGAGACCCCCTCCTTCCACGATTACTGCCACCCCTCGCGGCCCCGCTGACATGACGAGGAAAACTATTGTTTTTGGAGGCTCCAAGCCTGGGGGCGTCCAATGTTATCGGTATTCTGGCAGAGGACATTTCACAGCGTAATGCCCTACTAGTAATTTATTGATTGAGGATTCGGGCGAGCCCAACATTGAGGCCGAGGATGTAGCTCTTGAGGAGATTACTGCCGTCGTAGAGGACGGATGGAAAAATGATGCTGAGAGATCGCTAGAGGTAGGAGTCCTCCGCCGCATCCTCCACACCCCACACGCTGAGGAGGATTGGCGCCGCACCATTATTTTCTTCACGTATTTCCCGAGCACAGGAGGCCCTTGCAAGCTCGCTATCGATAGTGGGAGCTGCTTAAATATAATAGCGAAGAAAGGGTTGGATAGGATGCAACTCATAGCTGAACCACATCCACATCCTTATCGATTTTTATGGGTGGACAAGTCCACCATTCATGTCACGCAGCGGTGCCTGGTACCGATCCGCTTAGCGACTACTGAGGACCGGGTTTGGTGCGATGTTATCCATATGGATGTCGCTCACGTTCTACTTGGGTGACCCTGAGTAAATGATCGTGATGCCATATGTTATGGCCGGTCCAACACGTGCGTATTTTTTGACAAGCCTCAAAAGATTACCCTTACCCCGACCCAGCCCAGGGATCCTCCCAAGGGCAAGTTTGACTCTTCAGTTAGTGCGGGGTCGTCAAGACCCCTACACGTCTTGAGGAGAGGTGATTTTTTCAGAGAGCCTAGAGTCAGGGGTCATGTTTATCGTAGCGGCCACGATGACGGCCGAGACCCCTAGCGATGCTGAGATTACTGACCTTGGATGTTCGGCAGATGATGAATGACTTTATAGATATTATGCCCGAGGAGCTCCCTGACAAGCTTCCCCCATTGAGGGACATCCAACATACAATTGATCTGATTTCAGGGGCATCTTTGCCTAATCTCCCGCATTATCGCTTAAATTCGACTGAGCATGCCGAGCTCAAGCGTCAAGTTGATGATCTTTTGCGGAAGAAGTTTATACGAGAGAGTTTGAGTCCATACGTCGTACCAGCCCTTCTTACCCCGAAGAAGGACGAAAGCAGGAACATGTGCATTGATAGTCGTGTTATAAATAAGATCACAGTGAAGTATCGTTTTTCGATTCCCCGCCTTGATTATCTCCTGGACTCGATGTCTGGTGCCCAGATCTTCTCGAAGATTGACCTTTGTAGTGGGTACCATCATATTAGAGTTAGAGAGGGGGATGTGTGGAAGACGATCTTCAAGGCGAAGGACGACTTGTATGAGTGGTTTGTGATGCCCTTTAGGGTTATCGAACGCGCCCAATACGTTTATGAGGGTGATGACTCAGGTTCTGCGGCCCTATATGTGCAATTTCTTGGTAGTATATTTTGATATACAGCCAGGGACACACCAAACACTTACGTCATATTCGCCTGGTGTTCGAACTCCTCCGAAAGGAGCATCTTTGCATCAACTTGAAGAAGTGCTTGTTCTTGTCCACATCCGTTCATTTCATGGGTTAAATAATATCAGCGTCTTGTATATCCGTTGATCCTGACAATGTCAGGATGATCCGAGAGTGACCCATTCCGACGAACATTCATGAGGCCCGTAGTTTTCATGGACTTGCCACCTTCTATAGGAGGTTTGTCCGTGTCTTCAGCTCGATCATGGCCCCCATCACGAGCTGCCTCCGCAAGGGTGATTTCGTCTGGACGAAGGCTGCCACTCGAGATTTTGAGGAGATCAAGGAGAGACTGTCTACTGCTCCCGTTTTACGCTTACCAGATTTCTCCAAGCCCTTTGAGGTAGCATGTGATGTGTCGGGAGTTGGTATCGGCGTAGTCCTTAGCCAGGAAGACCACCAGGTGACCCACTTTAGCGAGAAGTTGAACGAGGCCCGACAAAAATATTCAAATTATGATCGGGAGTTCTATGCCATTGTGCAGGCACTGGCGCACTGCGTTACTGTCGACATTATCTCATGCACAAGGAGTTTATTTTGTATTCAGACCATCAGACACTGTGATATCTTGATTCATAGAAGAAATTGAGTCACCGATATGCCAAATTGGTGGAGTTTATGCAGGAGTTTCATTATGTTCTTAAGCACAAGAGGGTGTTGAGAACAAACCAGCTTGCGCCTTGAGTCGCTGAGTCAGCATCCTCCACACCATGAGCACCCGAGTTGTGGGATTTGAGCAGCTAGCTTACGTTTATCTTGAGTGCCCAGATTTTCAGGATATTTATGTCGCCCTGTCAAGGGACCCTCCAGATCTTCGTGAGGGTTATTCGGTCTCTAATGGGTATTTATTTATGGGCTCTTGCCTTTGCATTCCACAGTTGTCCCTTCGAGATTTTCTTATCTGAGAGCTACACACAGGCGGAGCTGCAAGGCACTTTGGTAGAGATAAGACGATTGGGTTGGTTGATGATCGCTTCTTCTGGCCTGACCTGAAGAAAGGCGTCACTAGGGTTGTCAGACATTGTCGAGTCTGCCAGACTGCGAAGGGGACTCGTCAGCCCTCGGGGCTATACACTCCGCTACCTGTCCTTGAGAGACCCTGGTCTGATATTAATATGGACTTCATTCTCGGGCTCCCTCAGACTTTGAGGAAGTTCGATTCGATATTTGTTGTAGTGGATTGTTTCTCTAAGACGACCCATTTTTTCCTTGCCGAAAGACCGCTGACGCCTCCCACGTGGGGACATTATTCTTTAGAGAAGTGTTTAAGTATCATCGTCTTCCCACTTCCATAGTCTTTGATTGTGACGTGCGTTTCATGAGCTATTTGTGGAAGACCTTATGGAAGAAGACCGGTACAACCCTTAAATTCTCCTCCTCCTACCACCCGTAGACGGATGAACAAATCGAGGTGGTTAATTGTAGTCTTGGGACACTTCTTCGTTGCCTCGTTGGAGATAGTCCAACTACTTGAGATTCTGTTCTCCATATAGCCGAGTTTGCGTATAATAATTCTGTTAATAGGAACACAAGTTTGAATCATTTTCATATCATGTTAGGATACGAGCCTAGAAAACCTATTGATTTAGTGGATATCTCCATAGGTGCCAGACCCAGTGAGTCAGCATTGTCCTTCATACAACATGTGCATGCACTCCACGAGTTGGTCCGAAAAAAATGCAACAATTAATGAATATTATAAAGATCAAGCAAATCAGCATATGCGAGAACAAATCTTTGAGGCGGAGAACAAATATTGATTCGCATTCGATCCGAGAGGGTCCCACAAGGACCAACAAAGAAATTAAACACACACAAAATGGGCCCCTATACAGTTGTACGACTGATTGGTACGAACACATATGAGATAGACATCCCTCATGGTATGAGCATCAGCCGAGTATTCAACGTCGAGGATCTGACTCCTTACTGAGGAGCGTGTGTACGTGGATCCTTCTTCCACTCCTCTACCTGAGCCATCATCTCCTGTAGCCCCTCCGCCCGTGTCCTCTCCTCCTATTGCTTCCACCAGTCCATCTCTACTGCCACCCACAGAGTCGCGCTCTAGGATCGCTTTGCACCATCGACGGTTCCACTAACACAGTAGCCAAATGAAGATACATCATAGCTAGACGGAGACACATCAATGCCAAATGGAGCTACACTTTAGCCAGAGTCACCTGCTTCTACAGACGACGTACTTTAGATCATCGACCACGACTTCTACACCGCGGGCGAGATAGAGCACGCTATCTTGTCCGTTGGAGCGATCCACCCCTGCACGATGCTACATGGATTTCTTCAAAGGAGCTTGAGAGACTCGCCCCACGGATACACAGCGAGTACGACCACCTTCACTCACCGGAATTGTGTGCTTTTATGTCAGGGGGAGTTGACGGCGCGCCACGAACGACTCACGTGTTTTCCCGCAGGAGGCGGTTATTCGCTGCCCGTACAGACGATCATAGTCCGTGATCGCATCCGAATGTTTGATTCGAGTCATTTTCATATTTTGCATATTTTTATTTTGAGATGTATTTAGCCCCTGATCGGTTCAGACAGTTTGAGCCGTCCGATTTGGGTGGTTTGATTTCAGTTTGTGGTATTGCAGTTATTAGGCGGTTTTATATTTTAGGGTTATAATAGGTGGCCAGCAGTTCCTATGGAGGTATCAAAGGTTTGGAGTTTTTCCGGAACCGCTCTGTCTTGCTCTCTGGTGCGACGCCAGAGGCCCTCCTCGATCCCGCTCCCTGTGCGACGCTGGCGGGTTTTCCCCTTCCGCCGCTCTCCCTCCCTGCTTCCCGTTCCCGTACTCCGCCTCTCCGCCCGAAGTCTTCCGCGATTCCCCCATCTCGTCGACCTCTCCCCTGTCAAAAACCCTCCGCCTCCACCTCTCTCCCGTCAACCTATTCTCCTCCCGCAAGCTCCACAACACCCCTTCACTCAACCTGCTACTCGTGAGTCCTATCCCACCCATCCACTTCCTTCTTTCCACTACTGGATCCCGTGCAACCAACCCCTCCACCACCGGGGGGAGCACCATACAACCATCTTCTGCCACTTCTAGGGCTGATTCACCCCTACTTAGTCCAAGCCACCATCCACTGCTCCCGTCAGCCTCCAATTCCTCCCCCTTCCTCCCCCTTTTCTTCTCCTTGCCGTGGAAGTCCACCCATAGCAACCAGCCTCCCCCAAAACTCCCCTACAACTGATCCCTATCAACCCACACCCCCTTCACAGTGAACCTCCACCGGCCACTCTTCAAGCCCACCAAGTTATAATCAGCCCAAATCCACACCCTGTCACCCTCCCTGTTCGCTTCTACCTTGGATGTCCGCCAACAACTGCCTTGCCGCCGCCTACATGTGTGAATTGTGGCCAAGTTATTTTCTTTTAATTGTTTACTTTTGGCAACTCATATTGTGGTGGATATCTAGTTTATTGTGCTATTAGTTCTTTTGTCATACAATTTGCGAAACCTATTTTGTGTACGCTTTATAATAATTGCGTCTCTGTCAAATTAAAGTTGGTAATTGTTTGCCCTTAATTAATTATTTGAAACTGCACATGCCTCTATTAATTTCTATAATAATTAATTACTTGGTGCAATTATAGCGGACCACTCTTGCACTACATTACACTTCATTGCATTTAGATGACGGCCTTACCACTGCATCAACCCTCCTCACGGTGAAGCTCTCTCCTATATTTTTTCTTTTACTGAACTTTCTCTTTAATTATTGTCGCATGTCTCATGGAGATGTGGTACAAACCTATTAAGCATTCTGATTATAATAAAAAAATGCCCACCTCAATAACATGGAAATATGAAGTGTGGTTTTGTAAAGATCACAACAGCCGAACCTCAAACAAACACCACTTTCATTGATAATAGCTCAAGCAAAATACAAAATAATGTGGGATTATCCTAAGGGCACGTCCTGAACAAATATCCAACAGCTAAGGGAAAATATTTCCAACACAGCCCACTAAACAGAACAAGAAGACAACTATCTCTAATACATACTTCTCTTTGTTCATCTTCATTTTCATCGACATATTTTTGTCTCCTAGTTTAAGACTTTAAGTCGATGATGTTATTATTAGAGATACTAATCTCAATTCTTTGGTTTCAGCTTCTCACTCAAGAATCTTTTGCTTAATTTTATCCTCCAGTATATCAAGGATCTATTTACTCGAATGAACATGAGAAGTTACAAAACCCATTGCTACACCTATTGTAATATCATCAATATTTACACTTCACTCTGGCTATTACAATTTTTCTCATACCATTGTACTTAGATACACAAATGATAATTGTCACATTTGTTTAGATTACTTTTATCTATAATCTCAATTTTTTCTAGAGCAATTAGCTTTTGATGAAAATTATTATGCATTTGTTTAATTTTCAGTTTCTTTCTAGTGTTTTTTTAGTGATATCTCTTGTTCAAGTTGGTGAATCGAGCTTGGGGTGGAATGGAACCTAGACTAGCTAATACCTGGCATATGACTGTTAATGAGAAGAAGTTTATTGAGACAGCATTGATCAAAAACATCCGGGTGGATGGCCGCCGACCCTTTGATTACCGCCAGCTGACCATTAAGTTTGGAAGGTATGCTTTTTACCCTTGTGATCTGCATTTCTTTTATTTTGTTCATAATATTTTTTAAATTTTGTTCTTGTATGTTTTAAAATTTTTTTACGTATCTTTTTTTAACTCTTGTTTGCATCTTTTCTTACTCTTGTGTCAAATCACATTCTTGCCCTGTTGCATGTTCTCTATAGTTTTCACACTCACAAATCATTTCGAGCTGACCAGAAATTGAGTTATTCCAAACCGTAGATTTGATTTTGATCCAAGCATGGGAAGACAGGGAGGCATGCCTCTTTTGCCTTCACAAATTTTCTTAATGTGGGTATTGTGGGTAGCCTTCATCCATTATTGAGGATTAGTCGCACACAATGTGGGTGATCTATCAATTATCATTGATGGAATCTGACTAAAATTTCCATTCAGAAGATAAAGATTAATCAAGCATCCACATTACTTGTTGCAACACAATTCTTGAACGGAATCAAACTTGCCATCAATTTAAATTTAAAACACTAAAATGTGTTTTAATTGAAGTTTATGAACATAAAAACGTAAAAAAAATCTTTGAAAAAATCCTGAAAGAAATTTTAAATCAGAACTATATTTTCTAACTTTTCTATATCTCAGCAACAAACATAGATTAAAGAAAACGTTTCAAATTCGTGAGTACTTTGTAACCTGTAGTTGTTATAGCTCACATTTTGACTAAATGATAGAAGTTAATGTTGTGAATTCTGGGAACTCATGACAAAATTCATGTCTTAGGATGAAGAAGCTTTAAAATGTGCTTCAAGCTCTTAAATAAAAAGATAATTGTCAGTTTTTTAGTAGAATTAGGAGGAAAAAAATATTTGCTTACCTATCATTCATCTATAGAGGGCTATTTATAATATTACAATGGACCCATGGACATAAACTCACGGTGTGGGACTAAAATCCGCTTATGCATATAACGGTGCGTACTAATAACAATAACATAGGAAAAATACTCGACTTGTAATATCTCTCAACTCTCCTCCTCAAGTCGGATGAAAGATGTCTGTCATTCCAAGTCTTTTGATATTATCAATGAACGCATCACTTCCCAAGCTTTTAGTGAACACATCTACTAGTTGATCTTTAGAGCGCACGAGTGGTGCGACCACGGTCTTCTTATCCAAATGATCTTTGATAAAATGTCGATCCACCTCAACATGCTTTGTCCTGTCATGTTGAACTGGATTGTGAGCTGTGTTGATTGCTGCCTTGTTGTCGCAGTACAAGGAAAAGGAGACGTCACGAGAAACCCCAAGTCATGTAGAACGATACACAACCATAGGCCCTCACACATGCCTTGTGACATAGCACGGTATTCTGCATCAGCGCTCGATCTGGCCATTACATTTTGCTTCTTACTGCGCCATGTCACCAGGTTTCCTCCAACAAAGGAACAATAGCCTATTGCAGATTTCCGATCATATCGACATCCTGCCCAATCAGCATTAGTGAACACTTCAATCCTCAAATGGTCATTCTTGGAGAACAGAAGACCACGTCCAGGGGATTTCTTTAAATACCGTAACACACAATATGCTACCTCTTGATGTCTGATCTTGGGAGCATGCATTTATCTACTCAGAATGCCAACTGCCTAAGTAATATCGAGATGAGTATGAGATAAATATATTAGTTTTCCAACTAATCTCTGGTAGCGAATGACATCTGTATGGTCACTATCACCATCTTCACAGATTTCATGATTTTCTTTCATCGGGGTGTTCGCAGGAACACAACCAAGCATCCCGGTCTCCTGCAATAGATCTAGAACATACTTCCGCTAAGATATAAAGATACCCTGATCCGATCTAGCCACCTCAATACTCAGAAAGTATCGTAATCTTTCCAAGTCTTTCACCTCAAACTCGACAGATAAAAGAGACTTGAGATTCACAATCTCTTCCACATCGTTACCAGTGATCATGATGTCATCCACATAGACAATAAGGACCACAATACCCTGATCACATTTTCAAATAAACATAGTATGATCAGACTGCGCCTGTTTGTACCCAAATTTGAGCATGGACATGAGGAATTTGCCAAACCATGCTCTAGGAGACTGTTTCAAGCCATAAAAGGACCTTCTTAGCCGACAAACATGACCTTCAGCTCCCTTTCTTACGAACCCAGGAGGGAACTTCATGTACACCTCTTCATCAATCTCACCGTGGAGAAACATATTATTCACCTCCAGTTGGTGAAGATCCCAGTCCATGCAAGCCGCGCATGACAATAATACTCGAATAGAGTCCATCTTAGCCACAGGGGAAAAGGTATCCTGGTAGTCAACTCCTTGAGCCTGAGTATACCCTTGGGCGACCAACCATGCCTTGTATTGCTCGACCTTCCCTTCTTGATTCTGTTTGATCGAAAACACCCATCTCGAGCCAACAACTTTCTTGCCAGGAGGAAGGGAAGAGACATCCCAGGTATGGTTCCTGTCCAAGGCTAACATCTCCTCTTTCATAGCCTAAGTCCAGGTCGGGATACCCAAAGCTTCCTGCCATGTCTTAGGAATAACAACCGAAGAGAGGGAATCAACAAAGGTCTGATGGGCCGGGGTAAGATGGTGGTAAGCCACATGATTAGAAATAGGGTTTTTAGTACATGCAACCTTACCTTTCAGCAGAGCTAGCGGAATATGCAAATCCGCATCATCAGAATCTGAGGCAGAAGCGGGCACTGGTATATGCGAAACCTTAGTAGCCTGTATACCAGAGGAGCGTCAGTGGTACACGTGAGGAAAAGGGGAGATTGGAGTATCGGGCCGAGGAACATGGATAGGAGGACCCAGTTCCCGAGAAGGAGGAATCTGTGGCGGCAAAGGAGGAAGAATAGGAAGAGGAATATCCGTAGCACCACTACTCTCCCCCTGATGAAGAGAGCGAGCTAATGGTAAAAAATAGGATTCCGCTTCTCGAAAAGTAACATCCATGGTGCAAAACATACGCTCAGAGGGAGTGATAACACCGATATCATTTTGTCATTGAAGAGTAACCAAGGAACATGCATTGATGAGCTTGAGGGTCCAGTTTGTCACTCAAATTAATATGTATAAAACATACACATCCAAAGACCTGAGGAGGTAGGTGGGAAGTATAAACCACAATTTTGGTAGACTGTCGATCTAGAGTAGTAGTATAGCCAAGAACATGTGAAGGAAGCTTATTGATAAGGTGAGCAGTGGTAAGAACATCATCACCTCAATAGGTTTAGGAAGGTGCATATTAGCCAGAAGATATTGGGCTACATCCAACAGGTGTCGGTTTTTTCGTTCGTCAACCCCATTTTGAGTAGAGGTTTGGACACACGTGGTCCGGTGGATGATACCATGACTAGTGAGGTAGGAGCCAAAAACTCCCCGATCGTCATATTCCCCACATTATCACTGCGCATGACACGAAAAAAGCCCTTAAATTGGGTTTGAACCATTTTATGAAAAATCTGAAAACAAGAAAAGATTTCACTCTTTTTTTAACAAATATACCCAAGTTGTGCGAGAATAACAATTAATAAAGGTGACAAACCAACAAAAACCAAATATAGATATAACGGGGGATGAACCACAAACATCAAAATGAACAACATCAAATAGTGTAATACTAAGAGAAGATTAATTTGAGGAACTATGTCTCACATGTTTCGACGAATCACAGACATCACAAACAAAAGTTCGTAAAAAAGATTAAAAAACTGGAAACAACTTCTGAAGGTAGATAGGGGATGGATGTCCAAGTCGTAGGTGTCATCGACGAACATCATCAGTTGTAACGGTAGTGCATGAGAGAGCTTGAGAAGACAAAGGCTGGAGATCCAGGTAATACAGACCACCACAGTTCTTACCACTACAAATGTTCCGCTTCGTACCCAGTTTCTGAAAATCATAGGAATCAGGAAAAAAGGTCACAGAACAATTAAATGATCGATTAATATCACTGATGGAAAGCAAATTGCGAGAAAATGAGGGAACATGGAGTACATACGACAGAGAAATAGAAGGAGAGCATGAAATATGACCTTTGCCCGCAATGAGAGACAACAAGCTATTAGCAAAAATATCTTTGTCCTTACCAGTCAAAGGAGTGTGAGAGAGAAAACCTGAAGAGGAGCCGGTCATGCGGTGCGTGGCACCAGAATTAATCCCCTACTCAGAGGAGGCAGTGACAACATGAGCACCTGACATAACAATAGAGGCAATGGAAGCAGAGGCATCCGAAAGCTGATCAGACTGAGAGTGCAGAAGTCGACAAAAAGCATCCAATTCAAGTGCAGTTAGCTGCCCGAGAACAGTACTGGAGGTCTCGTCGTAGACGTCTGTAGAGTAAGTATCATTATGAGGTCTGGAGCCACCCTGACGATGGCCCCCCATCCTGGCCCCGGTCCACGATCACGAGGGGCAAGATGGGAGTGGAGCTTGTAACACATCACCTGAGTGTGGCCTTTGCGACCAAAATAATCACAAGTAGGGGCAGACATGTTGGGCTAAGAGCGTGACCACGACCAACGCTAGTCAGAACAGAGCGCTCGGGAGGAGTGCTAGCACTAAGAGACTTCTGACGGTCTTCATCACCAAGGACCATGCTGAAGTCTTCTCGAAGGAACATGAGCGGAGAGCGATGAAGGATATATGTCCGCACCGTGTCGAATTCCATGTTCAGCCCCATCAAGAAGACACAGAGACGAAAACGATTCTCCCGTTGTTTTAACTGAACATCATCCACAGTGCATGCTGGAGTGAAATGCGAGAAATAGTCCAACTCCTGATATAAACACTCGAACTCTGAAAAAAGGACGACACCGTGATAGAGCCTTGCCGCTGTTCAAAAATGCGGCGAGTGAGGTCATAAATCTGTGTAGAATTGCCAATCTGAGAATACGTCTCACGGGCACGGGTCCAGATTTAGAAGGCGGAGTCCATCAACATGTAACTCCGGTGAACCTTCAGAGACATAGAGTGAAGAAGCCACAAAACAACCAGGGAATTTTTTGAGTCCCATCGCTTCCAGGAGGGATCAATTTTTGGGGGATCCTGAATAGTTCCATCAATGTAGCCAAACATCTGATGGCTACGAATGACATGTTGCGCCGCCTGGGACCATTCGAGATAGTTTGTGTCATCTAATAGGACGATGGTAATCTTCAGGGAGCCGGAGTGGCCATGGGACTCATTTGCGGCTGAATCACATCCGACGACGATGCTGAAGAGTCACTCATGTCAGCGGAACGAGTAGCCACATGAAAGGGACACTGAAGAAGACCCCAACAACACGAGATTCGTCAACGCAGCAGATCTGGTGTAGACGCAGTCGGGGAAGACACCGACGACAATACAAAGGAGCCCCGAAGAAGGCGGATAGGCCAACTGAGACAACGAGTAGGGCAATGGCCGACAGAAGCACAACCAGAGGAGACAAAGGTGATTTCGCGGAAGATCGACGCAGGAGAAGCCCCTGGAGGAGGCGTTAGAGTAGATCTCTGAAAGCAAACGCTGGATTGGGCTATGCGGAAGGCGGAAGACCAAGCTGCATCATGAAGGGACGGCGGCGGTGCCCCTTTCAGCAGCCGACAGTGGCTTGGAGGCCCCGCCCGTCATCCCCGAGGCACGTGCAGTAGGAGTTGGTGCCGACAATCCAAAGTGGGAGAGCGCGGAGGAGAGCCGATGCGGGCGGTGCAGAATGAGGCGGGCGGTGCAGAACGAGGCGGGCGGGCGCGAAAATGAACTGGGTGGGGTGGAAAAATTAGGGCTAGGCTCTGATACCAAGTAGAATTAAGAGGAAAAAATTATTTGCTTGCCTGGCGTTCATCCATAGAGGTCTATTTATAATATTACAATGGACCCATAGACATAAACTCACGGTGTGGAACTAAAACCCGCTTATGCATATAGCGGTGCATACTAATAACAATAATATAGGAAAATACTTGACTTGTAATATCTCTCAACTTTTTTATCTATTTGCACGAAGATATTAAGCAATTTAATGGATTCTTTTTACTTAAATCAGTTTTGTCAATTTCATAGAATCAATTTTATTTTATATAAAATATATTATGGAAGGGCATTTTTGTTAAGTTAATTATTATAGAGAGCAACAATTTTTATTGATTTTAGAAATGCATGAGATCATGCACTACAATTTTTGATTTTATGCACTTTAAGAAGGAAAATGTGTGTTAAATCTATGTTGATGTTAATAAAGATATGCTTGATGGAATGCTAGCTATTTTTATAAATAGTTGTTAAATGATTAACGAATATTCGGTCACAATAGGTTCACATCAAAGATCAACTTTAAGGCTCTAAAGTGAGATGTGATGCATGACGATTGACGGGTCTACATGTGACGGACGCGCGATGCCCTAATCCCAGATGAAATGCAAGCAACCATGATGAGTGCAATGAAATCAGGACAAACCCCAAAATGAAGATGCATATGAATATACACATGCAATTCAATGAATTTACGACGAATGCTAGTGAAGTAGTGAGTGATTCAATCTTCCAAGTACTTCTGCCGTGCAAATAATTAAACAATATTATTTTTAAATCTCATGCATGTACCACAGATGACAATTGATTACAAATATTACAATTTTAATAAAGAGACAACAATTACAAATTATTGGAAGCACACAAAATCTAAGCACACGGCGAATAAGAGATGTCGTCCAATAAGTGAAGATTTTGCCAGCGTTAATTAATCCCATTAGTATAAGAAATGTAAAGGTACATTCGTATATTGTAAAATATTTTGAAAATAAACGTGGAATTATCGAGTAATGGGGTCGAGGACGCTTGAGTGAAGATCCTGTGCTTGTAGGAGCGACAATGGCGATCTAGAGTGGCTATAAAGGCTGCATGGTGGTCAACGAAAGGGGAAAACAGTTTTTGTGGACTGTTGGAGGGGGGTGGTGGAGAGTCAAATGTGGACTGAATAGAGCTGGCTTGGGTGTGGGTTGGCTCGGTTTGGGGTAGAGTGGCTAGGTATGGTTGGGGCTATGAATGAAAGGGGATTTTAAAGAGGAAGCAGTGGCTAGGGGGATGGGGAAGGGAAGGGGGAGGGTTGGTAGGTCTTGAGATTGGTTGGGAAGGTTGGGAAATGGAAGGAGGGCTGGTCGGAGCTTACTAGAGTGTTGGAGGGCTTGGAAAAGGGAACCAATGGTAGGAAAGGGTTTTTTTGGGTAGGGGGACTGAGGGACTGATAGCGGGTCTAGGAGGTGGCGACAGAGCTTCCCTTAGTTGGACGTTGGACCTCACGAGCCTGGAGAAGGGAACTAGAGATTGGAGGAGGCATCACGACTCCACGAGCTCCAAAACTGCATGAGATTGGCTCGGGAAGGCTCATCCGAGGCCGTACGGGGCGGTGGAAAGCGGAAGACGGGACCGTCGACACCCCCGGAGGCAAGACGCAACGGCTTCGACATTGCGTGGGAGGCTCAGGATCGCACTAAGTAGATCAAGCAATTTCTCTCTTTGGAAACCCTAAATCCTCGATATCTAGAGGTATGAGCGGAGTGCATATATAGAGGATGTTTAAGTTAAGAGGATTTGATGGTTCAGAATGTTCGATCAGACAAGTTAATCTAACTCATAATAGAGATCCGAAAAATACAAAACTTTGAAAAAATCCAGAAAAATACGCCAATCACATCCTCTGGCTCTGATTGTCCAAATGATGATCATAAAATGTCAGTTTTCCCAAGATTAATGAGATACATTGCCACCGATCCTTATTGAGATACCTTAGTATATACTTTTCAGTGATGGCACAATTATAATCAGACAGGTATCTATTGAGGTAAATGGAAAATAGGGCAATTAAAAAATGTTTATATGATTGATGATCTTCAAATGAACAAAAATAAAATTGATTACGTGATATACAATTTTAGCTGGGGTGATATTACAAATTGTCAATTTATCTTATTAGAGGACAAAAAAGATTATTAGATATGCTATATTTAAGTGATTAGGATCTGTTATTCTGAAAAATGAGATTATATGATTGTTGGAAGAGCTCAAAAGCTTGTATGTATTACTTCAGTATGTAAATACAAGGAGAGAATACAAATATATAGGGAGAAGAAGTGAGGAGAAAATCCTATACAAGATGTGGGACTAAAGGAGGAGAGAAGATAAAAACAATAAATGGGCCCAATAATGGGCCCTTTACATGGGCTATTTTAACACTCCCCACAAATCGTATGCGCCAAGCTTGGACAAGCATTGATAGAAGAGCGTTTTGGAGAGAGCCTTCGTGAAAACATCCGCAACTTGTTCTGATCCTGGGACATGGCTTAGGTCAATCTTCTTCATTTGAACCTTTTCCCGGATGAAGTGACAATCGACCTCAATATGCTTCGTTCTTTCGTGAAAGACCGGGTTCTTTGCGATGTGTATGGCTGCTTGACTGTCACAAAGGAGACGAGCCGGTGATGGTAATTTTACACCCAGATCAGTTAGAAGACTTTCAAGCCATGTCAATTCTGATACAACAGATGCCATTGCCCGGTACTCTGCCTCAGCTGAAGATCGAGCAACGACCGCTTGTTTCTTACTTCGCCAAGTAACAAGATGTCCTCCAAGGTAAGTGCAAAAATCACTCGTAGATCGCCGGTCATCAAGAGAGCCAGCGTAATCAGCATCAGAATATGCCACCAGTGTTGGAGCAGAAGAGGAGGTCCTGTAGACAAGTCCCTGGCCAGGAGCGTTTTTCAGATACCTGAGAATTCGTTCTACTGCTTGGAGATGAGATTTTCGAGGAGAGTGCATGTATCTGCTGACAAGACCAACAACAAAAGAGATATCAGGTCTGGTAACTGTGAGATATATCAGTTTTCCAACAAGGCGTCGATAGTATTCAGGGTTCTGGAGGAGGTGATCGGAGTCAGAAGCCTGGGCACACAGTTTGTGGTTCACATCCATAGGAGTATCACTTGGCTTGCATCCGGATTGACCCGCATCATGAAGAAGGTCAAGACAGTATTTCCGTTGAGAGAGTGTGAGCCCATCCGGCCTTCTGGCAATTTCAAGACCCAAAAAATAACGAAGAGATCCCAAATCCTTTGTCTGAAAAACTGAGTTTAGATGGATTTTGACGACCTGTATCCCTTGGGAGTCATCTCCAGTAATGATAATATCGTCGACATATACTAACAGAATAACCGTTCCTGTTGGTCGGTGACGAGTAAAGAGCGAAAAATCGGCCGAGCTCCGATTGAAGCCAATTTCACGGAGGACCTTACTGAATTTTTCAAACCATGCCCGTGGAGATTGTTTGAGACCGTATAGAGCCTTTTTAAGATGGCAGACCTGAGACTCCCCCGTGGTCTCAAACCCGGGTGGTTGTTGCATGTAGACAGTTTCCTGGAGATCCCCGTTCAAAAACGCATTCTTGATATCCAGCTGAAAGAGAGGCCACCGGCGATGAACAGCAACAGAGATAAGGACGCGAACACTATTAAGTTTCGCGACCGGAGAGAACGTTTCTGCATAATCTAGCCCCTCCTGTTGAGTGAAACCTCTAGCCACAAGACGGGCTTTTAGGCGGTCAATTGTCCCGTCCGCAGCATGTTTGATGACAAACACCCACTTGCACCCAACTGGTTTCTGGCCCGGGGGAAGGGGAACAACCGACCAAGTCTGGTTAGACCAGAGAGCAGACATTTCTTCCTCCATGGCCGCTCGCCATCCTGGATGTTGAAGCGCCTCCTGCACAGAATTAGGAATAGCAACCGAAGAGAGAGAAGTAGCCAAAGTGTGTAAATAGGGAGAGAGGCGATGGAGAGATACGTAGTTCGCCATTGGATGAGCAGTGGAAGACAATACCTGATCAGTTGGACACGGAGTATCCATAGTAGAGACCGACGGCAGAGGGGCAACGGAAGGGGTAGAGCGACGAGTGTAGACGCGGATAACTGGTGGTTTGGAGGGAACGACAGTCGGTTTAGAGGGAACGACAGTCGAAGGAGGAGTGGCGGGAATGACGGGGCGTGGGATGGATGAAGGAGAAGGTGTTGGTGGGAGATGGTCGGTTGAAGGAGCAGGAAAGAATGGTTGATCTTCGCGGAAAGTGATATCAGCAGAAACGGAGATCTTGCGGGTAGTAGGAGAATAACATACATACCCCTTTTGGGTGCGTGAATAACCAACAAAGATATGCTTGGCCGCGCGAGGATCCAGCTTATCCGAGGAAGGCCCCAAACGGTGGACGTTGCATAGGGTACCAAAAACACGAGGTGGGAGAGGAAATGCCGGGGTTGAGGGAAAGAGTATGCTAAACGGAGTAGCATAGTTGAGAATAGAGGAAGGGAGACGGTTAATGAGAAAGCAGGCGGTCGAGACCGCAAAATTCCAATATGGTCTAGGGACATGCATTTGAAGCATGAGGGAACGGGCAACGTCGAGTAAGTGGCGATTCTTGCGTTCGGCAACACCGTTTTGTTGTGGTGTGTAAGCACAGGAAGTTTGATGAAGAATGCCAAACTCAGAATATAAAACGGTAAATTCGTGACTAGTGTACTCACGGGCATTGTCAGTTCGTAGAGCTTTTATGGTCTTGTGGAATTGTGTACGAGTTTCGAGGACAAATGCCCGAAAGACACGGGGAAGCTCGGAGCGGTCACGAAGTAAGTATAGCCAGGTAGTGCGAGAGTGATCATCAATAAATGTTATAAAATATCGGAAACCAGAAATACTAGTAATTTTAAATGGTCCCCAAATATCTGAATGCACTAAATCAAAAGGAGCAGCGCTCCGAGTACAATGGGAAGAAAACGATGAACGAGTTTGCTTTCCGAGGATACATGAGTCACACTGGAAGGGGGTAAAAGAAACATCTGGGAGAGCCCGCTGGAGGATTGGTAGAGGAGCATGCCCAAGTCGACGATGCCAATCAGTGGAAGATACAGATGAGAGGATGGTGGGAGAATCGTCGAGAAGGTAGAGCCCATTCTGCAGCCGGCCTTTACCAATGGTAGTCTGCGTCCGCCGATCCTGTATAACAAAAGAAGAGGAAGTGAATATAACAGTACAGTCCAGATCATTAGTAAGACGTCCAACAGAAAGTAACTTGAACGGGGAACTCGGAACGTGAAGAGCCGAGCGGAGGGAGATGGAGGAGGTGAGAGGAAGATCTGCCGAGCCGGAGACGGGGACAGTGGCCCCATTAGCCACAGTAATGGACTGTGGATACGAAGAATTCAGGTACTGGGCAGGTTGATGTGGAGTAATGTGATGAGTAGCGCCAGAGTCCACAATCCAACCCAAGCCAGTGGAGAGACAAGCGGTACCTGTGTTAGAGACGGAGGCAATGAAGGCAGATGGTGGGTTGAGCAATCCCTGGAGGTGCTGGAGCTGAAGGCGGACACTTTCAAGATCAGGAGGACCAGCATCAGTAGCAACAGAGGCCGTCGGGCGCGGAGGATAGCCAACTTTCTTATAGCAAGTGGCCTCGAGATGACCATCTTTCCTGCAGAAGGAACACTTCGGCCGACCCCGGCCACCGCGACCCCGGCCGCGAGAACCAGAACGACCCCCCCGAGTAGAAGGAGGGGGGGGGGAAGGTAGAAGTGGAGGAGCCTGTTGAAGAAGGGCCGGAGGGGCCGTAGTATCTGGAGGAGGAACACGGAGAAGCATGACACACACATCAGAGAATGATGGTGTGATAGAGGAAGCTAGGACCTGAGCACGAACACTCTGAAGGTGAGGAGGAAGACGGGCCATAAGGATGGCAGTACAGGAAGCTTCCTTCTGAGCACGCTGAGCAGCAACATCATTGGTGAACGGCTGATGCTGGATCCATGCTTCGGCAAGAGTCTTCGCACGAGCAACAAAGGATGTCATATCCGAAGCCCCTCCAGTGTCAAGAGAGAAAAGGGCAGTGAGGATGTCGTAGAGATGCTGGAGGCTGTCCCGTCCAGAATATAAGGAGTGTAGCTCAGTCCACATATCTTTGGCAGTCTCATGATACATCGCCATTTGATACGGCTCACCATCTAAAGAGTTCAAGATCCAGGTCTGAACTCGGTCATCATTGCGGAGCCAGTCATCGGTAGGAGGAGTAGGAGGAGCCTGAGTAAGGTGAGGAAGAAGGCCCTTGGCCTGAAGAACCCGTCTAACGGAATGCACCCAAGGGACGAAGCTCTTCTTTCCAGAGAGAGAAATGGTAGTGATGCGCAGCTCATCACGGACTTCTGGAGTGGTAGCCGGACAAGCCGGGCGGTCAGCAGGCGGGCTGGCCGTCGAGCCAGAGGAGTTACCGGAAGAGCCCATGCGGACAGACGGGCGAGGACGCTGCGAGAAGGGCAGGAGGCCGCTGCGAGGAGAAAAAGAGGTCGCGGCGAGAAGAGGCGACATCAAGAGGTAGGTCGCAGCGCGAGAAGAAGCAGGCCGCTGCGAGAAGAGAATCAGGCCGCGCGGTCACACCAGCGATTTAGCAGATCACGACCAAAATGCGGAAAGGGAAGTCCGCACGGTCAGGTGGACAAGGCCGCGGATAGAGAAGAGGCGGGAAGGAGAAGCCGGGAGAGGAGGTTGCGAGTTCCCACTCAAGCGACAAGACGGAACAGACCGCCGCGGATAGGAGCAGCCCGCAAGGGAAGAGTCAACGGCGAGAAGAGGACAAACCGCATGCGAGAAGAAACGGAGGCCGCCGTGAGAAGGACAGAGGAGGACCACGACCAGAATGCGGATAGGCAGCAGTCCGCACGGTCAAGCCGGACACCAGCGAGTAGTCAGTTCGCGACCAGAGGGCAGAAACAGAAGAGATACCGCCCCGGTCAAGGTGAAGCCAGCAGCGGTCAGCTCGCGAAAGGAAACCGCGAGGTCGCAAGCGAGAAGACGGAAGCTGAGAGAAGCGGATAGAGAGGAGCTCGCAGCGGAAGAGAAGAGATCGCAGCGGATAGACTAGAAACCGCAGCGGATAGAGAAGAGGTGGGTCCCACGAACTAGAGAGAGAGGTGGCTATAAAAAGCCTGAAGGGGGTGGAACCACGGAGAGGGAGAGGAGAAGAGGAAGGCAACGATCAAACCACAGAACCTGCGGGTAGAAGCCCGCGGATAGGAGCCCGCAGCGGATAGGCGCACAATCCACATGAGAAGCGGTGAGGAGCTTGCAGCGAGGCGGGCAGAGCGGCCTGGGCGGTTAAAAAGGATGAGACCGCACAGGAGACGAACCTCCCTCTGATACCATGTTGGAAGAGCTCAAAAGCTTGTATGTATTACTTCAGTATGTAAATACAAGGAGAGAATACAAATATATAGGGAGAAGAAGTGAGGAGAAAATCCTATACAAGATGTGGGACTAAAGGAGGAGAGAAGATTAAAACAATAAATGGGCCCAATAATGGGCCCTTTACATGGGCTATTTTAACAATGATGATATAATCTCTAGAGTTACGGCCATGTGGTTAAAGTGGAGAAGTTCCTTGGGAGAAAAGAACAATTAATGTTCTCGGGTTAGAAGTGGGATCTCCATAAAGCTCCATTACAATTTTGCTTGGTAATATTCGAGTCAGCATGCTCAAGGACAAGTTTGGGGGAAAAACCATCCATGTACAACTCATATCAATTTAGAATCTTCAAAAAGGAACTAGAAGGAGCTTCCTGTTTCTCTGCTTATAGCTACTTTCTTTAATACAAAGATGCCTAAAGGTTCCTTTATTGCATGTTTGTTGAACTCTCATCTAAATATCTAATATGTTTTTCTCAAAAGTATTTATAATTTTTCATCATCCAAGATTTCTCTTCGGTCACATTATAATGTTTCTCGTCATTATTTTAGCTCCTTTTAGTAATATGCGAAATAATTTACCAGGGAAGATGCAAGTTACACTACATGGCCTGTGAGACCATTAATTATGGTACATTAACTTCTTATGCTTTCTTTATTTGTTCCTGCTTCAGTTGGGTGAAAATTGCAGACAAAAATGTAGACAACTAAAACTACCTTTTTCTTTGAATATTATGGAAGACAATTTTGAATTTTTTTTTGCAAAATATGCAATAAGTGTTTTAATTCACAGGGAAGATGGTTCATCGGAGGTTCAACTTGGTGAGACACATGTCATCGGCTATGTTAGTGGCCAACTCGTACAGCCTTATAAGGAAAGGCCAAATGAAGGGTCGCTTCAAATATTTGCCGAATTCTCACCAATGGCCGATCTCTCTTTTGAGCCTGGCCGTCCTGGAGAGTTTGCAGTTGAGCTTGGGCGCGTAATAGATCGTGGTTTAAGGTATTTAGTCTCATACATGCAACAATAATGTTTAGTGCCTGTCTCTAACTGATTAAAATGCACTGCAGGGAAAGCAGGGCTGTGGACATGGAATCTTTATGCGTAGCTGCAGGAAAGTCAGTGTGGGCTATTCGGGTAGACCTTCACATTATTGACAATGGAGGGTAAGACATGTCATGCTTAAATTATCATACTTAATGCTGCAAGAGCACGTAAGCTCCATAAGTGTCTTCAGAAACTGGATGCCTCATAATAGATTGTGAAGGTTTATTAGGTGGATGTCTTTTTTTGGGATCAAACAGTTTTCTTAAATAATTTGTATATTTTTTTTGAGAAGACTATATGCTATTACCTGTTGGGAGGGTTAACAGTAGAAGATAGATTGAAAAATTCATTTTCACAAATAAACTAATTATTTTTATTTTAACTTAAACCCAAGACCTCCTATATACAAGCACACCCCAACCAACTAGCTGATCATTACTGACACACGGGCACACGGGTACACACACACATCTGGAGTTGAAGATTCGATGGATGAAAATATATCACCTTCAACTTATGCAAGCAAACAATGTTATATTATATTTAGGATATCTACCGAGTTTTCAATTAAATTTATGCTTAAAAGATCAATTAAGATCCCTTCAAAAAAATATTATCCTCAATCTGAAATTGTTGCTAAAAATGCAATTGTAGAAATTTGGATGTAAAAGTATATATAAATCATAAAACACCTTCACAAATATACTACACTGCAAAGAAATTATGACCACAATTAATATATAGTCTGAAGATTACACCCAATTACAATCCCTATCATTCTATTTGGCATGCACAGAACAAAATGTTCTAAATCTTAAAGCAATTTATGGCTCTGTTTGGTTCGTCGGATGCTGATGGAAAGTAGCTGATAGGAAATGGAGTTTGAGAAAAGTGTTGTTTCCGAAAAACAAAGTTTTGTTGCAAATCTGTTTGGATGAAATTAAGGCTCTGTTTGGGACAGCTCTGGCGGATGGAAAAGTGGCGGATGGAGTAAAGCTGTTAGAAATAGCTCTCAGAAAAGCTCTAATGATAGAGTGGCAGACTGTTTGGGCACACAAGAACTCTTCTCCTTGATGCCCTAACTCTCCGCTTGCCCTCTTCTCCCCGAATAACAAACAAACAATGTAGCATTAATCCAGAAGTAGAAGAAAAAAACAAGGAAAGATTCCCAAACTCTGCTTCGACGGAGAAAAAGAACTGATGCATCCCATACTGATGGCATCAGAGGTTAGATGAATCAAGCTCCGGAAAGATCCGCATGCCCGGTATAAAGATTATCAGGAATGAAGCCGATCGACGAGATCTGATCGCTTAGGGTAGAAATAAAAAGTGGGGTTATGAATCAAGCTCGAGCCCGTCGTTTCCTCCTCTTCCGCCGCCGCTATTGACCATCTGCTCCGCTGCTCCTCGCAGAGAATAGGGAGAGCGGCGAGTTGTGGAAGATGAGACCCGCCGGCAAGAATCGCGAAGGAGAAATAAAAAAAGCAGAGCGTGATTTCTGGGAGCTAACGCGGGGGGGGGGGGGGCAGCGCTCCAAAAAGCTTTTTAATTGACTTTTTTAGAAGCGCGATTTTCATAAAGTGGGTAAACAAACAGATAAAAAAGAGCTCCACCAACCGCCGGAGCTATCCCAAACAGAGCCGAAATTTTCGGTGTTGTTCAAGAAGCAGCTTTCAAATAACTGTTTGACTAAAGTAGAGTTTTGTCAGGTGATTTTTTTTTCTTCACATTTTTATAATCACAACTATACACAAACACATACATACACAACTATAACCTATCTCAGCACAACACTGGCTAAAAAAATGAAGGGCGGGTAAGAAAAATAAGATGAAACACAAACACCAAAAAATTAGAACAAACCAGAAGAAGTGGCACAAAAGTAACCTTTCTGGTGTAACATTTTGGTACTCATCTTACCTTCTTTTTTTGTCTATTTTACACCTTTAAAGAAAGAAGAGCTGAAACAAACAAGAGATGAAATGCTGTGAAGTGAAAGTACTCATATTACCTTCTTTTTTGTCTATTGTACACCTTTAAAAAAAGAAGAGCTGAAACAAATAAGTGATGAAATGCTGTAAAGTTAAAGTAGTCATCATTTTACATTTATTTTTGATTTCGATGGTTCTTAGTTTATATAGTTTTAGAATGTGAGAGATGAGATGCTTTAGAATCAGAGTAATCATCATTTTATCTTTATTTTTTATTTTGATGTTTAGAATTAATTTTGCTTTAAATCAGCCTAAAATTACTAATTTTAATCATTTTCACACTATTTTGAGAATCTTCAGATTTAAATAAATTTATTTATTAAATACATTTCTAATGTTAGCACATATAGAACATGACCTAAAGTATAGCCACACGACTGGACTTTTGAACAAATCACTGTAGAATCAAAATTTACTCAATATGTTTCAAGACATTCTACTTGAAAATTAACTCAAACCTGTTTGAGTCGATTTTGATTTGACTAAAAAATGAGTTTGATTTTTCTGTTTTTTTCACCCTTTCCTTTATGATTATGATTTGTAGGTATGTCTTGTTCAACTCGATTGATTTATTTTATGTACCAGGAATCTTATTGATGCCGCCAATATAGCTGCTCTGGCTGCTCTCTTGACCTATCGGAAGCCTGAATGCACATTGGGAGGAGAAAACGGACAGGAAATTGTTATTCATGATCCTGAGGTTTGTGGCATTTGTGTATTTGATTTGCTAGTTCATGTATTATATGTTCATAAGCAGTCATAATCCTGCTAATGCACGATGTTTCTGTATTTCAGAAAAATACTATTGTTAGATTGCTAACATAACTATATTGTTCTTATGTGGTACCTGTCTCTTAAGTTTATTGCATTTGAACAAGACATTGGTTTTCTTATTTGCATATACTAACAACTGTGCGCGGGGTTCCCTATGCGTAGTGTGCGACGGTGACGGTATCCGACTATCACTCGAGCACCGACCAATTATTATTCTCACCACATGCTACACATTGATGAATTCTGTGCACAACCGCTAGTATAAACAATTATTTATTTTATTTTATGATAGCCCTATGCATTGCAATTTTTTTGCGTTTTGTTAGATCAATGAAATTAAAACCGAAGGTCTCAAATTTATTTGGTAGTCCTATTTCAGGACCATGACCTCCCCAAGTTTCTTTTGATGTAGTATAGATGATCTTTCCAGGTTAGGGATCCACTTCCTTTGATAGTACATCATGTGCCTGTTGCAGTAACCTTTGCTTTCTTCAATGAAGGTGATTCCATGGTATGGTTTCCTAAACATTTTGTTTCAATGTTTTTGTCACTTGCCTGAATTGCTCAATTTAGTCATTACTCTCTATTTTGGTCTTCTCTGATTTAATGCATAATATGACTTGCTACAAAGGTTATTGATCCAACTTACAAAGAGGAGGCTATTATGGGAGGGAGAATGACTGCTACATTGAACTCAAATGGTGATGTTTGTGCTGTGCAAAAGGCTGGAGGATGCGGTGTCTCATTAAATGTGATCCTGGAATGTTTGCGGCTTGCTTCTTTAAAAGCTAAGGATATAACTACAAAGATTAAAAATACGGTGAGTCCAGTCAGGCATTGACCCTTCCTTGAAGGAAAGTTTAATCATATTTTTTATTTTACGCTCCCTTGAACTGAATATTTTTGTAGAGAAACTCCAAACCTTGTATATACTTCTTGAATTGATAATTACAAGTATGAATACATTTATATAGGAGAAGAAGAAAGAGAGAAATCCCAATCCAAGATGTGGGACTTAATACAAATAGAGACAGAAGAGAGAGAAGAATGAGCCCCTAAATGGGCCCTAAAGTAGGCTTTTCTAACACTCCCCCGCAAGCTGGAGCGTACAAGTCGTAGGCACCAAGCTTGGATAAAAACTGGTAGTATAGTGGCCGGGAGAGAGCTTTAGTCAGGATGTCAGCAACTTGGCTTGCAGCAGGAACATGCTCCAAATCTATCTTCTTTGCCTGTACCTTTTCTCGTATAAAGTGACAGTCAACTTCAATATGCTTTGTGCGCTCGTGAAAGACTGGATTCTTGGCAATATGGATTGCCGCTTGACTGTCACAAAATAGGGTCGCTGGTGATGAGAGTCGAACGCCCAAGTCTCTCAGAAGGCTCTCAAGCCAAGTTAACTCGGAAACAACAGCAGCCATAGCGCGGTACTCAGCTTCAGCAGAAGAGCGAGCAACCACATTCTGTTTCTTGCTACGCCAGGTTATGAGATGTCCACCGAAGTAGGTACAAAAACCCGTTGTGGAACGTCTATCATCAATGGAACCGGCATAGTCAGCGTCAGAGTACGCGACAAGGGATAGAGATGTTGATGGCTTGTACACAAGCCCTTGTCCTGGAGCGATCTTGAGATATCGAAGAATGCGCTCGACAGCTTGAAGGTGAGATGTCCGAGGAGCATGCATAAACCGACTTACGACTCCTACAACAAAAGAGATATCTGGTCGAGTGATCGTAAGATAGATCAGCTTCCCAACCAAGCGTCTATAGTATTCTGGATTTGTAAGGAGCTTGTCGGAGTCAGTGCTATGAGCTGAGAGCTTGTGATTTGCATCCATAGGAGTATCCGCAGGTTTGCATCCAGAATAACCGGCATCATGAAGGAGGTCCGTACAATACTTCCGTTGGGATAACACAAGACCATCAGGGCGTCGTGCAACCTCAAGCCCAAGGAAATACCGAAGGTTGTCAAGATCTTTGGTATGAAAAGTGGAGTTTAACTGCTTCTTGATATGTTGTATCCCTGTAATATCGTCGCCAGTAATGAGGATATCGTCAACATAGACAAGTAGGATCACAGTTCCGGTTGACCGGTGTCGGGTGAAGAGAGAAAAGTCAGCCGAGCTTCGAATAAAGCCAATATCACAGACAACCTTGCTGAATTTTTCAAACCATGCGCACAGGGAACTGTTTGAGACCATAAATAGATTTTCGAAGATGACAGACCCGAGACTCCCCCGTGGTCTCAAACCCGGGAGGTTGGTGCATGTAAACAGTCTCCTGCAGATCTCCGTTGAGAAACACGTTCTTAATATCCAGCTGATAAAGTGGCCAATGACGATGAACAACCAGGGAGAGAAGAACGCGGACCGTGTTCAATTTGGCCACCGGAGAAAAGGTTTCCTCATAGTCAAGGCCATGTTGCTGAGTAAAACCCCGGGCCACGAGGCGGGCCTTTAGACGCTCAACGGTGCCATCCGCTGCATGTTTAATAACAAAGATCCACTTGCAGTTAACACAGGATTGACCCGCAGGAAGAGGAACCAGATCCCAAGTTCGGTTAGCCTAGAGAGCCCGCATTTCATCTTCCATGGCCGCCCGCCATCCGGGGTGGTGAAGAGCCTCCTGTACAGAATTAGGGGTAGAGATAGAGGATAAAGAGAGAGCACTCTGACGGAGTTCCGGAGAGAGGCGGTGAAGAGAGACAAAGTTGGCCATCGAGTGGGCAGTGGAAGCAGTTGTCGGATCCGCAGGTTGCAAAACATCATTAGAGCGGGGCAGCTCTCGTAGGGTAGTAGACGAGGGAGGATGACGAGTATACACACGAATGACTGGTGGTGTAGGTGGTTTAGGTGGGATGGGTGGGGAAAGTATAGGTGGAATGGTGGAATTGACGGAAATAACAGGTCGTGGGAGAGGTGGCGGAAGAGGAGGGTCAATAGGTTGAGAGTAATATGGCTGATCTTCGAGGAAGGTGACATCAGCAGAAGTAACCACCTTGCGATCCGTGGGAGAAAAATAAACGTAGCCCTTCTGAGTGCGAGAATACCCTACAAACATATATTTAGTGGCACGAGGAGCAAGTTTGTCAGTAGACGGGCCCAGATGATGAACAAAACATACGCAACCAAACACTCGTGGGGTGATGGAAAATGGAGGTTGGGAGGGAAAAAGGAGATTGAAGGGAACCGCAAAGTTGAGGATAGATGAAGGCATGCGGTTAATAAGAGTGCAAGCGGTTGAAACCGCAAAATTCCAATATTGTTTTGGAACATTCATCTGAATCATAAGGGAGCGGGTGACCTCGAGGAGGTGTCGATTTTTTCATTCAGCAACGCCATTTTGTTGGGGGTATAGACATAGGAGGTCTGATGGATGATCCCAAATTCCGCACAGAGGTGAGAGAAGGTATGACTAGTGTATTCACGGGCATTATCGGTGCGGAGGGTTTTAATGGTTGTGGAGAACTGGTTGCGAGTTTCAATGAAAAAGGTACGGAATACACTGGGCAATTCAGAGCGGTCACGAAGGAGATACAGCCAGGTCACCCGAGAGTAGTCATCGACAAATGTGACAAAGTAACGGTATCCAAAAACACTTGTAATTTTGTAAGGGCTCCAAATATCGGAGTGAATAAGATCAAAGGGAGCAGGACACCGAGAAGGATGTGGTGAGAACGTAGAGCGATGATGTTTCCCATAGATACAGGACTCACACGTGAACTCGTGGAAGGACATGTCTGGGAGAGATTTTTTGAGGATGTTTAGAGGAGCATGACCCAGACGGCGATGCCAGTCAACGGAGCTAATAGATGACAACACCGTTGGGGGAGACGGGTTAAGGATATAGAGACCATTCGACAGATGCCCTTTTCCAATGATGGTTTGCGTCTTGCGATCCTGCACAACACATGAGTTAGAAGAAAAAATAACAGCACAATCGAGCTCAGCAGTGAGTCGACCAATAGAGAGAAGGTTGAACGGCGAGCCCGGAACATGAAGAGCAGAGCGAAGAGTAATGGATGGAGTGAGGTTAATATCTGCCGCACCAGAGACGAGAAGTCTGTCCCCACTAGCAACAGTAATGAACTGGGGATTCACGTAGTTCAAATATTGTGGTGGTTTCCGTGATGTAATGTGGTGAGAGGCCCCAGAATCCAAAATCCAGGATGAGCTGTGAGCAAGGCAGGAGGTGCCACCATCGGAAACAGACACCACAGAGCCCGGAGGACAGCTGATCATATTGCAAGGAAAAATCCGCAACGGTCACGGTGACAACGCACCAGCGGCAAGAAACGGCCACGACCAGCGCGGTAAGAACAACGTCCGCAGCGGCTAGAAACAAGCAGGCTGCGCGGTTAGGAGAAGACCGCAACAGAAGCAAACACCTGGCGAATAAGGAACCAGACCGGGCGGATAGAAACAGACCAGGCCGCAGCGAGAAGGAGCAGTTCGCACCAAGAAGAGGCAGAGCGGGAGGCCGCAGAAGAAGAGGACCAGGCCGCGCGGTCACACCAGCGATTAGGCAGATCGCGACCAAAATGCGGAAAGGGAAGTCCGCACGGTCAGGTGGACAGCCGCGGATAGAGAGAGGAGAACTCGCACCGGTAAGGAAAGGACACAGCGGGAAGCAAGATACTATGAGCAAGGAACTCGGGCGATCAGGAGACGGGACCGCGAGTAAAAACAACTCAAAGCAGTAAGAGGAAGGGCCCGCAGCGGATAGGAAGAGAGACCGCAGCGGATAGACAGAAAGGAGGCCCGCGCGGGTAGAGCACGCGACAAGACGAGGTCGCGAGAATAGGAGGCAGGATGCGGCTAGAGTCCAGAAACAACCACGCGAGCAGGCGAGAGGAGAGGAACTCGCGGTGGACAAGAGAAGAGCCTGCTGCGGTGAAGGAGAAGGCCGCGAGTAGAGAAGCTCGAGCGGACAGAAGGAGAGACTGCGCGGTCAAAAAGAGAGTCCGCAGCGGATAAGGAGAGAAGCTCGCAGCGGAAAGGAGGAGACCACGAGGTTGAAGAACGCAAGCGGCAAGGAGACTGCAGCGGACAAGAGGAGAGTCCGCGGCGGATAAGAGAGGTGGGCCCCACGGGTCAGAGCAGAAGATGGCTATAAGAAGCCTGAGGAGGGTGGAACCACGGAGAGGGAGAGGAGAAGCGGAGGCAGAAAGTGCAGGCCGCAAAAGCCGCGCGGATAGAACCGCAGACCGCAGAAGAGGATCCTGCGGAGAAAGCCGGGCGGGTAGGCGGTAAAGCGGGAAACCGCAGAGTGGACAGGAAGGAGGGCGGTCTGGTCGGTTAGAAGAAGGTTAACCGCAGGCTGAGGACCGCTGCCTCTGATACCATGTAGAGAAACTCCAAACCTTGTATATACTTCTTGAATTGATAATTACAAGTATGAAAACATTTATATAGGAGAAGAAGAAAGAGAGAAATCCAATTCCAAGATGTGGGACTAATATAAATAGAGAGAGAAGAGAGAGAAGAATGGGCCCCTAAATGGGCCCTAAAGTAGGCTTTTCTAACAATTTTCAACTCAAAAGATCTTCAGTTTCTTTCACTGAAGAAGTTTTTTTACTATTTAAGTGCTTTCCAGCCGAGATTATAAAATTTAACCTTGAGTGATTGAATAATTGTCAACAAATAGTAAATTAAATGGACAAATAAGCTCGATGAGATGGTTAATTTCAGTAGTACACTGAAATTTGAGCCAAACTCTTAACTGCATCTCTTAGCACTCCTGACAATTAATCTAAATATCCTTATGGAAATTTACATTACTCACCCTATAAAAGAAATGACAATAATAATTAGATTGATAATTAAGGCATGCTTAGTCGCATCATACCTTAAATTGTATGCATAAGAGTAAGTATTCGAATTGAGCAATAAGAGTTTGAGTATAGGTGACAGAATACCCGGTTTCTATTTTTGGAGCAAGCAAATCTGATTCCTTGTAGGTTTGGGTAAGGTCGGTGCAGACTAGGACACTGTAGGCTATTTGGAAGAAATGGAGTTTGCAATGGGTGGATGTTTAACCACGGTTTGTTGTTGGCCCGGAAAGGAGAGAAAATGCCAGTGCCTGATAGGTTTATTGGAGCTATTATTATTATTATTCTGTAAATATTGTGTATGGGCATATTTGTAAATATTTAACTTTGAGATAATATATATTAGCTAGCTCTCCTCATTGGAGATGAAGGATTTTCATTTCCCTACATGGTATCAGAGCAATAGGGTTTCGTGACTCTGACTCTCCGCCTGCGTGCTTTCCGCCGATCGCATCCGCCGACTGCGTGGTGAGTCTAGGTGTGAGTGAACAATAGTTTGGTGGATCCGTGGTGGAGGATGGATGCTGGGAGGTTGTCATGCTGGAGCTGTTCAATAATGGTGGTCGGCCTAGTGAGAGTAACATCAGTTGGAGGAGAGCTGTAGCGGCATAGTGGCGACTTGAGGATGTGATGTGGAGGATCTCATCCAGCTAGAGGCAGAGGATGCGTCGGGTGACTTAAACATCACAGATGGAGAGAATGACTTGACTGCTAGGTCTTAACTGCGAAAACTACAGAAGCAATGTCTCCTATAGTTCTATTCCAGCACTTCTACCCATACTAGAGGCCAAGTTTTATTTGTGTTTCCTTCATTCGAGAAAGGTAATTGGAGAATTTTACTTTCTAACTAATTAATACTGACCATAATTCGTTTTGGTTTTAATATGGATATTATGTGCTTACCTTCCTATCAATTATTAATTTTTGGACCATTTTATTCATGGATTTATTGGTTTGTTGAGCCAGTAAGCTAAACACAAATACATTTGATTGCACGATATGAGTTAAAACAAATATTTGCGGGAAGAAAACATAAGTAAATTAAAATGTGTTGTTAAATTATTTAATTTGATGTGGCGCAGGTTGCGTCAAATGTCCTTGTCAGCTGGCATCATAATCTCCCTATTGCGTGTTTACTTTAAACTGTGTTGAGTCATTTCATGTTGGTTTACAAACCCGATTATTATAGTGACAAAATTTGAGCAGATTTTGCGGCCATTGCGCCACTTGTTCAAAGATTAATTCAAATCATTTTGAATTATATTTAGTCTATTTAGACGTACATACATGTGCTTTTATTTTTATATAGCTATAATTTTGGGCCCTTGTGCTACTTGTTTGTATTTTGCAAATGATCAAATATAATCTTCTTTGTTGTTTTGGACAATATTGAGTTATTTGGTGCCAACTCTGATTTGAGCTCCACTGGAATGCCAGTCCAGAAGGTGATTTTGCGCAAACTTACACTGGTTTCAAGTTGGTTCATATTGACAATTCGAGCCTTCTTAAATCAAAATTTTATTTGATTTTGAGCCAACTCTGTTCACCGCTCACTGGAATTTTGTTTGATGCTGCCCTTGCTCAGAGGAAGTGGTTTTGTTCATCTTAGTATTATGTTTTTATAGACTTCATCTTGCGGAAGACGGGCATTGGTGTCAATTTACGAGACTGCTAGGCCACGACAAGTATTTTGCAGGTCTATTATAAACAGGCCCCACCAGCAAGCAGTATTATAAACAGGCCCCACCTGCATTACGTGTCTTCCATTATTATTTATTTTACCACATTTATATTATTCATTTTTTTACTGTAATGCCCTAGGACAAGCTTAAATACCTAGCTACCTTGTATTGCATTTTTATCTTTGATGAATGAAAGTTTGAGAGCATAGGGTTGACCAAGAATCGTTTTCTTAGAATTCTATCTTCCTCCCTCTTCTTCTTGGGATAAAACCCTAGAAATTTCCACTAGGTAACATAGAGCATATTTGAAAAAACAAAAAATAGAAGAATCAAACTTATGAGCCAAACAATGAAGCTATGTAAAGGAGTTATGGATCTTACACTCTGAAAAATGTGCATCAATTTCAGAGAATAATTTTTTGTGTTTTTTGGTACAAAGATATATCTGTAAAAGCAATTTTAATGTGCAGACGTTTAATGAATTGTTTAGAGAGCAATGAATTTTTCTTTGACAAGTCACAAAAGAATTATTCCCCTGATATCACTTGACACAGACACTACACAAGGGTAACTAGAGCTTCGTTGCGGTTAGACAATGAGGATCACTGTAATTTTGAATTCACGTTGTGCCGAATCCACGATTAAGAGTCCACTACTCTGAATCCACAAAAGAATAGAAGATCTTTTGCAAGCCCTTATGGCTCAAATTTCATTTTTATTTTCAAAGGTGGAGTTACAAGAGGGTCAATGGGCCTCTTTAGAGAAAAAGAACGGAAATTTTCAAATAAACCCCCAAAAAGGTTGGCTACGGCAACATGACATAATGAAGGTGAAAATTGTAATAAATGGTCCCTTAAAAGATACACTCAATCTCTGTTTTTAACAATCTCTAATTCGGTATTCTATGCTCATCATCTTACTAATCGTGCTTGAATATTTTGAAGACGTTGAGATGCCCTGCATAGAGAGAGAGAGAGAGAGATCCTATATTATAGCAATTATAGCTATAACTGCTGAGACATCTCATATATTAATTGAAAGATTAAAACAATGGAGATATTGTTTAGAAGATGGAGATCTATAAATTAGTAGAATGAATAATGAGTGCTTAATATGCATTTTTTTGTTATATTATCAATTACCTTTGTGCTATATGTGATGTGAATTGACGAAATAATGGAGCACAAATTTTGTGCCCATTCGAGGCTGTTTTGTCACTTGCCATATTTTGGCGTCGCCCGATGATTGATCTGTCCACGGTTGCGTCCAGAGCGCCATTTGGGCATATCTACGTGGTTTCTTTTATTTTTTAGATGTATTATTTAGTGAGATTTGACACTTATGACATACGACCTATCACAACAGTTCACGATGGGAGCCTTAAGTAGGTTTTATTATAAACAAGAGGTTAGGGAAAGCCACCGTGAATATTGGAGAACCCACTTCCCGAAATTTGACTATCTCTCGTGGTATCAACTCCACGAGATCCCAAGGTTTTGACTCCTTAGTTTTTGTCCTTATTTTCCCCTTGCTCTCATTCTTGTTGCCCCTTGCAGTCCTAATTGCCCCTGCCGTCACCCTCAAAATTCCTCCCCACTACAACCGACCACCCCAAACCCTTTCCCCATAGCCGCACCACATCCCCCCCCCCCCCCCCCCCAAAAAAAAAACCAAGGCCTACTCATGTCGTCTACTACCGCCGACCCCTTAACAACCTCCTGGTTCCTGCCACCTCCTCCTAGTCCCCTTGATAGCATCCACCATCCCACCCTTGCCACCTAGGATCGTCCAAGCATTCCCTCTTCAATCCGACAGTCCATGCATTCCCTCTTCAATCCGACAGTAAAGCCTTTCCTAAGCCTCATTCTACCCCTCCAGTTCTCCACCTCACATTGTCAAGCCCCAAAACCATCCGCCCACTCAAATCCGTCCTCAGCAGCCCATTTCAGCTCCGTACGACTACCTTCCAGCACCCCCTTCCCTTCAGATGGCTACTGCATCTATGACTACCAGATCGCTACACCTTTTCACGGCTCTTGTATTTGTGAGTGGTCCCTTTTTGGTTTCATTGTTTTCTCTATTGCTGTACAACCTTCAGATATTTATATGATTATGGATGGGAGTTTGTTCTTGAGACTAATCTTGACAGGCATGATTTATTCGCCCGCGTATTTGGACTATCGACCCTCTAAGCAGAGAAAAGCCAAACTTATTCACTTGTTTGAATTATTTGTTTTTTAATTGCGATAACTACATGAGATTTATGCTCTTTTTATACTTACAATTTGTTATTTGATCATTATATGCATACATACATCATCCTAGGCTAGACAAGATTCATTTTTCCTTACACTGCACCTATGATTTTGATTTACGTCATTAGGATCCTTTTACAGACCCAAATCCATTTACAACATTAGGGTCTGGAGGATAGTTCAGATCCTTTTACGACCGGTCCTACGGCTCTAGTGCAGCAAACAAAAGCCTTTCCTAAGCTTCATCCGATCCCTCCAACCCTCCATCTCACATCGCCGAGCCCCAAAACCCATCCACCCATTCAAGTTTTTCCTCAATAACTCATTCTAGCCCCGTGCAGTCACCTTCCAACACCCTCTTCCCTTCGGATAGCCTCCACCGCATGTACGACCATCAGATCTTTGCACCTTTACCCACGGCTCCTGTATTTGTGAGTGGTTCCCATTTGGTTTCATTATTTTTTTATTGCGGTATAAATTTTGAATATTATATGATTGTGGATGTTTTGTTCTAGGAGTTTGTTTTTGAGGCTAATTGTGACTTGCAGGATTTACTCTCTTGCCCATTTAGTTATCGATCCTCCAAATGGAGGAAAACCAAACTTGTTCGCTTCTATAAATTATTTGCTTTTCTTTATTGTGATTATTGCGTGTGATTTACGCTCTTATTATTACTTGTAATTTATTATTTGGTCGTTATCTGCTCTATAGGGGTTTGCACATCATATGTGCGCAACGAAATAAAGTTCAAGAAAACCCTAACTAGAACTGGATCTTGCGAAAAACCATAATCAAGAAGTTATACACATCATATTTCAAAGTTACCTGTGTGGAATAAAAAATAACGGCGAAGTCCTTTTGAGTTTGCGCAAAGCTAGATCCGCGACTCTATAGCAGTCCAAACGAACGACGGAGAACCCCACGGTCTTGTCCAACAAGATATGAGTCTGAGAAGGATTGCCCTTAGCGTCTCCACAAAGTAGTAGATTTGTCCAAGGAGAGGCGGCGACGACGGCGACAGCCGAACAGGGTCTCGCGGAAGAGTAGATGGATTTCTCAGTCTTAAGAATAGTTCTGTCTTGATCTCCAAAGAGGCATATAGAAAACCTAATCGTATGTCCATTTATACCCCAGGGATATAAGACAGACATGTGCCTCCGCTATCCGCAGACCCGAGACTTTAATTGGAGTAAACAATGAATGTCGTCGTGATGAGCTGAAATATCGTCGAGACAATCTCGACGATACGCACATCATCACGACGATATATATCCAATGTTGACAGTTGGTCATGTTGTCTTGACATCACGGCGATATTTATAGTATTGTTTTGATGTCTCGACGATATGCACAATATCATCTTGCAAATTCAGACCTGTAAAACCTATCGGCGTGTCATCTTGTCTCGACGATATTCAAAATATCTTCTTGACTACACGACGATATTCACAATCTCGTCTTGTATATTCAGACAAGAAGGATCTATCGGGTGTCTCCTTGACTAATCAATGATATTCATAATATCGTCTTGTAGTCTCGACGACATACCAACCGATAAGCACATTAAGTGCAAGTCTTCTCGACGACATTCACAATGTTGTCATGAAGTCATGCCGACATGCTCCATACAATATTCACAATATCGAAGGAGCATTTAGCCGATCCGATCCAACTCCAATGAGCATAGGATTGGTCATTCACTCATATCCAATATGAGTAAGGCCAACACAATCTTTCCTCCAACTTCTCCAAACACTCTTATCTGTGACCTTATAAGCTCATATCACGTTGGCAGTGAGATAAATTGCTTGACTACTTCCAGATCATCGTAGAAACACCAACACGTACATCATCGTAGGCTAAACAAGGTTCATTTTCCTTGTCACTGCACCTAGGTTTTAGATCATTAGGATCCACCTTCTCGGCCTAGCTTGCGCCAAATTTGGTATAAGAGCCCGAGGTTGTGCCACGTTTATGTTATGTAGCGGTAGGTCAATAGAGAATTCATGTTTAGTTTGGTCTTCATTTTGATATGCAATAGATGAGTCTATGAGTTCATTTATAGCTAGTTATCACCGCTAGCCCTCTTCTCTATCTGAGGAATGAGTTTGTCTACACTCGACCCCATATTGTTTGTTCTGGGAAGTCTTCATACTATTATGATGATTATCCTTGTCCCTGGCGCTTTGTTCATAAAGATCGTGTTGATCCTTCGACATGACTCGATTACGGCAGGAGCGACTATTACGATGATTATACGTTTCATAGAGTTGCCCCGCCATTTGATGGTCGAATCCTTTACCTATTGACTTGTGGATATAGAATACTTTCTATATCGCTTTGAATTATTCAGCGAGTAACACGTCATATTTGCGAAACTTCAACTATTAGGTCAAGTGAGACTTGAGAGGGTATTAAGATAACATTGAGAGGATCCTTGTGTGAGATCGTTTTCTCCCCATTATCCAGCTGGGTAGAAATGAAGCAAAAATTGTGTCACAAATATTTGTCGACATCATATAAGAGTCGTTTCATCGAGCAAATATTTACATATCGGCAAGGAATCAGGTCGGTTGCTAAGTATAGGGAGTGCTTTGCCGAGTTAGTGGTGAGGCGCACCATTCAAGAGGAGCTTGCCACAGCTGCTTCCAAATTCCTTATCATACTTCAGTTTGTGATCCATATAGCATTGAACGGTCATCTGGTAGATTTTATTTAGTAGACATTTCAGCTTGCTCTTCGTTACGACTTACGAGTAATTCTTAGGATCCGCTAGATTTAGTAAAGTTAACTCACATCCTGACCATCTTGATCATCCGCCATGAGTCCTCCCCAGCCCAAGGCGACCATCATGCCTACTCATGCTCCCTTAGAAACAAAAAAAATGAGACTGTTGATACAAACTTATCCCACTCTATCGAGGTCATTGTCTGATGAGTGATCTGCCACCTGGCAATTTAGTGCCCTTACCATCAGACATGTACCAATTATGAACGACCTCGCGAGCTCGTAGTAGTGGGATGCCCTTTCCTTACTCCTTTCTTAGGACTAGTGAGTGGGCTTACTATAAACTCTTTTCTCGACACTCTATATATAAACCCATTCTTGAGTATATCTTCTTTCCTACTCTTCCTGCATCGTTGTCCCGAGTCTCATTACAACTGGGAGCTAGTGTTGGACTCGTAGTGACTGTCTCACCCGTTTATGCGAACGCTACTCTATCGATGATACTCATTCGGAGAACCATCTCGCTCTTCATGGATTCTTTGGCGAACCCACCAATGAGCTTCTTGATGAGCCACTGCTTCTATATGAGGATGAGATTATGGTGAGCTACTCGTTTACAAGTAGTGGATCATTGGTATTTCTTCAAATCATATTCCCGATCTTGCCACTGAGCACGTCGCTCGAGATTTAACATCGAGTATGTAAAGTTTGCTTCGCATACTCTAGAGGATGCTCCTGATGTTTCGAGAGTTTATAGTATGTCCTCTTGCACGCTTGATGAGTTTTTGGACACACCCCCTGCTGCCATATGAGTTTTTCCTACTTGGAGACACTCGCCACACTCTAGAATCACATCTTATAGTCGATGTCTCAGGTATTCATTCAGGTGACCGTCACAATCATGTTGCATTTTCATACATATCATCTGGTGAGCCTCCTGGCGAGTGACATCATTAGAGACATTTGACACGTCATGGATTCACACATGAGTGCCAAAGAAACACAACTATTTGGTTGTTCGCCATACGCAAAGAGACTCTTGATAAACAACCCCATTTTAGAGACATTCAGTTAGTTATCAGACCTCCACCTAGGAAGTGTCGTGTTAGTTGCATTTCATACGCATCATTTACATGAGTCTGTCGATTATTTTGTTCGTCATTTGCATGAATCTATTGAGTCTTGTTTGTTATTGCATGAGTCTGTTGAGCACTTTGTTCATCATCAGTATGAGTTACTTGAGTAGATTTGATGCAAATTGCATCTAATATGAAATGTATAAAATTTATGTAGGCAGCCACAAACAACAACATATTTTTTGCGAAGGAGAGCAGGTGATGGTTTGAATTTGTGCATATGAGTCCCGACATAGTTGTGAAAAGGATCTAAGTGAATACCTACAAGCTCGACATCTCTAAGAGTATGAATATCCATCTCATATTCAATGTTGAAAACTTGATACTTTACTTCAAATCTGCGAGTATGCGGACCCATATCGTGAGCCCACCCTTAAGCCTCACCTCCATTCTTAGTCTAATCTTCACCTTACTCCTAATTCTAATCTTCACCCCAGTTGAAGGCATTTATGATTTCAATGGCACGATGAGGAGTGTCTTCGAGACCACATGCACACCATTTGACTACTGAAAGTATTATTGACATTGTGGTTCACAAGTGCATAGCCATGCCCGACAGACAAACATAGAGGCACCATGTTCATTGTAGAGGACACTCTTTCATTGAACGATTCTTGGATGACATCTGAAGAGGCACATTGATTCTTACTCGACATACACCGAGAGAATGCATTCTTTATTCATCAGGAGATGAATTTTTTCAAACTGAGGAGAATGATAGGGATTGATAAGGCCGTGTCGCACGTGTTTAAGCATGTTCTACGTTGTTTTGTCACTTATTGTGTATGCCCAATCATAGACGTCCATAGGTTTTATTATAAGTAAAAGGATAGGGGGAGCCATCACAGGTATTGCAGATTTTGGAAACAATTTCTTCTTGGAAGCCGGTGATCTCTCTTGGTGCTGACTCCATGAAATCCAAAGATGCTAACTCCTTGGTTTGTATCCTTGCACAACCTTGTATTTTCTCAATTTTCCACCCCTTTTTCCTCCCATAACCTAGCCGAACATCCCCTCCTCAGCGGCTCTTGCAAAACAACCCCAAAGCCCACAGCTATCTGCATCCAGACTTCTCCCCCCTCAAAACCACCCCTCCCTAACATTTCCTTCTCAAACTTCACCCAGCCCTGCCTTCCCAACCTGCAGTTGACCGTCCCAGCTTCCTAAACTACAGTTGGCTCCTTTCCCCATGCCAAAACTTGAAGCTGACCCTCCTCCCACCTCAACCTGTAACCTACTTGCAATCCCGTGCTTTCCCATTTGAAAATCACATACTCCAAAGCTATCTCACACCCATTCGACCACTTCCAATCTATTTTCTGCCTTGTTGAGCTAGCCTGCTCTTCCAAACCTATCTGACTACCACCAACCCATCTCCAACCCTAGCCATCCTTTCCAATCACTCCTCCATTCCATTTCAGCCCCCTTTACACCCCCTTCAACGGTATTGCCACCCCGGACAATCACCGCACTCCTCCATGATCACTAGATCTCGGCGCCTTCGCTTATGTCTCCCTCAGTTGTGAGTGTTATTTGTGTTTCATTATTCTTCGCTATTGTTGTATGAATTTGGTTATTTATAGTATTATGGATGTCGTGCTATGCTAGCATTTTATATGATGATTAATCGTGACTTGCATGATTTATTCACTTGCGTATTTATCTAACTGTCCTCCATTCGAAGGAAATCCTAGCTTGCTTTCTTAAAGTAATTTGCAAAATGTTTGTGATTGTAGAAAACCTTGTATATACTTCTTGAATGTAAAAATACAAGTATGAGTACAAATATACAGGAGAGAAGAGAGGAAAACTAAGCTATACAAGCAATGTGAGACTAAACACTAACTCCTATATGGGCTTTATTAATGGGCCAATACATCATGTTTTTCTACTATTCTCTAACACTCGGGCAAGCTGGAGCCTACAAGTCGTATGCACCAAGCTTGGATAAGAACTGATGATACATTAGTCGTGGTAATGCCTTGGTGAGAATATCGGCAACCTGTCCAGACGCAGGAACATGCTCCAGCTCTAACTTCTTTAATTGGACCTTTTCCCGAACAAAATGGCAGTCAACCTCGATATGCTTGGTCCGCTCATGAAACACAGGATTCTTCGCGATATGAATTGTAGCCTGGCTATTGCAAAACAAAGTTGCAGGTGAGGGTAAAGTGACCCACAAATCACCAAGTAGACCCTCAAGTTCAGGTGAGTTCAGATACAACTGCCGTCATGACACGATACTCAGCTTCAGCGGATGATCTAGCAACAACGGACTGCTTTTTTCTACGCCAAGTAATAAGATTTCCCCCAAAGTAGGTACAGAAGCCTGTAGTAGAGCGGCGATCATTTAGGGAACCCGCATAATCAACATTTGAGTATGCAACAAGAGATTGGGAGGAAGATGGCTTATATACCAATCCTTGTCCAGGAGCTGTCTTCAAATATCTGAGAATGTGTTCCACAGCCTGAAGATGAGAGGTGCGAGGGGCGTGCATAAATCTGTTGACAACCCCAACGACAAATGAAATATCAGGTCTTGTGACAAGTTAGGTAAATCAATTTTCCCACAAGGCGCCTGGTAATACTCAGGGTTCGTAAGCAGGGAATCAGAGTCAGACCCATGAGCACATAACTTGTGGTTTGCGTCCATCAGAGTTTCTACAGGTTTACACCCTGAATAGCCAGCATCGTGGAGGAGATCAAGACAATACTTTCGTTGTGACAGAACAAGGCCTTCAGGTCGTCTTGCAACCTCAAGCCCAAGAAAGTACCTCAATTCTCCCAGATCTTTTGTCTGAAAAATGGAGTTCAAGTGTTGCTTAATTTTCTGTATCCCCGTCTGTATCGTCCCCAGTGATCAAGATATCATCCACATATACCAAGAGAATGACAGTCCCAGTTGATTGATGCCGAGTGAAAAGAGAGAAGTCGGCCGAGCTCCGCTTGAATCCAACATCGCGAATAGCCTTTCTAAACTTGTCAAACCAAGCCCGGGGAGACTGTTTGAGACCATAAATCGATTTCCGAAGAAGGCATACACGAGACTCCCCCGTGGTCTCAAACTCGGGTGGTTGATGCATGTAGACTGTCTCTTGAAGATCGCCATTCAAAAAATCAAGCTGATGGAGAGGCCAGTTGGCGATGGACAGCCAAGGAGATCAGAACACGAACGGAATTCAGCTTGGCAACAGGAGAGAATGTTTCCTCATAATAAAGCCCCTGCTGTTGTGTAAACCCACGCGCCACAAGCCGGGCCTTGAGCCGATCAATTGTCACATCCTGAGCATGCTTGATAGTAAACACCCACTTGCAACTGACACAGGATTGGTCGGGAGGAGGAGAAACCAGATCCCAAGTCTGGTTGGACCAAAGAGCAGTCATTTCCTCGTCCATGGCCGCGTGCCACCCTGGATGTGAAAGAGCCTCCTGCACGGAGTTAGGAACAGAAATGTAGGAGAGGGAGAGAGCAAACTTGCGTAGAGAGGGAGCAAGGCGATGCATAGAGACATAATTCGCCATGGGGTGAGCGCTAGAAGATGTTGGTGGATCGTCAGTCTGCAAGATATCACTGGTACAGGGAGGCTGTTGTAGAGCTCCAGAGACCGGGGAACGGCGAGTGTAGACACGAATACAGGGTGGTTTGGACGGTGGAGGTGGAACATGGGTCGTAGGAGGAATTGGAAGTAGTGGTGGTAAAGAAGACGTGACGGGAACAGTCGGTCGAGGAACTGGTGGGGGAAAAGGAGGAGCAATGTCAGATGATGGCTCATAGAATGTTTGAGTCTCCTGAAAGGTGACATCAGCAGAGATAATGACTTTGTCATGAGGTGGAGAATTACACACATAGCCTTTCTGTGTCCGAGAGTAACCAAGAAAGATACACTTGCGGGCTCAGGGAGCAAACTTATCCGTGATTGGATCGAGAGTATGAACATAGCAGGTACACCCGAACACATGAGGCGTAAGAGAAAACGGGGAGTGGGATGGAAAGATAAGGCTTAACGGAGTGGCATGATTGAGCACAGAAGAAAGCATGCGATTGATGAGATGACATGCCGTAGAAACTGCAAAGTTCCAAAAACGAGTAGGAACATGCATTTGGAGCATTAGGGATCGTGCCACATCAAGAATATGACGATTCTTCCGCTCGGCCACACCATTTTGTTGAGGCGTGTACGCATAAGAGGTTTGATGTATGATACCGAACTCAGTGCACAAGTTCGCAAATGTACGATTAGTGTATTCCTTAGTGTTATCCGTACGAATAACTTTTAGAGGAGAGGCGAACTGTGTACGGATTTCAGTCAGGAAGACACGAAATGTAGCAGTAAGTTCAGTACGGTCCCGAAGTAAGTACAACCAAGTTAAGCGTGAGAAGTCATCAATAAAAGTTACGAAATATCGGTAATCAAACATACTAGAGGTTTTATAAGGGCCCCAAATATCAGAATGAACTAATGCAAATGGAGTATCACTCCGAGTATAACGGGGAGAAAAAGAAACACGATGATGTTTGCCGAAGATACATGACTCACAAGAGAACTCATGCAGGGAGACATCCGGTAGAGCTTTCTTGAGAGTCTGGAGGGGAGCATGCCCGAGTCGACGATGCCAGTCGGTAGTGGAAATAGTGGAGAGGGCAGAAGGAGGGACATCGAGGAGGTAGAGCCCATTCGACAGCCATCCCTTACCAATGATATTCTGCGTGTTCCGATCCTGAACAACAAAGGTAGATGGTGAGAATGTAACACAACAATTTAGTTCTTGTGTAAGGCGGCTAACGGAAGAGTAAATTAAATGGGGAACCGGGAACATGAAGAGCAGAGGTCAGAGACAGAGTGGGTGTGAGAGATATATCTGCAACACCAGAAACGGGTATGGTATCACCATTTGCCACTGTTATGAACTTGGGTGAGCAATCCCGGAGTATTGCGGAGGGCGTTGCGACTTGCGATGTGATGTGATGTGTGGCTCCGGAGTCCACAATCCAGTGAGAGCTTTGAGATAGACAAGAAATACCTTCATTGGAAATAGAGGCGACAGAGTCAGACGAGCGTGAGATTACCCCCTGTAGGTGTTGAAGCTGAGTGCGTAGAGCATCAATATCTGCCCGAGTAGAGGCAGCAGAATCCGGGGCAGGAGCGGCAGGAGGAGCCGGAGTATCAACCAGAGCAGCAACAACAAGATGTGGAGGCAGGTCGTGTTTGCGATAGCACGTGGCCTCAAGATGGCCATCTCAACCACAATAGGTGCACTTAAACAGAGGTTTGCCAGACCGACCGCGTCCTCGAGTCGCGGTACGGCCTCCACGAGCTGAGGACCCCCGAGCATGCGGAGCTGGTGAAGAGTGTTGTAGGAGCGCTGGGGAGAGAGTAATAGGGATATCGGGAGGCGGTGTGACCTTCAGGAGCATAGAGCAAACGTCAGATAGAGAGGGTGTGTTTGTAGAGGAGAGAATCTGGGCCCGAACACTGGAGGTGAGAGGGGACCCGAGACATCATCATAGCAATGCCGACAGCCTCTTTCTGGGCTTGCTAAGTAGTCAGATCTGTAGTGGGGGGCTGATGCTTGATCCAGGCCTCCACCAGGGTCTTGTCCTTAGCCACAAAGGAGATCATATCACCAGGACCCCCGGGATCTAGATTTTGGAGATCCGAGATAATATCAAATAGGTGCTGCAAACTATTCTGGCCTGAGTAGAACGAATGGACTTCCTCCCACATGGCTTTCACCGTGTCATGATACATCGCCATCGGATAGGGCTCAGTGCCCATAGAGTTGAGGAACCAAGATTGGACGTGACCATCATCGCGGAGCCACTCATCAGTGGGAGTGGTTGGAGTAACCTTTGTGAGGTGGTGTAGAAGACCTTTTGTCTGCAAGACGCGACGAACCGAGTGAACCCACTCGACCAAGTTACGCTTCCTACTGAGAGAGATAGTGGTAATGCGAAGTTCATCGCGATGTTTGGAACTGGGGGCCGCAACACGATCGGGAAGAACCGAGGAGGAGTTGGAGTTCTCGGACGCCATGAGACCGCATCGGTTTGATGAGGGCAAGAGCTGGGCGGGCAGCAAGGCTAGCCGGAAAACAGACCGCGCGAGTAGGGAGAGACTGAGGACGGGCGGTGAGTAGCAGGCCGCAAGAACCAGACCGGGCGTCTAGGGAGAGACAGAGGGCGGGCGGCGAGTAGCAAGCCATAAGAACTAGGCCGAGCGGCGAGTAGCAAGCGACAAGAACTAGACCGGGCGGCTAGGGAGAGACCGCAAGCACAAGCGAAGAGAAAGGAGCTTGGGCGGCTAAGAGCAAACCGCACCAAGACGCAGCTGCTGATAGGCACCAGTCCGTGCGGGAGAAACAACCCGCACCGGAGCAGAAAAACAAACAGGTCACGCGAGTAGGGGAACTAGTCGCGGAGAGAGGAGCGTCAAGGAGACCACAACGGGTGGTAGTTGCAGCGGATAGAACGAAACCCGTGTGGGTTAAGACAGGTCGCAGCGGTAAAGAGAAGATCGGAACAAGAGCAAGACCCGGGCGGTCAGGAATAGTCCGCTCCGTGTAGAAAAGGGGAGGCCGCAGCGGATTGCGAACGTAGCTAAGTTATCAAAGGCGCAAGGCGCACCGAGGCGCAAAGGGCTCTTGGAGCCTAGGCGCAAGGCGCAAGGCGCAGGCGCGCGCCTGAGGCACGTGAGGCTTAAAAATTGGGGAAAAAGAAAATTGAGGATTGGGCGTCGCAAGCGAAGATTCGCTGAAATTGAGCGAATTCGGCGCCCAATTCGCTGAAATTGAGGAATTCGGCGCCCAATTCGCTGAAATTGAGCGAATTCGGCGCCCAATTCGCTGAAATATTCGGCGCCCAATTCGCTGAAATTGAGCGAATTCGCTGAACTTCAGGGAATTGGGGCCCAATTCGCTCAATTTTGGGCGCCCAATTCGACGAAGGCCCAATTCGCTCAATTTCAGCGAGGAATTGGGAGCCCAATTCGCTCAAAGCGAATGGGCGCCCAATTCGATTTCAGCGAATTGGGCGCCCAATTCGCTCAATTTCAGCGAATTGGGCGCCCAATTCGCTCAATTTCAGCGAATTGGGCGGCTCAATTTCAGCGAATTGGGCGCCCAATTCGCACAATTTCAGCGAATTGGGCACCCAAGTCCTAGGGGGTGCCTCGGGTCGTCTAAGATCATATTTTTGCCAACATAAAAAAAAAATTTTTAAAAAAAATACCTTAGGCCCGGGCGCGCCTTTGGCGCGCCTGGGAGCCTGTAAGGCGCGCGCCTAGGCGCGCCTGGGCGCGCCTGAGGCGCGCCTGGGGCACATCGCCGCCTCAGCACAGCTGAGGCGCGGCGGGCTGCGCCTGGTGCGCCCGGCGCCTTAGGCGCGCGCCTTGACAACTTAGGAACGTAGAGGCGGTTAGAAGACCTAACCGGACGAAGGTGAGGTCCACGAGCGAGAGAGGGAAAGGCTATAAAAGGTGGGAGAGAGGACGTGGATCCACGGGAGGGAAGAAAGAAGCGGTGAGGGAAGGGAGAGACCGCAAGGCCGCGCAGTTAGGCAAAGGGACAAGCCGCGCGGTTAACAGAAGGCCTAGTGGTTTGAAAAGAAATAGGCCGAACCTCCCTCTGATACCTTGTAGAAAACCTTGTATGTACTTCTTGAATGTAAAAATACAAGTATGAGCACAAATATATAGGAGAGAAGAGAGGAAAACTAAGCTATACAAGCAATGTGGGACTAAACACTAACTCCTATATGAGCCTTATTAATGAGCCAATACATCATGCTTTTCTACTATTCTCTAACTGTGATAATTGTATGAGTTTTATGTTTATATTATTATTATTATTGATTTACTCTCAGATTGATCATTTCTTGAACGCATCATCCTAGGATTTGATTTTCCCCAGCACTGCACCAGAGTTGCATTATTAGATTACACCCTTTACAACCTACCATGCGTCAATATGCTTAAGTACCTTGGATGGATTATTTAGAGAAAAAGGGTTATAGACAATAATATAACATCTAGTATGATTGATTAATGTGAAGTGCCTAAAACTAACTATTAGGGTTGTTACCCATTGGTTGTGGAGCTGATTTAACTATAACTTAAAATTAGATAAAAAAAACTTTATTATGATCAAAATCAATCTGATTTTCAATTATGACAAAATCAAGCCAACTGACCTTATTTAGGTGGAGCTAAATCGGATGTAGCATTTAATAAATCAGATGAAAATTGAGTCATTTCTGCTTAATTCAGGTCTTCCTTAAAGCCTTTTTGTCCCTTTCCCTAGATTATATCTCTCCCACTTATACTAAAGAATTTCCTATGCATAATGTGACACTAGTCATTTTTAGTGTAAAAAAGTTTTGAAACCAGCCTTAAAAACTTGCACTATGCCTGCAGATTGATTCGAGCTCATGCGACCTCGAAGTAGCAATTTCAAATGTTCTCCAATGTGTTCTACATGCCCTTTTTAAAGGCAAAACGATATTTCTTTTTTAAAAACAGTTTGTCTTTTATGAAATATGGGCCGACATATATGTTTTTTTTCGATACTTCATTTGACACGACATTTGAACATATTGTCCACTATTTTATTTTATGTTCTATTAGAAGACTAACAATATATGTTTAAATCATCTATATGTATTATATTTTATATCTTTAAATCAATTAATTTATTGTTTCGTTCTTTTTAATATTTTATTCTTGCAATTAATTTTATATAATTATTTCAATTTTTTTAATTCCATATTATAAAAATTGCGAAAATTTTAACTTATTTATTAGTTTATAATTTTTATGCTTTAATATGAATTTATAAGGTTGGATAACTTTTTGAGATATTTAACTTTTTTTATTTTCTTTATTTCATATATATTTTTGGTTTGTCGATCAAATTTATTTAGCTCGATCCGAAGTTGATATGGTTTTATTTTGAGCGATCTTAGAACCGTCCTAAAAACCGTAAGTACTAAGATGATTTCATGGAACCTTTAAGGTAAATTTTATAAAATCATAATTAATTTTGACAATGCTGTTTGAATTTGCAGATTGACTGATAAAAGTCGTTTTGAGTTTAGTGACCAAAATCAAAATGCTAAATGATTGTGTGACAAAACTTGAAATGATAAATTATGAAATAATTAAATTAGTGGAACAATGAGAACATTTATAAAATAAAATAAAATAATAGACAATATACTATGTTGGTTTGGGCATGTATGATTAAGGATAGTAAATCTACCTATTAGACTAGTTGATAGAGTCAGCAACGAATGATTAGGTAGAAAAAATGGTAGATGTAAGGTAACATGTAAAATGTTGTTTAGGATGATTTTTTGTAGTATAAGGTTTAACACTTTACACTAGTCTATAAGAACAATTGAAAAATAGGGATTTATAAAGCTACCTCCATATATTTGGGATATGACCATTAATGATGATGATGATTCTTTTAGGCTTAAAATATTAATTATTATTTTTGGGAATAATTAAATATAAATTAATTACAATTTTAATGATTCAACAGTCAATAATAATAATTATTGATTATGCTAGTAACTTAGATTACATCTCTCTCTCTCTCTCTCTCTATATATATATATATAAAACAAGGGAAAATTTGGGTTGGTCATGGTCTTGAAATAGGACCATCAAATAAATTGAGTCAATCGATTTCAATCCCTTTAGTCTAATGGAACACTAGATTTTTTAGTACATAAGATCAAAAATATATATGATATTTATAGATAACTACAGTGCACAAGGTACTTCCATTCCCAGTATGTGGCGACCATAGTACTCATTCGAGTGATGGTCGGATTTTACCTCCTTTGCACACTGCGCACGGGAGATCCCGCGCATGACCTCTAGTGTTTGTGTGTGAATTGCTAGGAAGCCATTTATTTGGCGTGATATTGGGTTTTTGTCCCTTAGTTTTAATTATTTTTACACAGCGAGGGAGAGAGGAAGAGAAAAAATTTGAGGACTACTTATATTGGTGTACTAGTTTTATATGTATGTATGTGCATATATATATGTATATACATATATATGATATTTATAGATAACTGCAGTGCACAAGATACTTCCGTGCCCGGTATGCGGCGACCATAGTACTCACTCGAGTGATGGTCGGATTTTGCCTCCGTTGCACACTGCGCACGGGGGATCCCGTGCGTGACCTCTAGTGTGTGTGTGAATTACTAGGAAACCATTTATTTGGTGTGTTTTAGGTTTCCTTTTTATCCCTTATTTTTAATTATTTTTACACATAGTGAGGGAGAGAGGAAGAGAAAAAAGTGAGGACTACTTATATAGTTATATTGGTGTACTAGTTTTATATGTGTGTGTGTGCAAGTATATATATATATATATATATATATATATATATATATATATATATATATATATATATATATATATATATATATATATATTTCAACTACAATTCTTTTAGAAGGGGAGTCGCTATTGTTTTTCCAAAAAAATTCAGACAAAATGGACCTTTGGTGCAATTGAAAAAGATTTGGTGTTCTATAATATTTTTACAATCTTGGTAAATGCAACTAAAAATGTATAATCAGAAATTATCCAAGGATCTTCCAAAATTATCCACCATGGTCGCTGAGTTGTCATTGTCAATCTCTCCTAGCATTTTAAATTTATTATTTTTGTTTCTCTAACTATATAGGCTGTTGTTTCAACCTGTTATAGGTATATGCATACGAGACTGAAAGGTTTTTTTAAGAGGTTTTTTGCCTTGCTCTTTGATCTTGTCCTGGATATCATAGTAAGCAAACAGCATAACCGACATGCCTTTTATGGTACAATTTAGAATACCTGCAACTCAGCTAAATAAGCTTGTAGACCTCAAAGTTATGTTATATTGATTTTTCATTTATCGTTGGTTTAAAGTTACTTATGAGTTATGATTCATTTTTAACATTGTAGAGAAAAACTCAATCTTGTATATACTATCTCAATAATGAAATACAATGTATGAATATACATTTATAGGAGGGAGAAACAGAGAAGAGAGTCCTATACAAGATGTGGGACTAAAGGGGAGAAAAGAAGAAATCCAAAAATGGGTCTATTTACATGGGCTTTTCCAACACTCCCCCGCAAGCTGGAGCGTACAAGTCGTATGCACCAAGCTTGGACAGACACTGGTAGAATAGGGTGCTAGATAGAGCCTTTGTGAGGATATCCGCCACTTGTTCAGTACCAGGAACATGCTTCAATTCTATCTTCTTCATTTGGACTTTCTCCCGGATAAAGTGACAGTCTGCTTCAATATGTTTTGTTCTTTCATGAAAGACTGGATTCTTCGCAATATGTATAGCCGCTTGGCTGTCGCATAACAGGATGACTGGTGAGGGAAGTTTTACCCCTAGATCGGCCAAGAGTCTCTCAAGCCAGGATAAGCTCAGAGACAACAGATGTCATCGATCAGTATTCTGCTTCAGCTGATGATCGAGCAACCACTGCTTGTTTCTTACTTCGCCAGGTAACGAGATGACCTCCAAAATAGGTACAAAAACCACTGGTTGACCGACGATCATCCAAGGAACCGGCATAGTCAGCATCAGAGAACGCAACCAATGTTGGAGTAGAGGATGAGGTTTTGTATACCAATCCCGACCCGAGGCTGTTTTAAGGTATCTATGGATGCGCTCAACAGCTTGAAGGTGAGATGTTCGCGGAGCATGCATAAACCTGCTGACCACCCCAGCAGCGGAGGAAATATTCGGTCTTGTGACCGTTAGATAGATTAATTTTCCAACCAGTCGTCTATAATATTCCGGATTTTGAAGAGGGAGGTCTGTATCAGAAGAATGTGCACACAACTTATGATTTGCATCCATTGTAGTAGTAGGCTTGCATCCCGAGTAGCCTACATCTTGAAGGAGATCCAGGCAGTACTTACTTTGAGAGATGACGAGTCCATCCGGTCGTCTTGCGACCTCAAGACCAAGGAAGTAACGAAAATGTCCCAGATCCTTTGTTTAAAAGACAGAGCTGAGGTGCTGTTTGACTGCTTGGAGGCCCTTTGAATCGTCTCCAGTGATTAAGATTTCATCAACATAAACTAACAGAAGAACAGTTCCCGTTGCCTGATGACGAGTGAACAGTGAGAAGTCAGCTGAACTCCGAGTAAAGCCGACTTGCCGGACGTCCTTACTGAACTTGTCAAACCATGCCCGAGGTGATTGTTTGAGACCATAGATGGACTTCTTAAGATGACAAACTCGGGACTCCCCTGTGGTCTCAAATCCGGGCGGTTGCTGCATGAAAACCGTTTCCTGGAGATCGCCGTTGAGAAAAGCAATTTTGATGTCCAGTTGGTGTAATAGCCATTGGCGATGCACAACCACCGAGAGAAGAACACGAACGGTGTTCAGCTTGGCCACATGGGAGAATGTTTCCTCATAATCGAGGTCTTGCTGTTGGGTGAAGCCACAAGCTACCAGGCGGGCCTTCAGACGGTCAATCATCCTATCAGGGGAATGCTTGATCAAAAAGACCCATTTACATCCAACGGGAGTCTGACCGGTAGGTAATGGTACCAAGTTCCAGGTCTGGTTAGCCAAGAGAGCCGTCATTTTTTCTTCCATGGCCGCCCGCCAACCAGGATGTTGGAGAGCCTCCTGCACAGAGTTAGGTACAGAAATCGAGGATAATGAAGTAGCAAAGGTCTGAAGTTGTGGAGACAGGAGATGTAAGGATACATAATTCGCCATGAGATGAGCTGTAGATTCTTGTACCGGATCAGCGGGACTCAGAGCTTCAGAGGGCAAGGCAGACTGCTGTGGGGCACTGGAGGCAGGATGTCGACGAGTGTAGACACGAATAACAGGAGGCTTGACAACAGGGGGGCCTTGGCTGGAGGTCTTGGTGGTGGAGGAGTGGTAACGGGAATGACAGGACGTAAAACAGTTGGTAGAGGAGGTGTAGGATCTGAAACACAAAAGAAAGGAAGATCCTCCCAAAAGGTAACATCAGCAGAAGCTGTCACCTTTCAGGTAGCCGGTGAGTAGCAGACGTTGCCGTTCTGTGTCCGAGAGTAGCCAACAAAGATGTGTTTGGTTGCCCGGGGGTCCAATTTATCCAAGGATGGACCAAGGGTGTGAACGCAGCAAGTGCACCCAAAGATGCAGGATGTGAGAGAGAATGCCGGACTAGACAGGAACATGAGACTGAAAGGAGTGGACATTGTGGAGGATGGGGAAGGAAGACGGTTAATCAGATAGCAAGTCGTCGAAAGAGCAAAGTTCCAATAAGGTTTGAGAACGTGCATTTGGAGCATGATGGAGCGGGCCACATCGAGAAGATTTCGATTCTTCCGCTCAGCGACTTCGTTTTGTTGGGGGGTATATGCACATGAAGTTTGTGAATAACCCCAAAGTCAGAACAAAGAGTCAGAAATTCGTGACTAGTGTATTCACGAGCATTATCCGTGCGGATAGTTTTGATGGTCGTGGAGAATTGCGTTCGAGTCTCAAGAAGGAATGCCCGAAAGACCCGAGGAAGCTCTGAGCGATCACGAAGTAGGTATAACCACGTCATTCACGAATAATCATCAATAAACGTTAGAAAATAACGATAACCAAAAATGCTAGTAACTTTGTACGTGCCCCAAATATCGGAGTGTACTAAAATAAAAGGAGCAGTGCTCCGAGTACAATGAGATGAAAAAGAGAAACGAGGCTGCTTGCCTAACACACATGATTCACACTGAAAAGAAGGTAAAGATACATCTGGGAGAGCTTTCTGAAGGACTGGTAAAGGGGAATGACCAAGGCGCCGATGCCAATCGACGGAGGAGACTAAAAAGAGGATAGTTGGAGAGTCATCAAGGAGGTAGAGCCCGTTCTGCAGTCGCCCCTTACCAATGATAGTCTGCGTCCTGTGATCCTGTATCAGAAAAGAAGAGGTGAATGCTACAGAGTAATTCAAATCATTAGTCAGGCGACTAACAAAAAACAAATTAAACAAGGAGCCCGGAACATGATGACCCGAGCGTAGAGAGAGAGAGAGGAGGTGAGAGGGATGTCAGCCGAGCCAGAGACAGGAATAGTGTCCCCATTGGCCACTGTGATACACTTAGGATGAGGAGAATCCAGGTATTGATGTGGCTGCAGGGAGGTGATTTGATGAGTGGCACCTGAGTCCACTATCCAGCGCGGACTAATGGAGAGACAAGCGATACCTTCGTGGGAGATGGAGGCAGCAGAGACAACTGAGGCAGGTGGGCGACTGAGCAGACCATGAAGTTGTTGAAGCTGAAGGCGGACCTCTTCTAGGTCAGTACGAGTGACGGAGTTAGTAGCAGCAACAGTGGCCTGTGGACGAGGAGGAAGCCCTTTCTTGCATAGCATGTGGCCTCAAGGTGGCCGTCCTTTCCGCAGAAGGAACACTTTGGGCGAGGCCGGCCTCCCCGTCCGCGGCCCCGAGAGCCACAACGCCCCCCGCGAGGAGGAGGGGGGAAGGCAGCAGGGGAGCAGAAGTCTGCTGTAGGAGAGCCGGGGACGGAGGAGCAGAACTATCAGGAGACGGTGAAACCTTGAGCAACATAGAACACATATGATAGTGAGGGAGTAGCAACCGAGGAGAGGATCTGGGCCCGAATGTTGTGAAGATGAGGTGGAACACGCGCCATCATCATGGCCATCCCGACGACTTCTTTCTGAGCCCGTTGTGCATCAAGGTCCAACGTAGGAGGTTGATGTTGGATCCATGCTTCAACAAGAGTCTTGTCCCGAGCAAGGAGCAACAAATGAGGTGAGGTCGGTCGCCCCGCCAACATCAAGAGACTGGAGATCAGTAATAATGTCATAAAGATGCTGGAGACTATCTTTTCCGGAATATAGCAACAGGAGCTCATCCCACATTGCCTTGATCGTTTCGTGATACATGACCATGCGGTAGGGTTCAGTATCAAGGGAGTTGAGGAGTCATGTCTGAACCCGACCATCGTTGCACAACCAATCATCAGTAGGAGCAGCAGGAGGCGCTCGGGTCAAGTGATGGAGAAAACCTTTGGACTGTAGTACTTGGCGAACAGAATGAACCCACTCCACGAAGTTCTTCCCGGCTAGAGAAATGGTAGTAATTCGCAACTCATCACGGAGTTCAGGAGCAGAGGCCAGGCGATCTGCAAAGGAAGACGTCGTCTATCCGGTTGACTCTGGAGATGACGCCATAACTAGGCGAGCAGGAGGCTAGACCGGCGGACAGGAACATAAACAACGACCAGACAGGAGACCACACGGTCTGGGTGGCAGTCCACCAACATCAAGGCAATGAGGCCGCCACGAACAGAATGCGGAGCGGATAGCTGGTAGAAGCCGCACGGTCACGGTGATAACATCAGCGGCAAGGAGAATGCCACGACTAGTATGCGGAGTCCGCAGCGGAAGGGAGAAACCGCTAGCGACAAGACATGTCGCAGCGACTAGGCAGGAATCCGCACTGTCAAGGTGAGTACACCAACGACAAGGAGAGATGCCACGACCTAGATGCTGAGCTTGCTGAGAAGAGGAGAAGCCGCAACGACAAGAGAGGCAAAGGGCAGCGAGAAGAGAAGCCGCGACGACTAAGGCAAGCCGCGGCGAGCAGAAAGCAGAGCAGCGAGAGGAAGATCGCGGCAGGTAGACAATAAGACTACAACGAGTAAGAGAAGAGAGATCGTGGCGACAAAGTCAAGTCGCGGCGACTTTAGACAAGTCACGATGACTATAGACAAGTCGCGATGTTACGCCCCCGGACGAGGCTCGGTTGTTTGGACAACATTACAAGCGGCGGCGGCACGGACGTGGCGTTATTGGGGCTGAACCAATGGGTTCAGCCCCCTCTTCTTAAATATATGGCTCGGGGGGGGGGGGGGGCTGAACCACGCCGGGTTCAGCCCCATTGGGCCGGCCGGCCCCCTTGGCCGGCCGGTCTTGGGTCCGGGGGTATAAATATCCGGAGCCCTCTCTTTGGATGGCAAGCAAGAATATATTCAGGTTCTTCCTCTTCTCTCAACCCTAACCCTAATCTCTTTCTCTAGCTTCCTCTACATCTTCTCTTAGTTTCTCTCCTAGTTAGGGCATAACAATTGGTATCAGAGGAGTCGATTCTCGCGGCAATGGTGAATACTCGCAATCAAGAGGAATCCTCGCGGATTGAAACCCTAGAGGAGAATGTTGTTGGCCTCACCGATTCCATGGCGGCGTTGGAAGTGCGTCTGGAGACCCGTTTGGAGGAGTTGAAGACCCTACTGAAGGGGAAAGGCCCGGCCAACGAGGATTCGGCCGGATCGGGAGCCGATCCAGCCGGCTCCGTCTCTGCGCGGGCTGCGGAAGGCGTCGGGGGCGTGCGGCCTGCGGGAGGGGCTCCGGCCGGCGCGGCGTGGCACGGAGGGGGTCGGCGGCACGGGATCGGCGGGATACGGGGCTCCTGCGGCTTCGGGAGCGGGTTACGGGGGTCCGGCGGGGCTGTTTCCGCCCGGATTCACTGCAGCAGGCTTCAGAGTACTGGGATCGGCCCCGGAAGAGTGGCGCCGAGGCGGGGAGGAGCTTTTGGGGCTCCGGCGGCCACCCGACATGGTGGGACAGCAAAGGGGGGCTCCTTCCTCCTCCACGCGGGTTTGGGCCACCAGGAGGGGTCGGATTTGGCCCAGGGTGGGGCGGCCAGCCGCAGCACCCGCAGCCTCCGCCTTGGGGAGCGGGACAGCCGCACGGGTACGGGGGTTTTGAGCATGGGGAACACGCAAGGAGGGACGGAGGTCCAGGAGCACAACGGTTGACCCCCGGGTTAACGCGTATGTACTTTCCAGAGTTCGAGGGCGGCGACGCCCTGGAATGGATTCACAAGGCCGAATTATTCTTCCAGTACCAGGAGGTGCCTGAAGGCCAGTGGGTGCAGCTAGCGTCCTTCCATCTGAAGGATGATGCCTTCCAATGGACACAGTGGTTCTTGCGGGGACGGGAGTACGTGCCTTGGGGGGAGTTCGTGGATGGATTTACGGCCCGGTTTGGGCCACTGGAGTATGAGAACTTTGAGGCACTCCTTCAGAAGCTTCGTCAGAAGGGGTCGGTTATGGAGTATCGGACCGAGTTCGAGAAGTTGGCGAATCTGGTTCAGTGGCCAGAGAGGACGCTTTACAGCTGTTTTATATCCGGTCTTAAGGAGCATGTTCGGGATGAGGTTCAGGCACTCATGCCCCGTTCCTTGAACCATGCCATTACGTTGGCACGTATTCAGGAGGAGAGGTTCAACAGGCAACGGGCACGTAACACGAGTAGACCAGCTTTGGGCCCGACGATGGCAGCACGACGGGAGCCCCCCACGGGTACCAAGCCAACGGTGACTCGGTTGTCTTGGAGCGAGTTGGCGGCTCGGAAGGAGAAGGGTTTATGCTTTAATTGTGATGAGAAGTTCGTCCCCGGTCACAAGTGCCAGAAGGTCCAGGTTTTCATGTTGCAGCAGGAGGAGCAGCTCGAGGAGGACGTATTACCAGAGGAGGAGGTGGAGTTTGGGGGAGACCTAGACCTGACGGAGTTGGGCGTTTCCCTACATGCCATGGAGGGATGCAATCCCCCCCGCTTACGATGCGGTTGGTTGGACGGGTTCGGCGTGAGAGGGTGACGATTTTGGTCGACAGTGGGAGCACCCACAACTTTATTCATCCTGATGTAGCAAGGAAGGTGGGGCAACAGATCGACACGGGTGCAGCCTTTCAGGTCATGGTTGCAGACGGCAGCAAGTTACAGTGCCAAGGGATGTTGAAGGCGGTAGAGCTTCGGATGCAGGAATATGTGGGGTGCACGGACGTCTACCTCTTACCGATCCGAGGCTCAGACATGGTTTTGGGAGTGCAGTGGTTACAGCAGCTGAGGCGGGTTACTTTTGATTGGGATCAGATGACGATGGAATTCATGCAAGGCGGACGACAGTTCTGTTTGACGGGGCTCAGATCGTCTCCAGTTAAGGAGATTTCCCTTCGCAGTTTGCAGCAGCTGGAGGAGTCTAGTAGCTTGATGGCAATCCTGCTGGGGGTGCGGTCGGACGAGGAGGGATTAACACAGGTGCCAGATCAGTTGCGGCCGCTTGTAGAGGAGTATGATGACATCTTCCAGGAGCCGAGTACCCTTCCACCGTCACGTTTCCGTGATCATCAGATTGTGTTACAGACTGGGGCGGAACCGCCGAACATCCGCCCGTACAGGTATCCCTACATCCAGAAGGCCGAGATTGAACGCAGTGTGAAGGAAATGCTTGATGCAGGTATCATACGGCCTAGTACCAGTTCTTTTTCCGCACCGATTATTTTGGTTAAGAAGAAAGACGGATCATGGCGTTTTTGCGTGGACTACCGGGCCTTGAACAGTGTAACTGTGAAGGACAAGTTTCCGATTCCCGTGATCGAGGAGCTCTTGGATGAGTTGCATGGGGCAACCCTGTTCACCAAGCTGGATCTGCGGTCCGGCTACTATCAGATCCTGATGAAAGAGGAGGATGTGCATAAGACTGCCTTCAGAACTCATGACGGTCACTATGAGTTCTTAGTGATGGCCAATGGATTGACTGGGGGGCCGTCTACCTTTCAGGCCAATATGAATGAGATTTTCCGTTCCTTCCTGCGACGCTTCGTCCTGATTTTTTTCGACGACATCCTGATTTACAGTGCTACTTGGGAGGATCATCTACTTCATGTGGCTCAGGTCTTCTCTACTCTTCGGCAACACCAGTTATATGCTAAGCGGTCTAAGTGTTCTTTCGGACAACCTGAGGTGGAATATTTGGGGCATCTAGTTTCTGTTGAAGGGGTGAAGGCAGACCCACGGAAGATCGAGAATATGCTGTCGTGGCCCCGACCGTTGACCATTCGGGCACTGCGGGGGTTCTTAGGCCTCACTGGGTACTACCGACGCTTTGTACGGGACTACGGGAAGATTGCTAGGCCACTTACACAGCTGCTACAGAAGGATGCTTTTGAGTGGCACGCTGAGGCCGAGACCGCCTTCCAGGCGCTCAAGCGAGCTATGACGACGACTCCAGTGTTGGCACTCCCGGACTTTACCAAACGGTTCGTGGTCGAGACAGATGCTTCTGGCGTGGGTGTGGGGGCGGTTTTGATGCAGGAGGGGCGGCCGATCGCCTTTTACAGTAAGGCTTTGGCTCCCCGGACTCTGGGTCTCTCAGTGTATGAAAAGGAGATGCTGGCGGTGATTCATGCGGTGGCTCTCTGGCGGCCCTACCTACTTGGGCGTCATTTTACGATCCGGACCGATCACCAGAGTTTGAAGCATTTCTTGGAGCAAAGGATCTCTTCCCCCCTGCAACAAAAGTGGGTCACCAAGCTGTTGGGCTATGATTATGCGATCGAATATCGACCGGGGAAGGATAATCGGGTGGCTGACGCCCTCTCTCGCTTACCCGAAGGGGGTTTGGCACACATTTCCGGGCCGCAGTTGGAGTCGATGGATGAAATTCAAGACGCGGTGCAGCGCGACCCCGAGTTACGGGCTATTGTGGAGGACTTGCAGCAAGGTCATGCGACAGCTCCAGGCTACCATTTACAGAATGACCGACTCTTCTATCACGGGCGGGTGGTCATTCCTGCTCATTCTGCTTGGCGCACGGTGATGATGCATGAGTTTCACTCGTCGCCGACAGGCGGCCACGCCGGCGTTCTTCGCACCCTTCAGCGGGCTCGGGCCAACGTGTTTTGGAAGGGCATGCGCCGCGACATTCAGGAGTTCGTACAGACGTGTGAGGTGTGCCAACGACAAAAATATGAGACTACTTCTCCGGCCGGCCTCCTCACTCCCTTGGAGATTCCACATCAGATCTGGGACACGGTTTCTATGGACTTCATCGATGGGCTACCTAAGTCGCAGGGGAAAACAGTGATCTTGGTAGTGGTGGACAAGTTGTCCAAGTATGGGCACTTCCTTGCTCTGAGCCATCCCTACACCGCGGAGTCTGTTGCGACCTTATTTGTGCGGGAGGTTGTTCGTTTGCATGGTGTTCCCCGCGCGATCATTTCCGACCGTGATCCGACCTTCGTAGGCCGATTTTGGACAGAGCTATTCCGCTTGCAGGGGACTTCCTTACGTTTCAGCACGGCTCATCATCCCCAGACTGACGGCCAGACCGAGGTCTTAAATCGGGGCGTCGAGACTTACCTTCGCTGTTTTGTCATGGATGAGCCGCGGACCTGGACTAGCTGGCTACATTGGGCGGAGTACTGTTTCAACACTTCTTATCACTCGGCCAGTAAACTCACGCCGTTTGAGGTCGTCTATGGGCGTCCACCTCCTACCTTGAGCAGTTATGAGCCCGGGAGTACGGCCGTGGCAGCAGTTGATCGGGCGCTCCGTGATCGTGATCGGACTCTCACCACCCTACGGGAGAACCTTCGAGCAGCACAGGATCGTATGAAGATTCAGGCCGATCGTCATCGTACCGAGCGGGAGTTTCAGGTGGGGGATGAAGTTTTCCTCAAACTTCGTCCTTATCGCCAGTTGTCGGTGGCCCAGCGGACAAATCAGAAACTGGCACCCCGCTACTATGGACCGTTTCGGATCACGCGGCGTGTCGGGCCGGTGGCGTATACCTTAGCCTTACCGGCGAGCTCCCGGATTCATCCTACCTTTCATGTCTCCTTGCTGAAGCGGAAGTTGGGGCCTGCTGTTCCGGTCTTCCCCGTGTTGCCCGAGGCTACTAGTGGTGGCGAGCTTCGCCCGCTTCCGGAGGATGTTCTGTTGGTTAAGTGGAAACGCCGTGGCACGGCGTACTGTCCAGAGCTATTGGTTAAGTGGAAGGATCTCTCGGCAGAGCACAATACTTGGGTCGATTTACTGGAGTTCCAGGAGCTTTACCCGGACTATCACCTTGGGGACAAGTTGACTTTTGATGGGGCAGGGAATGTTACGCCCCCGGACGAGGCTCGGTTGTTTGGACAACATTACAAGCGGCGGCGGCACGGACGTGGCGTTATTGGGGCTGAACCAATGGGTTCAGCCCCCTCTTCTTAAATATATGGCTCGGGGGGGGGGGGGGCTGAACCACGCCGGGTTCAGCCCCATTGGGCCGGCCGGCCCCCTTGGCCGGCCGGTCTTGGGTCCGGGGGTATAAATATCCGGACCCCTCTCTTTGGATGGCATGCAAGAATATATTCAGGTTCTTCCTCTTCTCTCAACCCTAACCCTAATCTCTTTCTCTAGCTTCCTCTACATCTTCTCTTAGTTTCTCTCCTAGTTAGGGCATAACACGCGACTAGCGGAAAGAAGGAAGACGGTTAGAGCTGTGGTGAGAAGCGAGAGGGAGACCGCGCGGATAGAAAGGGAGGCCGCGCGAGTAGAGGAAACAAGGAGGGGAGGTCCCCACCTGTGAGAAAGGTTATAAAAGGGAGGAGGAGGTGGAGGAGAAGAGGTGGAAGCCACGAGAGAGACAGAGCAGAAGAAGCGGTTAGAAAGACCTTGTCCGCTCGGAAGCCGCGGTTACGGAGACCGCGCGACTAGAAAGAGGCAAGCCGCACTAGCCCGCGGCTAAGCAGGAGAGGAAGCCGCTCAGTAAGCCGGAAGAACAGACGGTTTCAAAAACGACAGGTTGGACCGTCTCCTCTGATACCATGTAGAGAAAAACTCAACCTTGTATATACTATCTCTATAATGAAATACAATGTATGAATACACATTTATAGGAGGGAGAAAGAGAGAAGAGAGTCCTATACAAGATGTGGGACTAAATGAGAGAAAAGAAGAAATTCAAAAATGGGTCTATTTACATGGCCTTTTCCAACAAACATGATATATATACAGATATATATATTTCATATCCCTATGTTGCCATTGCCCGTCTCTCCTAGCATTTTAAATGTAATATTTCTGTTTCTCTAACTATATAGGCTGTCATTTCAACCTGTTTTAGGTAGATGCATACAACACTGAAAGAGCACTTCGGAAAATAAAGAGGCGAACTTTGTTTGTTGCACCTGAGATTACTGTTCCTGATAGTATCATGAAAGATAATCATGCTGGTCACTTTGTTAAGGTTCAAGCTCAAAACTTCAAAGAACAATCCGGAAGAACCTTTGATACAGGACGTGCTGGCTTTCCAGAGGATACTATTGTTCATAAGAAAAATATCAACTTGATCACAAAAGATACTCATGCATTCATTGGCGGTGCTTCAAATTGGTAAATGTAGTTGCTTCTTAACATGTAGCATTTTATGTATATGAAATTCAGGCAGAATTTTTATTTTTGTTTTGATTTGACTGTCTTAATTTATAGGGACCCATATAGTCAGGGGATATCCACAAATTTAGCCACAACCTCTTCGTCTGCCCCAGGTGCATCATTCATTACTTCCCTTTGTATGCTCTTCTATAAAGTCAAACAATTTTTAGAATTATGTATGAACAAATGGTGCACAGATATTGCTTATTCTAGTATTAATGAGTATGAAAACTAAAGCATTGGTGCATACTAAGTAGAGACAATGAAGAACTATATCATGAGTTAAAGGTTTGTTGATAAGTTATATGATGAAGTAATATGAAATTTGATTTGCCTGCCTTAAGAAAGAAATGTGTCTCAAATGCATGCTGGAGTTAAATATGTATCATAAAGAACTAACTAGTTTTAAAAGTAGTTGTGGGGTGACTAAATAATTTTTTAGTCGTAGTAGGCATTGTTTTAAATGTCCTCCGACATGTCTCCCGACATGTCATTTTTTAGAGGAAAACGATATGTTTTTTCTCAAAATAATATATTATGTTCTTTTGTAAAATATAGGCCGACATGTCCGATCTTTTCCGATATATCATCCGACACGACTTTTAAATATATCACCCGCTATTTTATTTTATGTTATATTTGCAGACAAACATCATATATTTAAATCACCTATGGATACTACATTATGTATGTTTAAATCGATTAAACTTATTATTTCAATTTTTTAACGTTTTATTTTTACAATCAAATTTGTATAATTGTTTCACAAATTTTTAATTTCATATTATAAAAAATATGAAAATATTTAATACATTTATTAGGTGATTGTTTCATATTTTTAATATAAATTTATATGTTTGAAAAAATTTATAATAAATCAAGTATTTTTAACTTTTAAATTTTTTTCATTTGCAATAAACTTATTGTTATCAAAATAAAATTAGTGTATAGTATTAAATATATTTTACAATGTATCATTTTGTATTTGTTAATAATATTTTTTCTTAGATACTATTTAAATTTATTTTATAATATAAATGACTCATTTTTTATCTATTTGTTATATTATTTTTCTATTTTTATAACATATAATTATAGTTAGTATACAATAAATAAAAATTTTATTTATAATATATGAAAATCCGATATTTTAAAATATCTCCGACATGTCTCCGACTTCCGACATCCGAAATTTAAAAACACAATACGATATGTGTCCGACATCCGATATTTAAAACATTTACTAGTAGGCTTACATAAAAATGCATGGTAAGGATTTCGTTACGGACTTACACAACACCGACGCCGAGACTCCATGGTGGGTCTATAGTCTATACGCGCCTGGCGCGAATGGCGCGTGCCCAGACCGGGTCCACAGAGGAGACCGCTGGTTAGTAATTTTATTTTAATTATTTCAGCATCGTCGTATTTTTCTATTTTGTGGACGGCTAGTCGCACCCACTACTATATAATGGGAGTTGTATGTTTGTTTGAGATATGTTGGATGAATGTTATTTCTCTTTTCCCTAACCCTAATCCCCCTTCCTCTTCCCGTTCTCTCTCTCTAACTCTCCCGCCGACACCTCCTTCCCCCAGCCGGGTTCTTCCGTAGCCTAACATTTGGTTCGGCTGGGCCGAGTACTCAGCTTCAACACTTGATCGTGACACAACAGACTGTTTCTTGTTTTTCTAGCTGACAAAATTTCTGCCCACAAATGTGCAAAAATCAGAAGTAGACTTTCTATCTTCTTTATTATCAGCATAACTTGCATCAAAATATGTTTCTACCTTCAGATGGTTATGTTTTCGAAACAATAACCTTTCCCTGAAGACACTTTCACACACTCCAGAATTTTCAAGGCGTAACGAAGATGACATTCTCTAGGTGCTTGCATAAACCGACTGACCTTCCCTACAACATAACAAATGTCTGGTCTGGTAACAGTCAGATAGCTGAGTTTTCCCACGAGTCGCCTGTACATAGTACTATTTGAAAGAAGAGGTGAATCCTCCGTCCAACTCTTGTTATCACCAATTTCCATAGGACAACGAACATGTCTTGGCCCAAGAAGACTAGTTTCTTTCAAAAGATCTAATGCATACTTTTGTTGTGAAAGCACTATAGAGTTTTGTTTCCGCAAGATTTCTATTCCAAGGAAGTACTTAGGAGAGCTCATATCCTTAGTAACAAAATGTTGTCAAAGATGTCTCTTTGCTAGATCAACTTCTTCCTTATCATCACCAGTAAAGAGAATATCATCCGCATAGACAGTAAGAATCATGAGCTCCTTAGTAGTCTTGGGAATAAAAAACGAATGATCAACAGAACTCCGAGTGAAGCCAACAAGAGAGACAACCTTGCTGAACTTATCAAACCAGGCCCGTGGGCTTTGCTTTAGACCGTAAATTGTCTTCCGTAACTTGCATACCCGAGACTCCCCCTGAGCAACATACATAGGAAGTTGCTCCATATAAACCACCTCCTGTAGATCACCATACAGGAAGACATTATTTGCATCTAATTGATACATCTCTCAACCTCTGTTAACCGCTACAGAGAAAAGAACACGGATAATCCTGATGCGAGCAACTGGAGAGAAGGTATCAATGAAGTCCACACCATATGTTTGAGTAAAGCCTTTGACAACAAGTCTAACCTTATAGCGGTCATTGGGATGAAACTTGATGACAAAGACCCACCGACAACCAACCATATCCACTCATAGAGGAGTAGGAACAAGAGTCCAAATACCCCTTTCGGTTAAAGTCTTCATTTCTTCATCCAATGTCGCTTTCCAATGCGGAACAAAAAGAGCCTCCTGATAATTAACCAGGACATCATTTACCGAGAGAGCAAGGGAAAACCTCCTTCCAGTTGGGGATAGACGAGCATAGGAAATAACATCATGAATGAAATGTTTAGTGCACGTTCTAACCCCTTTCCGTAGAGCAATAGGAAGGTCAAGATCCGACTTAGCTTCTGTTGTAGATCCACCCACCGGAGAGATTACTGACTCGTGAACTGTCAGCAATGACTCCAAATGCAAGAGAGAATCAGAAGACAGAGGCGAAGATAAAGGAACTGGTATGGTAAGAGGAGATAATGACGTAGAAGGAGGAACAGAAGTAGGTGAAGGAGCGGAAACAATAAAAAGAGATGATAAAACATCAGACGGTAAAGGAGTAGAAGCTCGAGAAAAATAAGCCATATCTTTAAAGAATGTAACATCAACAAAAACAAATTGTTTCCGGAGTAGGGGATCAAAACACCGATACCCCTTTTGGGTTGTAGCCCAGAAAGACGCACTTCACCGAGGGACGTGAAAGCTTGTCACGACAAGGAGAAGGAGAATGCACAAATGCTGTGCAGCCCAAAACACAGAGGCAAAGAAAAAGATTGAGCTCCTGGATGTAAAACAGAGAATGAGGTTTCACCCTGAAGAATCGACGAGGGAATTCAGTTGATGAGATAACAAGAATGAAGCACAACATGCCCCCAGTACGATCGTGGAACATTCATCTGTGTGAGAAGGATGAGAGTAACATCCAGAAGATGTCAATTTTTGCGCTCAGCAATCCCATTTTGCTGAGAGATTTATGGACAACTAGTTTGATGAAGTATGCCCTGATGCATGAAAAAATCGGAAAACTGTTGACTCAGATATTCTCGAGCATTATCAGTTCGAAGAACTTTAAGAGAAACATCAAATTGAGTTTGTATCTCATTATAAAAGGCCATGAACACAGAATAAAGTTCAGAACGTTTTTTTAAGAGATACAACCAGGTACAACGAGAAAAATCGTCAACAAATCTAACAAAATATAAACTCCCCTACCAACAGTCCTAACAGGAGCAGGACTCCAAACATCTGAATGAATAAGTTCAAATGGACAAGAAGAACTACGTCCTTTTCGTGTAGGAAAGGAAGAACGATGATGCTTGACAAGTTGGCTGACCTCACAGTTCAAATAGGAGTCCTCCTTGGGCAAATCCGGTAGGAGTTGGTAGATGCGACGAGGAGGAGGATGACCAATGCGAAGATGTCATTGCAGAAGAGAAGTGAAGAAAACAGTGACATTATCGAGGAAGAAGAGCTCATTGCTTTCAGTCCCAGTAGTAATCTTCCTCTTGGAGTGTGAATCCTGAAAAGAACAAGTAGTAGATGTAAATGTAACCGTGCAGTTCAGATGTTTACAGAAAGCAGGAACAGAAAGTAAATTGCACGAAAAAAACGGGACGTAAAGTGTGTCTTCAAGCCACAGAGTCAGAGTGACACAGACTGTACCAGCCCCGCACACCGGAGAAATATTACTGTCCGCAACAAAAATCGGAGGAGATCAGTTATGCTTGTCCAAACAAGAGAATAAACTAGGATCTCCTGTCATGGGATTTGTAGCTCCCGAATCAATCAACCACTTACCTTAAGTGACTACATTATCACTGCAAGAAGAAGAAGAGGCAAGGGACGTGGACTTCTTTGTGTTGTCACCCGCAGACGGGCGAATATGATGATATTTAGCCCAACAACAATCAACAAGATGGCCCGTCTTGCCACAATGAGAGCAGACATGACGAGACACACCGCGCCCACCAGTATGACCTCAACGACCGTTAGAATTACCAGAGCGAACTTGATGAGCAAATGTATTAGGTTGGGGTGGAGAGGCAAGTAGAGGATGCAGAAGAAGAGCGGTAACAACTGCAATACGGGCAACAATAACATCAAGAGTGGGAGAATCAGCTTTGCCAAGAATTTGTTGACTTATCATGTCATAAGATTCTGGAAGGCGAAGAAGATAACACACAACCAGAAGTTCTTGAAAGTGTTTGTGCTGCTCAGCTAGATCGGCGGAGAACGGACAATGTTGAAGACTTCTAGCGCCAAGGGCTTGCATCTCCTGATAAGCAGCAACATGTGTCAAAGTAGGGCAGACAAACATATCAACATGTAACGTTTATATGCACATGGTCTGAGCGTCTTTCGAATACATAACAACAAGATGATTCCAAGCGGCTTTAAAAGTCTCATTATGTCGAATAACAGGTAGACACTCATCAAAGAGACTATTGACAACCCACGTCCTGACCAAAGCATCATTGGCATCCCAGTCATCAAAGGAAGCAGATTCATGAGCTGGAGGATCATCAGAGAGATGATGGGGTTTTCTTTGAGACCTTAGCAAGAACACAAACGAAACGCTCCAGTCCGGATAATTCGGGCCAACCAACTTGGAAGCAGTTCCAAGATTGTCAGACGGAGTAGAAATAGTTGGTGTGGTTTGAGAAAAAACATGGATAAATTGGAAGAAGAGTACTCGGTATCTGCCATGAAGAAAGCGGCTAGAAAAAGAATCTGCGCGGTTAGAAGGAAAGCACAGTGGGCGGTTAGAAAAACTGGAATCTGTAGAAACCACAGAAGCAGGAAAAACTACTTGAGTATGACCCCCCTATTTAAGTTACAGGGCGGGTGGTTAGAAAACCGGAATCCGCAAGGATCATAAAAGAGCAAAGCGTGCGGTTAGAAACCCTAAAACCACAAGGATCGGGTGACCTCTGATATCATGTGAGAAAATCTAAATAACAAAATTTGCATTCAACAAAAAGTTAAGTTACATGAGTATGACCCCCTATTTATAGGGAGAAGAGAAAGAATGAATATACAACAGACGATGTGTGATTAAAATACAACATGCAGATAGACGGTTAAAAAATTTCAGACCGCTAAAACTGAGCGGTTAGACAGATTGTCTGCTCCACACAAGTAGCCGTCGGTCTCTACTCAGTGCGCTGTCGCCGACCTAACCAGCAGACCGCTCAACACAAGCGGATAAATGCACAAGACCGCCGAACTTCTGGTCCTCGGTTCCCTTAATCAACAGGCTGCAACAATAGCCTCTACCCGCAGCTTCAACTCCGCCTCTATCCGCAGCTTTAGCTGCTCTTCAGATCGCGGCCTCTATCCGCAGCGACTACAACCTCCTGTCCGCTAAACCCACAACAGGGTTGAACAATAATCCCAGGCTTGCTAGATCTCTGACCAGACCGCCAGAGGCAGTCCACAACACAACGAAACCAGTTCGCCAAGGTTAATCCGCCAGACCGCTTGGACTAAGCTGTCAGACCGCCAATCCACCAGACCGCCTGGTTCAAGCCACCAGACTGTCAAGCCTCCAGACCATCTGGTTCAAGCCACTAGACCGCCTGGTTCAAGCCACTAGACCGCCTGGTTCAAGCCACCATACCGCCAAGCCTCCAGACTGCCTGAACCAAGCCTCCAGACCGCCAAACGCCAGGCCGCCTGACCAAACTGTCAGACCGTCAGACCGCCAAGCTCCATAAAATCTAACACAGACAAATATAACATCCAGTCCAATATAAATATGCTTAAAATTAGGGATGTGCAAAAAGAACTGAAGAACTGAGAATCGAGCCGGAACCGAACCGAACTGATCAATTCAAGACAGTTCTAATAGTTCTCGGTTCAGATATGGTTCTTGAAAAGACAAGAACCGACCTTTTGGGTCGGTTCTCGGTTCTTGCGGTTGGGTATCCGAGGACCGAATTGAGAACCGAATGGCTAATACTAGTTTAAGAAAATCATATTTGATTACCACTATATATTCACTTTACCCACATTTTCAATCCCTGATCATTAAATCCCACTCGCCTAACTCATCTATACCCAACCCATGATTCTCCTAGCAGTTAGTTTCTAAAGTTAGTTTCTAAACTCAATCATTATACTTGCAATCTTCATCCTTCGAGCCATTTAAATGAAACTTCCACCGCTGAAATCTGTTGTAGGAAATTCATTCCAACAACTTTAAATCACTACCTTGCTACCCCAACCCTCCAAAAACTCATACAACTCTTCATATCCGTTCCTGGATGTGAGAACATCATTAATTTGCTTGTCTTGCAAACATCTGGCCTCCTAAAACAACCCATACATCCCAACCTGTCGTTGTCCTCAATTGTCAATTCCCACTGTTGTTCTCAATACAAATCTCATATGTTTTGCTTATGAGAGTGTTTTGTTGTATTCCTTTTTTCTATCCGAAATTTGTCTGTTGCTGTTATGTTTTCTTTTGAATTGTGTTAATAGCTGCTAACTTGTACTAAACCAGGTTTTTAAAAATAAAGTTTCATTTGATTCGATATTTCAAATGATTATGAGTAGAAGCGAGAACCGAACTGGAACCGAACCGAACTATTCAGTTAAAATCCAATTCTATATTTTAGAACCGTGGGTCGGTTCCGGTTCCAAAAATGTGGAACTGACCTTACATGTGTTGGTTCCTTGTTTTGGGTGGAACCGAACCAAACCGATCGTAGTTGCACCCCTACTTAAAATAATAAATCAATACAACGAGATCTCACCAACTAGTGGGCTGACCAAGGCATTGAAGAATCCAGAGATGTGTGTATGATGATCCGAGGTGGAGCCGGTGGCGTGGAGATAACGTCAATGGCTGTCCTCTGTTGTGGATGGTGGAATCTGACCAAAAATAGGTAGATCCGGACGGGGAAGGGTAGATCTGATAATTTGAGATCAGATCCGTACTGAAATTTCCAGATCGGGGCTGATATGGAAGGGGAACGACGTTAGGAAGGTGGTTCCACGCACGTATGGGGGGCGGCAAGGGTGCAAGATGGAAGCATGGAATTGGGGAAAGGGGCTGGCGGCGCTTAAGGGTTGAGGAGGAGGCCTGGCAGCCAAGTTAGGGTGACTGGACAGAGGTTGGCGGCGGTGGGAAAGGGGGTCAGGGGCGGCAGGCAACAACAAAACAGGGGGGGGGGCTGACGAAGGGCGGTGGTAGCTTTCAGGCCGCCAGTTTTAAGGATTTGAAACTTTAGGAAGTGAATGGAAAAGTTAATCAAACAGTGACATCAAGGAAAACAAGAAATTCAGGACAACTATTAGGCAACTGTGATTGGAGGGAATTGGGTGGTTGTGGGAGAGGGTTTGGGAGGGGGAAAGAGGCTTATGGTTAAGGGAAGGTTTGGGGAGGAATATACCAACCTAGGGTTCCACTAAGTTGGCACTGCAGGGTGATCGCGGGAATTCGAAAAAAACTTTCTCCAAATTCTGCAATAGTCTCCATCAGCCCACTATCTATCTATTTATAATAAAATAAAGGCTAGGACATCTCACCTTCAACGACTATGATTGGCCGGAGGTGGGGCAACCCAAATACATCAAAATACAATGCACACTAATGAAGTAATGGCCCATTAAGGGCCCATCTTAGACCTTCTTCCTCTACTTGTAATAGTCCAACATCTTGAAATTGGGACTCTTTCCTCTCTTCTCTCCCTATATATATATGTATTCATACTTGTATTTACATACACAAGAAGTATATGCAAAGGTTTACTTTTTCCCAAATCCTTTTGCTCTTTTTCTCTACGTGGTATTAGAGCTCGCGATCTCTCCGGGCGGGCTCTAATTTTCTAGCCGCAGCCCTCTGTGCGGTTTGCTAACCGCACCTCCTCGGCGGATAGGAATCTTCTACCGGCACCTCTCTGTGCGGCTTCCTATCCGCATCCCTCTGCGGATAAACTTCTTCTGTCCGCACGGGTTACCTTGCGATGTTCTCTGGACTCGTCTCTCCTCTCTTTTATATACTTTTGCCGCTGGGACCCACCGTGCTGCTTGTTCTGTGTCCGTCGCGGTCTGCTTGCTTCGCCTCATCCTGTCCGCTGTTTTCTTGATGCGACGATCCGCTTCTGTTAGCTTCAACGGTTTGTCTCTGCGGTTTGCCTCTTTAGTCGCAGCGGCCTGTCACAATTTTGCTAGTCGGTCTCTGCTTTTTTACCGCCTCTCTTTTCTTCAGCGGTCTCTTATTAGCCCGCCGCGGTTGTTTCTCAGCTCGTCGAGGTGTTTCTCAACTCTCTGCTCAGCCCGTCGCGGTCTTATCTCAACTCACTGCTTAGCCCGTCGCGGTCTTTGTCTCAACTCGCTGCTCCTCAGCTCGCAGTGGTTGTTTCTCAGCTCGCTGCTCCTCAGCTTGTCGTGGTGTTTCCTTCCAGCTCACCACGCTTCAGCTCGCCACACGGCCTTATCTTATAGTCGTGTCGGCTTACTCGCTGAGGGTTATTCCCTACCCGCTACCGGTATTCATTCCCTGTCCGCTGGCCTCTCCTCTAAGCGGCTATCGGCCTTACCTTGTTCGTCGGTTTTCAAGCCGCTACCGGACTTACTTTGCTGTCCGCCGACCTCTTTTGCTCTTAGCTGCTGCTGGCCTGTTCTTGCTATTGCGGCCTGCTTCTCTTTGCTACTGTTGTTGCTCTGGTCCGCGGTCCCTCTCCTAGCCGCCTCTTCTATCCGCCAGACAGTGTTGTCATGGATTCCTCTACTGATTCCTCCCCTTCAGCCCGCTTAGTTCCTGCTCCTGAACTGCGTGACGAGTTAAGGATCACCACCATCTCCCTTACTGGGAAGAAGAATTTTGTTGAATGAGTGCATTCTGTGCGCAGGGTACTTCAGTCACGGGGACTTCTGCATCATCTTACTAGGGATACTCCTTCTGCACCTATTGATGATTAACTGCGTGACGATGGTCGTCAACTCCCTTGATAGCGAACCGTACCACATGACCATGTATCATGAGACGGCCAAGGCAATGTGCGATGAGCTCCATTCTCTATACTCTTGCAAGGATAGTCTCCAACATTTGTACGACATCATCACCGGTCTTCAATCCCTTGACTCAGGATGTGTTGCTGACTTAACATCTTTTGTTGCCCTGTCCAAGTCGCTAGTTGAGGCCTGGATTCAACATCAGCCCCCCGACTACGTATCTTGTTACCTAGCGTGCTCAAAAGGAGACTGTTGGTATTGCTATGATGATGACACGTGTTCGGCCTCATCTTTATAGTGTCCGGGCTCAGATCCTCTCCTTTGCTACTATTTCATCATTCTCTTATGTTTGCTCCATGCTGCTAAAAGTTTCACCGCCTCCTGATGCTCTCGGCCCTCCAACACCGGCTCTTCTCCAGCAATCTTCTGCGCCATTACTCCCTCTCCCTCCCGCTACTCGTGTGGGCGTACTGACTCTCGGGGGAGGGGCTGAAATGGTTGGCCAAGGCCTAAGTGCTCATTCCGTGGAAAGGATGGACACCTTGTGGCAACCTGCTATCGAAAGCATAGTTTGCCTCCTCGTCCAAATGCCTCTATTGCCGCCCTCAACCTTTCTGCCACTCGGGCTGATCTTGATGTAGTCCGCCTCCAGCTCCTACACCTTCAAGGGTTTCTCCATAACTCAGCTGCCTCTGTTGCCTCCGTCTTTCATGAAGGTATCACTTGTCTCTCCACTAGCCCGCGTTGGATAGTGGACTCAGGTGTTACTTATCATATCACTTCTTTGAAGCCACCTTAGTACTTGGATTCTCCACATCCCAAGTTTATCACTGTAGCAAATGACAACACCGCTCCTGTCTCTGGCTCTGTTGATATACCTCTAAATCCGTCTATTTCTCTTCACTCGACCCTCCATGTCCCGGACTTTCCATTTAATTTGCTTTATGTTAGTCTCCTCACTAATGATTTGAATTGCTCTGTCACATTCACCTCTTCTTTCTTTCTGATGCAGGACCAACGAACACAGAGTATCATTGGTAAAAGACGACTGCACAATGAGCTTTATCTTCTCGATTTCTTCCCCATCGTTCTCTCTTCTGTCTCATTTGTTGACTGGCATCGGCGTCTTGAGCATGCTCCTCTTCCTGTTCTCAAGAAGACTCTTCCAGATGTTCATCTTCCTACTTTTACTTGTGATTTCTGTATTTTGGGGAAACAACATCGTTTCTCTTTTCCTCCGAATTGTTCCCGGAGCTCTGTTCTTTTTTTGCTAGTGCATTCTGATATTTGGGGCCCGTATAAAGTAACAAGTATTTCTGGTTATCGTTATTTTCTCACATTTATTGATGATTATTCTCGCATGACATGTCTGTATTCACTTCGCGATCGCTCCGAGCTCCCTCGTGTATTTCAGGCTTTTGTTCTTGAAAATCGTACTCAATTATCCGACCAAATCAAAACACTCTGGACAGATAATGCTCGCGAATACACTAGCCATGAGTTCAATAACCTCTGCTCTGAGTTTGAAATTATTCATCAAACGTCATGTGCTTATACTCCCCAATAAAATGGTGCGGCTGAGCGTAAAAATATACATCTTCTTGATGTTGCTCGCTCACTCATGATTCAAATACATGTTCTCAATACGTATTGGCACTTTGTGGTTTCGATGACATGTATCTCATTAATCGATTTCCATCCTCCTTCCTTGACAATGCCACCCCGTTCAGCCTCCTCTTTCCCTCCACACCTTCATTTCCCCTTACACCTCCAATATTTGGTCGTACCTGCTATGTTCACTTACTTGGTCCTTCCATCGACAAGATCAATCCTCGGGCGGCCAAACATATATTCATTGGTTATTCCCGCACTCAAAAATGCTATGTTTGCTACTCTCCCACTAACCCACAAGGTGACGGTTTCAGCTGATGTTACCTTTTTGGAAGATCAACCTTTTTTCCTCACTCCGTCGTCCTCTCCACCATCACCACCCTTACCACGACGCTGTTCGGGAGGTTAGCTTTACTCAGAGCTCGGTGGATTTATCTCTGTTCACTCGACATAGAAAAACATGAACAGTTCTTCTTTTGGTGTATGTCGATGACATCATAATCACATGAGATGATTCAAAAGGAATCCATGTGGTCAAACAACACCTCAGCTCTGATTTTCAAACAAAAGATCTAGGGAACCTTCGATACTTTCTTGGCCTTGAAATCGCAAGACGTTTCTGATGGTCTTGTCTTATCTCAACGGAAGTACTGTCTCGATCTTCTTTAGGATGCTGGATATTCTGGATGTAAACCATTTAACACCCCTATGGATGCCATTCACAAACTGTGTGCTCATGACTCTGATGCAGATCTTTTTCTTCCAAACCCAGAATACTATCAACGGTTGGTGGGAAAATTGATATATCTAATTGTCACAAGACCTGACATATCTTTTGCTGTTGGGATTGTCAGTAGGTTTATGCATTCTCCTCGGGTGTCACATCTACAGGCTGTCGAACGCATTCTACGATACCTGAAAGATGCTCCTGGTCAAGGGCTGGTATACAGAACCTCCTCCTCTACTCCAACATTGCTTGTATATTCAGATGTCGATTATGCTGATTCCTTGGATGATCGACGCTCCTCCAGCGGTTTTTGTACTTCGGAGGTCATCTTGTTACCTGGCGCAGTAAGAAACAGGCTGTAGTTGCTCGATCTTCGACCGATGCTGAGTACCGTTCAATGACGTCTGTTGTATCTGAGCTCACATGACTTGAGAGTCTCCTGAGTGATATGAGAGTAAAACTTTCCTTACCAGCCACCTTACTCTGCGACAGTAAAGCTGCGATTAACATAGCCAAGAATCCCGTCTTGCATGAAAGAACGAAACACATTGAAGTTGACTGCCACTTCATTCGGGAAAAGGTTCAAATGAAGAAGATGGAATTGAAACATGTTCCTGCTACTGACCAAGTTGTTGATCTTCTCACTAAGGCTTTGTCAAATGCTCTTTTTTATCAGTTCTTGTCCAAGATGGGTGCCTACGACTTGTACGCTTCAACTTGCGGGGGAGTGTTTGAAAATAACATGTAATGTCCCATTAAGGGCCCATCTTAGGCCTTCTTCCTCTACTTGTAATAGGCCCACATCTTGAAATTGGGACTCTTCCCTCTCTTCTCTCCCTATATATATGTATTCATACTTGTATTTACATACACAAGAAGTATATGCAAATGTTTACTTTTTATCAAATCCTTGTGCTCTTTTTCTCTACACAAACTAATGAAGTGATATATCAAAACGATTTGTAACGCGAATTCGGACACATCTGCGGAGTCTGATCGTCGATCGGGCACGCCATATATGGAAAGTCGCTAATTGGTCCCGAACGGGCCCTAAATTCGTCATCCACTGCAAGTTCTTGTCTATGTTCTGCATCAGAATATAATCTATTAGATTTTCATGTAAGAAAACTGTCAAATGCACTTTCAAAATAAATTTCTGCGAATTCTTTAATTTTCTCATGATTAGGAAACCCCTATATAAAGTAGCAACCCTCCGTTCACACAAGGTTATTGCAGTCTCTGAAGGATGTATGTGATCATGCAGGATCATCAGAAGTGGATCAAAAACAAGAAGCAGATACTATTCAAATGCATATTGATTCAAATTATGAGGAAACAATCAGAATAAATGTTTCTTCTTCTGTGTTATCTGGAGCATCAAGTATGAGCAAGCAAAGGAAGTCCCCGAAGAGTTTAAAAGATTCCGTCAAGTCAAAAAGTGAAAAGAAAAACAGATCTTCCTCTTCGAGTTCTGCAAATTAAATCTATTATTGGTACCCAATTCTGTAACCCATTGGGTAGTTTTTTATTTACTGCCAATTTGTGTTGAAAACATGAAGTAATCGCAGGATTGAGGGAAGCTATTATCTTTTCCCAAAAGTGCAACACAACAAAAAGCATGATCTTGGTAATTGTGAGTGCATACTTTACTTTTGAAGTGCAAGCCAATCCCAACCCTGCTCTAGTTTTAGAACAATTTTCTTGGTGAGTTTTTTTTACTTCACATATTGGTTTTTGTTGCTCTTTTTTCATTATTATTCTTTTTCCAACCATACTTCGATTAAGTTTTTTGCTTCAATTTTGATGTTTCTTCAGTATAGTAGTCTTTTATCAACCACCTACTTTTCCTTGTTGATATTGGTTTATAGCCTGTAAGTTGTTCATAGCTATTAAGTTTAAACTGTCAAGCGTCATTTTAATAATTAGTAAGGTTGCTTATGAATTTTATTTTAAATGATCATAAATGTTTTTAGTGTTGCAATACTTTTTTTTATTATTTATTATAATTTTGTCAATTTATCAATAAATTTTCATCTTGAAGTTTGTGTCCTCTTAATTTTTTTATGACATGGAAGACATAATTTAGCTGTAACTTGTATACAAGTAAGCATTGTTGAAGCTTATATGCATTTAGTCCATATCTAAAAATATTATCACATTGACATTTTAAATCAATTTATATAATTATAAATAAGGCTCTCCATTGATTATGTACAATAATATATATTTAATATTTATTATTGCTTTGAAGATGTAAAATGATTATTTTTCTTATTAGATTATTATGTGTTTATTATATTTTTCTAGGAAGTTGAAAAATTAATAGAAAACAAAAGGCATTTGGTCATTTAATTATTTTATTTATGAATTAGCAAGTCTTTCTACACAAATGTTACGAAAAACCTACCTCTTGATTTGATACACAGTTTTAAGAGTGATTAATTAGGTCATTACCCATGTTGTATTGAAGGGTAATTTTTGTCATAAGGACTTAGTATCTACGATACAAGAATGTGGCATATGAAAGCAACAGAGTAACTCGGGTTCAAAGTTATATTCAAGCAAAGAATTCTCAAAATAACATCGAAATGTAGCCGACGCAACGCCAAGGGTAGTCGATGCAATGTCAGATAAAGCTCTTAAACATTTTCGAACTGAGAGCTACGACTATTTCCTCTCAATATAGCGTCAAAATATTTAATCACCACGAAACTTGTTAACGTAGTGTCAAATTCTCCAAATAACATTGAATCAGCCAGACCAGCATCAAAATTGTAAAAGTGAAGCTGACTCCTCCAAGCAACTCTGATGTCTCTTCTCCTCTATTCAAAGTACACGTCGAAAGATCCTTGAAAAACAACTGATGTCAACATTCTTAAGAAAACGTCCAAAGGTCGTATGTTATGACAAAAAGCACGGGCAGAATACATCCTTTGAAATTCTACTTTTAGAAAAAGATATCCAAGCCTATGGAAGTAGTATCCAGGGCAATTAATACTGTAGTTTTGAAAACAAATTAAAAACGAAGAACATATATAAAGGAAGATCAATAAAAGAAAAATAGAGGGAGAAAAGCAAAAGAAAAGAAAAAAGAAAAAGAAGCAGAAAGATAACAGCTAATTATCAAGAAGAAAAGATCAACCCCTTCCCTGTGTGGTGCTCAATCAATGATGGAGGTTTTCTCTCGGAAACTCCAATTGAAGAAGAAAAATCTTCCCCTACTTCTAAAAATTCAAGTAGAGAACCCCTCTTCTTAAGGGTCTTTACTGAATATCAAAATTCATCCTTCTCAGAACCTTGGTTAACAAGAAGCTTTTGTTCACTCTCATCTGAATCCACAGCGCGCTGCAAAGAATCAATTCCTTCAAACATCTCTTGCCAAAGGACATCTTATGGAAAATCCATTTTAACTCATCTAGATTACTAAGAGTCCTAAGAATCCCTCCTCAAAGGATTCAATATTAGTTCTATGAGTTTCCATTCAAAAGACTCAGTGGTTGAGCTTTCTTATGAACAACTCACCTGGTTTTGGAGAGACTTTATCAACAACTCTTGGTTCTAAAAGTTTCCTTACCAGAAGACTCATCGGTTCTTGGACATCTTATCAACAGTCCTAGTTCTAAGAGTCTTCTTGCTAAAAGACACTGTGGTTTTTGGACACCTTATCAACATTCCTGGTTCTAAGAATCTCCTTATCAAAAGAATCAATACTAATAGTGAATTCTTGCTGCGGCAGAAGAGTAGACGTACCCGTGTTTGGGGAACCACTATATTTCTTGTTTCGTCTGAATTGTTTGTATGCTCTCTGTGCTTTTCATTTCCGCACCTTTATTTACTCTTGATTGTTGTGTTTGTGATATAATAGAAGTATCCGGTGATTTTGCGATCCTGCACACAACACATGCCAATCTCTAATGGGAGATTGCAAAAGAACCATCCCCTCAACACTTCCCACGATGAGAACCAAAATAAAGCCTTGATAGTACACACCGAGGAGAACAGAGAGAAACCATTGACAATACTTTCGAGGGAAAAGACTGGGAGGAGCTTTAGGCATGACACGATAAGGAGAACAGGAAACACTTGAGAAGGTGAGGAAGTGTCCAAGGGCAAGGTTCTCACCGGAGGTTTTCAAAAAAACATATTAGAAGTCAGCCCTCTTTTGCCTACTACAAGTCGACACCAAGTAGATGACCAGTAGAACTCAGAGTCTAGTTGGAGAGGCAATAACTTAAAAAAGAGGTCGCCTCGGAGAGGTAGACATCCCACGGTTCATAAGATTCAATCTGACACCTTGGAAGGAGCATTAAAGACTCAAAGATGAAGGAAAATAACTCAAGTATAAATGAATAAATTCACGACAGCGAAGAAGAGAAGCCCGCTTCAACTGGATTTGACAAGTCATCTAATCAAACCGGCGAAACAAGTGTCCTGAGAAGGAAAGCTCACCAAGGTGGTTTGTCCAAATAATATTCATTGACGTTGTCTAGAAACTATGAATTCAACACCCTTCTTCTCAGAAAGAGTCCAATATCGAGTCCGCTTATGACTCTTGCCTTGGTTTCACGACAACGGAGAAGAGACACCCACATCAATTGGATTTGGAAAGTCATCAAATCAAACCAGCGAAATAAGTGTCTGGAGAAGGAAAGCTCACTAAGGTGGTTTGTGCAAATATTATTCATTGGCGTTGTCTAGAAACTATGAATTCGACACCCTTCTTCTCGACAAGAGTCCAGTATCGAGTCCGCCTATGACTCTTGCCTTGGTTTCTAGAAAACTAGCTACAACTAATCTTTATAGTAGCCTAGAAATAAGAGCAGGCTTGCAATGATAAAGTATTGGGGAATGCATACTGAAGTGATAGATATAAGAGAATTAGGAAAAATTTTAGAGGTTGATGTTAGAATTAATGCTAATTATATCCTTGTATTACTTCTCTCTATATAAGAGGAGTCACCATATTATAATTATAATGCTTTTATTTTCTTAACATGGTATCAAAGCGATGTTTGTTTCGTATCTGAGCCCTAACCATGTTCGACTTTCACTCGCCGCCTCTAACAGATCATCGTTCGGAGACCTCTCGCCCGCCTTCCTCTCTAAGTTTCCGCCTTCCACTCTCCACTTACCCTCACTTCCGCAGTCTCATCGTTGATTGGCTCCCGTGGTAGTTCTCGTTAGTTGATTGTGATGAATAGATGCTACTACATGCCAACTTTTGTCGGTCCGATTGAATCTAAGGTTGGGGAAAGTTTGTTTTGATCTTCTTATCATCAAAATGGATTTTCTAAAAGATTCCAACAGTTGGATGCTCTCGAAAATCATATCTAGGTATTTTCTTTTCTAGAATAAGATAGCTCCTAATTTTTGAAATGATGCTTTATTTGACCTCAGCTTTTTGAAGGCTTGTTCTACACTAACCTTCACTGTTCTCTTGAAGGAGTTTTGTTGGAGAATTTTTTATGTCTAAGGTGCTTGATTCTGGTAGCTCCATGTTCCCTACTGGATCTACTGGAGGTGTTGAGGTCACAATTTTTCTCAGATCACTACAATTCGATTGAATGACACATTATTTGTCATGGTCCCGCTCTGATGCATCATAAGTCACACATTTTAATTTTTATTATCGTGTATTTTGTTCGCGCACCTGCTTTTATTTAAAATTGTTCGGCTCTTCGGGTTGACCGTCCGATGAGATCTTAAATAAAAAAGATTCGGTAATTTGGGTAGTTAGGATAGGAGAAGGCAAGCTCAATTTATTTAAAAGACGCATAAACTTAAGCCAAAATATTAGAGCGATTATTATTAAAATCAATACCTATTGACTTTATTCCTCATGAAAACAACAACTTTGGAAATAAATTAGTTGGGATACCCGGAATATCATCTCAGGAGAAATTTGGACAAAAGTTATATGAGAATATAATTCCATGAGCACATTTGGAAAAAGCTATAAGTTTGGAAAATTAGAAAGCATTCATTTGGACACCCAGCCTGAAAATATTTGAAAATTATTTTAAGGGAATAAATACTATCATATTTGTTTGGAAACAAATGAGGAAATAGCAAAAAAAAAATAGCCATTCACAGGCTATAAGACATGTCATTCAGAGCAGTAAGGGGGAGACTGGAAATTTCAGAGAAACGAAAATCAGAATTTGTTTCTCTGTATCCGGCAAAGCTGCCGTTCCTTGTCACTTCAAGTCTTCATCTAGCCGACGCCAAGCCGCCCGTCAACCTCTCTAGCGAATGTCAGGGTGTCATCAACTGTCGTCGGCCTCATCCTACCACACGCCGTCCACATCTTCCGCCACGGACAATTCCGGCGCTCGCGTCATCCAACGCCTACTCCTGCCTGCGTGGTCGCCGTCGACCCCGTTGATCGACTACGACGACCCAGCCCTTGTTGACGTCGACCACAAGCCATTTTCTTCCGTCAACTGGCACTAGCGACAAGCTTCTGTTCCATCTTGTGCGCCGACTGGACGTGGGTGGGACATACCATCGGGTAACCTCACCACCTCTTTGCTAATCATATTTTCTTAATTTTATGTGTCCTAATTAAATAATTAAAGCTTGCCTCGAACGTTCAAATCACTTGATTACTGTATTTCATAAATTTACTTGTGATTGTTTGCTTGTGGAATTACGCGTCTCACGACAATTCAAATATGTAGAAAGGAGAAATGAAATAGAAGGTGCAAGTTTTATTCATCCACATAGGAACAATATATAAGATTACAATAAGACACCCAACACCGATAGGCGGTGTGAGACTAAACTCACTAATAGTAAAATACTAACTCTAACACTCCCCCTCAAGCTGAAGGGGAACCCTACAGCTTGAACACAACATAAAATGGAAGGTAAAAGAAGGTTGGCAACGTGAGACAAAACAACAGCCACCGAGGCCCAACCGCGTGTCATCGATGATACTTTAACCGGGCAAGAGCCACACGACGTTGGTCCACAAACCGACCCTGACCACGCTGGATACACTCGGAGCGGAAACTAGGTTAACCACGAAAGACCAAACCAACCCTACCAAATCCAGAGAGAACAACGAGGAGACACAAACAACATACGAGATCGACCTGGGGGCCATGTGTGACTACGGCATGAGTCGGGAAAGAGGTATCTGAGTCGCCGTTATCACAAACACTCCCCCTCACGTGCAATACGTGCATGAAGGCATAGACTATGCGTGGAGGCCGTGACGTACACTCCCCCTCACGTAGACCACGTGTACGTATGGGACTCTCGTCGGGTACATGAACCCAGATCACGTGGAGAAGGGGCCGAAATCGCATGCGAAGCAAACGAACACAAAAACCACAATCAACAATAACAACTTAAAAAAAAATTAAAACTTAAACCCTAAAAAGAGAGAGCTGCCGGGCTAGATCTGAAGAAGAATGTCGTGCCGGAGACGGGGCAGTTGTCGGAGAAGAAGTTGCTGCAGCAGCAGCAGGCCGGAGAAGAAGAAGCGGCAAAGCAGCGGCAGAGCAGCATCCATGCCAGAGAAGAAGAAGCGGCAGCAACAGGCCGGAGAAGCAGCGACAGAGCAATAAGCCGGAGAAGAAGCAGCTGCAGAGCAGCAGCCATGCCAAAGAAGGAGAGACAGGCGTCGACGTCGTCGACGTCGCACATGAAGCAGGAGGAGCCGTCGATGTCGCAGGCGGAAGCAGCCCAGGGCGGCGACGATGCAGAGGGTAGCCGACGAAGCCGTCGGGAGAAGGTCCCGCTCCCGTCTTCGGAATCAGACGACGATTCCGTCGACGGGAGCGAGGGGAAATGCTATTCCCGTGAGCCCTAATGCCCTAGCAGGCGAGCGGAAGCGGAAGACCGGGTCGGGATTCGGGAGGGTGTAACAGCAGCCGGGAGAAAAAAAATTTAATTAGGTTTCAGAGTGATCGAACCCTCTGATACCATGTAGAAAGGAGAAATGAAATAGAAGGTGCAAATTTTATTCATCCACATAGGGGCAATATATAAGATTACAATAAGACACCCAATACCGATAGGCGGTGTGGGACTAAACTCACTAATAGTAAAATACTAACTCTAACAAAATCAAAAACACGCAAAGAGTTTTCTCTCGAATAATATTTGACGGTTATCCCGAAGTTCGGACGTAGAGAGTAATTTGGCGGAAAGCTCGATTTAGCCGCTCGGCCCTCTTGATCTTGAAAATTTAAAATAAAACTTATTTTTTAGAAAATAAAATTTTATTTTTATAACAGAAAACCAATATCCTGATTTCAATATAATTAATTTATAAAATCCTAATCGAGTCTACATCAGTTTGGTATCAGAGCTAGTCGACTCACTCCTATCATGAGTTGGTCAATCCGGTCTTATCCATTTTATAAAATAATAATAAAAAAAGCTTTAAAAAATTAATAATAATATAAACAAATATTTTGTTTAGCCAGACATTAAAAAAAAGAGGTTTAAATGTGCCTTTATTTTAAATTAATTATCTTACTTTAAAATTTAAATTGCTTTTAAAAAATCAAAATTTTTTTATGGAAAATCATATAGGTTTAAAAAGCACCATAGAAGACTTAAATGTTCGAATTAAAAAATTATTTGAAATGATAGCGTCTCTCACCAATATAAAACACTCATGGCATGACGAAGCCATTGAACCTAAGCGCCTAGAGCACACACTCATGAGTGATTTTGACGGACGTTTAGGTCCTAATAGATGTTTTGATTGGTGTCATGACATGGAAAATTATTTTAGTGATAGTCAAGTACCTTTGAGTAGCCAACTCAAGCATGTGACCGGTAGACTTAAAGGACCCGCCCTAGATTGGTGGAAACAACTTCAACGCATGAGAGATAAGTTGTGGTTGCCTCCAATCACTACTTGGATTGAGTGCAAATCAGAGCTACGCAAATATTATGTTTCTCCCGATCACCTCCCACTTTGTATCGTAGATTTCAAAATCTACAACAAAGAGGTTTGTCGGTTGATGAGTACACTAGAGAATTTCGAATCCTGCAGTCTATATTAGATATTCAAGTGGGTGAAGTGATGTATGTATCCCGTTACATGCACGGGTTACACAATTCCATTAAGGATCAACTAGAGTTGCACCACTATCGCAATTTGGAAGAAATTTCTAGCATAGCTCGTAGGGTGGAGTCTGAGTATAGGTCTATTGCAAGACCTCTCGCTAGTTTCGTCGTTGCCCCTACTTTGAAGGACATAGATTTCCCTAGTGTTGTCACCCCCTTAAGCACATTATCCCAACTTAGCTCCACAGTAGCACTTCCTCTAGTTGAGGAGTCTCTTCCTGAGCCCCCACTTCAGGAAAAGGAGTTTCTTCATCTTACTTTTGTCATCCCAATTGAAGTTGAGACTCCACTTGCAACCACTGAATCACCAACGGTAGTCATTGATTTTCTTCTCGAGCCCCTGCTCCTGGAGAAGGGGTTGACCAGTGATGAATCCCTCGTCTTAGGTGACATAGACTTGAACTACGTATGTCCTGATTCTCCTAGGCCACTACCACCGCCGACATTTGAGCCTACAAACACTATGTCTAATGATCATTTGGCCTTAGCATTGGAATCACCACCAAATATTGATTTTATATTTAAAGAACATCATTTCATATCATTACATTATCCTCTAAATATAAATATGTTTGAAAAAAATTATTTCCAAATTATCAATATATTTAAGAAAACTCATATTTTAAGAACTCCAAAAATTTTCACACCCAGTAAAGACACACGTTTTAAAGGATTTCTTTGGAAATTTCTGAAAGACAAACTTATAATCAATTTTAATATTTATGATAGTAAGTTAGACGTAAGCGAATTTGTGGAACTGCAACAAGATATTAAACATTTTATAATAATTTTTTTGAATATATTAGGGGATCGAATGGAGACCAGACTCGAGTTTAATACCGCTGACCAATCTTTAACTGATGAACTGACTGAAATCGTTAATAAGAGTTTGGGAAACCTTCTTAGACGTTTAATCGAGGAAAATCTAAATAATGGGATTTTGTGCCTCCACAAGCTACATTCACATGTAATAATTCTAAATGCCGCTCTCTTAATATATCTCCTTTTGAGATTTTCTCTGTGTTGCCCCGCTCACCTGACCGTTATCATCTTTCATTCCATGAACGTATTTCTTTCGATGCACAAGCTCATATTAATTATTTAAAAGAATTGCATAAAAATACTGCTAATATTTTGCGAGCAACCTTTGAACATTACAAACTCACGGTCGGCCGTTATCGCCACAAGATGTACTTTTCAATGAGAGGTCTGGTGCTTGCTTATTGCAGGAGGTTTGGTCTAGTTCATGTTCAGCAGCGCATTGGGCCACCAGTTGAGCCACCCGTCAAGCCTCCAGATATTCCACCCGATCTAGCTCCAGCGATGATGTCAAATCTCTCCATTGTCAGTTTTTGCAAAGTCTCGTCGGGGTGGAACTCTTTCAACCCCAGGAGAATTGATGCATCATAAGTTGCACATTTTAATTTTTCAGCTTTTATTTATTATCGTGTATTTTGTTCGCGCACCTGCTTTTATTTAAAATTCTTCGGCTCTTCGGGTTGACCGTCCGATGAGATCTTAAATAAAAAAGATTCAGTAATTTGGGTAGTTAGGACGGGAGAAGACAAACTTAATTTATTTAAAAGACGCATAAACTTAAGCCTAAGTATTAGTGCGATTATTATTAAAATCAATGCCTATTGACTTTATTCCTCATGAAAACCACAACTTTGGAAATAAATTAGTTGGGATACCCGGAATATCATCTCAGTAGAAATTTGGACAAAAGTTATATGAGAATATAATTCCATGAGCACATTTGGAAAAAGCTATAAGTTTGGAAAATTAGAAAGCATTCATTTGGACAACCAGCCTGGAAATATTTGAAAATTATTTTACATAGAAACGTGAAAGACTTTGTGAAGGGAATAAATACTATCATATTTGTTTGGAAACAAAAGAGGAAATAGCCCCCAAAAAAAAGAAATAGCCATTCACAGGCTATAAGACATGTCATTCAGAACAGTAAGGGGGAGACCGGAAATTTCTAAGAAACGAAAATCAGAATTTGTTTCTCTGTATCCGGCAAAGTTGTCGTTCCTTGTCACTTCAAGTCTTCATCTAGCCGACGCCAAGCCGCCCGTCAACATCTCCAGTGAATTTCTGGGTGTCATCAACTGTCGTCGGCCTCATCCTACCGCACGCCGTCCACATCTTCCGCCACGGACAATTCCGGTGCTCGCGTCATCCAACGCCTCCTCCGCCTGTGTGGTCGTCGTCGACCCCGTTGATCGACTCCGGCGACCCAGCCCTTGTTGGCGTCGACCACGGGCCATTTTCTTCCATCAACTGGCACTAGCGGCAAGCTTCCGTTCCATCTTATGCGTCGATTGGACGTGGGTGGGACATACCCTCGGGTAACCTCACCACCTCTTTGCTAATCATATTGACTTAATTTTATGTGTCCTAATTAAATAATTAAAGCTTGCCTCGAACGTTCAAATCGCTTGATTACCGTATTTCATAAATTTACTTGTGATTGCTTGCTTGTGGAATTATGCGTCTCGTAGCGATTCAAATCAAAAACACGCAAAGAGTTTTCTCTCGAATAATTTTGACGGTCATCCCGAAGTTCCGACGTAGAGAGTAATTTGGCCCGAAAGCTCGATTTAGCCGCTCGGCCTCTTGATCTTGAAAAATAAAAATAAAACTTATTTTTTTAGAAAATAAAATTTTATTTTTATTACAGAAAACCAATATCCTGATTTCAATATAATTAATTTACAAAATCCTAATCGAGTCTACATCACGCTCTATTACCCTGGCCTTAAAGAGTTGTCGTCTCTTTGTCTATATCAGTGACACCATCAGTAACCAGGAACTCTACAAATTGTCCTCATTGGGAGTCAAAGAATTCCCTTGTTATATCATGGCTCACAAATTCCATGTAGGAATATATTGCTTGGAATTACTTTTTTCTGACACTGCTTCTGGCATATGGAAACTTGTTGAGTCTACTCACTCTCAGAAAGGAAATGTGGCTCATATTTACCAACTATGTTCCAATATCTTTCTTCTGTGGCAGGATGACCGCTCTCCATGATCTTACTATCTTGAGTTTACTCAGCTGTATCAGGAGTATGACAATTTTGACTTTCTTGTCATGGTTTATAATGCAGATGAGCTCTTACTCAGGTCTCGCGAGGATCGTAATCATGATTTTGATTAGACTACCACCCATATTTTGAGACATGTTCATATCCCTTCACTTCATGAAATTTATAGCATCGTAAAACAGGAGTTTGACCCCAGATAGTTTTGGAACACGACCATTGTTGCTGAGGGATCAACATTAGTGGCTAATCAACCCAATTTTGGAGGCCAGATTTCTTGTGATTTCAAGTCAAAGTCTACATATAAGGATCACCTAATTTGTGATTATATTGGCAAGCCACATCATACTCGGGAGACATGTTTTATTATATATGGATTTCCTCTTCCCAAGAGCAGATCTGCATCACGTGGTGGTCGCGGTCGTGGTAGAACTCCAGAGAAGAAACTTTCCTTCATATCACTTTGCTCATCTGATTGAGGTTCTAGAGGACCATTCTTCTGGACATTTTTGCCTACTCCCACTCCTTAGTCATCCTCTTTTGTGCCGAAGAGATGCGTGCTCTTCGCTTGTTGATGTATGGTCTTACATGAGACTGCCAACTTCTCTACTTCCTCATCTACCCTTACCCACAGGTACACCAGGTCCCCACCTTGGTACTATTCGTTGTACTAATTGGATTATTGACTCAGGATCCACTGATCACATGTCTGGATCAGCTTCAGGTTGTATCCTTTTCCTCTTTCTGAAAAACATAAAGTGAGCACTGTTGAAGTCTCCTTCTCCTCCAATACTGGAAAAAAGATTCATTCCTTGTTCTTCTCTCTTTTTATTTTATGTACTTCATGTTCCAAATTTTACCGTAGCTTATTTTATGTTAGTCATTTGACTAATTCTTTTTTTTTTTGACAAAAGATAGGCCACAATGGCGACAAAGGATCCATATAGTCGACCCCACTATAGTGGGATAAAGGCTTGAGTGTTGTTGTTGTTTGTTGTATTTGACTAATTCTCTCTAATGCTCAGTTACAAAATTTTCCTTCTCATTATATCTTTCAGGATCTGAAAACGGGGAAGGTGATTGGGCCTGATAACATGCAGGATGGAGTGTACATGTTGACTCCTTGTTGGTCTCCATCTCGGCAAGCCCTCCACAATACATAGACCTCCTCCTTGCTCACATGGCATCGCCATCTTTGCTTTCCTTCTATTGCTACCATGCAAGTTTATTTCCCACTTTTTCTATATATTTTAAAAAAATTTGTTGTGATGTATGCGTTATTGCCAAACATCATCGCATTTCTCTTTTCATTTTGTTCATACCAATCTTTGGGGCCCTGCCTTATTGGCTCAATTTTTGGATGTCATTTGTTTATTACTTTTGTTGATTGTTTTTCTTGCACTACTTGAGTATATTTGATGAAAAATATGTGGGAAGTGTTTCCTATTTTTCTTAATTTTCAGAACATAGTTTTCACCTAATTCTCCGCAACTATCAATAATTTTCATAGTTATAATGGTATATATCAACTCCCCCTTTTAGCACTACCTTGTTGATCATGGTATTTTCCATCAAACTTCATGTGTTTACTCTCCTTCTCAGAATGGGATGTCTGTGCTAAAAAACCATCACCTTTTAGAATTTGCTCGGTGTTTACTATTCACTATGATCCCCCCTAAATTTTATTAGGGTGATGTCATATGGAAAGACATGATGTACTTAGACATTAGTGAGACTATGGTAAGGATAGGGCGCAATGGAGACAAAGCATCCATATAGCAGACCCCGCTATGGCTGGATAAAGGCTTCCGTGTTGTTGTATCATCATAATTTAGAATAAATTCAATTCCAAGGAAAATGAAGAAAATACAATGGATTTCGTACATATCATTTGACATATTTGGTGACCGAAATATATACATTGTATAGCATGCTAGTGTGTATCAATTTTCACTGGGATGGCAACTATCAATCTGAGCTTCTTCTCACTGCCAACAACCTGGTTTCCTCCATTTTGTGTGTTTTGACAACTTATCATCCATGGGAGAAAAAAAAAGAGATTCAAGATCTACCCAACTGACGACCACCAATTTTTACAACATGATCTCTCCGATCATAGATGCATTCCTCTCTTCCAATCCTCCTCCATGTGCATTTCTAGCAGCCAAAACAGTCCTGTTGAGGAACTCTAGCCATCAGCCAAAGCATTACTTTGATTTTCATTTTAGGATATGAAGGAAAAATATATCATTTGTGCTCTGCTCTTTGCAATATCTCTAATGATAAAAAAACAATTCAACTACTGTCTTCTCGTAAGTAACAACACTACATAGATACTTGCTTTTTTATATCCAGCATGTTAACATAACTGCTGTTGAATTTAAGTTCATCTTTGTGCAAGTCTTAACTGCTGATACTATATGTCTAAATGGAAACGTCGATCATTTTTTTTAAAAAAATTCTGTGTCCTGCTGGTCTGATTATCATTTTAGGGTGTTAAAAAAGAACATGTAAAGACCCATTTAGTATAGCTCCTTTTATTCTTGTATTAGTCCCTCACCGTGTATATGAGATTCCTCTCACTCTCCTCTCCCTATATATGTGTACTCATACATTGTATTTACATACTCAACAAGGATATACAAGTTTTATTGTTTTTTCTTTATCGCTTGTGCACTTCTCTACATGGTATCAGAGGATACGATCCCTCTGAGCGGTCTCTAATTCTCTAACCGCAACACTTTGTACAGTTTGCTAACCGCAACTCCTCGGCGGATAGACTTCTTCTACCCGCAAACCTCTGTGTGACTTTCTATCCGCATCCCTCAGCGGATAAAAAATCGTCTAGCCGCTCGGTTCTCTCTGTGCTGCTCCCTCCTCTTTTGGACCCGTTCCTCCTCGCTTTTATATATTTCGCTGTTGGGACCCATCGCGCGACCTGTTCTCTGTCCGCCACGGTCTGCTTCCTTGCTGCAAGATTCCTTGTCGCTCCTACCTTGCCGCCCGCTTGCTCCCCTGCCGCGGTTTCTCTTTAGTCGCAGCCCGCCTCCCTTCAGCCTGTTGCGGTCCTCTCTGAAAGTCAGATCTATCCTAGAGATTAGAGCAAACACACACAACAAGAATACAAGAAATAAACATTTCAATCCAGACGACACAAGAATTTTATAGTGGTTCCCCTAACCTTGGGTACATCCACTCTTCTACCACCCTTGGTAGGAATCCACTCAGGATGAGTTGATCAGGTGTCCTGACACCAATGAGCTTTTGACCAGGTGTTCAAAAACCAAAGCTAGATTTTTTTGATCAGGTGTCTTGCCACCACTGAGTTTTGACAAGGCTCTCAGAACCAAACAGAACTTTTGAAGGGAGTTCAAGAACCCTTTTACAGCGGGAAAAGAATAAAGAAAAAGGTGAAGATGTCTTCTCTGTTCTCAATCAAATGAGAGAAGCACAAGTGGATTGTTGATGTCAAAGCTCCCCCTGAGATGTAGAATGGTTCAGGAGTGGAAGCTTTGCACAGGGTGATAGGCCTTCAATGGATGACTGCTCCAGCAAATGATGATTTCAGCAATGGCTGAAATGTTAGTTGTCTTGGAGAGAATGATGAAGCCTTGATGATGATCTTCCAGTAAGCCTTCAGACTGATGTAGAGAAGTTGTCTCTTCAGGCTTCCTGGAACAGTAGATCTGAGAAGAGAACTTTGTTGTACAGGTGATGTTGAGTTTTTCCTGGAACTCTGATTCCTGTATCTTATTTTCACTGTATTCTCTCTCTGTTTCTCTATATTGATCCACTGAATCTCTGAGTATATATTCTGATAAAGAGCAACGGACATTTGAATTCAGCATTTATTACTGCTTCCTTTTGAATACTCCAACGGCTATAATACTCATAAAAGCATTCCTGTAATTGTCCTGTAATATAGCTGTATTTGAATATTGACAGCTCACTTTGATAGGACAAAAGATATCCTGAAAATCCGCCTGGAAACTTGCATTCTGAGATCTGGCAGAAATCGTCGAACGGAGATCGACTATCGTCGATCTGAGCTGGCAGATATTGGAGTTGGTCTGTGACAGAAATCGTCGAACGGGGCTCGGAGAACGTCGACCGGAGCTCGACTGGCTCGACCGGAGCTCGACGTTCCAGCATAGGGAACGTCGACCGGAGCTCGACGTTCCAGCATAGTTGAGCTTGGAAAGCGTCGACCTGAGCTTTGGACAGAAAGCGTCGAACGCAGCTTTAGATAAATCGTCGATCTCAGCTTGAGATAAAACGTCGACCTGAGCTCAGAGCTAAGGCGTCGACCAGAGCTCGACGTTTCAGCAGAGTTGAGCTAGACGATCTTCGACCGGAGCTCGACGATCGTCGACCTGAGCATAGAGTTGAATTCTGTTTTCTTCTGGCTGATTTCTCTGACTGATTTCTCTTGGCTGATTTCTTCAATCTCTGAGAGCCTCTGACTTAGCACAACTTATGACCCTTAGCTATACATGATGGGTCAATCTAATAAACTGAAAGACATAGTGATCCTGACCCAAATCCAAATTAGGGTGTTCCAACACTCTCTATTAGTCGCTCAGTCCGCCACGGTCTCATCTCAGCTTGCCGCTCTTCAACCCTCAACAGTCTCTTCTCTGCTTGTTGCTCTGTCCGCTATGCCTTGTCGGTTGCTGCTTGATTGTGTTCATTGTGCCTTGTCCTCTGCATTGCTTGACGGCCTTCTGCTCTTGTCGTGATCTCCACTCTACTCGCTGCTCCACGGTCCGCTGCACTCGTGGATTCCTGTCCGCTGCTCGCCGACGGTTTATCTTCTGTTCGTTGTTGCTCTTACAGCCCGTGTTGTGTGCTTTGCCAAACTTTTCTGCCACAACCTCTGTCCTAGTCCGCAGAGATCGGTCCGTTGTGCCTGCCTATCCGCTTCTTCTAGCCGTTTCTTCTAGCCGCTTCTTCTTATCGCAGCTCCAGCCCGCCTATCTCGGCCAGGTCGTGTTGCCTTGCCGCTTCTTCTTGCCGCAACTCCATGCCGCCTATCTCGGCCGCTTTTTTTGGCCACTACTTGCTTCTCGCAATATTCCTATCTGCGTGGCTTCTTATTATTCTTATCTGTGTCTGGTTATCGTCAATATTCTCATTGTACTCGGAATTCTGCTCCTTTTGTTATCATTATTTTATCACTTTTATTGATGATTATTCTCGAACAACATGGTTGTACTTATTTCGTGATCGCTCCGAGCTTCTCTGTGTGTTTCGGGCTTTTGTTCTTGAGACTCGCACACAGTTTCCCGACAAAATTAAAACTCTCTGAACAGATAATGCTCGCGAATACATTTGCCATGAATTTGCTAATCTCTGCTCGGAATTTAGAATTATTCACCAAACGTCGTATGTCTATACCCCCGAACAAAACTGAGTTGTTGAACGTAAAAATAGACATCTTCTTGATGTTGTTCGCTCCCTCATGCTTCAAATGCAGGTACCCTAGGCTTATTGGAACTTTGTGCTTTCAACGATATGTTATCTTATTAACCGTCTTCCTTCCTCCGTCCTCCAGAATGTTATTCCTTTTAGTCTCCTCTTCCCTCTACTCCGTCATTCTCTCACACCCCGCATATTTGGTTGTACCTGTTATGTTCACTTACTAGGTTCGTCCACGGACAAGTTGGATTCTCGGGCGGCCAAACACATGTTCGTCGGTTATTCTCGTACTCAGAAAGGCTATGTTTTCTACTCTTCTACTACCCGCAAGGTAACCGTTTCAGCTGATGTTATCTTTCGGGAAGATCAACCATTCTTCTCCACTCCAAACCTACCTCTTCCACCACAATTCTTACCAAGACCTGTCATCCCAGTTACCACTCTACCACTCCTCCCTGATCCAGCTCCCGTTCTCCACAAGCTCCCTCTTATTCGTGTCTACACTCATCGCCCTCCTGTCTCCGCATCCCTGATGCAGTCGACTTCGACCTCTGACATTGCGACCTGCTGATCCAACACCTACCTCCACCACTCATCCCATGACAAACTATGTATCTTTACATTGCTTGTCCCCGACGCTTCATACCTTTGTTACTTCATTATCCTCTATTTTTGTCTCTACTCTGTGCATGAGACTCTCCAACATCCGGGATGGCGGGCAGCCATGAACGAAGAAATGATAGCCCTTTGGGCTAACCAGACGTAGGATCTAGTTCCTCTCCCTCCAGGCCAGAGTATTGTTGGTTGTAAATGGGTCATTGTCATCAAACATGCTCCTGATGGGACAATTAACCATCTTAAGGCCCGACTGGTGGCTCGTGGCTTTACTCAACAACAAGGTCTTAATTACGACCAGTGGTCAAGCTCAACACAGTTCATGTCCTCTTCTCAGTGGCTGTGTATTGGCAATGGATCTTACATCAACTGGATATCAAGATTGTTTTTTTAAATGGTGATCTACAAGAAACAGTATACATGCAGCAACCTCCGGGATTTGAGACCACGGGGGAGTCCTGGGTTTGTCACCTCAAGAAGTCGATTTATGGTCTCAAACAATTCCCTCGGACATGGTTCGACAAGTTTAGTAGGGTTGTGCAAGAGGTTGGTTTCACAAGGTGCTCGACAAATTTCTCTCTGTTTACTCGACATCACAAAACAGGCATCGTTCTCCTCTTAATCTATGTCGATAACATCCTAATTACAAGTGATGACTCAAAGGGAATACAAATGATCAAACAACACCTGAGCTTTATTTTTCAAACAAAAGATATGGGGAACCTTTGATACTTCCTTGGCATTGAAATTGCAAGACGTCCTGATGGCCTCGTCCTATCTCAATGGAAGTACTGTCTCGACCTCCTTCAGGATGCCAGCTACTCTGGATGCAACCGACCAATACTCTAATGAATGTCAATCATAAGCTTTGTGCACATGCCTCAGATACAAATTTACTTCTTCCGAATCCATAATACTATCGACGTCTCGTTGGAAAACTGATTTACCTAATAGTCACGAGACCAGACATATCCTTTGTTGTTGGGGTTGTCAGCCGGTTTATGCATTCTCCTCGGATGTCTCATCTACAGGCCGTCGAACGCATTATATGATATCTTAAAACAGCCCCTGGTCAAGGACTGGTATAGAAAATCTCTTCCTCTACTCCAACGTTGGTTGCATATTCAGATGCAGATTATGCTAGTTCCTTGGATGATCGGCGCTCTACCAGCGGATTTTGTACCTACTTCGGAGGTCACCTTGTTAGCTGGCGCAGTAAGAAACAAGTTGTGGTTGCTCGACCTTCAGCTGAAGCTGAATACCGTTCGATGACGTCTGTTGTATCTGAGCTTACATGGCTTAAAAGTCTCATCGCTGATCTAGGAGTAAAACTTCCTTCATCAGCTACCTTACTATGTGACAGTCAAGCTGCTATACACATAGCTAAGAATCCGGTCTTCCATGAAAGAACGAAACACATTGAAGTTGATTGTTACTTCATTCGGTAGAAAGTTCAAATGAAGAAGCGAGGGGCCCACTGGTCAGGAGATTATAAAAACCAGGGGAAAGGAGAAGAAAGATGGATGCCACGGAAAGGAGAAGGAAGCGGCTAGGAAGGGAGAAGTCCGCAAAAGGCGCCTAACCGGAGGCCGCAAAGGAATCCACAAGGGGCGGTTAGACTGGCGGTCTGGGGAGAGATGGCGGTCTGGAGTAGAAACCGCTGGAGGGAAGGATTGAGGTGGAACCACAGAAAAAGGGGTTGGGGGTTGCTGATAGAAGAGAGAGTCCGCCCAGAGGTAGGAAGACGTGCGGTTAGAAGAAGTATAACCGCCCAGAGCACAATGAGTTAGGAAACCGCAGAGAGGGTTTTGGTTAGAAAATCAGAACCCGCTCAGAGGGATCGATTCCTCTGATACCATGTAGAGAAAGACTCAAAAGAGAAAAATAACCCAAAATTTTATTATTTCTTTAAGTACATGAATACATGCACTTATATAAAGAGAAAGCGAGGGAGTGCCTTCTACATCTATAGTGTGGGACAAACAGAATATACACGAGCTCCTCCTAATGAGCTTTTTCATTACATCTTAACATTATATATATATATATATATATATATATATATATATATATATATATATATATATAAGAAAATTATTTGCCCTAAATCAATGGATCATTTGGCATTTAGCTTATTAAACGATGTTGTCTTGGACCCTTGTAAAATAAAACCTGCTTGCAAGCAAGCCGCCTATTATTCAAAAATAAACCAAGCCAGCGATTACATTGAAAACAACAAAATAAACATAATTAAAAAACTTGAGCAGCATTTTTTTCAGTTTCGCCGCATCGTTCCATATGCCTTCCCTCAAAAATTGTTCGCAACAAGCCCATGAGCCCACGGTCAATATTATGTTCACAAGGTTACGTAAGTTTCCTGATGTTCGACTATATTCTGAACAAGTTTTTCGGCGTCTTTACTCCTCGTCGCTGACTTATAACTGTAGTAAAACACGTAAATTTTATATTTTACTCATCGCCGTCGAGGATCTAGAATCGAACATTGCGGGTTTATTATCAATGAACAATTTGAAATTTCATTTGACTTGGCGGCTCATGATTTTGTGTTCTTTCAGGGAGCTGTTGAGACTGCTGTTGGTGGGGTTTTGGAAGAAGAGGAGAGCTGATTGTGTGTTCTAACTGGAATAATATTAGCCTTGAAAGTTAGTCCTGGTTGGGCATTTCTCCTCTTGGCTCCCATCATGTAAACATGTAGAAGAAATTACTATTTCCTCCCTAGTTCTAAGGAATATTATTTTTAGATAAGAGAAATGTGCAGAAGAGTCTAGAATATAGTAAGGGGGTCATGGCGAAATCTAGAAGGTTCTGGAATATTCATGTAAAAGGTTCTTGATGTTATGCTTGCATGATTTTGGAAATTGTATGTGCTAGCACTGTTGTTTTCGAGGTGTTTAGTCTCCCTTGAAGTAGGATAAGTGCTTGGGCCAAAAAGTTGTTTGGAAAGCAGTGAACACTCCAAACTTTTAGAAAAGCTAAATTTTTTTTTTCATGTTTTTAAGTTTTTTTTCCTTCCTGTAGGTCAACATCCTCTTTCTATGACTTTTCCTGTCATTGTTTTCCTAACAGCTATAATGAGGACATTGATTTGTAGCCACTATTTTTTATTTTTGTCACAACTGTTCCAGTCAGAGAGCTCTCATATCCTTGTGTTGCAATTTTGAATTTTTCCCCTCATATTAATTATACAGGTAACATAGTAATACAACTGAATGTTAGCTATTAGTTATTATCTACAATATCCATCAAATATTAACTATTAATATTGGCTTTCTTCGAGTATTTTTCTCGGCTATGATTATGTTTTCTTATCAAATGTTTAATAAATTATTATTTTGATGTTGATGGAGGGTTGAAATTATCAGCCTGATGTTGTATTTATTGAGATTTTGACTAATTAATTATCTTTTTTCTACCCAATTGTATTATCAGTACAAGTTGTTGTATACTTGTATGCATTAATTATAATCTTGTGTTTTTTTCAAATTAGTTGAATATTTGTCTAGTGTTTGATTATTAATTAGTTGAGCTCTTTTTCTATCATTAATTACACTACCTTGCAATTACTAGTATTATTAAATTATATATTAAAAGTTAATTTGGTGAAACATTTAAATTTGTGAAATATATTCATATATTTTTTAATTTAATGATTTAACACAGTATTATTTTTTTTAAAAAAAATTAAATTCAATTTTCATTAAATTAATTACATCACATCTCAAAATTAAAATTAATCATAAAAATTCAAAAAAAAAAAATTGAGTTCCCACATTTATTATGATAGGCTGTCGTGGCGTATGCCAACAGTCAGGAAGGTTATTATTAAGCATGTTAGCAATATATTGGAGGAGCTATATAATATAACAAATTTACTCGAACTAGAAGCATTGTCTATTTGCAATTCATCAAACAACTCAATTGCGCATTTTTTGTTTCTATACACCACACGAACGCTTCCTATCAACGTCCATCATAAAAGTTAAATAGGTGTTAGCGTTGCAGCGGAATTAAGTATTGTCGTAACCTCACAGAAAGACGTGCGCGCACACAAACACCTGGGCCAAACAATTATCAAAAGAATCTCATAGCCTTGAGAACACTAACACAATGAATATCAATCACACTTATTCATCATGCCTAATGAATGGAGCCATTGATAATCTGCACCGGGCTCTCGAATCAGACTGGCTGGCCCCACCGTGCATCCCTTTGGACTGCGACTGTGGCGGCCTTCTCTCTCTGTATGCGTAAACCATCGGGGGCGCAATGCGCGTAAAATCTGCCGGCCAATTAGTCGGCCCGTCCGATCGAAATAAATCCGTCCGCCAGCCCGCCCGCCAAACATTATCGCAGACGCTCGATCCTCGCCGGCAGACCGTCACGCGGCAGCACGAAGGGGCCGAATTGGATCCCGGCGGTGGACCCGCAAATAGACCACCTGTGGAAAGCAGATCGGGGGGTGAGTTGCGAAAAGTTGCTGCGTTTGCAAAAGCGATTAAGCTATTAATTTGAGTGAGGAAGCAAGATCGGGGGAAGATCTGGGGAGGTGGTGGGGGCCACAGGTACCTGTATTTTGTGGTGATGTGGTGGAGGAGGACGAGAATCTCGAGCTTTGCCAACTCATTGCCAGGGCAGGCGTGGGTCCCGCTGCCGAACGGCATGTACGTGTTTGGCTTCGGAGCGACCTGCCAATCAAACACACGCACGTCAATTTTATTATATTTTCCGTTGATTGCCCACCCAATGACTACTAAAAGCTTCTGTACAGTTGGGGTAGGACCGTGGGTGGAGCTGGTGGGCCCGGCTGTTCACCGTGGGGACCCCACAACTCTTGCATTCTTATTGGTCCCGGCCTTAAATAATAAAAAAAATATCTTCAGAGAGCCCGGACCCTCGGACCGGATTTTCACGTACGCGATCAAAATACGGTCATTTTCTGGCAACAGAACAGAAAAGGGCCGAATAATGATCGTATTTTGAGAAGAAGGAAACAGACGCTGAATTATGTCAAATTGTAAAGTTTAGAACTTAAAATCTGACTATAATGCATAATTTTTCAATCATAATACATGATTTTTTGATTGAATTTTTTTTTTTGAAATATAATTAAAATGATTGTAAAAATAAAAAAACATTTATATTTTAATATGTATAACACAGATGTGTTAGACACAAAAAATATGACTTTTTAATACGTATAACACACAGATCCGTGTTAGACGCACCAAAAAACTTCTCAAAAGAGAATGACCCCTTAGTTCTGATACGACAATCGTTTTCACGAACGGAATCAATATCCATCCATATTCGTGCACGCGATCTAAATACAGTCATTTTCTGTGAGAGTATTTTGAGAAGAAGAAAGTCGGGAAATTGCGTCAAACTGAAGAATTAGCAGGGAGGTGGGGCCGGGTAAGTGTTTTTCATTGCAAGGACTTAGCTGGAAATGAAAGAGCAAGGACACTAGGACAGTGGCCACGTCATCACGCTCAAAGCCATCAATTCATAATCCCATTCCAAAGTGCTTTCTAGCCTTAAAATAATTTGGTACCTATCTACACTTTATAATGGTCTCCGAGCAGATTTGACTGTATACTATTCAAAATTAACGGCGCAGATTTGAAGTGACCGTACTATTACGGTCATTTTTGGATACAATCGTATTCGTGAAATAAGATCATATTTCGTGGAGAATGATCAGCGTCATGATGGATTGCTTTTTGATCCAAAAATAAATATCAATGGAGGGGATCCATTTCATGATCATGATGGATTGCTTTTTGATCCAACAGGTTCAGTCATTTCTAGCCTTTTATATTTTTTTTATTCTAAAAAATCTTGTCCACAAGATTTTGTTTGGACTTTCTTGTCCATTAAAGTTTAAAATGAATCCCCTCCATTTCATTCGAAATGAAGAGGATCCGGATCCCAAAAATAAGTGCATGTAGGTACCCAATTATTTTACTTTCCACGCTCTCTTTTGAGTAGTGTTTTTGTTTCCACGAGTTTAGCTAAAAATATTAACCAACATAAAATATATATTTCACGAACGAACTGGCACGATAAAAAATACAATCCATAGTTTGAAAAAAAAATTTAATTTTGAACATAAAAATAAATAAAGTTCTTATATTGAGGTCAAATATTCACAAAGGATGGTTCATAAGTACCACATTCATGACCGCTACAGTGACTTTGGATAAAAATAATATATACATAGAATATGTGTTTGACATAACAGTAATTATTAAGAAAATAAAATTAATTTTGAACATTAAAATAAATGAAGTTGATTAGGCGAGGTTGTGCGTTGACCGAGTTCAGGACCGCTACTACCGCGCCAAAAGAACCCAGAATATTTTGCAAGATATTGAAATTATTTTAACTGTTCTATATTATTTGCCTTATTAGATATTTTTCTAATGAATTTTATTTGACTTTTATATATTTGTTACTTTTTTCATATTTTTTATGTTACTTTATTTTGCGCTGATATACGTGAAATAATCAAATAATTTATATTTGCTTTCTCCTCTTTCAATTTTTTTTCATTTATCCTGTCTTATATATTATTAAGTAGTGATTACTCTGAAAATTAGCGAGAATTTCATTAAAAAAAACGCTGATTTTACTTTTATTTACCTCGAATCTGGACGGATCGAATTTTTCCGGGTCGGGAAAGTGGTGCGAACTGTGGTGGATGTTTCTGAACAAGGGTAGAACCTTCCATCCCTTCGGTATGAGAAATCCTGCACACCCACAATATTTTTTAAAAATATTTATTAACATACGCAAATGCAAAATAAATAAAAAAATTCATTCTTATTTTTTAATCTAATATCATTCAATATTTTAATTTACATCAAAATAATTTAAATTATAATATTCATTTAATTAGTTATGCATGTTGCGGACTAACTCGATGCTTTGGTCGGACCGGATTAAATTAGACCGTCTTATCCCACGGAGCGATTGAGCGCGCCCATCAATGCATAAAAAAATTGTCAAAATCAAAATTTCAAATTGTAGTGAGCATTATAAATATATATATTTTTTGAAATTTTTCAAAACAAAAAAATAAATATGCCTTTAAAAGTTGAAATGAGAGTAGAAAGAGATAGTGTCACACGTGAAGTTACGAGCGGCACAAGTGTCATCGGGCCATGACATTATCATGACCAAGAAACTCTCAAGGCCACACAAGGACCCCATGTGTAGAGTCATTGTAATATAACTAGAAATTAATAAATTATCCATTGTGCGGGCCTAGGGTTTAAAAAACTGGTCCCGGCCTGGAAAAAGCCCTGACTAGGGCTAGTTCGCCCTAAGCCCAGGCCTGGCTCTCGGGGCCTAACAAGGTCCCCATATTAATCAAATCTTGCCTATTACATAACTGGGCATGTCTGGGCCCGGCCCGCCCTTGGATGTCTTTGCAAGCCCCTTCTTAGGGTTTATTTGGTACGGCGGTGACGCTTGCTCCCGGCGGGTCGAAATGAAGAGTTGGAACCGGAGGGGGGGAGGCGGGGTTGGAAAAGCGGCGTTTGAGGGGCTTTTTCTTCTTACGGCGGGTGCAAACGGAGCAAACGCCGCCGGCATCCCGTTTGTTTGCTCGAAACGCCCGGCGGCGTTTGCTCGAAACGCCCGGCGGCGTTTGCTCGAAACGCCCGGCGGCGTTTGCTCGAAACGCCCGGCGGCGTTTGCTCGAAACGCCCGGCGGCGTTTGCTCGAAACGCCCGGCGAAAACGCCGAAACAAACGGAGCCTTAGAGAGGAGTCCCAGCCTGACTAAACAGGTCCGGGCCTAAACCTGGGTGGCAAAAAGCCCGGCCCAATAGCAAGAGGCTGTCGGGTTTTTTAAGGCCTACTGGGCCTAGTTGTACGGATTTGCTCTTTAAAAAATCACATGTCAAATAATTGGGCATGAGCTGTAGAAGTCTCGGGGGAGAACTGATTTGTTTATTTATTTATATTGTGAAATAATACACTGTTTCTTATTTCAGTAGGGCCCTTCACCCCAATGAAATTTTTTTTTATGGCAGTAAAAAAAAAAAATCAGAGGATCGAAAAGATATTGACTAGATTAAAAAAAAAAAAAAAAATTTGAGCGAACCTTCGTATTCGACATCCTCCACCGCCTCCCTGAAGGTGAAAGAGAGGATGGACGCCACCCGCATGGTCTCCTGTATCACTCTGCAGGTGATCGGCATCTTCTTCGTGTCCGCCCAATTCAAATCGGATTTCTCTTGAGCTCCTTCAATCTGGTCTTTATGCCTTCTGATCTCATCCTGTTCTTCCTGCATTCCGAGGTCACGCTCAGTCGTTACCAAGAGTACAGGGCAGATCCTTTGGGAGAGATTGATGGTACTTACGGCGACGGCCTGAAGGATGGCCGGATTCTCTGCGAGGTGCTTGAGGATCCAGGTGAGGACGCTGGCTGTGGTGTCGCGGGCGGCAAATATGACGCCGATGATGTTGTCGGCGATCTGATTGTCGGAGAGGGATTCCTTGGCCTCCATGAAGGAGGCGAGGAGGTCATCGGAATGAGCGCGGTCAGGATGATGATGATGGAGATCTGTAGTTCCGGATTCTCTTCTGGAGGAGATGATCTTGGCGACGACGAGTCCGAGCTGCCGCCTCGCCCTCATCGCCTTGTGGAAGAGGGTTCCGGGGAGGTTCACCGGCATCGAGTTGTAACCCTTTTCCAGCGTGTAGTAGCACTGCCGGAGCTCCTCAATGCGCGACCGCTCCTCCGTTCCGAATATCGACATTAGGGCGACATTAAACGCGTACTGCAATTAATCAAACAGCTCGCTGTTCAGGATCGATTCAGAGCTACCTAGCAGGCAGGGGATCGGAATTCGAAAAAAATTAACCAACCGTCTTCATTTCCTGGAAGGTGTTGATGAATCTGCCGTCGCAGGACGATAGGGTGCGGACGGCGATCTCCTCGACGCCGGCAATTTTGGCGCGGATGGCGTCGGGCATGAAAGCGCGGAGCACGAGGCGGCGGAGCCTGGCGTGGTACTCCCCTTGCTGGAAGAAGATCGCCTGCGGCCCGAGCATCCGCTCCTTGCTGGCCGGAAAGGTCGGCTTGAAGAGATGCGCCTTGGTCACCAGCACGAACTTCGCCGCCGCGGGACTCGAAACCATGACGCAGGGGCATCCCAGCATGTGCGTCTTGAACACCGCGCCGTACCTCCTCTGCTTCTCCGCGAAGAAATCGTTAGGGTTACTGGAGTATAGCTGGAACGTCTCCCCGATATACGGCCACCCCATCGATCCCGGCGGGAGCCGCCGCCTCCGGCGGCTCCCCTTTACTTCCCCGCCCGATGAATCCGCCATCGTTGCCCTCTTCCCCGTAATGCGTCGGAAAACGAAGAAGACGAGCGCAATCACCACGATCGCCAAAGCCATTAAAGCCATGATGAGAGAGAACGAGAGAGGGGAAATGGTTGGCGAGGAAGAAGGGGGATGGGAGGGGTATATATAGGGTGATTAGATGAATCATCATCGAGACACGGAATCTCCAGCCAGCAAAACGCGATAGCATGATTAGATGAATCATCATCAGCCATGGATGGAGCGTCGATGCTTGACAGGAGGCAGATGAAGTGTTTAGGTACGGAGATTTCCACCATCAAGCGGCATTAATGATTAAACTATGCGAGAGAGGGAGAGAGAAAACTGAACAGGAAAAGGAGATGAGAGAGAAAGTGACAGCAAAGGTGGAAGATGAAGAAACGCCAAAAGACAGAACGCCAGCACGGGGCCGAAGAAGGCTGCCAGTGAAGACACAATTCAGTCCTCTCTGTGTTGATGAAGCGGATTGCACTGCGGGAGGAACGCGACGCGCTAAATATGTAACGCAGGCGCGCGTCCTCCATCGCCACCCCACACACCCTAATTTAGTAACGCACTTTTTGCTATTTCTATTTAAAATTTGATTTTTTTTTTTATTTTTAGAATTTTTATTAACATAAAAATTATTTCTTATTCGCACTTGTTCTCTCTCATGCTTTGACCTCCCCTTCAAACCGTGGTTCCGTTGGCGACCCTTCTTCTTACTCTCTTTCCGTCCGGCCTGAAGGCCCCCAAATCCGGCGAGTGCTCTTCCTCCATTTTCCGAGCGACGTTCTTTATCCCGACATTTTCTCCTCAATTATCTGACGGCTCTCTTTTTCACATCCGGCGATCTAGCTTCCTCTTGGCGGCAGGCTCATCTATTTTGTGATTTTCAAGCACTCATTCCTCCTCCAAGAGGTGGTGTTCTGCCCCTCACTTTTTTAAATTTTTGAGTGTCAATAGCTTTCATGTTTTAAATACAATACTTGCGGAAAGTCAAAAATATTATTAGTCAAAAATGTGGTGCTAATATCAGTGCCCTTTAAAAATTATTAAAAATAAAATGTTTACTTATTTTTCATTGTTTTTTTAAAGTATAATTATCGAGGAGCAACATAAAAATATCTTCATTTTTTTATACTTATACTTTAGAAGGTGAGCTTGGCGTAGCTTTGATTTAAAATATATACGAAAATGTTAAAACTAAATGCGAAGTTTAATAGTGGTTATCACGTATCATACTATTATATTTATTAAAATAAAAATCAATTTATCACTCAAATAGTACGATATTTTTTTCCTTACTTCAAGAAAACATTAATGCATTTTAAAATTTTGAATTATTGTTACTGACAGCTGGACGCTCCTCGACTCCTGGTAGACCGGATTAAAATAGGTCATCTTAGCCTGTTAAGCGGTCGAGAGCGCAAACAGTCACAGAAAAAGTAAAGAAGTACATAAGACGATTTTAACGTGGAAAAACCTCTCAACTGGGTAAAAAGTCATGTGACCGATTTTGTGTCAGTCAAACTTCACTATCAGCGGCAGTTTACAAATTGATAGAGAAATCCAGGGACAGACCGTTGCTCGTTACAGCTTGAAAGTGAGAGAATACACGAATGTGTTTGGTGGGCGACAGACCGCCTCACACTTAGCCAAGTTTCCACTTCTTTCTGGTGATGGTGGACGTTCTTGGATGCAGCTCAGCTGTTGAATGTCGTTGCTAGATGCGTAGAGATGCATTGGTAGGGACTTGCAGGGTTCTGCACACGAAGGAGACTTCTTGGAGTGGTTGGCGAAACGCCTTCGATCTTCTCAGAGCGTCGTGGACTTAGAAGAATTCTTGGGTCGCTCGACGGGAGGAGTTGGCTCGTAGGAGGATTTCAGCAGAGTTCTCACCTAAGGAAGAAGAAAGCTGGGAGGAGATAAAGTTAGAAATAAGAGGGGTCGTTGAGCCTTTTTATAGGCCCCAGACGGTAGTTATGCGACTATCCGCACACCGTAACCACCCAAATTACTGGATGTGGGGAAGACTATACTTATCATAGTTTAAATACGTGTTTTTTATAATATTTCTTTTGTGCACGCCGTAGTTAAATAAATAAATCTTTCCACTAACTATGGTGGTTACACGAGTGGTTACGTGAGTGGCTACCCACGTAACGGACGGTGGTGATCCTGATGGAATGATCTGACGGTGGAGAAGGATCGCCATCAACGGGCGACAACTCGTCGTCGACGGGCAACCGCCGACGGAGGAAGAGGAGCCGCGTCCTGCAAAGCGGCCGACCGCAGGCCGACACGGAGGACGGCCGACCCTAGCGCTGGTTACACCCTGCGGCCGTGACGCGGGCGGCCGGCCCTGTCGCAGGCCACACCCTGCGACCACGGCGCTGGCCTCCCGGGGCGTGTGCGGCCGGCCAAATGCGCCTGGCAAGGGAGGCCAGGGGCGACTCGCGACGGCGGCCGCTCAACGCGGCCGCCAATTTGCGGTCGCGGGGAGCGGCCGCGGAGGCCGGCCGCGGCGCATGCCCGCCTCTTGCGGCCGCGGGAGAGGCTGCACCTGCCGGGAAGGCCGGTGGCGCTGGGCGTGCCTTGGGCTTGCGACCACGACTGGCCGAGAGCTCGGCAAGGAGCCCCGGCCAAAGTGCGTCGGTCGCCGGGGAGCGGCGGCGGCCGGCCGTTTTGGCCGGCCACGGGCGACCTGCGTGCATGATGGAGTTTCCGTGTGTGAATCGTGTGTCTGCGCATCACCGCGTGCGGATAGCGCCCGCGCATCACCGCGCGCGGATAGCGCCCGCGCATCACCGCGCGCGGATAGCGCCCGCGCATCACCGCGCTCGGATAGCGCCCGCGCATCACCGCGCGCGGATAGCGCCAGCACATCACCGCGCACGGTGGTTACTTCCATGATCCCCACCAAATGAGCGGGGATCATGGGTGCTCATGCTTGGCATCACCGCAGAAGTCTCCAAGCTTCGTTGCGGCTGGATGGGCATACTGTCCATAAAATATGATTAAATATATGGAGTTTCTTTGCTTTTATAAAAAAACACTCCATTTTGATTTTCAAAATAGAGCTTCATACAAAGAGCATTCTTCTTTATATTGCTAGCTTTCCACCACTTCGGAATGGGCATGCGGAAGCATGAAAATGGGCCAAAGATCTTATTTTGAAGGGAGCTGATTCATTGCTTAAAGTTTCGTGTTTGGGGGGACTTATTTTCACCAGTAAAGCCGTTACGACTTACGACCGTATGAATCAGACCTTATTTTAAGAGTAACGGAGCCTAAGAGTGCTTCCAAAGTCTAAACCCATGTAATCAGTAATGTATTCTGCGCAGCGGAGAGCGAATTCATTCTCTTGTTTGCTAAAACCGAATTACTATTTGCTAATAACAACACCCTTAAAATATAATAATTTTTAGAACTCGGTTTATCCGTTATTGTTTGCGCATTTTGATCTCTAAATTTTACAACGGGAATATTTCTTTTTCATGTATTGATAACTTGATTTGTTTTCAAATTCCACTCTCCCCTCTCAAGCGTGATGATATTTAGAATAAATCGATCGACCAACAAATGACATTTGCAGCACAATGTGCACACACGTCAAATATCTTCTTGAGTGCCGCCTGACTGGCGGGCAATCGATGTCGGCTACATGATGGAAAGCACCCCCCAACTACAATTGCACGGTGAATGATCGCATGCGAAATGCTAGAAAGTCTTTAGGCTCCGTTCGGTTGACAGAAAATGAGATGCAGGAACTGGAATTGACACAATTCCAATTCCCGCAAGAATGAGAATTGAAGTCTATTCTAATTCTATTGTTCGGCTGAATACAAGAATTCTATCACGGAAGTTAGAATTAGTAATTTTATTGTTCAACTGCAAGTAAGGATTCTTATTAAAATGATGACGGAATTGAAACAACACTCATATTTACTCATACAAACACACTTAGAAAAGCAAACAACACACCACTCACATTCACACATACAAACACACTTAGAAAAACACACAACACTAAGCTTCCGTTCAGACGGTCGTAACCGCTTGACCGGTGAAAATAAATCCCCCCCCAACGGAGCCTAAATGACTTTTATCTGATTCCCACGAATTTTTTGGACTGCCGAACGGCGGAATTGAAATCCTCAATTAAATTTCAAATTAAATGCTCCAATTCTGGCTTAACCAACCAAACCTTATTGTTTTCATTAAATGGGTTGGGTTGTGGATTATATATGGCGCCACATCTATCTTGAACGTGAGGCTAAGCACCAACCCATTTTTATTTTATATTAAAAAATAGATTAAAAAATAATGGGATAAAGAAGATATTTATGATGTAATAATATAAAATAATTATAGGATATCATATAGTTCGGTAGTAAATGATAAGTGCGTGACACGTGTTAATCAAGGATATGATCCTGGTCAAATTTGGATGGCTATAACTACAACTCTATAGTGATAATTACACCTGTCATATCTTAATATATCCTTGGGACCACCTATAACTAATTATTACAAACTTATAATTATTTTAAACAATAATATAGTTTGATGTGGCTTTCCAGTCATCGCACAATAATAGGATTCGGGGTGTAAGGGGGCGATAAAGTGCGGGTGATGTATTTTACCGTAAAATGTGGGTATTTATCAGTCTGTGTAGATGTTCACACGCATTTCAAAGCAATTTGAGATGTCTCCGCTTTGAGAAATTTGTGAGCATCCACACAAACTATTTGATGCATCAACTTTATCGTAAAATGTACCCCGCATTTTACTCACCCTTTCCCTAAGATGCATGGTGCTCTTGAAATTATTATTTTTTATTTAAGTCTTACAAAATATTGGAGATTTATATTAGCAATCCCATAATTGATATTCGTAGCTTAAGAAGAGTCAAAATAAAATCTATTAGTCAATATTTTTCCCTTCTAATTGTAGTCCCCCTCTCCCCATCCTCCCTTTCACCCGATTCCAGACGGTCTCGCCTCTATATGAGAGTCCCCCGCGCCGCCCATCTCTGACCGACAATGGACAACGACTTGTCTCTTAATTGTAACTTGCCTCTATTTCGTCTTAACCTCTGCGACTTGTCTCCTATTGTGTTTAGAGGAGTTAGAGTGATTGACTTGTTGTTGATTGGTAGGCTTGTTGCTAAGTTGAGGGCAGTGGTGGATTCAGAAAATTAATAATGGGGGTGCACAAATTGATAATGGGGTGCACAAATTCCGTCAAAATTTTTTTTTTGAACATTTCAATCTTAGCGGAGCTGTTTCTCCCTCATATTGTCACCGTTTTTGACGTATAAGTAGTCAAAATTCATTGCCTCGACGAGAGGAATCCAAATACACTAACCATTTTGAAAAATAATGGGGTGTCAGTGTCCCTCGGGCCCCCCTCTAAATCCGCCCCTGGTTGAGGGCGCTGGGAACACTGAGCGTGCTACTCGCCTGAGCGTAGTTGAGCGGTACTTAATTTGCGGGCTCGGAAGTTGATATTGTAAATTGCTAGCGTTGAAGTGTGCTTTCAGAGCTTGTTAAGAGAGTCGGGTGCGCTGACCGCGGCTTGGAGCAGAGCGCACGGGGGCGCATTTGGACAGAGCGCGCAGGGGCGCACTTGAAGCGGAGCGCGCGGTGACGGACTTGGATGGAACGTGTGTGGGCGCACTCGTAGCGGGGCATGTGGTGGCGCACATGGATGGAGCGTTCGATGGTGCACTTGGAGTGAGCGCACGGTAGCACACTTGGAGCGGAGCACGCGGTGACGCGCAAGGAAGCGCTCGCAAGAGCGCACAAGCGGCGCACACGGAAGTGAACAAGGAAGCGGTTGCGGGAGCGTGCAAGGAAGATGCACTCACGTAACTTAGTAAACAAGCGCTCGCGGGAGCGGGCAAGAAAGCGGCGCACGCGGGAGCGCATGCCGGGAGAAGAAGTCGAGGAGACAGAAATTCACAGGAGGAATTTCCTAGAGGAGAATACCCTCAAAATGAAGGAGGATTGAGTTTTATTTATAGATTCTAGGATGGGAGACCCGGTAATTTTACAGGATAACTATCGGATGGATGATTAGGAACGACTGAATTAAAGCACGCGGATCACGTCTTCTATAAGAAGACGACTTTGCCCCTCCAATCTAACTATGCCCAACGGGAGGCCTAACCGCCTGTCTGGCGAGGGGAGGGGCGGCCCGGCAAAACCAGCGGTTGGGCAAGGAGGATGCCGCCCAACTTCAATTCGGGCGGCCTCTCCCCTTAGCAAACCCCCGGCGAGCGGGCGGGAAGCCACAGGGCCGCCCGCCCCTAGAAGTAAGGAGGCCGCCTAGGTCAGGCGGTTAGAGGGCCGCTCGACCTGGGCGACCTCGCCTCTCAGTAATTCAGTTATAATGTGGACATTCAATGTTAAGCATTTGCTAATCATTTGCTTCCATTTGTGTGAAAACTCGGTAGTAGTAATTTTATTTTGTGCCTCTTTATAGCATTTAGCTTGTGAATATGATATGTTACGAGCACTTGATTGGACCGATGCTATATTATATTTCTTTATAGCATTTAGCTTGCCATCATGCAACCGACCGCCGCCGACCGCCGCCGGCCCGCCCCGGCCGCCGCCGGCCACCTCCACCTGTCGACCGCCACCGGGCTGCCGCTCCCGCTAACCATCGCCTGCCGGTGGCTCGCCGCCCAAACCTCCACCATCCGATCATGGCGCGCTATCACGGCCGTCCGATCAAGGGGAAACCACCCACTAACCCACTACGTTAGTGGTAGGGTCCACCATGATCTCCCCCTGTAGCCTATAAAAGGACCCCAGGGGCTCTTCATTTCTGACTTTTTTTCCTCCGCAGCTTCTTCTTCCTTGCGCCAGAGCTCTGTCCGATTCCTGCCGCAGAGAATTCTCCAGCCACCACGAAGCTCCGCCGAGGTGAAACAAGTATATCATGAACCTAATTTTTATGAGCCACTTAAATACCTAAAAATTCTTTTAAACCATTTTTAATTTATGATTTATAATAAATTTAATTATTGTGTTATGCATTTTAATTTTACAAAAAATAGTAAATCAATACTAAATTGTCTCCTGCAACAACCAAACAATATAGTCGGTCAATCTATTTATGCAGACTCAATTATACTGTCTAACCAAAATATTGGAATTTAAATCAATTTCAAATCCTATTGATGAAATTTGTGGAAGAAAACGCAAGAAAGAAATATTAGAGAATATAATTTTATTCATACATAGGAGAGTTTATATAGCCAAAATATAATTATTTTTTAAATACGAATTTTCCTATAATATCACCTAGTAATTACTTTCAGAATATTCCGATGTAATTTGTTTCCTATAGTGCCGGCTTATCACAATTACACGATTTCCTAAAACATGATATCCCAACATGCTCTGATCCGGAATATTCCTCCGCCGTAATGTCGCGTTAATACCTATAATTTTTTGACCATTGTTAACCGCAACCCGTTATTGGCTATTTGCACCTCAAAATCTCCTAATTTTTCGCGTCTTTTCGAAATACGTCTTGTACATGCAATTTCAGGAAAAGTGTTCAGCACGAAAGTTGTAGCTCGCGACGAGATCTACAACTTTCGTGTTGAACACTTTTCCTGAAATTACATGTACAAGACGTATTTCGAAAATACGTGAAAAATTATGAGATTTTGGAATACGACTAGCCAATAATGAGTTGCAGTTAACAATCACCAATTTTTTTTCCAAAGAATTGAAATTGATGTCAACTACTTCGTCCAATTCCAATTCTGTCCGACCAGTGACAATTGATTTTTGATCTAGGCTCCGTTTGGCGGGGTTTATTTTCACCAGTCAAGCGGTCACGACCGCATGAAACGGACTTAAATTAAGGTCCGATTCATGCAATCGTGACCTCGTGACCGGTGAAAATAAGTCATCCCAAACGGAGCCCTAATCAACATCGTGTAGCGAATAATAATCATTTGATACAAAGTACTCCGGCGATCCTCATAAGTCAAGTTTAAGCTGTCAAAATTTACATAAAATCATAACGAATATAATTTATTTTAATTATCAAATGATTTTTTCCTCGAATGACTTCTAGAAAATATTTTCTAGATTCTTTTAATTTTTTGGCTTAGTTTGGTACGGTAGTCGTGAATGCTAGACTTAGAGGCGAGCAGAGGCGAGCTTGGGCGAAGTGATGCGAGCCTATGCGAGCAGAGACGAGCTTGGACGAGCAGAAGCGAGCTTGGGCGAGCAGAAGCGAGCTTGGGCGAGCCGAAGCGAGTTTGAGCGAGTGGCTCTCGAGTATGGGTGAGTGTCTCGCGAGTATGGTCGAGTAACCCTTATAATTCGCTAACAGAGGCTGGATACTCGTCAATACCCATCTATGATTTCACTATAAATAGATCCTCAAGGGTACTAGAAATGAAATTTTTGGAAGAGCTTGAGGTCCCCCAAGTTGGATACTCGTCAAGTCCATGCCTTTCTCGTACCTCGCGCGACTTTTGGTTGCGGAGAAATTTTTCCCAAACTTCCGGGTACGTGGTAAGACCTCCCTGCTGGAGCACTTGGGGTGTGCTTATAGACAGTTTTCTCTCCCTCCTGCGCTAACCATCCGAATTGCGGAGGCGGACCGCGGAATCAGTAACCATATACTGCATTGATACGAATATTTTGGAGTAGAAAATTTTTCCCACTTCAACAATATACACACACACACACATGATCCACTATTTATCCATGTAACGCGGATAAACAGTGGAATCCGTGCTTTTATTGTAGACGTTGGATTTAAACCATCGGCTACAATAAAAATGCATGTTTAAAATAAAAAAATCACAAGGCGACCGATATTTACAGCGGGCGGCCGGCTAGCCGGCAGCCGCGGGTTGTCACGCGTGATGGATTTCCATCCCGGCCGTCAGGCAACGCGGATTTCCTATATATATATATATATATATATATATATATATATATATATATATATATATATATATATATATATATACACACACACACACACGAGCATCTTCGTACGGGCTACGTCCGTGCTCGATACTCTCGAGTGGCCTTCGGCCGCATTCAAGTGGGCAACTTGCAGACGCCTAGACACGGGCTTCGCCCGTGTTCGTTGCGTCTGCAAGTTGCGCTCGCATCAAGACAGGTTATGTCTGCAACATACACATATGAGTACTCAAAATGATCGTAAAAAATATATATTAATATTACAATATTACATATATGCAATATTTATTTATTATTGTTGTTTTAATTGTATACTTCTACAACCTTATGGACAAATTATTGATGAACCATTAAATTATTTATATTATTCTTGTTTTTTTTTGTACTCTTACAAATAAATCACTGTTTAGCTTAAATCATACATGATTAATAAACTATATATTTTGTACTTCTAGCATTAAAAAAACGAAAATATCATATTTATTAATTTAATCTGTCCCGCGCACGAATTTGAGAAGTATTTTTATATCATATTTAACTGTATAATATTTTTACTGTTACTTTGATCTCTATCATAGAAATATTAAATAATAAAAAAATATTTAATATACTTATTTTATATAATGAAGTCATGCATAAAAAGTATTAAAATTTTAAATTTATATTTATAATGATCTTCATTATTAATAAAAAATATATATTGAATATTGAAAATTAACGAGGGCAATATGAAAAGAAAATAATTTAAATTAATAGATATTCTTAATTCATAATCATAGCATAATTATATATTTATTTAGGCTCGGTTTGGGGGCAGTGATAGTGATGAAAAAACACTCTATTCTCATCATCACGCTCTTTTTAAGTCCTTTGGACGATAGTTTTTAAAAGAAAAATGTTTTGAGAATTTTTTGAGATGTCAATTCAACATGACTTTCTAAAAATCACTTTCTCAGTTTTAACTTTTCCTCTTTCATTCAAAATTTTTCCTCTTTTATTCAAAATTTTTCCTCTTTCATAGGCAACTCTTCACCCATTTGCGATCTTCGCGAAACAAATATAAAAGAAGAGAATGAAATCCCATGCGACAATTTATATGCGGCGAATAAACGTCGCAAAATACTATACATATATGAATGAATTGAAATACTAAAATCACCACCCAAATATTACAGTACATCATAATTAAACACAATTGATCCAAACACGCTCGTATGGCGGCATCAGTTAATCCAAGCACACTCAGAGTTTTCGGTTCATAAAGATTTTAAGGGATCAATGCAAGCGACATTAACTGATTTGCGCACTTTCAAAACCACAAAACGCGTGAGTAAACGATCATATAGCACACAATAAAAACAAATAAAGATGAAGAAATGTTTATTTGCCATCATCAAGAACAAAATGGTCTCAAGTTAATCCGGCTTTTGGTCGGATTCGGCAAAAGATCGCAGCGAAAAACTGCATCACGCACAACATTTACTAGCATTGCACGAAAAGCTCATATACTAGCACGAAAAGCTCGTATATACTAGCACGAAAAGCTCGTGTATACTTGCACGAAAAAACCACATATATTCGGCCATTTCGGATGTGAATCATTACTGTGCACTCTGAACACAAAATATACAGAGCACAAGAATACAAACCTGAACAAAATTTACAATAATGGGTAGAGGATGATTCAAACCAGAAAAAAAAAAGCATATTTCATGCCAGGAGGGTTTTTTCCTTGAAGGAAACAAGCAATAGGTAAGAACACTAGATATAGAAACAGAAGAGGCACTTAATACATATATATATAAACCCTAGGGTGACATAATGATAAGGCAAACCTTGGAGCACCAGATCCTTGGATTTTTTTTTTTTTGAGATATCAAGCATTTATATTTGGGAGTGATCCACTTATTCCATGTCTCCCCTTCCGCGGCCGCCGATTCTCCCCCGAGCACGGCCGTAGCCTTGCCCGCCTCTGCCGGCATAGCCTTGCCCGCCTCTGCCGGCGTACTCTTGCCCGCCTCTGCCGGCGTACTCTTGCCCGCCTCTGCCGGCGTACTCTTGCCCGCCTCTGCCGGCGTACTCTTGCCCGCCTCTGCCGGCGTAATCTTGCCCGCCTCTGCCGGCGTAACCTTGGCCGCCTCTGCCGGCGTACCCTTGGCCGCCTCTGCCGGCGTACCCTTGGCCGCCTCTGCCGGCGTACCCTTGGCCGCCTCTGCCTCTTTCGTATCCAGCCCCTGGTGTAAAGATGAAACGGTTAAACACACGGTACACAATGCACACAAAACTTATCGCATCTGCTCAGCGGATGAAAAAAAAATAGGCCTTCAAATAAATTTTCGGGTGCAAAATCGATCAAAAATAGAAGAATATAAACCCTCGGTAACAATCGGTCAACAAAAGGTAAGAAAATAAGGGCAGCCCAGTGCACAAAGCATCCTGGCGCAACTTTGCAAGAGGATGCTTCCAGGACTCGAACCCGTGACCTCATGGTCGCACGGCAACACCTTAACCGGAGTGTCAAGGCTCCCCTTCAAAAAGCAAAAAAAAACAATGAATTTCGAAGATTTTTGCGTTCTGTCCTCAGAATTGAAACTCATTGCTTGTTTTCAACATAAGTTTCAAAAAGAACTCAGTATTTGGATCACTGTTTGATGTCTGTTTGTTTTGTAAGAACTATTTTTTGTCAATTCAATTCTCTTGTTTGTTCGGGCTTTGTAGTGAATCTTACTTTTCGGAATCCTCTATTTTACTAATTACTTTATTACCAGATAAGCTCATCATGTTGTCACTCTAATTCAAATTTATTGTTATTAAAAACAAAAGGAAAAGCCAAAAGTGACTCCCTAGTCGTCAAGATTGGACCTCATTTCACGCCGTTCTATAAGTCCGTCAAAAATGAGAACTCCCGCCTCCAACTTCGAGAGATCCATCCAGTCCAACACGCTTACCTTAAAACAAACTGGCCCTCACAATTAAACAAACTCGTGGTAACACAGAGCGAACATAAATATGAATGTTTTCTTTTGTTAATAACGAAGAAACCACATTACTCAAGGGAAGTTATGGTTGTCCTAGCTATAGTAAACATCACTTGTCACTTCGCGAAGCACGAACGCATGGCATGACCCTCAAGATATTAAAACCCAACCTATTAGAGTGAATTTGTTTGGACCGAATTTGGTGTTATGGGTCTCATGCCGTCAGTTATCTAATAATTATATTATTATGAGTTTTTAGGTATCAAGTCGAGTTATATTACTTATATGAGTCGCAGTTACGGGTTATTAGTGGTTTTAGTGTTTTAATGTTCACGCATCTCTTTATATGAGTATTTACGCTGATGCCAAAAGCCCTCGGGTCATATATGGGAGATGCAAGAACTAAATCAAAATTTCTCTCTCTAACTCTTCTCCTTCTCTCTCAAGTCTACTCTTCTCTTCCTTTAGTTCTTCTCCTTTTCATCCCCATTCTAGGGCTACCCCCCCCCCCCCCCCACACACACACACGCACAAAAAAAACATATCTCCGACTCAATTGCTACGTCCGACGAAGTCCCTAAATAGGTCCATAAATTGGGTCTCTGGAATTGGAATTGGAGGTCCATTTCTATTGAAATTGGACTCTAATTCCAATTTTGAAGCACCAATTCTGTCCAACCGAAGAGACCCTCATGGAGAATAAATGTATGCATGCTAAATTTAAGGAAAAAAGAACCTTACAAGTTAATTTTAGTGGAAAAAACATACACTTATTTTAATTTAGTAAAAAGTACACAATATGCATGCTAAGTTCAGGGCTTCTTAATGAAATTATCAAATTTTGAAGTACAATATCCAAGTAACACCAGATAAAATTGCATTATTCTACAACAATATTAATTAAACAAGAAACATATACTTATAAACATGATTTAAATAAACAAGCAAGCATTCAAAAACTGTAATTAGATTTGTTTATGGCATGTTAAGAGATAGCGTTTAAACATTTGGACACAAGACAGAAGAGAGATTCAAAGCTAATTGGAAGCCTAAATATTAATTTATTTTAATTGGAGTAAAAGGTATGTGTTATGGGCTCGCCGCAGTCGCTGGAGTAGTGGCGAGAGGCGGGGATGACAGGCAGCAGAGGGAATAGCGGAGTCAGGGGAGTGATAGTACAATATTTATCTATATTTTAATACAATATTTAAGTATTAAATAATTATTTTTCTTCAGTAATTTTCAATAATAATTGTCTAATTCTGTTCTTTTTCTGTTTTCAGGAATAATTGGGTTGTTGATAACAATTTGGAACTTAGCCATGCTCAGAGGATTTTCTGGAACTTTTTGGGGAAAAGTTATTTGTACACACCCTATGGTCACGGCGTGACCACAGACCGTGTACTCCTTTGCGCCCCCAGAGATGAACAAAAATTTATGATTACACTCCCCAAGGTCACGATGTGACCGGAGGCCGTGAAACCTCGTAACGATTTCTTCAGCCGTTCCTGCCCATGTTCTAGCAGCTCAACATCATTAAAATTACACGTTCTCAGGTCTCGGCGTGACCCGAGGGTGTGACCCATCCAACAACTGCCACAACCGCGACTATCTAGACGGGGTGTGCTCGGAAGAAGAGAGCTGCCAAGATCTCATGAACAAAGGAAAGGGGAGGGACTAATTCTTGCTTCCATTCAACTAGCCCAAGGGGCTTTAAATAGACTTAAAAAGGGGCATAGATGTAATAAGTCCCGACACTTGGACTTACTTAAAATACAACAATCAACAATAACACCTAATAAATCCCTAAAGATAATAACCGGGCATGAATCCCATAACAATATGCATCAATAATAATCAGGATATTCATAATTCTAATTATTTCATTAACTTCTAGAATATGTTTTGTATTATTATTTTATTTCTAAAGCATCTGATTTGAGGTTTATCCTCTTTTAGATTAGAATATTCAAATGTGATTTCATTACCTTCAGAGTGAAACCCTATTTATCACTTCAAAATTGTGAAACCCAATTTCTCATTTCAACACTGCGATTTCATCTTTCTTCTCATGCATAATCAAACTTCAGAGAACCCTAATTCTCACTCCGAGGCAGGATTGAAAAGGCTCGACGGCTCTCTCTCTCTCCCCCCTCTCTCTCTCTCTTCATTGATTGGGAATCCATCTTCTCTGTAAATTCTCTCTTAATTCAATCTACGCACATCTAAATAGTACCAAATTGAATGAAAACCTAAATGGGGATAAGGAAGGGAAGATCAAGGAGAATCCATCATTGATCGTGATACCAACTAATATCGAAGTGGCTTATTAAGTTAAATGGTATCGAACAGATTTATTGCATCAATTGAACGAGCAATTATGGAAGAGAGTAAGAAGAAGAGGGATCAAAAAGCAGCTCATTTCGTGAGGGGAAATGGGGATCCGTGGGAATCGAGCATCTTGTGATAAAGGGAAGATGAAGAGATTAGGGGGAGGGAGCGAAAGAGAGGGCGTTTGAGAATATACTTCCCTTGTATGTAACAGGGAGAGGAGAGAGAGAGGAAGAGACCCTAACTTTAATCTCTGTTTGGCGTGGCGTTTTTGCCCCGGTGAATTTGGACAATACGCCATCGTCATAGAATGTACGTTTGGCAAGACAACGGTTATGACCGTCACCAAGACAAGAAAACTATTGTTGAATATAAAAGTGGATGAAGTACCTTAGGTGAGATTGGACGTTCACAAACCATGGTTCAGAACCACTGGGTTCAGGACCACCACCGCTGCGCCAAACAGTGCCTTAGTCTAGGCCTTCAGCCATGTAGAAGAGAAAAAACTAATTATGCATATAAAAGAAATATTATTGGGTACATATAAACTATTAGGAGGGGAAAAGTAATCTGCTGCTTCAATTTGAAGTTGAAGTTTCAAGTTTCACAGAAGATTCCTAAATGTCATAAACATGAGTTCAAAACATTATTGTGGAAGTTGCATAGACATTGATCTCACAAATATTAGGGCTTCAAACCAAAACAACAATTAGGACTTTATAAAATAAACCTTAAGACCCTACAAACTGAACCGGAACCCTTTGTACGGGTAAAACACAGCTATAATCAGCGTCATTCAGTGTCTGAAGTGCCCAATGCTGCTTCCCCACGCCCAGGAATTTGGACAATAATACGCCATCGTCATAGAATGTACGTTTGGCATGACAACGGTTATGACCGTCACCAAGACAAGAAAACTATTGTTGAATATAAAAGTGGATGAAGTTCCTGAGGTGAGATCGGGCGTTCACAAACCATGGTTCAGAACTACTGGGTTCACGACCACCGCCGCTGCGGCAAACAGTGCCTTAGTCCAGGCCTTCAGCCATGTAGAAGACCCCGCCGACTCGCTGAGTGGTGGCCCGGAGTCCAATGTTATCATGTGGCTGATCCCCATCAGTACCACTGCAATTGCCTCCATATGATGATAATATCGCATTCATGGTAATATGGAAGTGGCATGAATCTTTTCATCTAAATCTAAATAGTACAATTGTGCTGGAAAACTATATGTTGATGAAATAAAATATTCAAGAACCATTCGACCACCTCCTCCTTAAATTTATTGGTTTCAAGAAAGCGCTTCCAGAAGACAGTTTGAGAAAGAGATCTAAACATCAAGAGGGAGCTAATACAGCACAAGGATTGTAAGAATAATAATTTGAGATATTCTAGCATTTATGAATTAATTCTAGCCATTTTATTATATTTAAATTCAGTTTTCAGAATTATGTTCTTCCCAGATCAGATGATTTGATTTATTTATTTGTAAAATGTATCATGGTATAAATTGAGAACTAGTATAAATGAACACTTTTTCCGGAAATAAGTATAAGAGAGACGCATTTTCCCGAACTTAGTGAAGGAAAGTATCATTCTTCCCATTTACCCGCTTCTCCCTCCTCCTCCAATAAGGTTCCTTCTTTTGGAGCACGAGTTTGGGGCTCATTCGGGGCTAATTTGTCACATGTCATATTTGGCGTAGCCTGATGGATGATTCAAGTTCACAGTTGCGTAGGGAGCGAAATTTCCATATTTCTATGTATTTTAATGATTTTTTAGGTTTTAATGAGCGAGATCAGTCAACTATCATAGTTCTCCACAATGGTTATCCTAGTTCTGTTATTATTATAAAAAGAAAAGGAATTGATTTTGACGGTCATCACAGATTTTTTAGAGATCCTTCCCGGAATCAAGCAATCCTCTCGCGGTGGCGGCTCTGTAAAACCCTAGGTACCGACTTCTAGATATTATCTTCATTATTCCCTTATGTTTCTTTGCCTAGCTGCCCCCATAATCCCAATCCCTACAGCCAGACACCTTCCCAAGTAGCTGCCCCCTCCATTTCTTCATCCACGAAGCCACCAACCTTATTCAAGATCTCATACCCAGCATCCACCCCTCCCTAATCTCCCCTTACCTAGCTGAGTACCACAAGACCTCCCTGTACCCATTTGTGGCACCTCCAACTCCAAGACATCCCCACAGCTGACCTCTATTTCAGTTCACCTGTTCCAGGATGTGCCCTGTTCCAGCCATGGATGACTTCTCCCCATCCCCTTACCACCATGCCAAACCTCACTCACAGTCCCCCTAACCAAAAACCGAGACATCCTAGTCCTTTTCCAACTCTATCCTGCTATCCAGTCCACAAAGAGCCAATTTTCCTCTCTAGGCAACCATCTAGAGCACTCTTCATCCCTCTGAAAAGCCACTGCCACGTACACGATCACTGGATCTCCTCCGCTTCCCCTAAGGCCATTCTCTCGTGAATTATTATTTTTGATTCCATTATCTTCATCATTGTTGTGCGAAGTTGGTTCCTACATGATTGCGGCTGTTTTGTTATGTTAGTGTAATTTTTTCAAGAATAATCACGATTTTTTCAAGAATAAGTTGGTTCCTACATGATTGCAGATGTTTTGTTATGTTAGTGTATTTTTTCAAGAATAATCGTGACTTGCGGGATCTATTCATTTGCGCACTAACGGCCCTCCAAACGGAAGAAAACCAAACTAGCCCATTTGTTAGAGTTCTTTGCTTTCTTGTTTGTGATAACTGCACAAGATTTCAGTGTTTATTGTTAGTTGTAATTTATTGTTGGATCACCATTCACATATATACACCATCCTATGTTACACACGGTCCATTTCCACTGCAGTGCACCTTTTGCATAGTATAAAGTTGCATTTTCACACATCCCTACCCTGCATCACTTTCTCAATCCCAGGTGATGTCCCAATCTGCAGAACCTTTATATTCAAGTGTTTCATTACAAAACGAGATTCAAAAGGCAAGTCCACCAAGCAATTGTTATTGTTGAAGGATTTTGTATAAAGGTCGGGCCGTTATCCTTGTGTAACCGTCCGGTGTTGCTGCACTTTAAAGGGCCGGACGGTTATTCTAGAGTAACCCCCCGGTGCTGCTGCTTTGTAAAGGGTCAGGCGGTTACCATTGCGTAACCGCCAGGTGTCGCTTCCTCTTGTAGTCTGGGTGGTTACCTGTATTGTAACCGCCCGATGTATTTAGTCCCACATCGCCATTTGTACATTCCTCACCTTCTCTATTCTATATAAAGAAGGGTGCAGCCGTGTAATCAGTAAATTTCTTGAGAATAAAAATATTTATTTTAATTTGTATTTTGGGTTTCTACGTAGCATCAGAGCGAGGTTGGGACCCGCAGACAACTTCTTGAAACCTCCCAACCTACCTTGTGCAGACATCTCTTCTGAAACCACCCAGGTTTCGCTCTTGGGTGAACTCCATGCGGCACCCATTTGCAAGACTAACCAGGCTTCTCCTTGCGTGCCCTTCTTTGTGGCCGCCCCAACCTCTCTTGCGGAACTTTCTTTGACACCAGTTCACGCGACCACTCTAATACAAGCGCATGGACTCCTCGTTATGATCAGTCCACACGGCCTCCCTATTGCAACCGCCCAAAATCCCTACTATGAGCAGTTTGTGCGTCCGACCCCCTGCAACCGCCCAAACTCCTCAATCTCCCCTTACCTTGGACTATCACTTTTCTCATCCCAACGATTATCTTATCGTCGGCCTGTCATGAACACCTCTGTGGCCTCTTCTTTTGCCCCGGCTTACCCCCCCCCCCTCGAAGTGCGGGATAAACTCTGGGTTACTACTATCTCCCTCAATGGAAAGAAGAATTTTGTAGAATGGGAGAACTCGGTACGACTTGCCCTTCAAACCGATAATGCTAGTGAACTGGTGTTAAAGAAACAGTGGCTCCGTGATGATGGTCAAGTTCAGTCTTGGCTTCTCAATTCCATGAGGACTAAACCATACTGAAGGGTCATGTACCACGAGACTACCAAAGCCATATAGGATAAGCTTCAGTCCCTTTACTCTGGCCAGGACAGTCTCCAACATCTCTTTGATATCTTTACTTAGCTTCAGGCGGTTGATGCAGGTGTGACTGGTGACCTGACCTCTTCTGTTGCCACGTCCAGGAAAATCATTGAGGCGTATGGCTTCGACACCTGCCCACTCCTTGGATTTTGTTGTTCAGTGTGCGTAAAAGGAGCCCGTAGGCATTGCTCTCATGATGGCGCGACTACCTCCCCAACTTCATAGTGTCTGAGCGACCACCCTCTCCTCACCTACTATTCTGTCTCTTTCTAACGTGTGTTCTATGATCCTTATAGTCACTCTGCTTCCTAAGGTCATGATGCTTCTGTTACGTGCTCGGGATTGAGAGCGGGTGCACCGTGGTAGGGCTGAGATGTTCCCAAGGGAGGAAGAGGAGCCCTTCTTGAACTCCCGGTGATCTATGGTGGTCGGGGGAGGGAGGAGCGCGATCGGCGCGGTCGATGCTTCCGCTGCGGCTAGGGCGTCAAGCAGGGTGCTGCGGTATCGGGAAAAGAGAGAGAGAGAGATAGAGAGAATTAGAGAGAGAATAGATTTCATTACTAATTGCTTGAACTTCACAAACATTGGATCCGCCCCATATAAGGTGGAAAACGGTCCAATATCCAAAATATCAAATTGCTCTCCTCATTAAGGCTTAATACATGAGGATAAAACTTTTAAGCAAACATAGGAAAATATGAGTGGTAAAAATAAAAGGTGCTTTAGGCGGGTGCTATGTGCGGCACACGACGCTTGTACGTCATGCGCCAACGAGGATCCGTAACATCTCCACCCTACTCGACATCAAGCTTGTCCTCAAGCTTGTCCTTTGGTGGTGGTGGGAGCGGAACTAAGGGTGCGGTGGGTGGTTCGCCGATGAAGGCTTTCAGCTGGGAGTCTGGGACACATGGAATACATCATGAATCTGAGCGTCGGCGGGAAGGCGGAGGCGATACGCCACTTCCCCGATGCGGTTGGAAATTTCGAACAGGCCAAATAACTTGGGCCCCAGCTTTTGATAGGCTCCCTTGAAGACGGTAGACTGACGGTAGGGGCGGCGTTTCAGCCAAACCAAATCCCCCGGGGCAAAGAACAGCTCGCGGTGACCCCTATTGTGGACGGTCTCCATGCGTGCATGGGCCTGAAGAAGGCGGTCATGTGCAAGGCGCGGAAGCTCGTCGCGCGAGCGCAACTCTGTGTCGACGGCGGTGGAGCGGGCGGAGGCACTCCGGTAGGTAAGGAGTCGGGGTGGCTCCCGTCCATAGAAGAGGCTGAACGGTGTGGTCTGGAGAGCTGTATGATAGGAAGTGTTGTAACAATACTCCACCCATGGAAGCTGTTAGGGTTACGATGGATGAGAAAAATGACTTATTGTCCAATGGACTCAGTCACACCCATATATATATATAAATAGGAAAGTACAACCACATTAACACTCCCCCTCAAGTTGGGTCGTGGGAACTTCTCAGACCTAACTTGTTACATATGAAATTCATTCTGAGACCAGTAACTCCTTTCGTGAGAATATCAGCAACTTGATCCCCGGTCTTCACATGGCTTAAGGAAATAAGACCTTCTTCATACTTCTCACGCACGAAGTGACAGTCGACCTCGATGTGTTTTGTGCGTTCATGAAACACAGGATTAGTTGCTATCTGTATTGCAGCTTGATTATCGCACCATAACGGAGTTGGGTCTTGGACAGGATATCCGATTTCACAAAGGGTCTGTCTGATCCACATGATCTCGGCAACTGTGTGTGACATTGCCCGATACTCTGCCTCGGCACTAGATCAGGCGACAGTGGTCTGTTTCTTGCTCTTCCAGGAGACAAGATTTCCTCTCATGAATATAGTAAATCCTGTGGTAGACTTCCGAGTGGCTAAACAGCCTGCCCAGTCGGAGTCACAGTAAGCCTCTATATTAGAATGCCCACGATTCTTGTATGATATTCCCAGACCAGGATCCTTCTTTATATATCTGACAATACGGAGAACAGAGTCCCATTGTGAGATAGTTGGGGTGGTCATGAACTGACTGACCTTACTCACAGCACATGCAATATCAGGGCGAGTCATAGTAAGGTAATTAAGTTTTCCAACGATTCTTCGATACTTCTCTGGAGATTCAAAAGATTTGCTCTCGGCATGAAGACCTTTTTCTCCTGGTTCAAGTGGAGAATCCATAGGGCAGCAGTTAGTCATTCCCAGATCAGATAATAGATCGAGAGCATATTTACGTTGAGAAACAAAGATGGAGTCGTCATGATCAGCAACTTCTATTCCGAGGAAGTATCGCAAATGCCCCAGATCTTTGGTTTGGAAGTGTGAGTGTAAGAACGCCTTGAGATCAGTTATCCCTTTAGAATCGCTACCCGTGATGACAATATCATCAACGTACACAATTAGAAGCACGGTACAAGCTGAGGAGTTTCGATAAAACAGAGACGAGTCTTTGATACTCTTATTAAGCCCGAATTTGATTACAACGGATTGAAAACGAGCAAACCACTGACGCGGGGATTGTTTCAACCCATATAAAGAAGCAAGGAGGCGACACACCTTGTTACGCTCCTCCTCAGCAACGAACCCAGGTGGTTGTTACATATACACTTCTTCTTCCAAGGACCCATGAAGGAACGCATTCTTGATATCCAACTGATAAAGGGGCCACCGGTGAGTGGCTGCAAGAGAGATCACAATACGAATATAAGACATCTTGGCAACAGGAGCAAAAGTTTCCTCATAATCCACGCCATAAGTTTGGGCATAACCTTGGCAACTAGGCGGGCTTTCAAGCGAGCAAGAGAGCCATCAGTATTTACTTTAACGGAATATATCCATTTGCAACCAATGGCACGCTTGCCTGGAGGCAACGAAACAAGTTCCCAAGTATTGTTCCGTTGAAGTGCCGTCAATTCCTCGTGCATAGCAGCCATCCATCCAGGGTGAGTTTTGGCCTCCCCAACCGTTGAAGGAATGGTGTGTTGATCCAAAGTCAAGTGAAGAGCGGTATGAGAGGCCGACAACCCCTGATAAGAGCTCACATATAGAGGTTTATTCTGGCAAGTCCGACTTCCCTTTCGGAGAGCAATAGGAAGCTCGGTACGATCCGGAGGTGGAGCAGCAGGCACTTCAGTTCGACGCAGGTGCTCACTAGTAGGTGCAATGGGAGGAACAGTTGTTGTGCCATCAGTGGTCGAGGTAGGCTGAGGTGGTGACATTTCGGTTCTATCAGAAGAGCGACGAGAGTAGACTTGTCCCCAAAGGGGACACAATATGTCGGTCGGAGAGATAAGAGCAGGATCATGACGAGGAACCAACATATCATCAAGGGAGGGATCAGAAGGTGAGGTGGGAAGGAGAGAGCCAGTAATACAATAAGAGTCAGATTCGAGGAAGACGACATCGGAAGAGAGAATATATTTGTGAAGTTCCGGAAAATAACATCGATATCCCTTGGTAGTCCGAGAGTATCCAAGAAAGATACACTTCAGAGAGCGAGGATCCAGTTTAGAGACGGAGGGACGAGCATCCCGAACATGGCATCTTTTGGGTGCCTTGATTCTGTCCCCTTTGAAGATGCCATATTCCCTTCAATTGGATCTATTCCTCCTCTGATGCCAGAGCTCCAGAGCCTGCCATATTCCCTTAAGTATCCAAGAAGATGCCATATTCCCTTAAGTACCAATTGAAGGATCAAGCGCATACCCAACTGCACCAAAAGCCCGGACTGTTGGAGAGGGCGCTACTTAATATCTTAAATAAGTAGCAAAGCGCCACGGGTCAAGTGAAGGAACGCCGGACCCAACAATCCCCCCCGGCGTCCAGCACAACCCGTCGGCTCAGAGGTGGGGTTACCACATGGCCCACATGGCTCAGAGGTGGGGTTACCACATGTCCACGGTTTGCCTGACCCGCCGGACCCACACAGGTAGAAGGGAAAAATCAAGATTTAATAGCGCCCCCCCCCCCCCCCCCGTCTTGAACCCGTGACCTCCTCTGATACCAATTGAAGGATCAAGCGCATACCCAACTGCACCAAAAGCCCGGACTGTTGGAGAGGGCGCTACTTAATATCTTAAATAAGTAGCAAAGCGTCACGGGTCAAGTGAAGGAACGCCGGACCCAACAATAACACACACACCCAAATACCTTTAAAGGTAGAGGAGGCTCCGGGTGATCGGGATAAAGGATGTGATAGGGTGTCTCCCCCTGAAAGATATGGGTAGGAAGATGATTAATGAGATGGGCAGCAGTAAGAACAGCATCGCCCCAAAAGTGTTTGGGTACTTGCCTATGGTGTAGAATAGCACAGGTAACCTCAAGAAGGTGGCGATTCTTTCGTTCGGCAACCCCGTTTTGTTGGGGGGTATCAGGACAACTGGTTTGGTGTATGATGCCTTTGTCAGAGAGAAAGTTAGACATAGACTGGGACAGGTATTCCCTCCCATTATCAGTACGGAGACATTTCAGACGAATAGAGAACTGAGTAAAAATTTCATTCCACAAATGTTGAAAAATTGACAGCATTTCAGAGCGATTTTTCATTAAGTAAACCCAAGTCATGCGTGAGAAATCATCAATAAGGGTAACATAATATTTGTGTCCTAACAACGTGGGGACAGGACACGGTCCCCAAACATCAGAATGAAGTAAATCAAAATGTGCAGACGCACGAATATCCAAACGAGGTACATAGCTAACTCTATGGAGTTTAGCAAACAAACATGACTCACAGCTGAGAGGTGAAGATGACGAGGTCTTGGACGCCCAGTCTGGCTTTCCATGCACAAGCCAACAAGTATCCTTCGTGTGGCCACGACGTCCGCAATGAGTACAATGTCGTGTATCAGTCTCCCGACCACGACCAGAACCAGATCGACCACCTCGGCTAGTCCCCCTTCCCCCTCGAGAGGCCAGCGCCATTGACTCGCTAGAGGAAACCTGTAATGCAGCTGGGGAAGAGGCAGAGCCTGCTTTAGTCAGCCGATGGTACACACTAGCAGTCTGTAAAGTAGAAGGACTCGCAAGCATTTCTGTCCTTGTTGTTGAAAAGTTCGGATCAAGTCCGTTCAGAAGCCAGATGAGAACAAGGTGCTCACGTTGAGCCTGATGTCCTTCACGGGTAGAGGGGATCTCCCACAGATCCAGGATTTCATCGGCAAGGACCTTCCATTCGGCGAAGTACTCGGTGACAGGACGAGCTCCTTGCCGTAGTTCAGCCATCTTGGGAAAAAGTTCACCAAGGCGAGAAAGGTTGTTTGCCTGGGAAAACATCATATGTAAAGTGTCCCATAACTCCTTGGTGCTATCACAGTTCTTGCACATTTGCTGAACCGAAGGGTCCATGGAACTCAGAAGAAGGGCAAAGATACGACAATCATCACTGTACCAATCGTCGTATTCAGCGCTCCCCACAACATGCGTAGGTAGACGAGTAAGGTGGTGAGTACGTCGGATGCCTGCTAGAGACATAGTAACCCCCTTTTTCCACAACTGAAAGTTGGAGGAGGTAAGGATAGTAGTAGCCAGCCTCGCATTAGGAGGAAAAGTATTGATAGAATCCCCTGAGGGAACAGTCGTCTGAGTGGTTGATGCAAATAATTCCTAAATTGAGACGTAGTCGACAACGTGGCGAATTAAATAAGGCACAATTCAACGGACGGAGCCCTAACACACGGAGTAAAACGAACGGCGAGGCATGATTGGGATAAGCGCATATAACATTGGGTTGAAACAGTAAAACCACTTTGCTGAAATTAATCCAATAAATTAGCAAGTAAAATCAGGAGGGGTGGGGAAAAGAGAGATCTCACCAAGGGGGGCTTGCCCGTTTCCGATCCTTCCGATACCGTAGCAGATGGGCGTCGAGCTTTCCGATGGAGTTGTGGAGGAAGAGGAATCGGGAGGTTGCGGGAGCAGGGCTTGCGGTGGAGCTAGGGAAACGGAGGTGGACGGCTGGGCTTGGCTAGCGGTGGAGCTAGGGAGTGGAGGAGGTGGCTGGCTGGCTTGCGGTGGAGTGGAAAAGAACGAAAGAGATGGCTGGCTGGGCTTGCGGTGGAGTGGGAAGAGGATGGAGGGTGTCCCGGCTGGTCGGCAGTGAAGCTAGGGCAACGAGGAAAGGTTGGGGACGGCTTACCGTGGAGCTGGGTATGAGGGCTTGCCGGAGATGGGGTTAGGAGCGGAGCGGAGTCGGCGGCCAGGCGGCTGAGCGGTAGCGGAGGGAAAGGCGGGCGCTGCTGCGGGAGATGCGGGATCGGCTGCTGCTGCGGTGCGGCGGAAAGAAGCCAACCGGGAGATTGAAAAATCAATCCCGGTTTTTCTAATCTTTCCTCCCCTCAATTAGGGCAACAAGCTTATTATTTATAGCCCTTCCCCCACTCCTCTTTAATTAAATAGATTAAATTCAGCAAACTTCTTGAACCCAATGACATGTGCCGACTCAACCCGACCACACCAAACTGGACCAATCCATTCAGGGTCACGCGAGGTGGTCGATCTCACGCGTCGTTATATGATAATAAAAGCATATTCATGAAATAAATCTACACGATAATAAAAAGCGGTAAAACTATAGAACCGAAGCGGTTCTAGCGAGCCGTAGACAGGATCACATCAGTTCCCCGGGGTTGAGAGAACTCGACTCCGGCGAGACTAAGCGGATGGTCGCAACGGAGAGGTCTGGACGCCGACGCTGAAGCTCCCGGGCGCTGACCCAACTGCTGTCCAAGATGTCCCTGCCCTTCCAAGTAACCAAATAACGCTGATAAGCTCCTGCACGAGTCTGGAACTCCCGTACATCAAGCACCCGGTCGATCTCTTCCGTGGTAGGGGTGAAGGCCGGCTGAAATCCCGCGGTCGCCCCGGGCTCCAAGATGGGTGGTGGTACAGGTGTAGCTGGTGGGGTGCCATGGAATGGGTATAGGTCCGCCACATTGAAGATTGGTGAGGTGCCGAATTCCAAAGGTAGATCCACAAGGTAGGCATTCTCACCCAACCGCTTCCTTACCGGAAAAGGACCGAAACGCCGCTGACGGAGCTTGTGATAAGTCCCACTGGGAAATCTTTCTTTTCTAAAATGTACCAGCACCAAATCTCCTTCCGAAAAAGACAGGTCGCGCTGATGGTCATCGGCGCTAGCCTTGTATTTTTCGGATGGATACCTGCAGCTTATTATGAATAATTTCATGCAAAGTTTTTAAATTTTCAACCCAAGTAGTAGCATCAAAAGAAGTGCGCTCGAAAGAGGGTAGGGAATGACGGTCAAGGTAATGGGGAATGGGAAAACCATACACAATCTCAAACGGCGACTTGTTTGTGGAACGGTTCACGGTACTGTTGTAAGCAAATTCGGCTTGGGCTAATGCTAAATCCCACTGTTTGGGTTGCTCTCCGGCTAGGCATCTTAACAAATTACCCAGACTTCGGCTGACCATCTCGGTCTGCCCATCAGACTGGGGGTGGTACGCGCTGCTAAAATTTAATTTTGTGCCCAATTTGCGCCACAACGTTTTCCAAAAATAGCCCATGAATCGCGTGTCCCTGTCGGAAGTGAAAGTACGGGGCACACCATGGAGTCGAACCACCTCTCGAAAGAAGAGGTGGGCCACGTGTGCCGCATCAGAGGTTTTCCGGCAGGGTATAAAATGCGCCATCTTGGAAAATCTATCCACGACGACGAATACAGAATCGATTCCCCGCGCCGCAGTAGGGAAACCACTAACAAAATCCATGGACACTTCGTCCCATGGCCGCTCGGGAATCGGCAAGGGCGTGTACAACCCAGTGTTCTGGGATTGCCCTTTGTATAGTTGGCACGTCGGGCATATGCGGACGTGGCTCACAATGTCTTGCCTTATGCGCGGCCAATAATAACGGGAAGTCGCTAGATCTATCATCTTGGCCTGTCCGACATGACCACCTAGTCCAGCCGAATGTAATTCGGCTAGCAAGGTCTCACGCAAAGGGCCTTGGCAGATGCATAACCTGGTGCCCTTAAACAAGAACCCCCCGTGTATGCAGAAGTGCCCCGTCGGGTCGGCCCCATGTGGCTGGCACTCTGCCCAAATAATACTAAAATCGGGATCAGTGGCGTATGACTCCCTTTGAGAATCTAAGTCTGTCAACCGAAGGTGTAGGGATCCTAGCAGATGTGCTCGTCGGCTAAGGGCGTCAGCGACTCTATTGGTAACCCCTGGCTTATGTCGGATGTGAAAGGTGTACTCCTGCAGGAAGGCGGCCCATTTGGCATGTCGCCGGACCTCCTTCTGGGAGTTCAGGTAACGTAACGCCTCATGATCCGTATTCAGCACGAACTCGCGCTGAATCAAGTAATGCCGCCAGTGACGGAGAGCCTGTACGATGGCGAAAAACTCAAGATCGTAGGTGGAATATCTTGTTTTCGCGTCGTTCAACTTCTCACTATAAAACGCTACTGGTCGGCCCTCTTGACTAAGCACTGCCCCGATGCCTACGTGTGACGCGTCGCAGTCTACCTCGAACACTTTTTCAAAATCCGGGAGAGCCAAAACAGGCGCACTAGACATTTTCTCCTTCATAAGGAGGAAGGCCTGCTCCGCCTCGGCCGTCCATACGAATTGCCCCTTGCGGAGGCAGTCTGTAATGGGTGCAATGTGGGTGCTGAAGTTGCGTATAAAGCGGCGATAGAACGACGCAAGGCCATGAAACCCTCGTGCCTCGGTGAAATTCCAGGGGGTGTGCCAGGACTCAATCGCGTGGATCTTCTCCGGGTCCACCTTGATGCCCTCGGATGAGACAATATAACCCAAGAAGGTGAGGCTACTAGTGAGAAATGTGCATTTTTTTAAGTTGATGATCAAGCGGTGTTCCCTTAAGATCTGCAGGACCTGCCGTAGATGTGTAAGATGTCGATCCGGGTCGAGGCTGTAGATAAGGATGTCGTCAAAGTAGACAACGACGCAAGTTCCCATCAGGGGTCTGAGGACTTGAGTCATCAATCTCATGAAGGTGCTCGGAGCGTTGGACAAACCAAAAGGCATGACCAACCACTCATACAATCCCTCCCGCGTTTTGAAGGCCGTCTTCCATTCATCCCCGGGTCGAATCCGGATCTGATGGTAGCCACTCCGGAGGTCAATTTTCGAAAAAATCTTCGCCCCACTCAGCATGTCGAGCATGTCGTCTAATCGGGGAATCGGGAATCGATACTTGACGGTAATCTTGTTGATAGCGCGGCTATCAACACACATACGCCAAGTTCCGTCCTTCTTGGGAACAAGGATGGCAGGGACAGCGCAGGGGCTAAGGCTTTCCCTTACGTGTCCCTTCTGGAGAAGCTCGGATATCTGTCTCCTGAGCTCCTCATGCTCCCTCGGGCTCATACGATAATGTGGTAAATGGGGTAGGCTTGCGCCTGGGACTAAGTCAATGCAATGTTGGATATCCCTCAACGGTGGGAGTTCGTCTGGTAACTCGTCCGGGGTGAGATCACCAAACTCGGAAATCAGGGGCCGAACGGCCGTAGGGATCTCCACAGAGGTAATAGGAGACTCCCGACCAACTAATACATAGGCGACGTTCCCCTCTCGCATCTCATGACTAAACTGACGCTCCGTCAGCAGCATGCGGATGGACGGATACGCCACGGTGGTGAGCGTGGTCGGGGAGGTAGGAGCCCCGATCGGAATAGTCTCCGGGGGGGTGAGTCGCTGCGGAATAAGGCCGTTCTTCTGGGGAAGAAGGACTATCTTGCGACCCCTGTGGTCGAAAGAGTAAGAGTTCTTCCGACCATCGTGGACAATGTTTCGATCATATTGCCACGGACGCCCCAAGAGAATGTGGCACACATCGAGGGGTGCAACGTCACACCATACTGAGTCAGAGTAGGTAGGTCCAATGGTAAACGCCACAAGACACCGCTGTGATATAACCATCGTGGTGCCACTAGTCACCCAGGATAGCTCATAGGGGCGCTCCAGCTTCTGAGTCTGAAGGCTTAACTTCTCTACCATGCGTTGGGAGACAAAATTCTCCATGCTCCCGCTATCAATGATAATAGAACAGTAATGCTCGTGGATACGCGCCGTGGTGCGGAAGATGCTGTGTCTTACCCAGGCATCATCGGTGGTAGCTCTCGGGACAAGCAGACTATGCTGTAGGACACAAATCAACTGATCTGGCTGCTCGCCCTCTACTTCACACTCTCCCTCAAAGGGGTCCTCAGTATCCCTAACTAACTCGCTCTCCCAAATTCCATACTCGGGATCTCTCCCATCGTCAACCTCAACAACCGCGGTAAACTGACGCCTTGGACACTCGGACGATTTGTGTCCCGGCTCCATGCACTTATAACACCGGAACACAGGCCTAGAGGTGGCAATCTCCTTCCCCTTCAAGGAAGTCGAAGAAGGTCCTGCAGGGGCAGGAGCTGGCAGCACCGGTCTAACCGTAGGAGGTAGGCCCGGAATAGGAGATGCACTCGTCCTAGTGGCCGATGTCGATGACGAGGAATAGTGGGTCCTGTCGGTAGTTTTCTGACCGGATGTCCTCCTCTGGAGGGCCTCCACTCGTCGTGCCCGGCTAGAGATCTCTCCAAGGTCCCGGAAATCATGTAACTCTAGCTGGTCACGTATCGCGTACCGTAGCCCGTTCAGATAACGGGCCACAACCATGTGGTCTTCCTCCCTTAAATCTAAACGTGACTGGAGGACCAGAAACTAGTTGGTGTACTCGTCAATGGTCTGTTTATCTTGTCGTAGGTTATGATACCTACGGTACAATGTCTGCAAGAAATCAGCGGGGACGTACCTCCTCTTGAGTTGAGTTTTGAACTCAACCCAGGTGGTGATAGGTGGTTGTCCCATCGTGAAACGCATCCGTTCGACTTGCCCCCACCATGTGAGTGCGGGGCCCTTCAACTTCAGGGTAGCATACTCCACCTGCTGGTGGGCAGGTGTGCGCTTCCAGCTGAGGAATCGCTCAAGCCGCTCACACCAATCAAGACACACCTCAGGCTCTAGTGTGCCTTCAAAATCCCCAACGTCCAATTTAACACTGGCATCCCATCTAGGGGAATTCCTATTATCGTGATGTGCTAGTTGAGGTTCTGGTGGTGGTGGTGGTGTGGGGGGGCGTGCAGGAGGAGTAGGGGGCTGAGCAGCAAGTCCCCCTAAGTGATACTGGGCTTCCAAATTATTGACCGTGGTACGCAATCCGATCATAACTTGGTTGGTGTCCCTCACAGAGAGGGTGAGTGTAGTGATGGCAGTCATAAGTTCTTCCATTCGTTTTCCTATGTCTCCCACAGTACCCTCTAGGTGCTCCACTCGTGAGTCCATAGGCAACTTAACACTAGTAAATTTAGGAATTACGTACAAGCAAACGCTCGGCTATCCCACAATGGAAGTGAGATATCCCAGCAGCCACACCAAATTGATGCAAATAATTCCTAAATTGAGACGTAGTCGACAACGTGGCGAATTAAATAAGGCACAATTCAACGGACGGAGCCCTAACACACGGAGTAAAACGAACGGCGAGGCATGATTGGGATAAGCGCATATAACATTGGGTTGAAACAGTAAAACCACTTTGCTGAAATTAATCCAATAAATTAGAAAGTAAAATCAGGAGGAGTGGGGAAAAGAGAGATCTCACCAAGGGGGGCTTGCCCGTTTCCGATCCTTCCGATACCGTAGCAGATGGGCGTCGAGCTTTCCGATGGAGTTGTGGAGGAAGAGGAATCGGGAGGTTGCGGGAGCAGGGCTTGCGGTGGAGCTAGGGAAACGGAGGTGGACGGCTGGGCTTGGCTAGCGGTGGAGCTAGGGAGTGGAGGAGGTGGCTGGCTGGCTTGCGGTGGAGTGGAAAAGAACGAAAGAGATGGCTGGCTGGGCTTGCGGTGGAGTGGGAAGAGGATGGAGGGTGTCCCGGCTGGTCGGCAGTGAAGCTAGGGCAACGGGGAAAGGTTGGGGACGGCTTACCGTGGAGCTGGGTATGAGGGCTTGCCGGAGATGGGGTTAGGAGCGGAGCGGAGTCGGCGGCCAGGCGGCTGAGCGGTAGCGGAGGGAAAGGCGGGCGCTGCTGCGGGAGATGCGGGATCGGCTGCTGCTGCGGTGCGGCGGAAAGAAGCCAACCGGGAGATTGAAAAATCAATCCCGGTTTTTCTAATCTTTCCTCCCCTCAATTAGGGCAACAAGCTTATTATTTATAGCCCTTCCCCCACTCCTCTTTAATTAAATAGATTAAATTCAGCAAACTTCTTGAACCCAATGACATGTGCCGACTCAACCCGACCACACCAAACCGGACCAATCCATTCAGGGTCACGCGAGGTGGTCGATCTCACGCGCCGTTATATGATAATAAAAGCATATTCATGAAATAAATCTACACGATAATAAAAAGCGGTAAAACTATAGAACCGAAGCGGTTCTAGCGAGCCGTAGACAGGATCACATCAGTGGTGCTCGTAGCCGAGTCACCCATCTCCAGGAGAACGAGGGGTTGATGGACCCTAGGTCATGTGAGGGAGATCCGGAGGAGACGAGAGGAACCAGCGGGAGGAGAGGTAGCAATCAGAAGCACACTTGCGGCAACATCAAGAAGAGGCAGCAATCAGAAGCACACGACAGATTAGAGAAGGACGGCAGGCGGCATCAGAATGGAGCACGCCTCCGTCAGGTCGCGGAAGAAACCAGGCAGCTGCGACTGTTGCTGCTGTGCGACGGGATAGAAGACGCGGAAGAAGGCGCAGGAGAAGGCGGAGCGGAGCGCTGCGACGCGGGAGAAGGCGGAGCGGAGCGCTGCGACGCGGGAGAAGGCGGAGCGGGGAAGTTGCGACGACAGATGGAGCGGAGCGGGCGGAACGGAAGTCGAAGCGCACGGAAGACTAGAGCCGGCGGCGGATTCCCTCTGATACCATGTTAGGGTTACGATGGATGAGAAAAATGACTTATTGTCCAATGGAATCAGTCACACCCATATATATATATAAATAGGAAAGTACAACCACATTAACAGAAGCCAACGCGCCCAGTCTTTGGGGTGATCCCCTGTAATGCAGCGGAGGTACATCTCAAGTGTCTGATTGACCACTTCAGTCTGGTCGTCCGATTGAGGGTGATAGGCGGAAGAGAGGGCCAGCTTTGTGCCGCAAAGGGCGAAGAGCTCCTGCCAGAACTGGTAGGTGAAAACCTTATCCCTGTCGGATACAATACTCTCGGGAATGCCATGGAGGCAAAACACCGGATCAAAAAAGGCACGGGCCACCGTGGGTCTGGTGATGGGACGGCTCATGGCAATGAAGTGTGCCCCCTTAGAGAACCGGTAGACGACGACGAAGATGATGGCGTGACCCCGATACGAAGGTAATCCCTCAATGAAGTCCATCGATATGTCCGCCCAAATCTGAGTGGGAACCGAAAGTCGCTGCAGGAGGCCGGCAGGAGAAAGGGACTCGAACTTGCTACGCTGGCAGACGAGGCAGGTGGAAATGAACGTCTGGATGCTCCATTTGAGGCCGTGCCAAAAGAACTCGGCACGCACTCGTTGAAGGGTCTTCTGCACCCCTTCGTGTGTATGGCCATGGACGGTCGCTAAGATGTCAGTAATCAGCGGAGAACAGTCGGTCACAAGGAAGCGATCCCGGTACAAGATCAGACCGTCCTGTACTGTCCAGTGTGGTGGAAGGCGGCCCTCCTGAATGCGGTGTAGGAGCTCGGTCAGGGACGGTATGTCGAGGATGGCCTGGCAGAGGCGAGGCAGAAACAGAGACGACGGTATGGAGACGGCAAAGAGCAGTGCGCCAGAAGAGTCGCGACGGGAGAGAGCGTCAGCCGCACGATTCAAGTGCCCCGCCTTGAATTCCACCCGAAAGTCATAGCCCAAAAGCCGGCTCACCCAACGCTGCTGAGGGACTGTTGTCAGTCGCTGCTCCAATAAGTACTTGAGACTGAAATGATCGGTACGGATGATGAAAGCGCGGCCCCACAAGTACGGGCGTCAATGGTGAACGGCCTTGGCTAGGCCGATGAGCTCCTGCTCGTATGCCGGAAGTTTCCGGTGGTGGAGCGCGGTCGTGTGGCTGAAATAAGAGATCGGGTGGCCCTCTTGTTGCAGGACCGCTCCACACCCGAGTTCGGAAGCGTCGCACCCCACCTGAAAATCCTTCTCGAAATCCGGAAGCTGAAGGACCGGTGCAGAGACTAGGGCTTGCTGCAAAGCCCGGAAGGCCGCCGTGGCGGCGTCATCCCATACAAAACACTGGCGGAGCAGAAGAGAGAGTAATGGAGCGGCGATCACCGTATAGCCCTAGATAAAGCGGCGGTAATAGCCCGCTAAGCCGAGGAACCCGCAGAGCTCCCGCTGAGTTTGAGGAAGGGGCCAGTGGAGGACGCCTTGAATCTTGATCGGGTTAGCAGAAACGCCCGCATGGTCGACGATGTGGCCAGATATGTCACTCTGTCCGTGTCGAAAGAGCATTTGGCCCGCTTAAGGGAGAGACGATGAGAGCGGACCGCATGGTCGACGATGAAACACAATTGACTTCCACTATAGTGATGTTGAAGAGGTTTAAACTTATGAAGATGAGTTTGCTTGTTATGGTTGGATGCCCCGAAAGGACTATGCATAGAACAGATGATGTTGAGAAAGCTCTAGAGATTAAAAACATCATCTATAGTGACAAATGATAAGATGATGTGTACAAGCTCATTGATATAACAAGACTCGCATATGATAAGTTTAGGGTTTGTGATACACACAAACCTAACCTTCATTTGGTACACCATATGTGTGATTCAATGATAAAAAATGTAAAGAATGAAATATATAAACACAAAAAATTAACGAACTTGGAAGTTCATTTCCCACTTTATAAGACAATTTATGATGTCCTCGTTGATCGATGGACCAAGAGTTTCACACCACTCATTGCATGGCTCATTCTCCTAATCAAAGGAAACTTTTTGCATATTTAACATTTACTATGATTTATTTATTTACTATATGATTTTATTTGTAGGTAGTAAAGTCGAGAATAGTTTGATTGAGAGACAAATAGAGTTACTCTAAATGATGAGAAGATTTCTTCGAAAATAAATGCTTAAGAAGATACTTTCCTGATTTGGCGGAGATGAATATAGTAATCAATGAATTCTATTCTCTAGATTCATGGGGATTGCTCAAGCTTTTAGTGAGCAAAATAGTTTGGAGAATAGAGCTTCATTATTGCCCAAAGATTAGTGGAGTTACTATAGAACCTCAACACCTAAATTGCAAAAAAAATACTTTGAAGCTTTTAGGTCAACCTTCTTCATCGTCTTCCTGTGAGAGAAATTGGAGCACATACTTATTCATTCACTCATTGAGAAGAAACAAGATTCTACCACAACGAGTTGATGATTTGGAGTATGTGTAGAGAAATCTGCGCATACTATCGAGAACAAACAAATCTACAATCAAGGAAGGAGTAAAACGTGGGGTATAAGAGGAGATGCATGGGCAAATTCTTTTGACGGTGTTGACATGCTTACGATTGACAACTTGTCTTTAGATGAGTCAAAAATTCAAGATGTCTTGATCTCCAACAATACGAAGGAAGGCGAAGAAAAGGAGTGATGAACATTGTGAAATTTAAAGTGATTATGAATATTTTATGTCTAAAAACTTCATGTTATATTGCATTAGTTATGAACTTGAACTTCAATTAATTATTTATGATTCATGTTTTATTATTTTGAAAAATTAAAATTACACTGTGATGTGTACATATATATTTATTATATTTAATACAACGTATCATAACGTATCTGTAGCCTTATTTTTAAAATTTTGTCGTACCAGATGCGTATCGTACTGATACCCGTACCCGTACTGGTGCTTCCTAGTTTCTTTGCTCTGTCTTTCATGTTCATGACCCTCAATTTAATTTTCTCTTTGTTAGTCGTTTAAGTCAGAACGTTGATTACTCAATCACGTTTTTTTTGTCTTTTTTGTGATGCAGGATGGGCGAACATGAATATCATTAATAAGGGGCAACTCTTTAATGGGTTATACACTCTGGATCTTCCTGCCTTGGTTCTTTCTGTCACCTCCACTGACTGGTACCGGCATCTTCGACATGCTCCTCTGTCAATTCTCAAGTGCGCTCTTTCAGATCTTTATTTTCTAATTTTCAATGTGAATCATGTATTTACGGGAAACATCATTGATCTACTTTTCTCCTCATTGTACTTATAGCACCGCTCCTTTTGATTTAGTACATTTAGATATTTGGGGTCCTTACAAAGTGGTTAGTGACTCTGACTATCATTATTTTGCTACTTTTGTTGATGATCATTCTCGAATGACATGGCTGTATATGATGTGTGATCGCTCCGAGTTACTGCAGATCTTTAACTCTTTCTCGCTGAAACTAAAACCCAGTTCTCGTCTTCATTTAAAATTCTTCGAACCGATAATGTTTGTGAATATACCAATCATAGTTTTCAAGACACCAATAATACCCTGGGGCATAATTCACCAAAGTTATGTCCCTATACGCCGCAACAGAATGATGTGACCGAGCGAAAAAAATTGTCACCTCCTCGAGGTTGTCAGGTTTCTTATGTTCCAAATGCAGGTTCCTACCATCTATTGACACTTCGTCATGCCCACTATCTGCTATCTTATTAATCGTCTACCCTCTTTTGTTCTGAATTTTGCCACACCGTTTTTCTTCCTCTTTCCCAGCACATATCCCTTTACCATGACACCTTGTATTTACGGTTGTGTCTGCTTTGTTCATCAATTTGGCCCTATCAAGGATAAGTTAGCTCCCGGCGCAACCAAGTATATGTTTATTGGCTATTCTTGTACCCAGAAGGACAACATCTGTTACTTTCCACCTCTTTGAAAAACTGTCACCTCAAGATCATGTACTTCCAGCCCTTCTTCTCTACAGAGGAAATGTCTTCCCTCTGGATAATTACATTTGGGACCTTGTCCCTCTTCATTCAGGCTAGACATGTATTGGTTGTAACTTGTAAGTGGGTCTTCACCGTGAAGCATGATCCTGATGGGGTGGCTGAACGTCGGAAAGCTCCTCTTGTGGCTCATGGTTTTACTCAGCAACACGACCTCGACTACGAAGAGACGTTCCCACCTGTCGCAAAGCTGAACACTGTCCGAGTACTGATCTCCTTGGTTGTTCATCGGCATTGGCCATTACATCAACTCGACATCAAAAATATTTTCTTGAATGATGATCTTGTTAAGACTGTACATGCAGCAGTCTCCTTATTATGAGAACACGGGCGAGTCTCATGTATGACACCTCAAGAAATCTTTATATGGTCTCAAACAGTCTTCTCGGGCCTAGTTCGATAAGTTCAGGCGGGTTGTTCACGATGTTGGTTTCACTCGGAGTTTGGCTGATTTTCCCCTATTCACTCATTACAGCTCAACAGGAACAGTGATTTTTTAGTGTATGTTGATAATATTCTCATCAAAGGCGATGATCTCAATGGTATATATATAATCAAGAAACACTTGGCGTCCATATTTTATACTAAGGATTTGGGGGCTCTCCAGTATTTTCTTGGCATCAAGGTGGCTAGTCGACCTGATGGTCTTGTTCTGTCTCAACGGAAGTACTGCCTTGACCTACTTCATGATGTCAGCTACTCTGGATGAAAGCTCACTGATACTCTTATGGATGTCAACCGTAAGCTATGGGTTCATGCATCTGATTCTGACCTACACCTCCCTAACCCGAAGTACTATCGTCATCTTGTGGGCAAGCTCATTTACCTTACAATCGCGAGAGCTGATATATCCTTTGTCGTTGGGGTGGTCAGCCGCTTTATGCATGCTCTACGGATCTCCCATCTCCAAGTTGTTGAGTGCATCCTCCGGTATCTAAATACTGCTCTGAAACAAGGGCTTGTGTATAAGCCCTCCTCCTCATCACTTGTAGCTTACTAGGATGTTGACTATGTCAGTTCTCTTGATGATCGTTTATCCACAACTGGGTTTGGTGGACATCTTGTAACTTGGCAGAGCAAGAAGCAAACTGTGGTTGTACGATCATCTGTGAAAATAGAGTATCGATCAATGACTTCTATCATTTTTGAACTTACATGGTTGGAGAGCTTTCTGAGTGATCTAGGTGTGAAACTCCCATCTTCGACCACTTTTTTTGTGACAGCCAAGCTACTATTTATATTGCCAAGAATCTTGTTTTCCATGAACGCACCAAGCACATTGAGGTCGATTATCATTTTATTCGGGTAAGGTTCAACTTAAAAAATTAGACCTGAGTCATGCGTCTGTTGTTGGGCAAGTTGTAGATATCCTCACTAAGTCCTAACCTCGACCATTATATCATCAGTTTTTGTTCAAGCTAGGCTCCTACGATTTGTATACTCCTGCTTGCGGGGGAGTGTTGAAGGCTTCTGTATAAAGATTGGGCAGTTACCCATGTGTAACCACCCGGTGTTGCTGCTTTAAAGGGTTTGGAGGATACCCTTGTGTAAAAGCTCGATGTTGCTACACTTTAAATAACCAGACGGTTACTCTTGTGTAACCGTTAGATGTTGTTGCTCTGTAAAGGGTCGTGCGGTTACCCGTGTGTAACCACCCGGTGTTGCTTCTTGTTGCAGTCCGGGCGGTTACCTGTATTATAACACGATGTATTTAGTCTCACATTGTTATTTGTACATTCTCTCACCTCCTCTATTCTATAAAAAAGGGTTGCACCTGTGTAATAAGTAGATTTCTGGAGAATAAAAATATTTATTTTTATTTTGGGTTTCTACAATTATTATTATTGCTCTTCTACTTTACCCTCCAATAAAGTTTCCACCTAACTCATGACATGGGAACCAAGTTTTCAAAAGTCTAATTTTTGGTAATTTTTCTCCAAAATAGAACTCATAACCCCACCATTCTCTCTAGGGGGGCTATTGTAAGCGCATTGGCAAACAGGCTGCTTCCATGACTTGAAACTTCCAAAATATAATAATTGCAACTAAAATATTGTTATATTCCACATATAAATGATATGCAAATTTCATTTTACATTTAAAAAAATTATTGATCTTACCATAATAATTCCAACCTCCTCTTCCGCGCCCACCGCCTTGGCCCCAATTCCAGTTCCCATCATCTATAAAGTAAGTGAAGATCAGTTTAGTTACAAGCATGAAGGAAACAAGAAAGTTGGAGAGGAGTTTAGATTCTGGATAAAATAATAAGTAAACTACACAGTACTGCAAGTAGATTCCAATAAATGTAGTTAGGGTTGGTGGGGGGGTGGGGGGGGGGGGGGATACCTTGATAGTTCCCAGGGCCACCATACCCATCATATCCACCATATCCACCTCTTCCAAAAGCTCTTCCCCGTCCTCGACCTCGTCCTCGTCCATATGAGTAATCTTCATAGAGAAATAGAAAGAAATTATTAACATTTCCCTACACAAATGTGCTGAAGAAAAAGATGAGAATTACCTTCATTATAGAGATTTTGTCTTTGTCTAGGCTCAGAATAAGGTTGCTCCATTTGTTGTGGTCGGGGTTGCTGCCTTGGTTGTTGCCTTGGATGCCCTACATTTAATGGAGCTTGATACCTACATATAGAAAACCATTTCAAAAATATTAAAAAAAGTGTCCACAACATTCTACCCACGCTTCACATGCTTACAAAAATTTAGATTACCCAGGCGTCTTAATTGGTAAATCAGTTGTCGAGAGAGTTATTGTAATCATTGAAACATGCCTTGTCGTCTCCAAACTGCATTAAGTAGTGAATGGAATAAAACATTTCCAAGCACGGGTAACCATTAATTTGCTTCACTTTAAAAAATCTACTTACGGCACGAGACCCTCTTCGATAGGTTCCCATACATCGGTAATGCTGCTTGAACTAATACTGGTATCTTGATACAAATCAGGATTTCTTTTCTGTATTTTGAAATAGGTTAGAATGCCTCTGTTTTAAGTAATTCAACTGGAAATAAAATGAGGAACTAGGGCCAACCTTTATGATCTCAGCAATGGCTACAGCCTTGCTGATAGCCTGTCCCATTGCTTTTAAGACGATTTCTTTAGCCCCTTTATCCTGCGTTGAGAAAACTGCTCAATTAGCAGCGAGTAAAACACCGAAGGGAGAAGCATTCTTCCATATGTCATCAAGTCTCCTATATCTGTATGTTCTACATATGGACTCAGTCAGTTGTACCAACTCAATCATAATGATTCAAGTGTACAAAAAACTAGAACAGTAAGGTGATAAGATGAATCATGAATAGCCATGTCTCCATCTAACAAGGGTCTAAAAACTGACAAAAGTTCTTTGCAATTCAAAACAATAAGCGCAACATCGGAATGCTGAGTTTCGCGACTCATTTTTAAGGTCGAATGACAAAAAAAAATTGATTCATATTTCATATACATTAATTTATTTATTTATGCATGGAGACCACACTAAGAAATATTTTCGTTGGTTATCATCTTTATGAGTCTTTGGAAGTTAACATGATTAAACTAGAGTAAAAAATGGCAATACATCGAATTTTCATGAAACAAAATAAAATAGGACGTCAAATTTGGTTAATAAATTCTAACTAATAAATACTACTAGTTTGCAAATTATCAATAATTACGAACTCACATACATAAGTTCTATGAAGCTAGAGAAATATAAACATCAATGATTATATGCATCTTATAAGATAACATAGAATTCAGCTACATTTATGCAAATCTGGATTTCCAAATATGCTGTTTCTGAGCCAAAAACGTTCAAAAGTAAAATATTAAGAATCAGTTTAGTGGTATTTTATTTGTTAAGAATCATAGAAAATTATGATTATTATCAACATGAAATGGCATTCCAGCAAAAAAAAGACGCATCCTTCATATCCACGAAGAAGGCAAAGATCGTACGACAAACTCGAAAAAGTTTGGTGCATCATATCCATGAAGAAGACAAATATCATCGACAAACTCCAAAAAGTTTTTTACCACTGCATACTATTATTTTTTATTTCTCATTTTCTGGCAGATCTTTTGGGAGTTGGGGAAATTGTGAAAGGGAAAAAAAGCTAGAAAGGTTCCTTTACTAACTCGCTTCCAGAAAGATGCTTAAAAACTATGGTCGAACAGAAGTGAGAGTAAGAAAATTCTCAACAAGGCTACTAAATATTATTAAAATCAACTAAGTTGACATTTTTTGTAATCAGAGAATCTAAGCGCCAGGGAATGCATTTGGCTTTAAACTTATCTTGTCATCTTCCACAATTTCTGCATAATGTGAGGAAAAAGATTCAGCAAGCAACGGGAAGAAGTGACAAACAGCTATCTATCTCTCTAAACTTTGCCAAAGCCCGCTCAACGCATGAAATTATGGTTCCTACAATCTCTGACTCCTTTAATTACAAAATATTAGGGGTTGTTTGATTCGCAAACATTGTAATGTTATGTCATGTAATTCAAAGATGTTGGATCCTAAATTTTTGTTTTCTTTCAAAATGACGCGTCTTAAAAATTAAAACAGTCGCATATACAATCCATTCACTCGACATCTAATAAATCACCATTATTAAATTGAGTAAAGTTCTTTAAATAACAGCATTACTAAATATTTGATGGATAACAATGATATCTAAATAACAGTGTGCAGCTGAAATGTCAGCAACATTGACATTAAACAAAAAAAAAACTCAATCAACAAATTCGATTGCGACTTGAACTCAATCCATACGGACCCAACCAGATGTACTCCAATTCCATATGAGCATACACAATCATTTGCTGATTTTAATCTGATTCCATTTGTTCGAGAGCTCCATTTGATTTGTAGCCATTAGGTAAGAAATTTCAACATGTTCTGAATTTTTTTATTAATCCAAATTTTTATTGGGTATTTCTATAATTAACTAAGCTCCACAAATCCCCTTAAAGTGCTCTCAAATTTAATGATGTTTATTTTGAACAGAAACTGAGAACAACAGCATTATCAATTTTGTAAACATGATTTCTATCTAGAATAAAATGAGAAATTCGCATACCGCTAACCCAAAACAAAATTTTGAAGAACAATTTGCAAATAATAAGTGAGAGAGCCATCTTTCATTTAGTTTTCAGTGTCTACTCTTAAAATATGCCCTCCAGAATTCAGAATATATGCATTCATTGCAAAACATGAAAATTCATACAGCTAAAATGAACACAAAAGAAAGTCCCACAAACATTTTAAGAAAAAAAGAAGAACAAAATAATAATAATTCGTAATTGGCGAATCAACACTGCAGAAAAAAAAACACAAAACAGACCTTCAAATGAAAGGCGCACTCCAGCAAAATTCAGAATCAGTAAATACTGAGCAGATTGATATCCAGACAGATAGAGAGGGAGAGAGAGAGACCTGGAAGAGACTGGTGGCATAGCTGATGTAGTTACGAATCATGCCCTGGGATGTAATTCGGATTTCGTTCTCACTTATAGCCGACTCCTGCCTCGGCTTCTCCACTCTCTGATACCTGTCCATCTCCGGCGATGCTGCAGCCGGTATTGCCGGAAGGAGACGGTGCCGGACAGGGTTAGGGTTTCGCTTGCGCGAGAGATCTGGAGCTGGAGGTAGCCTGGGTTTTAGCAAAAATCCATGGCCGTCGTGTTTTTTCCTCGATTTCTCGAAGAAAATAACTGGGGAAAGAGATTATTAGGGCACAGATGTAGAAATTCCTGCTTCCCCCAACACATTATTATTATTTTTAGAACTAATTAATGGTGGCCGGAGGATTTATATTACCTATTATGCATATTTTGAGTCAAAATGATTTCAGTGCACGGGGGCCCACATGCTGCATATGCCTTATACACATTAATAAATCATATTATTTTTGTGTATAAAATCCAATTATAAATTGGTAATGTATTATTTTTGGATCCATTTTTTTTAGAAATATTAAAATATGCGATTGTTAGGTGCAAATTGTGCAAATCAAATTTTTAAATAAAATCTATTAATTTCAAATCTCTAAAAATCGATCCGTGCAAACCAGCCTCCCCCCTCTTCCGTCTATCGCGATTTTAGGTTTCCAAGTTCGGCCTTGCTGGTTTCGCCAGTTCCGCCCGACGCCTCCTCCGCATGTGCGTAAGACAATCCTTCCAGCGGTCGTCCTCTCTGCAATCTCCGGCGGTCGGCTCTGCAATCTCCGGTGGTCGGCTCTGCAATCTCCGACGGTCGGCTCAGCAAACTCCGTGTTCGCTGGTTTCCCCGATTTCACGGGTTTCGCCGGACTCGCCCTCCAAATCGCCGCACAATATCTGACTCCGCACACTCCGCCGATCGCATAGTAATGCTTGTTGGCTAGTATAACTCCTTTTGCTTACTCTATGATTTTTCGTTGATTTTATGGATGATTTTCTGAATGATTTTTTGGATGGCTACAAAAAAATTTGGATAGATATTTTTTTATAGCATTATTTCAAGTTCTGATCAATTAATATTATTATTTTAAAATTTTAATTTTGATTTGCACATAATAATTTGATCTGCACTTATAATATTTTGGTCTGCATGCAAAATTGATTTGCACATATTCAATTTCGGTTTGCCGGTAACAATCGCCTTAAAATATAAGAAAAAGGAATGATATAAATACATCATGACATTTTTTAATTTTTTTGAAAAAATATTTATTAAAATATCAAAAAATAAGATTTAGTGGAGCTGTGTGTTGGAAGTACACAAAATTATAATTATGTTTAATTATTTATATATATATATATATATAATCTCTCATTTATATGTAAATTATTTATTTATTGGGTTAATTATTTATATTTATAAAATATGAAAATAGAAAATGGGAGTGATGGTCCCCGAGCATAAGTGAACATGATGATTCTTTTAATTATATATAATATAAATTATTATTTATGTGACTCAAAATACCTTATTATTTGTGGTAGATTTTCATTCTCATTTAGAAATATCCAATCTTCTTAAAACTAGAGCATGCATAAATATAAAAATATTAAATATTAAATAAATAATCTGTAACAGTATTTTAGCATGAGGGGTACACATAAGTATTTTGCAAAATGATTAGTGAATTTGAATTCTTCTTGCAAAATGATGAGCGGATGAACGTGAAATGGCTCCGACAAGATATGCGTTTTCAAAAAAAATATTCGAAGGAATATCATGTCTGCCCCTCCCTCATTGAAATTTGTAACAATTCATAAATAATAGTAATACTAATGACACATTTGTAATGATAATAATAATAATAAGAGAAGAAAAAAAGCCTCCTACTTAACCCGAGACGGCCCGCACCTTCTCCCCGCAGAAAACCAGCTCCCGCTCCCGATTCTTCTCCCTGCCGCAACCCGTCGCCAAGGGTTTTTCTCCGGATCCCGTCTCGGTTTCGTCTCCCGCATCCGACGTTGCTCCCGCACGAAGCCGCCGCTCCCGATTCTGCTCGTCCCCTGCGCCTCCCTGCTCGCCGCCGAGTACTCCTGCTCCTGTCGCCGCCTCCGGCTTCTCCTTCTCAAGCCGTCGACGATTCCAAGGGGCCGACAACTTGAAGGCCTCCTCCTCTCCATTTCTGGAGGGACATCAGCCGTCAACCCCTCCACCTCTCTTCTCTTTTCCTCTAGAGGCCAACTAGGAGTTTTTCCTCCTCTCTTAGGGCCGTCAGCCTTGTTGCACCCTCTTTTTTCTTATTTTGGTTGGTGGATCTCAAAGGAATGTCTAGGGTTTTCTCGGATCCGCCCCTATTAGGATTTTTGAGGTCAGATTTTAACCTGCGTGGGTGAGATTCTCCCTCATCTTCTCCTTTTTCAGTTTTACCTAATTTTCTTGGAAATTATTTGTCTCCAAAATTGAGTTAATCTTGTGTTTTATGATTCTTGCCCCCTTACAGTTATATAATGTCGTTGTGTTCGTGTTTTCTGACGTCGTTTGACGACGCTACCAACGTGATCTCTCCAAATCCCTCTTCGAATTAGGATTTTTGTAACCCAAGCTCCGTCAAGCCTTCGTTTCTGCGTGGTTATCTCTTCTCCCCTCACTCTTGAGTGAGGTAATCTCTTAGCCGCTCTTGATTTAGTTTTGTATTATATAATTGCTTGTGCTAGCATTTTAGATTCCTGTCATGTCTATTTATCAAATATTGTATGTGATTGTTCTTGAACAGGTCCAGTAGAGTTCTTGTTTTTGTTAGTGCCGCTTTGTCGCTGTCGCCAGTTTCAACTCCCTTAAGGCAAGTAGAGATTCCTCTCTCTTGCAAGTATTGCGTTTAATTTATTGCATCTGTCCTTTGATTACATGTCCGCATCCTCGTATATAGTTGATCTGTCAAATGATTTTAATTCATGAGTGCCGAACTGGATAAATTAATAGTGTAGGGTTTAGACTTTTGGAATTGACATGATTAGTGTAAGGAGGTAATTTTAATTGGATTCTCACTTTGATGGATTTCGTCTCTTTTGATGAATAATTTGAGGACCAGTAAGTTTGAGCACGAGCATTAATAGATTTGAATGATCATTGTTAAGGCTTCTGGTTAGTGATTTATTGATTATTGGGTTATGTCATCCCCGTACCGTACACACATTCTGAAGATAATAATTGTTAAGGCTTCTGGTTAGTGATTTATTGATGAATAATTTGAGGATCAGCGTTTAATCCAGGAATTGGAAGCGTTGGAGATATCTTGTGTTGACAAGGGTTCGTCAACCGATGAATGCTTGAACTGGACGGAGGTGCAATATGACCTTACGGACAGAGTTCGGCGAGCAACGGAGCTTGATGAAAGTCTCCAGCGCTATGCAAAAGATGGGCCGGATGACCAATTCTCTTGGGATAACGGTTTGTTACGACGAAATGGTCGAGTGTGCGTCCCGCGTGTGGGTAAATTGAGGGAAGAGTTAATGTATGAAGCTCACTTTGCAAAGTACTCAGTTCACCCAGGGAGCACAAAGATGTATAGAGATCTGAAAAAGCTATTCTGGTGGCCCGGACTAAAGAAAGATGCCGCACGTTATGTGGCGGAATGCAATACCTGTGCGTTGGTGAAAGCAGAATACCAGAAGCATGGCGATTTCCTGAAGTCGTTACCTATTCCGGAGTGGAAGTTCGATGACATTTCGATGGATTTCGTGCACGGGTTGCCGAGATCTCAACGCGATCATGATTCAATCTGGGTGATTGTGGACCGGTTGACAAAAGTGGCGCACTTCCTTCCAAACAGAAGAGACGATTCAGTGGAAACCTTGGCCAAGCTTTATGTGGAGCAGGTTGTTCGACTGCACGGTGTTCCTCGGAGCATCGTTAGTGACCGTGATGAGCGGTTCACATCGAATGATTGGCGGCTCGTTCATCAAATGTTGGGTACAAAGTTAGCGTTTAGTACGGCCTTTCATCCCCAAACGGATGGCCAGACTGAACGAACCAACAGGACGATGGAGGACATGCTCCGCATGTGCGCCCTAGACTTTGGTAAGAGATGGGAAGATTATATATTTCTTGTCGAATTTGCCTATAATAATAGCTACCAAGCGAGTATTGGTATGGCACCATTTGAGGCTTTATATGGTCGGAAATGCCGTACACCGTTAGCTTGGGCAGAAGCAGGTGAATCTAAGCTGAGTGGGAAAAAGGAAGTCGAAGAAGCTACCTCGCTCATACGCTCTATTCGGGAGAGGCTATTGATAGCCCAAGATCGTCAAGCAAAGTACTACAATGCCAAACATCGGAACGTGGAGTTCGCGATGGGTGATTGGGTATATTTGAAGATCAAACCCTTCAAAGGCGTGTCCAGGATTCGGCGTTTGAAAAAGCTAAGTCCGAGGTATCTTGGTCCGTTTGAGGTGGTGGAGCGAGTTGGGGAAGCTGCTTATCGACTAGCACTTTCAGCAGACTTGGGTGGATTACATGATGTATTTCACATCTCAGTCCTTCGTAAGGCGGTGAAGGATCCAGCTCAAGTAGTGGAGAATGATCGGGTACCGGTCGAGTATGGGCTAACGACGAGGGTTAGACCCATTCGGATCGAGGATCGAGCCGAGAAACAATTGCGGAACAAAGTGATCGGGATGGTCAAGATCCGATGGGACAATTGTGGCCGTGAAGAGCTAACATGGGAGCGAGAGCAGACCATGCGAGCTGAATTTCCCGAATTGTTTGTATAAACTGTAGACCGTGTACCTTTTGTTATAACAGAGTTATCAAGTTATAGCATTGTTGGTTCTTATTTCCTTACCGTGCAAATTTCGGGACGAAATTTTGTTAAGGGGGGGAGGATTGTAACACCCCAAAAAGACTCAAAAATGGTTTTGAGGTGCAGGTCATTTTACACGGCCTGGGACACGGGCGTGTCCCAGGGCGTGTCGGGGGTACACGGCCCGGGACACGGGCGTGTCCCAGGGCGTGTCACTCAAATACAATGCGTTCTGAGTCAGAAGATTACACGGCCTGGAACCAAGCCTTGAACACGGGCGTGTTAGGTTGGACACGGGCGTGTCCGATGCCGTGTGCCTGCCCGTGTACTGCTGGTTGAGTTTGGATCTTGATGAGGCAGGGGTGACACGGGCGTGTCTCATGATTGACACGGGCGTGTCAAGTTCGACACGGGCGTGTCGATGCCCGTGTTCTGGTAAATCTCAGTCGGTACGAATACCGCGTGTGCCGCTTAAGGGTACACGGCCTGTGACACGGGCGTGTCACAGGCCGTGTCAGCCAAAAAAGTGAGTTTTTGGGAAAATCGTGGCCGTTTAATTTCTCTCTTTGGATCTAAGGGCTCAGGTGTTTCCTGGCTGGATTTAATCAGCAGAGGCTGATGAAGAAAGTCATTCTTCATTTGGTTAAGGAAGAGAGAAAGAGAGAGGAGGAAGAAGAAGGAGGAGGAGATCAAGCCACCGGCGGAGTTCCCGTGGTCCGATTCGTGATCCGAAGCCGGCGTTGTGAAGGCAAAGCTGCTGCGGTTCTTTCTCACCGGCTAGTTTGCGATGGCTCCCACGAGATCGACAAGGGTAACGATCTCCCTTATTGGACATGTGAAGTCCTTCTTTTCTGCATTGCATAGGGAAAACCCTTCCCCGCGAGTGTGCGGTGGGTTGTGGTGTCCCTTGGGGTAGATATGTGAAGTCCCCCTTGTTAGAGGCCGGAATTGGAGTACGGCTCTAGACATGCTGTGTGAAGCCCATCTGGACATGGTCTGGATTGGTGATGCTTGTTTGCATATCGGAGAAGGCTCCGTGATTATGGCTTGTGTTGCCTTGTGCCTACCTGTTTCTTGGTGCAGCAGGAAGTATTGGATGAAGTCCAGGAAATGAAAAGGGTTGGATGCAACTCTTGTGGCCGTGCATTGCCACTTTATGAGCGGTTGAGCCGTTGGGCTGCAACTCAATGAAAAGGCAGATTGCCGAACAGGAAAGGTGAAACCGACCCGCGCCTATAAATTGCCATGGATACTTCCGTATTCGAGGTGGCACGACGACTTGAGCAACGGGGGGTGGCTGATCCGTACCTGCGTTAGGTCCGTCCGACTTGGAAGCCTGGTTATAGGTTTTGTTGGAGCGCCTAATGAGAGTCTTAGGCCCGCGCGCCGGAAAGACTAGAATGCTCAAATACCGTGTAGACGGTGGTGTTGACCCTGGTATTCCGGTACACCAAGAATGTGCCCTGAGTGCACGGACTGTCGGGCCGTGTGGCCGACGGTTGTGATGGCTTGAATGTGCCTGCGCGCACATAGTTGCTATTGTTGATACCATGTTGTGCAGGGAAAGAAGGCTATTGCCCCGAGAAAGGGGTAGGATTGTTATAATTGGGTCAGCTGAATGCTGACCGTTGCCTTGTTTGCCACCGTTGGGTGGATTGTCCCTATGCAGGTGCTGGAAAGCCAAGTGGTAAATGAAGGGCTGAAGCCCTACTGCTGTTGCTGCTGCTGCTGCGGCTAGCCCTTGAAGGCTAAGCGAATGTTTTGCTTGTTTTCTTTTACTCATGTATGGCTGACCTGCGCGCCGATGTTTGTAAACCATACGGTGTGGAAAGAGGAACTGTAAGGCCTTAAGGCCAAACTCTATGTATTTGTTGTACATTCCGTGCCTATATATAAAGGTGGTTTATATATTGGACATTCCTGCTTAGAGTTCAAATTACAACTTAACGCTTCCGCTAGAATGCTCTGAGTTAGGATTCGTGTATGGTTTGGTATTATCCTGTGACATCACCGTCTGTTTGTGGCATATAGTGTGGGGCCCCGGCCGGACCTTCTACTATACGTCATGTAACGGATGGGGTCGTTACATTTTGGTATCAGCTTCGTTCGGTCTTCCTCTATCGAATTCGTGGACGAATTCTTTTATGGGGTGGCGCGCGCGTGTTTATGCGCCCTGCTGTAACGCTAATAAACTCTGGAATGTCCACTAAGGAATGTACAAAATCTTGTTTGAGGAATCTGCGCGTTCCTTTTTGTGTTGTTTTGCTTGCATACGTTCGCTAATGTGTGTCTTGTCCACCTATAGGTGACGCGTAGTGGTGCTGGGCAGTCTGAGCCACAGCGCTCTGATGAGAGTGCGGCACCAGCTGAGGTGCCAACACCTCCTCCATCTGCGGAAACTGTTCGCTTAGTTGCTGAGGCTCTATTTGCCATGATTCAGCCGACCGGGCAAGCGCAACCGGCAGTAGAACAAGTTCGTGTTGTTGTACGACCCGAGCCGGTTGAGGCTGTAGATCCACGAGCAGCTGACCGACAGTTGAAGCAATTCATGAGCTTCAGTCCGCCTACGTTTACGGGAATGGGATCCCCAACGCAGGCAGAGGATTGGTTATCGCGTGTCAAGCGGATAATGACAGCGATCAGGGCGGAGAAAACTCTAAAGGTCACCTTGGCCACCTTCATGCTTGAAGGAGAGGCGCGGTTGTGGTGGGATGAGGTTGAGGTACACCATTTGGCGGGCAAGCAATTAACGCAAGTATCGATTGAGGAGTTCTCTCGAATATTTCTGGCGAAGCATGTCCCAGCGGCGCAACGCATTGCCATGGAAAATGAGTTCCAACGGTTAAAGCAAGGAGAAGATAGCGTGGATATCTACTTGCACGAGTTTACCAGGTTGGGACGGTATGCGGGAACAATCTTCGCGGATGACCAAAGGAAAACGAATCGGTTCTATGAAGGATTGCGGGATGAGTTGAGATTCCTGCTTTCGAGTTCAGTGAACCAAGGGTTTCAGGCGTTGGTTGATACTGCGTGTGCGTTGGAGAAGGACATGCGGCGGGTGCAAGGGAACAAGGGCTTGGTTGTGTCAAAGCCAGAGGTTCAAGCACCTCGCCCTAGCAAATTGTTTTACCAGAAGAAAGGGGGCAAGAGGTCCAAGCCGTCTGGGCAAGTGACTACGACCGTTGTGTCGGGGGCGACATCAAGGCCGGATTCTCGTACATGCTATAACTGTGGCCGGGTGGGGCATATAGCTCGTGACTGTCGGGTTGTTCAGCCCAAAGGGGAAAAGAAGACGGGTGCGTCTTATGCTGAGAAGGGCAAAGCGGTGGTTGATTCCTCTGCGTCCCAGGCACAGCCCCGAATCTATCAGCTTGGCCAACAGGAAGCGATTAAGCAAAGTGACGTCGTCATAGGTACGAGTTGATTATAGCTTACTTGCTTAAGTGCTATTGCTTGTGGTTATGTATAGCTTGTGCATGATGTGTATGCTGCAGGCTTTGTCCTGATTCGGAATAATCTGGCGAGAGCCCAGTTTGATACGGGTGCTTCGCAGTCTTTTCTGTCCGAGGATTTTGTATCTCGAATTGGGGTACTGAGTCATGTGACGGTGGATAGTACAAGGGTGCTATTACCGAATGGCTATGTGATGCTTGCGGATAGGGCTTGCGATGTGGATGTTCAAATAGGAAGTCAGGATTTCGGTTTGAGTGCAGCCGTGCTACCGTTGTCGGAGTTTGACGTGATCTTTGGTATGGACTGGCTCTCGGAGCAGCGTGCCTTTATTGATTGCAACTCCAAGGAGATTACACTGGGCCAGAATACCGGACTTGTGACGAAGTTCGCTGGTATGCGAGGAGTTGGCGGGACTCTGTTGTCTGCGCTCCAAGTCGTCAATGCTGTTCGGAAGGGCGCGGAGTTATTCTTCACGCTAATTCAGGTTGTTGAGCCAAAGGCCAGTGTCGGTGAAGTACTGGTTATGTCAGAGTTTGCGGATGTGTTTCCTAAAGATCTTCCTGGGTTACCACCACAGCGGGAGATTGACTTCTCTATTGAGTTGGTGCCAGGTGCGAAACCTGTGGCCCGCTCACCATATCGCGTCGCGCCAAAAGAGATGGCGGAGTTGAAAGTCCAATTGCAAGAGTTGTTGGAGCAGGGATACATACGCCCAAGTATGTCACCTTGGAGCGCGCCTGTTCTATTTGTGAAAAAGATAGACGGTAGTTTGCGGTTATGTATTGACTACCGCGAATTGAATAAGCTGACAGAGAAAAATAAATATCCGATCCCACGGATTGATGACCTATTTGATCAGCTGGCAGGATCAACGGTCTATTCCAAGTTGGATTTGAAATCGGGATATTATCAGCTGAGAATTCGGGAAGGTGACATTCCCAAGACGGCGTTTGGAACACGCTACGATCATTATGAGTTCACGGTAATGCCGTTTGGCCTATGTAATGCGCCTTCGGTATTTATGGACCTAATGCATCGAACGTTCCGAGAGTACTTAGATTTGTTCGTGATTGTGTTTATCGATGATATCTTAGTATACTCTCAGTCGAAAGAGGATCATGCAAACCATTTGCGGTTGGTCTTGCATACCCTGCGGAGGAATAAGCTTTATGCCAAGTTCTCAAAGTGTGAGTTCTGGCTCTCTTCAGTAGCCTTTTTAGGCCATGTGGTAAGTGGAGAAGGTATCGCGGTGGATCCGTTGAAGATAAGTGCCATTCGAGATTGGTCAGTGATGTCTTCAGTGGCCGAGGTCAGGAGCTTCCTTGGACTTGCGGGCTACTATAGACGGTTTGTGGAAAACTTCTCACGGATTGCTTTACCTCTGACCACGCTGACGAGAAAAGATCAAAAGTTCATTTGGACGCCGGAGTGCGCGCGAGCTTTTGAAGACTTGAAGAGTCGTTTGACCACGGCGCCTGTGTTGACATCGCCATGTGGTACAGATGGGTATGAGATCTATAGTGATGCTTCCGGGAGCGGCTTAGGCTGCGTTCTTCTGCAGTTTGGTAAAGTGATTGCTTATGGCTCGCGCTAGTTGAAAGTGCATGAGCGGAATTACCCCGTCCATGATTTGGAGTTGGCGGCGGTAATCTTTGCGCTCAAGTTGTGGCGGCACTATCTATATGGCATTAAAGTGGATATTTATACAGATCACAAAAGCCTAAAGTACTTGTTGGATCAGAAGGATCTGAATATGCGACAACGAAGATGGATGGAGTTCCTTGGGGACTACACCTTCGAGATTCACTATACTCCCGGGAAGGGAAATGTGGTCGCTGATGCTTTGAGTCGGAAGACTCCGGTACGGGCAAGCTAGTTGCAGAGGCATGATCAGCGTTTAATCCAGGAATTGGAAGCGTTGGAGATATCTTGTGTTGACAAGGGTTCGTCAACCGATGCATGCTTGAACTGGACGGAGGTGCAATATGACCTTACGGACAGAGTTCGGCGAGCAACGGAGCTTGATGAAAGTCTCCAGCGCCATGCAAAAGATGGGCCGGATGACCAATTCTCTTGGGATAACGGTTTGTTACGACGAAATGGTCGAGTGTGCGTCCCGCGTGTGGGTAAATTGAGGGACGAGTTAATGTACGAAGCTCACTTTGCAAAGTACTCAATTCACCCAGGGAGCACAAAGATGTATAGAGATCTGAAAAAGCTATTCTGGTGGCCCGGACTAAAGAAAGATGTCGCACGTTATGTGGCGGAATGCAATACATGTGCGTTGGTGAAAGCAGAATACCAGAAGCCTGGCGGTTTCCTGAAGTCGTTACCTATTCCGGAGTGGAAGTTCGATGACATTTCGATGGATTTCGTGCACGGGTTGCCGAGATCTCAACGCGGTCATGATTCAATCTGGGTGATTGTGGACCGGTTGACAAAAGTGGCGCACTTCCTTCCAAACAGAAGAGACGATTCAGTGGAAACCTTGGCCAAGCTTTATGTGGAGCAGGTTGTTTGACTGCACGGTGTTCCTCGGAGCATCGTTAGTGACCGTGATGGGCGGTTCACATCGAATGATTGGCGGCTCGTTCATCAAATGTTGGGTACAAAGTTAGCGTTTAGTACGACCTTTCATCCCCAAACGGATGGCCAGACTGAACGAACCAACAAGACGATGGAGGACATGCTCCGCATGTGCGCCCTAGACTTTGGTAAGAGATGGGAAGATTATATATTTCTTGTCGAATTTGCCTATAATAATAGCTACCAAGCGAGTATTGGTATGACACCATTTGAGGCTTTATATGGTCGGAAATGCCGTACACCGTTAGCTTGGGCAGAAGCAGGCGAATCTAAGCTGAGTGGGAAAAAGGAAGTCGAAGAAGCTACCTCGCTCATACGCTCTATTCGGAAGAGGCTATTGATAGCCCAAGATCGTCAAGCAAAGTACTACAATGCCAAACATCGGAACGTGGAGTTCGCGGTGGGTGATTGGGTATATTTGAAGATCAAACCCTTCAAAGGCGTGTCCAGGATTCGGCGTTTGAAAAAGCTAAGTCCGAGGTATCTTGGTCCGTTTGAGGTGGTGGAGCGAGTTGGGGAAGCTGCTTATCAACTAGCACTTTCAGCAGACTTGGGTGAATTACATGATGTATTTCACATCTCAGTCCTTCGTAAGGCGGTGAAGGATCCAGCTCAAGTAGTGGAGAATGATCGGGTACCGGTCGAGTATGGGCTAACGACGAGGGTTAGACCCATTCGGATCGAGGATCGAGCCGAGAAACAGTTGCGGAACAAAGTGATCGGGATGGTCAAGGTCCGATGGGACAATTGTGGCCGTGAAGAGCTAACATGGGAGCGAGAGCAGACCATGTGAGCTGAATTTCCCGAACTGTTTGTATAAACTGTAGACCGTGTACCTTTTGTTATAACAGAGTTATCAAGTTATAGCATTGTTGGTTCTTGTTTCCTTACCGTGCAAATTTCGGGACGAAATTTTGTTAAGGGGGGGGGGGGGAGGATTGTAACACCCCAAAAAGACTCAAAAATGGTTTTGAGGTGCAGGTCATTTTACACGGCCTGGGACACGGGCGTGTCCCAGGGCATGTCGGGGGTACACGGCCTGGGACACGGGCGTGTACCAGGGCGTGTCACTCAAATAAAATGCGTTCTGAGTCAGAAGATTACACGGCCTGGAACCAAGCCTTGAACACGGGCGTGTCAGGTTGGACACGGGCGTGTCCGATGCCGTGTGCCTGCCCGTGTACTGCTGGTTGAGTTTGGAGCTCGATGAGGCAGGGGTGACACGGGCGTGTCTCATGATTGACACGGGTGTGTCAGGTTCGACACGGGCGTGTCGATGCCCGTGTTCTGGTAAATCTCAGTCGGTACGAATACCGCGTGTGCCGCTTAAGGGTACACGGCCTGTGACACGGGCGTGTCACAGGCCGTGTCAGCCAAAAAAGTGAGTTTTTGGGAAAATCGTGGCCGTTTAATTTCTCTCTTTGGATCCAAGGGCTCAGGTGTTTCCTGGCTGGATTTAATCAGCAGAGGCTGATGAAGAAAGTCATTCTTCATTTGGTTAAGGAAGAGAGAAAGAGAGAGGAGGAAGAAGAAGGAGGAGGAGATCAAGCCACCGGCGGAGTTCCCGTGGTCCGATTCGTGATCCGAAGCCGGCGTTGTGAAGGCAAAGCTGCTGCGGTTCTTTCTCACCGGCTAGTTTGCGATGGCTCCCAAGAGATCGACAAGGGTAACGATCTCCCTTCTTGGACATGTGAAGTCCTTCTTTTCTGCATTGCATAGGGAAAACCCTTCCCCGCGAGTGTGCGGTGGGTTGTGGTGTCCCTTGGGGTAGATATGTGAAGTCCCCCTTGTTAGAGGCCGGAATTGGAGTACGGCTCTAGGCATGCTATGTGAAGCCCATCTGGACATGGTCTGGATTGGTGATGCTTGTTTGCATATCGGAGAAGGCTCCGTGATTATGGCTTGTGTTGCCTTGTGCCTACATGTTGCTTGGTGCAGCAGGAAGTATTGGATGAAGTCCAGGAAATGAAGAGGGTTGGATGCAACTCTTGTTGCCGTGCATTGCCACTTTATGAGCGGTTGAGCCGTTGGGCTGCAACTCAATGAAAAGGCAGATTGCCGAACAGGAAAGGTGAAACCGACCCGCGCCTATAAATTGCCATGGATACTTCCGTATTCGAGGTGGCACGGCGACTTGAGCAACGGGGGGTTGCTGATCCGTACCTGCGTTAGGTCCGTCCGACTTGGAAGTCTGGTTATAGGTTTTGTTGGAGCGCCTAATGAGAGTCTTAGGCCCGCGCGCCGGAAATACTAGAATGCTCAAATACCGTGTAGACGGTGGTGTTGACCCTGGTATTCCGGTACACCAAGAATGTGCCCTGAGTGCACGGACTGTCGGGCCGTGTGGCCGACGGTTGTGATGGCTTGAATGTGCCTGCGCGCACATAGTTGCTATTGTTGATACCATGTTGTGCAGGGAAAGAAGGCTATTGCCCCGAGAAAGGGGTAGGATTGTTATAATTGGGTCAGCTGAATGCTGACCGTTGCCTTGTTTGCCACCGTTGGGTGGATTGTCCCTATGCAGGTGCTGGAGAGCCAAGTGGTAAATGAAGGGCTGAAGCCCTACTGCTGTTGCTGCTGCTGCTGCGGCTAGCCCTTGAAGGCTAAGCGAATGTTTTGCTTGTTTTCTTTTACTCATGTATGGTCGGCCTGCGCGCCGAGGTTTGTAAACCATACGGTGTGGAAAGAGGAACTGTAAGGCCTTAAGGCCAAACTCTATGTATTTGTTGTACATTCCGTGGCTATATATAAAGGTGGTTTATATATTGAACATTCCTGGTTAGAGTTCAAATTACAACTTAACGCTTCCGCTAGAATGCTCTGAGTTAGGATTCGTGTATGGTTTGGTATTATCCTGTGACCTCACCGTCTGTTTGTGGCATATAGTGTGGGGCCCCGGCCGGACCTTCTACTATACGTCATGTAACGGATGGGGTCGTTACATCATCATTGCTTGGCATTTTAATCATTTGCACGTTTATTCAATTTGATCACTAAGGGCCCATTTGGCGTAGTGTTTCTAGTGCGGTGGTGTTTTTTTCAACGCCATTGCTATTTTTACGGTGTTTGGCGTGGCGGGTGAGAAACACATTGTTGGGCTAGAGAGCAAGTAAGTCCAATCAGAACACCTAAAAATTAGTTTGAACAAATACCTGCATGACCGCTTAGCGGTAGCTGTGCACAAAAAGACCCCCAGTCCAGATAAAAACCGGTCCCTGCAAGGACCGGTTTTTTCCGGTCCGGTCTCGGACCGGTCCCTAACAAAACCGGTCCCGGTCCAGGACCGGTCTTCCCCCTAAAAAGGGGGACTGCCGGGACCGGAATACCGGTCCCAAACCGGTCCTGGACCGGTCCGGTCCCGGGCCAGCCCAATTGTTTTTTTTTATTATTAATAAAAAATTATTACTAAAAAAACTAAAAATAGTAATAAAAAAATAATAATAAAAACGGCTTTAATTAGAGCCGTTTAATAAAAACGGCTCTAATTAGAGCCGTTTGGGGAGGCTGGGAGCCTCCCCTGCTTCCAGGATTATTACCTGGCAGCAAATGCCAGGTAATAATTGCCTAGGCAGCTATGCTGCCTAGGCAATTATTACCTGGCAGCAAAGCTGCCAGGTAATAATCCTGGCAGCGCTGGCTGTTGGGCCGCCGGCTGCCTGGCCCGGCCGGTCCTGGGACCGGTCTTGGGCTGGACCGGTCCAAGTCCGGTCTTAAACCGGTCTTGGACCGGTCTTTGCCTAGGACCGGTCCAGGACCGGTCTTTTCCTGGGACCGGTCTTGGACCGGTTCCAGGGAAAAAAAGGGGGCCTTGTTAGGCCCCCTGGGACCGGTCCTAATCGGGACCGGTCCCGAGCCAGTCCTTACCGGGCCGGTCCCAACGGGACTGGTCTTTTTGTACACGCCTACTTAGCGGTATGCAGATACACAGCCAAAACACAACACAAAATAACAACAAGAAAAATGACACAGATATTTAATGTGGAAACCTAATAGGGTGAAAACCACTGGACGATCGGAGTACAGCCCAGAAAGCCGCCAATAAAAATATATGAAAACAATAGATAATTACAAGACTTTCCCTCCTCGATCCATACCAGATCTTCGCCAGTTTCGCACTATACATTACAATAAATAGTAACAGAAAAACAATAAGTTATCGACAATGACGGATGAGACGGATTACACAAATCCTCACCAAGATGACTCTTCGAATCCTTACCCAAATCTGCTCCAGATCCAATCCGTGTAGGCGAATAATTGCTCGTCAATGTCGTAGAACACCGTCTGAAAGCTCTCACAAACTAAGACGATTACCACAAATGGTTCTCTAGAAATCTTTCAATGTTTAAGTTTGAAGAGAAGTGGATGTCTTACCTCTCCTTTGTCATGTCTATTTATAGAGCCAAAACAAAGTAGATAGAGGTGGTAAATGACATATGGATGAAGATTCTCTCGGCTAAAAAACACATGTTGGTTTAAAAGTAAAAGACTACTACTCCATTTCACATTTATCATGAAATACATCTGTTGTGGCCAAACTCGGCGCTCCGGTCGGTCCTGACTAACTTGGACCGCCTTAGCTCGCGGAGCGGTCGAGCGCGCAAACAGTCAGTTGAAGAGGGGAAATGTACACAAGGAGTTTTAACGTGGAAAACCCTTCAACCGGGTGAAAAACCACGTGACCGGTTCGCTGCCAGTCAAAATCCACTAGATCAGGGTGATTACAGTATGTTGAGTGAATCGGGGCGACAGGCCGCTCCCGTTACAACTTGCGGGGTGAGAGGATGACTACAGCTGCCGGCGGGCAACAGACTGCTCCGCCAAAGTGACTTAAACGGTGGAATGCGTGGGATGCTTCTGGCGCGTGCGCCCGGGGGCGGCGCGCTTGCGGGCTTCGACTGTCTTCTTCACTTGACTTCCTCTGACTTTGGGCGCCTCCTTCCCAACTGCGCGTTGGTGGGGTGCCAATAGCCGATGGCGGGTGCTGATGGCCGCTGGTGGCCGCTGGAGGTCGCTGGTGGCCGCTGGTGGTTGGCGGCGAGAGGCGGCCGACACGGTGGAGGAGGCGGCGGCTACGGCCGGGGCGGACACGACCGCGGCTGGCACGGCCGCTGCCCTGGCCGGGGCGGCCATGGCCGCGGCGGGCCATGGCCGCGGCGGGCCATGGCCGCGGCGGGCCATGGCCGCGGCGGGCCATGGCCGCGGCGGGCCATGGCCGCGGCGGGCCATGGCCGCGGCGGGCCATGGCCGCGGCGGGCCATGGCCGCGGCGGGCCATGGCCGGGGCGGGCCATGGCCGGGGCGGCCATGGCCGGGGCGGCCATGGCCCCGGCAGGCCATGGTCGGGGCGGCCATGGCCCCGGCCGGCCATGGCGGGGGCGGCCATGTCCCCGGCCGGCCATGGCCGGGGCGACCATGGCCGGGTCGGCCATGGCCGCGGTGGCCGTGGGAGGGCCGGCCGCCGGCGGTGGCTCGGCCTCTTGCCGGCGGCGGTTCCTTTGGTGGCGGTTTTCCCCATGATGGGAGGGAGTGGGGCCCGCCCCCATCACTTCCATGAGAGATCATGGGGGGTGGGGCCCACCCATGACTTTCCTTGAGTGGAGATCATGGGAGGGCTCCTTGCCTCCTATAAATGAAGGTGTAACCCATCAACATCCCTGAAAAACATGGTCAAAGTTGACGAGTCTTTTTCACATTTAGGAGAAAATTATCTTAACAAATCTCCCCTTTTTTAACTAAGTTGACCGATGAGCATATAGGCGCTATAGCCCGCCTCTCGCCTGGTGCAGATTTATGATGTCTCCTCCAACAAATCGAGGCCAACCCGACCACCATCACTTCTAGTCTTGCTTTGCCTATTTTGTGTGGCCACTGAGTAGATCGACAGTTTCCTATCATTGGGTTCATGACCACATTTTCCAACCACTGCTCTCACAACCGCCACTAGAGTCTCAAACTGACTCTATATCATTGATCCAACACCTAGGATAATTTTACTGTTATAATATTTGCTATATAATAAAATAATTTTCAGTTTTTTTTTATTTTATCTGCTATATAATAAAACAATTTTCGAAATTTCCTTAAAAATAATAGACACAAAATCAAAATGATTTTTCAATATATTGATATTTCAATTAGATTCAATTTTCTATACAGAATAGCTTTCATACAATTGTTAAAAAAAGTTTCTTCTAATTACAAATATAAGAATAACAACCTAATTAATTAAAATAATCTAATGAATTGCTAAAACTTCTTCTTCTTCCTCCTCTAATATTCCACAGCAAGAAGCTCACTGGAGCACCCCCGGGCCTCATCGAAACATCGCCGTAGCATCGCCGGAGCAAAATAAGTAATAATTAAATAAATTTTATAAGACATAATTATTTTAACTCTAAAAATATTTATGCCATAATTCACCCCATCCTCCTTTTGATAACTTTGTCTTATTTTCTTATCAATAATTTTGGGATGGATGAACTCCCGAGCAACACACGCGTGTCATAGCATATATGACGAGTTGAATTAAAACAGACAATATTTGAGTTAGCCTGTTTCAGGCGACACCCAACTGATGCTTAATGTCACCAATAAAACCTACGGCGAAACATTATTTTGCTATTTTTGCTCATGCGAAAGGAAGGAAAGTGGTAGCTATAAATATTAAAGTTTAATATTGTTTAAATCTTAAGCTCAGTTTGGGGGGAATTATTTTCACCAGTCAAACGATTACGATCGCATGAATCAGATCTTTGCGGTCATAACCGCTTGACCAGTGAAAAAAAGTCCCCTAAACGGAGTCTTAGTCAAGAGCAATGTATTTTGTGGGCGCCGGTGGACGACAAAAGCAATGTTATTTATAAAAAAAAAAAAATGTGGAGCATTTGACATTTTCTAGCTGCAAAAAGGATCCAAAATAGAAATGGCTGTATTAAGTTATTTTATATTTGTGTATCTTTGAGGATCCAACAAGGCAGCTGCCAGCGCAAAGAGGGCAATTAATTTTTAATGGCGATTGATATATGCACACCCGATTAGACTATTTGCAACCCTTGCATTAAATTTTAAAATTAAAACTAAGAAATCATACCTCCTTATAACTGCAGCCCCTCCCCGATCCATTGCATCTCTCCCACCGTCGCACCGGAGCGTGCCTCCTCGCCAGAGCGCACCTCCTCGTCAGAGCCCGCCGCCTCGCCGGAGCCCGGAAGGTAAATTGGTGGCTGAATTGAAGCTTGACAATTTGGGAAAAACCCTTATGCGATCTTCAGTCCAAGAACTTCAAGTCCAAGAAGGAATAAAGAGTCCCAGAAGAGCAATTTCAAGGACAAGAAGGCTATGCGAGCTCTGGTTCTATTCTTAGTTTTAGGCTTCGTTTGGTAGGGTGGTGGAGGGAGCAATCGGCGGCTGGAAAGGGAGGTTTGGGACTGGAAGGGGTGGCGAGGCAAAAAACGGAAAGTTTTGATGGCTTTTTCGCCTGTTTGTGGGAGCAAAAGGATCAAACGCTGTCAGTGCTTGATTGTTTTTCCGCTGTCCGGCGGCGTTTGCTCTAAACGCCAGCGTGAAAATGCCGCGCCAAAATGAAGCCATCTGAAAGACGAAGAATGTTTCACTAAACAGGGTAGTGATATCATATTTGATCATTGTTAAGCTATACCTCTTCTACAATAGGTCATTAACTTGTTCATATTTATACTGCATTATTGAAATCTAGAAATTTAGAAATCTAAATGTTTTTTTTGTTTTTAGCTACGAATAGTAATATGATGTACAAATAGCGGTTTAGAGGATGTGTATATCAAAGACTTGCGTATAGCCAATTTGGAGGTGCGTATATCAATCACCTTTTTATTTGAATCAGATTATAATTAATTATTTATGGTTTAACAAAATTATTGCGGCATAACTCAACCCTTCCGGTAGACCCGACAAAATTTCATCGTCTTAGCTCGGGAGCGGTCGAGCGCGCAAACAGTCACATAAAATAAAAGTTGGCAAAGTAATTTTTGTCGTGAAAAACCCCGGAAAGAGGTGAAAAATCACGTGGTCGGATCCGTGCCGACCAAACTTCCACTACTTTTTGTTGTGGTTACAAAGCTTCTTAGGGAACTCGAGGACGACATGTCGCCTCTCGTTATAGTTTGAGGAAGAGAATGTTGGGCTCGGAGGGTGACATGTCACCTCCCATAAAGCTAATTCTTTTTAAGTTAATGATGGGGAGCTTTGCACTCTGGATGCTTGAAAATCTTTGACGGTTGCTTGGAGGCGGGAGCGACTTGTTTCTGATTGTCTTTGGGAGAAGCCTGGTGAAGTTGCCCTTTTGATGGTTGGAATGCTTGTTCTTGAGCACACGGGGCACTTGCCGGCGGAGAGCGCGCAGGGCGCTTGCTCGAGGAGAGCGTGCAAAGCGCTGGCTATAGGAAAGCGTGTGGGGAGCTAGTTGCAGGAGAACGCGCAGGGAGCTAGATTGAGGAGAGCGCGCGGGGCGCTAGATTGAGGAGAGCGTGTGGGGCGCTTGCTAGATGAGAGTGCGCGGGGTGCTTGCTGGATGAGAGTTCGCGATGCGCTTATTAAATGAGAGCGCGCAGGGTGCTTGCTTAGAAGAAGGCGCACGGGGCGCTTGCCGAATCGCGCGGGGAAGTAGCTCACGGGAAGGTGCGTAAGTAGGCGACGTGCGCGGGAGCGTGCGAGGTGACGCAAGAAAGCGCACAAGGAAGCGGAGCACGTGGTGACGTGGGAGTGCGCAAGGAAGATGCGCGCGCGGGAGCGTGCGAGGAGGAGGCGTGCGCGGGAGCGCGCGAGGAGGAGCGCACGAGTGCGCGCAAGGAAGAGGCATGAGGAGGCGGGTGCGAGAGCGCGCAAGGAAGAGGAGCGCACGGGAGCGCGCAAAGAGGAGAAGTGGAGGAGAGAGAAAATCCATAGGAGGAGGGGAGAGAAAATCCGGAAGAGGATTTCCTCGGGAGGAGGGAATATGAAGATCTTTGAAGAAAGTTTCAAAGACGAAAGATATTTTAAAGGAGCGCTTGAAGATCTCCGAAGGGGGTGAAGGAGATGAAGAAGGTGAAGGGGTAAGGAGGGAGAATATCCGTATGAGGATTTTCCGGGTGAAGAAGATGATCAAAATGAGAGGGAGAGGAGTCTATTTATAGATTCCAAGTGGGGGCAACAAGGTAATTTCCTTCGATAACAACCGGACGGGATAATAGGAACGCTCCGTTTAAAGCATGTGATGATGTGAATCACCAATTTTATAGAAATGAAGGAACCGCCCCCGGACGATTAATGGAGGTAGTGGACGGTTTGGGGTGACCGGAAAAATAACCGCGAGGGGAGGGGCGGCCGGCGAGGTCATATGGGAGGAAGGAAAGACCGTCGGTCGGGAAGCCAGCCGCGAGTCTTGCTGCTGCGTATGGGCAGCCGCTTGGTGCAACGACAACAGACCGGGAGGCCAGCCGCGGGAAACGTGGCTGCCTACGGGCGGCCACTTGGCACATCGCGGCCGGCGGTAGGCCGGTAGGCGTGGCGACGGTCGGCTGCCTGGCGCGGCAGCGGACGGCCTGGAGGCCGGCCGCAAGCCTCGCGGCTGCTTGCAGGCGGCCGCTTGGCGTGATGGCGACCGGCCGGGAGGCCGACCGCGGGAAACGCGGCCGCTGATGGGAGGCCGCCGACGGGCGGCCGCTTGGCACGGAGACCGCCGAACGGATGGTGGCTGCGATGGCGGTTTCGATGGCGGCGGAGATGGCGGTTTCGACGCTAGTGAGGTTTATTGGGTCAACCCCACTACCTCCATCAAAGGAGGTGAACAGTTTCGCTACCCACAACCCAGATCATTTCATGAGGATCGTATCAAATATAATTATACTCTCTTAATAGTTTACTTGTACGAGCGATTTTGTATGATGACCCTCTCTAGTCTCTGCACATCGTAAGATTCATGCACGATGTGTAGAGGCGGATCCAGCAATTTCAACATGGAGGGTTAGAAATCATTTCCCACGAGCTGCTAAATTTTTTTTGAATGCCTCCATATTACTGGAGTCGTTTCTCACTCATCTGGCCTCATCTTTAACGGTAGCAGTCACTAATATATGTTAATTAGGGCTCTCTTTGACATGGTGTTTTTGCTCACATGAGTTTGGACAAAAATATCATTATTATTGAATGTATATATGACATGACAATGGTTAATTGTTTATGCCCGCCACCAAAAACAAATCTACGAGTGAGATTAGGCGTTCAAGAATGATGATTCATAACCAACGTGTTCATAATCGTCACCGCGGTGCCAAACAGAGCCTAAATTTATAGTGTCATTCAAATATAATTTAATTCATACATTTTTATATTTATAACATTAGATATTTAATTAAAATACTTTGATATTCATGATGATTGCTATCATTTTTAAATTAAAAAAAGGGTAAAAATGAGAAATAAATAAGGATAAAAAATTTAAAAATAGGTTCACATTCTCCATCCTCCCATTCTCCTTCCTTACAAACAACAAGTGACAAACACGGGACTACAAATTTAACCACGATAGTACTGCGACTATGAAAGTATCCCAACCACGACATGTACAAGGCTCGGTCCATACCAAATTAATTAATGTCATTTAAAATAAACATATTTTTTAATTAATAAATACTGAAATATATATATATATATATATATTATTTCCGTTAAAAATATCATCATTATTCATATATTTTTAAATTTTCATCATTACTTTTATAAATTAAATTAATTAGTTTTTATGATTACTTTTCCAATTAAGTTTAATACAGTTGACAAGCATAATAATAATCTACGATAGTAGCTGTAGAGCCTGTTTGGGAAGGCTTTTCAGAAAGGAGAAGGAGTGGTAGCAAAAGGAGCTTTTGAAAAATATCTATTAAAAAAGGAGAACTGTTTAGGTGAACTTCTTTTGCAGAGCTTTTCAAAAAGTAGAAGCACTTTATAAATCGTTTGACAAATCTCCGTTGCGGTAACATTTTTTAATTAAAATGTGCGTCCGGGGGAAAATGCGCAATTATTTCGCCGGGGCAGGTTTTTTTCGCCCGAAAGCGAATTTTTCGTCCGGGAGCGAAATTTTTCGTCGGGGCCCGGTTTTTTTCGATCGGGCCCTATATTTTAAACCGCGGTTTTTTCGCCCGGAAGCGATTTTTTCGCCCGGACGCGGTTTTTTCTCCCGGGAGGGAATTTTTCGCTCGAGCGCGAATTTTTTGCCCGAGCGCGAATTTTTCGCTCTGACGAGAATTTTTCGCCCGGTCGCGAATTTTTCGCCCGGACGCGATATTTTCGCCTAGGCACCAATTTTTCGATCAGGCCCTATATTTTCGCCCGGGCCCCAATTGTTTTGGACGGGCGCGAATTTTTCGGACGGACACAAATTTTTCGACTGGGCGGGAAAATTTCGCCCAGTCGCGAATTTTTTGCACAGACGTGAATTTTTCGCACGGGCGCGATATTTTCGCTCGAAAGCAAAAAAAATTGCATTTGAGCGGAAAAAATAGCGTCCAGGCAAAAAAATACACGACCGAGCAAAAAAATCACGAACGAGCAAAAAAATAACGTCGAGGCGAAAAATTCGCCCACGTTAGAAAAAATCGCGTCTGAGCAGAAAAAACCTGTCGGGGAAAAAAATTGTGCTCCGACAAAAAAATATTGCTCGCGAGCGAAAAATTCGCGTCCGGCTGAAAAAATCGAGACCAGACGAAAAAATCACAGCCGGGCGAAAAAATTGCCCCCGGCCGAAAAAATTACGAACGAGCAAAAAAATCACGCCTAGGCCAAAAATTAACTTCCGAGTGAAAAATTCGCCCCCTGGCGCGCTCAGGTGACAAAATCGCGCCCGGGCGAAAAAAAATCGCGTCTGGGCGAAGAAAACATGTCAGGGCAAAAAAATATCGTTAACGGGCAAAATATTCACGCCCGATCGAAAAATTTCCGACAGGGCGAAAAAATAGGGCCCGGGCAAAAAATTCGCTCCCTGCGAAAAAACCGCGCTCAGGCGAAAAAATTGCGCTCGGGCGAAAAAATTGCGCCCGGGCGAAAAAGCTGCTCTCTGGTGAAAAAAAAGCTCCGATGACAAATATCGCTCTCGGGCGAAAAATTTGCTTCCAGACGAAAAAAATAGTGCTCGGGCGAAAAAAACGCACCCGGGCAAAAAAATCGTTCCCTGGCAAAAAAATCGCGGCCGAGCGAAAAAATCGCCCAGGCGAAAAAAACGCCCCCGGGAGAAAAAACATGCGCAGGCGCAAAAATCTACCGCGGGTAAAAAAATCTTGCGAGGGCGAAAAAATCGCGTCAGTGCAAAAAAAATTGCGCCCGAGTGAAAAAATCGCGTCGGTGCAAAAAAATCACGCCCGGGTGAAAAAAAGCGTGCCCGGGCGAAAAAAGCGTGCCCGGACAAAAAAATCAGCTCGAGCGAAAAAAAATCGTTCGCCGACAAAAAAATCACACCCGGATGAAAAAAACGCACTCGGACGAAAAAATCACGTCCGGACGAAAAAAACATGCTCGTTCGAAAAAAAAGCATGCACTGGCAAAAAAACCGCACTTGAGCGAAAAAAACTCACACGGGCGAAAAACTCCGCGCCCGGGCGAAAAATGCTAGCCTGGGCGAAAAATGCCAGCCCGGGCGAAAAATGCTAGCTCAGGTGAAAAATTCGCGCCCGGGCAAAAAATTCAGGCCCAGGCGAAAAATTCGCGTCCGTGCGAAAAATTCGCGTCTGGGCGAAAAATTTGCGTCTGGCGAAAAAAACACGCCCGGGCAAAAAAATTACGCTAGGAAAAAAATCGCGTCAAGAAAAAAAATCAAGTTATAGATTTTTTTAAGAGATAAGTGTTTTTGGATGAAAAAGTGCTTTTCGAAAAGGTTGAAAAGTAGGTGACAAGTGACTTTTCCAAAAGATGTGAAAATGAAGTTTTTTCGCGGTAGTTTTTCCCACCGATAGACAATCCAACCGATCTCTTAAGTGTGGTAGCGTTTTCCAGAAAACGAAAAGTAGTTAACAAGCCCTCCCAAACAGACCCTTAATAGCTCAACCAAAAATTTTTTCAATTCAATGAGTATTCATCGTTATTTTTAATTTGAGAATAGATGTAATTACATAAAATATACATTGCACTTTATTTTTTAAAATAAATTATAATATATATTAAGTTATTAGATGAAAACAATACGGCTATATTTGACAATTTTGAATATTTCACCAAAAAAACTTTTTTTCCTTTAATATGACAAAGATATCGGAAAAATAAAAAAATATAATATTTTATTAAACATTTTTTTGTATAATATAGTATAGAAATTTTAGGATTAGGGTAATAGTGAGATTACAATTAAGAATTAGCGAAATGACGACAAAAAATTCATATAGGCGACCCCATTATAGTAGTATAAAAGTTAAGTGTTGTTGATGTATAATATACAAAATTAGCCACTTAAATAATGATTTAAGATAATATTTAATAAATTAAAATCTTGAAATTATATATAAAAAAAATCTCTAAATTACACAACTCCCTCTTTTGAAGTAAAGAAATCAAATGTTTCATCAAAGAAGACATTTTCCCTTATACTATAGCATGAATAAATATATCATATATATTCAAAAACAGCATACTTATACCAATTTAGCCTTTTCCTTTTTCAGGGCAATAATAATCTCTGCAGAATTTCTAATTATGTTTTTTTTTGAATTTTATTATAAAAAGGCAACCTACAAGATAAGGAGTAAAAATTTCAATGCTAAAAGAAACCACCTTTTAAAAGCTAACATAAATGTGGTGTATACCCTCATATGATATTTAATAAGGTTGGGGTGCGCATAAGAAATTGGAAAAAAAATCAAACCACATCTCAACCATTTAAACTGAACCAATTTTACACCGACCTGAACGGTTCAGCTCAGTTTCGATTTTCTTGTTCAAAAACCAATAATACAAGTTAAAATATTACCAATAATAATCTTTAGTTTCAGGGGTTGTTATTAGCTAAATAATGGTTTAAATTTATACCATTTGAATAATTTAAATATTATTTAGCATATAAATAATTTTTTAATGTGTATATTTTCCGCTCTAATAAAATTATATTTAGTTTATTTGTCTTTTTATATTTTTTATTCAATTTCATAATAATAACATTAAACTACTATCTATTAACAACACTATATTATCTAAAACATAAATTTAGTAACAATTTTTCTTAATTAACATAATTTTTTTAAAAAATTCTTAAAACATTTATGTTCAAAATTAATTTAAATAGCAAAATTGAAAACAAAATAAAAAACCAAAAAACCGAACTGATGCACATCAATTTGATTTTGACTTGGATCCAAACTGACCCAAATTAAGTCGCCTACACCCCTAAATAAAGTTACACAACAACACTCAAGCCTTTATCCCACTATGGACTATAGTGGGGTCAGCTATAGGGATTCTTTGTCGTCATTGTGCCCTATCTTTTGTCATAATCTCACTAATGCATAAGTACATCGTGTCTTTCCGTATAGCTTCATTCCAAATTTTTATTGATGTACCCCTCCCTCATTTAACATGTCTAGTGACTAAACTCTCAGAACGCCTAACAGATGCCTCCAATGGTCTCCTTTATACATATCCAAACCTCCTTAGTCGAGCTTCTCACATCCTCTCAACATTTAGTGCTACTCCCGTCTTATCTTTGATACATTCATTCCTAATTTTATACAGTCTCGTGTGTCCACACATCCACCTAAACATTCTCATCTCCGCAACTCCCATTTTTTGCTCATGTACACAATTCACTGCCAAACACTCGGAACCATAGAGCATCACTGATCTAATTGTAATACGGTAAAATTTGTCTTTAAGTTTTAATGATAATCACATAAGATCCATGACAAGCCTCTCCATTTCAACCAACTTGCTTGAATTCCGTGTCAGATCTTTATCAATACCTCCGTCTTTTTGAACTATCAATCCATGATTTTTAAAACACTCACCCTAAATAAGGTTAATCATAAAATAAAATTCATATTTCAACAAGGAGAAATATGAACACATTTTAGATAATTACAAGCACACCAACATTGGAACCATAAAGCAAACATAATCATTTCACAACCATCAACATGTCAGGTGCGGCTAAACATGGCACAAGGGCTACTCTTTCAACGGGCTCTCCAACACGACCACGCTTTCCTTCGGAGTCCGAATACACACCGAACTTAGCACAAAAAGATGCCCCCATACGTAAAATTTCAACTTTAAAATGCTCGAAATACCGCATACAAACAATTCTAAGAATTAACTATCCTTTGCAAACAAATCACCCACATCTCAACAATTCAACATAATAGTTTATAACAAAATTCTCCATTGAAAGATTTCCAGCAGTACAAAAACATCAGCAGGCACTCCCATTAAAGCAACATGATAGTGATGCTGCATAAATAAAACATTACCTTCTTCAATTACATACATTTAGCAACTCTTGTCCATCCAACTACATACAAAAACAGCAGCAGCAGCAGCAAGTTGGATTTAGAGTAAAAGCACGGGGCTCTCACTGCTTCCCTGGAGGGGGATGTTTACCCCCGGCGGGGAAATTTATATTTGGATGCCATGGATGTGGCGGTCTGTAATTCCATGCAAGTGTGGGATTGTTTCCGCTCTCAGCGCATATGTTTGGATTCAGGTTGGTGGCGTTCATATTAAAATTCCTGTTTGCCGTGTTGTTGTTTGTCCTCGCAGCGTTCATGCCTCGGTTTGGAGGCCAATTAGTCCTTCCATTACTCCTTCCTACATGTACATTTGTTAAACTCATCCCAAAAGAACAGTACAATAATACAAGATTTCATTAAAAGTAAGATTAAGCCATTAGGCGGCGAGGAAAACTTTGAATGTTTAAGTTTGGCAAAAGATCAAATGTGAATATTAAAGATGAATGTGCGAAAATGTAGAGAGGATAAACCAAGGATGTAATAACATCCTGAATCCAATGAAGGCGGACAGATGAAGATAATAAGAGATGGGTGGTCCAATGAGGGTGAATGAAAAAATTTGGGGCAATGAAGCTCAACAACAGCAGCTCCTTACAAGATTCTAGATTGGAGGGCTACTAGGTGAAACAAGCAATAAAAATGAACTGAATGTCACGCCAAAATTGGAAGAAAATTTATTGGACTTATAATAATTTGAACGTCTAAGTATGAAGTTTTATTAGAATTCGACAATTAATTGAGCTCTGAGCGAGAGCAATTCTGGGACGGGTGAACTCCTGAGAAATACTTGTAGGACCACCTCAAAAAAATGATAAAACCGTGTGTGTGATGTGAGTCAGGCCTGAATCAAAGTAAACAATAAAGAAGATATTATAGGCTGAGTTGTTACAAATGACTAATTATATTGGAGCATGGATTAAAGTGAAATGTAATGACGATAAAATAAACTTGGGTGGCTTAGACATGTAATGAAAGATTAGAAAAACGCACAAATGTTCGCCCGAATAATGGGATAAGGTTAGTGATGTTGAACAAGATTATGATAACAAATAATAATAATAGAACGTCATTAACTTCCTTGGTACCTGCAAAGGGATGATTATGCTGTTTGCTCCAAGATGTTACACTGGGGCTCTTGTTTTGAGACCACTGAGGCCAGCCATTGCTCTGCTCTGCTTGGAAAGAAGACACATGTAATAACTAGTCTATTTATGCCAGCAGTTTTCAGATTGTAAACACAGCAAGTAATCATAGGTAGATTTAAGTACAAAAATACCTGCGGATGAAACGTTAGGCCCATTTCCGTTTCCCTTAACTAAAGCTTCCTCCCAATTATTTTTTATAGTTGATTCACTTCGACAAGCTGCTTCTTCTGAGCCTTGAGTTTTCAGCCACCGTACATCAACTAGCGAGGAGTAGTCAATCTGTATAGGGATTTCAATCATTAGAGATTAAGATGGTATCTGACAAAAGCTGAAGTATATTACAGCTCTATTTGGACACCAGTGTCGATTAAGCGTTGGTGCGAAATTGTGATAGTAAATGCAGTGGTGGTGGTTTAACTGCATTTGGAACTTTCATGACAGCTTTTATTGGCCCAAATTCCACTTTTTGAGGTCTTAACAATAACAATTGCTATTGCTTCACCACACCTGCATGACTGGTGGTGTTTTGGCCTAAAATGTCATTTTGGGAAAAGACGTTCATGACGATACGTACCCAACCACTTTATGTATTTTTCACAATCGATTTCACAAATGCCACTACTGTCTCAAACAAATTCTAAGGCTCTGTATGACTATGATTCTGCAGACGACACTCCACCGATCCTACCATTGTTTCACATTTTGTATAACGGAGCAAACTGGCAGTCATGTTTCACATTTTGTATAACGGAGCGAACCGGCGGTCAGCAGAGGTCCCAATGCGAACAAAAACTAAAAGGCCTAGAGAGCCTATAATAAGCTTGACTATATTAATTCACCTGTATGGACTCGTTTTCTTTGCAGGAGGATGTACTTTGTTGCACTATGGCACCATCTGGATTCTGCTCTAGCAGAATCTCATAATCCAGCACCGGTAGTAATGTAATTTGAAGAGAACTGTAGTCGAATGATGAAACTTTGCCGACCTATAATAACATACTTGTAATCATTGGAGAGAAAATTGTGCTTGAAACTTAATTAACAATTCATGCTGCTTTTCTTGTTTCTGTCCTCTTATAAGTGAATAATTTAACAATGTAAGGTTTTAATAGTTAACGAGCTCTTACTTGAGGAGACAAAATCACATGGTACACTGATGATGATAAAGCAGCACAACGGTATGCTAGTATGTCACCTTTCTGCAACAAATCAATCGCAGTAGTAAGATTCTCTATAAAGATCAAAAAGTTAACAATTTAAATTTCCACTGTTGACACCATAATTTACAAGGAAGAAAACACAATTTAAAACCATGCACTGTGCAAAAAAAGGCCTCACCACAGGTAAACGTCGGAGAGGGAGAAGGCTCTCAAAATGTACGCGTTGTTTGGGTTTTCCTATCATGAATCGAGAGCTCGGAAGTGGCAATAAACCACAGCCAACATGCGCTTCATCAATCTTAAAGCATTGACCGTCGTCATCTGTTTGAAGGAGGTTGTTCTCTTTATTCAACGTATTCATGCTGCTACTTCCATCAAAGAGTAAGGACTGTTGAAACAAATGCCACAATAACCAAGTAGGTATGAGTAGATTAAGCAACAAATATGTTGTGCTTTTTATTCTTTAGATTAAAGAAACACTAAACAGATCGGTTGAGGATCTTCAACAGTATATCACACTTAGAACAGATGCAGATGTGTTAGTTCCATTAAAATGAAATACTTTCAGCTTAAATAATTTCATAAGGTTTCAAACACTTCTTAAATTGCCTTAGATTTTAAATAATATATATAAAAACAGTAAATGACATTAATAAAAAAACAACCTCAACAATATTGAAACATGATTTTAGTGTAATTTGACATCAAACTAAACCTAAGATGGCCAATGAGAGAAAAAATTCAAATGTTAACAACAATTTTTCCCCTAACAAATAAACATTTAGAAACCAAAATCAGGTAATATATGTAAATGGCTTCCAAACTCCAAATTGAATCCAAGCCCAAGAGGTCTGGTATAGTAGAAGACACAATCATTCTGTAAATTTAATTAGTTATATTTCATCAATGAAGAAATTATAATCGTGAATCATATTCTATTTTATCTCATGGCAACAGAGTCTACTATCAAACTTCTACTGAACGATACTTTTACAACCAAATATCCTATTGGCATTGCCTCTTTCATTTTGTGGAAAGTGCTAAATCAACGTCGGAGATGCCACCGCAGATGCAGACTCTTCTCTGAAAAATAACCGAGAGAACCTTGGTAGCGGTAATTATATGTGAATTGAAGTTGTGAAAGATATTTTACTTTGCATGATAATTATGTTAGCATACAATTCATTGCATGATGATATGTATATTGATTATTATATAGCGCATCAATCGTGATGTCTTTCACATATATACACTTCATTGTTTCTTATAACACTTGCACACAAAATAATTGGATCATAAACATTATTGAATATTTTTTACATTGTACGTAAAAGTTTTAGATTACTTGTCATAATCAATACAATGTCTCTCTATTTACCTATTAAATCTTATAACATTATAATTTTTATCTCTTGATTTTACATACATAATCATATTCATTCTTATAAATTAAATATAAAGCTTCAACTTAACTATCAATAGCTTACTTTCATATGATGGTTTTCACGATAATCTTGTGGCTTCTATGCTTTTCATGATTATCATTTAATCTGTTATGATTCTTTCATTGGTTTTCACGAATATCATTTCTATCGCTACTTACACTTTATCATAATTATTTCCTCTATGGTTGTGATATCCGCTGTTGTCAATAACAGAGAGGGAGATAAAATGAGAGATTGAGAAATATCACACTTATGGGGAGTTAAATCATTCATGCATCAGTTATGGATACACAATTATCATATAATTGTCATGACCAAGTTTTAATGATTATCATATGCACACCACCATAAAAACGATTTTACGGCACTCTTTATTTTCAATCTCATGATTTGTTATTATCAAAAGAGGGTTTGTTGGCACATGGTTCAACACACTCTTGATTTGAGAATAACAAATCCCGATGTGTATTTATTAGGTGCTAGGATTGAAGGGAAGGAGAGGGGGGAATCAAGAGGAAGGAGGAAGAAGAAGAAAAAAGAAGGATTTCAACCCCCCAAGTGATTTACTCAATGAGATACACACAGACACACATACATATATAGTGCCTAATTCTGAGATACACAAAGGCAAACGACAAATAACCCACAACCCGAAATACAATTGTGATAATACATATAAAGCTGATGGGTGCGATAAACTCGTCTGCGCTACTGGCGAACGTCCGTCATCATATTGGGATTCGTGTCGTTGTCGCCTCTGTCCCGACGTCGACATATGCATTGTGTCCTCGTCTCGTCATCTCATGCTTGTTTCCTTCTTTGTAACAATGTCGCCCTCACAAAAATTCACCTTGACCACAAGGCAGAAGCAACTATCGGGGCACATTGCAGTTGAGATGTTGGAGGGGCGGTCGGGCCGACTAGCTCGACATTACGCCACAGGTACGAGACAAAATCTACAGTCGCATGTGGTTGAGGATGATGGGGTGTTGTTGGTGGATGGGAAAAGGTCGCCTCCCCTGCAAAGAGAAAAAGGACTCTCATTTGAGAAAAGGGCATAGTCATGTGGGCCCAATTGAGATTCACGTCCCCGAGTGTACAAAGCCACGCGACACCGAGTATTGCGTCAAGATCACCGAGTATGGCATTAAGATCAACGAGCCCATAAGAGTACAAATCTGTGCGGCGAGGGTAGGAGACCACAATCATGTGCAGATCTGTATAGAGGTCCCCAATGGTAGTGCAGTGGTCGTCGCCCAATCAAACAGTGAGAGGGAAGGATACAGGTGAATGTCGAGTTGTAGTGCTAGGCGCGGGGAAATGGAATTGTCGCTGGCCCCACTATCAATCACAACCGCCAAAGGTGTGCCATAAGGGAACTAGTGAGCATCATAGTGAGGGGGCCACCTGTAAAGCACAGAAGTTCGAGATGATGCAGACATGCAGGAGGGGCCATAGCAACATGTGAATCATCGCCCTATAAGGCTTCAAAATCCCCAAGGGTGATTTTCGGGTCCTCCTCGCCAATGGTGATGCGGAGCTCCTTCATAGGGCAGTCATGAATCGGCGAATAAGGTTGTTTACAACAAAAATGGAGGCCCCTAATGTGAAGATCGTGGTACTCATGGTTGGTCATTCGGGGGTCGTTCAGTGGTCGGGGTGGCCAGGGAGATGGTTCAAGATGCGAGGGAACCGCAGTATGCACCTGGGGTGGTGGCCAGAAGGGTGGGGGAGGGTAGGCAGGTGGTGAGGGAGTAGAATTCCCTAGTGGTTGGCAAATATCGATGGAGGTGACCTTGAAGCCCGCTTCCACCGAGCGGGCTAAATTGATGGTATCAGTAATTGTCCGGGGAAGGTGGGTGCGAAAGCGGGATTGGTTGTGGGGGAGGAACCCGTGCATGAAAAAACCCAAGTAGTGATCTGGCAGTAAGCTAGGAATGTGAGTCGCCAAGGCAATGAACTCGTCGATGTAGTCGACAAGGAAGCCTGATTGGCGGACACCACACAAACGTTCAACTGTTGTCCCAGACTAGAAAACATCATAGCAGATGATGAGGTCCCGTTGGTTCCGCCCAAGGGATCGAAGGATTGTTTTGTCGTAGCCAACGGATGAGAGCCGTAGCAACCTTCTGTGGCTCCAAAGTCAGATGAATGTCGAAATTTTTTTCTGCACGGGACATCCATCCCATGGGTTCGGTGTCGTTGAATGAACGCAGTGGTGGAAAGCCTATCAACGACGGAATAGGGTCTCGAGGAGGGTCCGTGTGTGCCCTGAGAAGCAATGGGGACTCCGTGTTGGAGGACAATGAAGCACTCGGCCGACTGGAAAGTAGAGCATCGAACTTAGCATTTATCTGTGACATTAAAGACTAAAGCAAGGCCATGGACGACTCATGAACATTAAGGCGGCAGGAGATGGCCGGATCCACAGAAGGCTGAGGCGCGGGTGTGTTAGAGTGAGCCATAGAGCGGAGCCCGGGGGAATGCACGCAAGAGGAAGGGCTTTGCGCGTCCGTACGAGCAATGGAGGCTCTATCGGGTGTGCGAGATCATACACAAGCTGTCTGGAAGCAGTGGCGTCGCTGAGAGAGCCTAATCGGTCGCGGGAGCCGTTGATATTTGCGGGAGAGGGTGAACATACATTGTAACGTCGCAGGAACTGACCAATCCGTCGATCGCAGAAATCGGGCAATCGATCACAGGAAATGGCCGATCGGTCGATCGCAAAAATCGGCTGATCGGATGCAGCAAGCGGAACCGGCACGAAAGAAACAAGCGGGTTGTTCGTTGGAGGCACGCAAATGGTGCGGAAGACGGAATCGTGCGGAAGGGCATGGAGAAGGACGTGACAACAACTCCATTGCGATGTTGGAATGGACACGTGAGGCGCATCTTCAGTCAGTGACGTGACTGGCGGCAGGACACGTAGCCAAGCGTGCAGCTGAAATGAGGGCTTCACGCAACGAAACCACGGCAGAAGCGAGGTAGATCATACCAAATATTAGGTGCTAGGGTTGAAGAGAAGGAGAGGGAAGAGTCAAGAAGAAGGAAGAAGAAGAAGAAGAAAGGAGGCTTTTGCCTAGGGCTTTCCCAAAAGTGATCTTACTCAAGATAATCCCAATGAGATACACGCATAGGCATATATAGTTCCTAGTTCTGAGATAAGCAAGGGCAAACAGTAAATAACCCATGGCCCGGAGATAAAAATGTGTTAAGATGGACGTGCTAAACTTGTGCGTGTTATTGGCGAACACCAGTCATCGTAATGGAATCCGTGTCGTCGTCGTCGCCTCGGTCCCTACATTGACATATGTGGTGTATTTTTCCTCTGCCCATCTTTGAAATAATAATTTATCTATCTTGCAAGTGTTATGTAGTGTGCAGGTCCAGGAATCACTTCTGATAAAAGACATATAAGCTACAACAAGAACCGAGCAACAACTTCAAGTCAAAACATAAAATATAGCCCATCTTTGGCGATATCACCAATTGCCCGATGATAGCACTCATAGTGCGTCAATTAGCATTCGACAACCTAAGGTGGACTCAGGAGACTTGTTGTGAACTTAGAGAAATTGGACGTTGCCATAAATAGCTCAAGGACGAGGCTACCGAGGACGATGGCCTTTATCACCCGACAATAGTGGTAAAATGCTCATTATAGCATGAAGAAGCATATCAAACGTACATCGTTAAAATCTATGACATAAAAAATGCCAAAATCACAATAATTTGTGCCATCAAACTCAATACTGATGAAGAACACTTGCACCCAATTTTCTAATTGAGCATATGTATGCAACAAACATCAAGCATATCTCGCGAAACTAATTTTCTTGTTGCGATCTAATACTATTAAAGAAATAAAAGCTAAATCAATATAATAAAGTGAGGACTCCTCATATATATAGAGTAATACAAAGATAACGCTGAACATGTTAATACAAATTTTAACACTACCCCTCAAATTGGGCACGTTATATTTTGCATACCCAACTTGTCAATAAAATCACAAAAAAACATTAACCCTCGGACTCTTCAGGAGAATATCAGCTAACTGTCCCTCTGAAGGAACACATGGAGTACAAATGATATTTTTCTCAATATTCTCTTTGATGATGTGTATGTCCACCTCAATATGTTTGGTGAGATGACGCTGAACGAGATTGCGGGTAATATTGATTGCAGCTTTATTGTCACAATACAACCGAATGAGACTAGTCTTGCTTAGTCTCAAATCACACATAAGGGAGCACAACCGCAATCCCTCGCATATGTCATGTGTCATACCACTAAATTCGTCCTCTACACTAGGCTTTGAGACAACGGGTTATTATTCAATTCTTCAAATAACCAGGTTCCCACCAATGACTGAGCAATGCCCAGATGCAGATCGTCTGTCTCAACAGATCCAGTCTAATCGGCATCAATCTAAATATCAATTTTCAACTCAGTACTAGGAGTGAAGAGGATGTCTCTTGCAGGTGAGGCCTTCAGATATCTCAAGATTCTAAAAGAACCATCGAGACGCCTTGTCTTTAGGGAATACATTTACTGCCTAACGACTTATATCATAAAATATATCAGGACGGATATGAGATAAGTAGATTAACCTCCAGACAAGACATAGGTAATCAGTAATGTCTTCAATAGGATCCCTGTCATCCCTTCCAAGACTTTGGATGACTGCCAAAGGAGTAACAACGGTTCTACACCTACTCATGCCAGATTATTCCGGTAAATCAAGATACATTTCCTATGAGATATGAAAATACCAAATTTAGATCAAGCAATTTAAATCCCCAAAAATACTTGTACTTCAATCTCTTTCACTAGGTTCCCCTTCAAAACATTATCTTCTTCAATACTATTGCCTATTATGACGATGTCATCAACATAAACAATAAGATCCGTTAGCATATTGTCCCTCTGTTTGATAAACATTGTATAATCGGCATGACTTTGTCTTGTATTCAAGAGAGATCATGACTTTGTGAAAATGATCAAATCAAGCCCTCAGAGAATGCTTCAGACAAAAGAAAGCTTTGTTAAATTTGCACAATTCCCCTTCAGAATTATGAGGAGAAAAACCGTCAGGGGGGAGGGGGGCATATACACATCTTCTAAATTTCCAAGAAGGAATGCATTTTTCACTTCCCATTTGGAAAGATCTCATCACTTGCAAGCAAGACAAGATAGCAAGATTCTTATAAAGTTCATTTTTCCTACAAGGGCAAACATTTCTTGATAATCAATCCCCGGGATTTGAATATATCTCTTTGCCACCAATCTCACATTGAAATGTTTCACCAAGGCTTCAAAGTTCAGCTTCACGGTAAACACCCACTAGCGGTCTTCTTTCAGCACGGGAGGTGTTAAATTCCATGAATAATTTTATTCCAAAGCAGACATTTCCTTAAGCACTGCCTCTTTCCACTTTTGATTCTCAGAAGCCTCCTGCCAAGAGCTGTCACGGTTCCGGTCCGGTTCCAGTTCTACTAAGACCGTGAGTAGAACTGCTAAGGCAACCGTTTTTCAAATTAGAACTAAAACCTTATTTGGTTTGATCGGTTCTGATTCTGGTTACGGTTCCAGCATAATTTATGGAATCACTGTGTCAATGGTTCCGATTCAACAAGAACAAAAACCAAACCGACCACTAACGGTTTGGTCCGGTTTCAATCGGTTCTGTGTTATAATTTTAATTATTTTATAACTCTATAATTTGAGTCATTAGACGCATTCATAAAGATTATTATCTCTTCAAAAATGTATATTTGAAAATGAGATTGAAATTCAAATGGTTGGAGCAATAATTTCATGATTTCTTAAGTCTACATATGTTAAAATTGTACTAATATAGATATGCATGCAATAATATCTGATTTGACGCAATGAATAGAAAAAGAATGGGTAACATTGCATGATTACAAAAAACCTGATCTAAAAAAATAATTAACATAAACATGGTCATTAACATAATGGACAACAAATAACACTGCAATACTCGATGTTCAGCAAAAACGAACGCTTTACCGAAATAGTGAAGGAATAGCAAGGATAAACATGCACAAAATAAATAATGTAATCATCAACAAAATTAAATAATCACCGAATATCATTTTTGTATGTTAGCAGGGTCCATCACTGAGTATAGATGTAATCGAACGACGCTACAATCGGACGATTGATATAGGTACAGTAGAATAGATGATAAATATATATTAATATCATAAAATAATAATAATATTTTTAATAAATATATACAATAAATAATAATAATAAACGGATTGTGGTTTGGTTCTGCTTCGGTCCGGTCCGGATCGGGTCTAAAAATTCTGAAACCGCTCGAGACATTTATGTTGTGGTTCCGGTCCGGATAATAATATGAATGAACTGTACCTGAACCATTATTGTTTACGGTTCCAAAATTCAAACAAGAACCAAAATAATTCGTGAACAATTTGGTTTGATTCTTTGTGGTTCCAGTTCAATTTACGATTTTCGATTTTAAGTGGCAGCTCTACTCCTGCATGAGGATGGAATAGAAACAGATGCAAGAGACTATACAAAGGCTCAATGTCAAGGAGTTAGAGTGTAATATAAAGCATAATGAGACAATGAGTAAGCCCGTAAACGGTTCAGTTCGGCTTTAGCCGAAACCAAAACCAAAATGAATAACCTCAGTTTTTACACACCGCAAACTGAAACTGAACCAAAACTGGTCGTTTCAATTCGGTTTAGTTTGGTTTTTAAACATCAGTTTGGTTTCTGACATACTAAATTGCAAATGCAAGCAAAATTTACAAATGCTATTTTTATTTGTGTCGCACATGATATTTTTCTCCTTCAATGATTTGATCAGGGTTTTAGGTTGAGCAGGCAAAGACGGAGTATATGGAGCTTAAATTTAGCAGTACAAGAAGGACAAGTGACTTCGTCATTTAGTTGGGTGATCAAGATATTTCTCATAGTGAGTGTTTTAAATATCTTGGATCAATAGTTCAAAAAGATGGAGGTATTGATAAAGATGTGACACATAGAATCCAAGCGGGTTGGTTGAAGTGGAGAGGCGCGTCAGGGATCTTATGTGATCGTAAAGTACCACTAAAACTTAAGGGCAAGTTTTACCGTGCTACAATAAGACCCGCGATGCTATAAGATTCTGAGTGTTGGACAGTGAATTTGTACATGAGCAAAAAATGGGAGTTGCGGAGATGAGAATGTTTAGATGGATGTGTGGACACACGAGATTGGATAAAATTAGGAATGAAAGTATCAGGCATAAGACAGGAGTAGCACCAATTGCAAAGAAGATGCGAGAAGCTCGTCTAAGATGGTTTGGACACGTACAAAGGAGACCATTAGAGGCACCTGTTAGGCGTTGTGAGAGTCTAGTCACTAGGCATGTTAAACGAGGGAGGGGTAGACCAATAAAGACTTGGAATGAAACTGTAAGGAAAGACATGATGTACTTAGGCATTAGTGAGATTATGACAAAAGATAGGGCACAATGGAGACAAAGGATCCATATAGCCCACCCCACTATAGTGGGATAAAGGCTTGAATGTTGTTGTTGTAATGATTTGATCATTATTTTCATCCACCGCTCTCATTATATCAAACTTTGACATTTACGTTGCAATAAAGATTAAAGAAAGACCAAATGTTTGCATGCATACTATTCTTGTATTACAACACATATATAAAAACATTTCAAGCATGGTTCGTCAGTTCGGTTTCATCGGTTTACTAAAGATGCGAACCGAAACCGAACTGAACAGGTTTGTTTTCATCCCCACCCCCCGAACCGGTATGTTCGGTTCTTCGATCTGAAATTCAGTTTGATTGCCTCGTTTCAGTTTGGTCAGTTTTGATTTTCTATGGACACCCCTAACAATGAATGTTGGGGGTGCAAGATCTGAAACCTTTACTATGAGAAATGGAAAATCTAGAAGAATTTATTGATGGATTTGACACTGGTACTGGAAGCATGTGATGAGCATGTGTGTCAGGGCCTTCACACCATCTGATGTACACATGTAATTCTTGTTCTTTACGAAGAAGCTCCTACTGATTAGAAATCTCATTATGAGTTTGAGTATGAGAAGGAATAAAGTATGATGAAAGAATTGTTAAGAATATAATAGGAGAGCCCACTTCGTCTGTAGTTCTTATTTCCCCCTTAAGTGAGGTAAGATAACAAGGCTCGAATTTACGAAAAGTAATATTTGTTGTGACAATGATCCTCTTGGAAGGATGTTGATAACATTGATACCCCTTTTGAGTAGGAGAGTAGCTAAGGAATACAAACAAAAGCACGCGAGTTAAGCTAGAGCACGACAGTCAAGTTTAGACCGGCCCAGAGAATGTATATGAGCAGAGCACATACAACCAAAATTTTGGATTGGGGAGTAGGATGGAATACAACACGCAATTACGATCCTCGCAAGCCCGGATAGAGAGCTCATATGCATTACATATCATGCCAAGCGAGAAATGGTCATACTCCTGATACAGTTGAATAAACTCAAGATAGTAAGTAGATGTAGAGCGTCACCCTATCGGAGAAGAAAAATCTTACGACGTGGCTGGTAAATCTAGGCCGTATTCCCCTTACGAGAGTAAGTAGACTCAACATGTTTTCATATGCCAACAAAAGCGTCGGGGAAATGGTAATTTCGAGCAATGGACTCCCGCATGGAATTCATGAATCATGACATAACAAGGAAGTTCTCAGACTCTAATTGAGGCCAACTTGTAGAGTTCCTAATTAGTTTGTTCGGGGAGCCAATGATATAGCCAAGGGTACGCCGACTCTTTAAGGTTAGGGTAATAGAGTGGGACCATGACAAATAATTTGTCATCCAATCAGATCGTAGTGATCTAGAAAAATTGTGATGTTGACCAGCCCGGGGAGATCCAACGGCGGTCATGGAGCTACCAGAATCAGTCACGTCTGACATAAAAAATTCCTCCAACAAAACTCCTCCAAGAGAACAAAGGAGGAGCTAAGGAGAACAAGCCTTCAGAGAGTGGAGGTCAGATAAGGCACCATTTCGAAGTTAGGAGCCTTCCTCTTCTCGGAGAGAAAATACCAAGATCTAATTTTGAGGAGCATCCAACCATTGTAATCATCTAGAAATCCAGTATGATAACAAGAAGATCAAAGCAAAAGATCACCCATATTTGGAGTCAACCATGTCGTCAAATGAATACCGGAAGTAACATCTCGTTACCCAACACCCATCGGTTGATGGGATCTATCATGCAAGCCAATCGGTATTGCGTTTACAGAAGCAACCTTGGAGGATCAGGAACGCCGATTGGAAGTGGAACGAGCAGTCTCCGGCGGTGGTCGGTCGAAAACGGCAAGCGGAAGGTGAACGCACTTAGGGCTCGGGACCAAGCTTTGATACCATGATAAAGAATTGAAAGCTGAATCAATTTAATAATGTGAGGATTCCTCTTATATACAAAGGATAAATACAAATAATACAAATTTCCTAATTAATACTAATTCTAACACTAAGTCCAACTAGACGTAAAAAATAAGGGGAAACATGCCATTTAAATAGTGCAATAAAATGAACCAAGATAGATGACTCTAAATATTTCACACGGAAGACAAAATGACTTGGGTCATGGCATTAATTCTTAACTCATGGATCCATCTTGCAACTACATATCCATTAAAGGACGACAGATATATGAGAATAGTGAATAATTAATATTACGTCAAAGATAACTATGCTTAATGCATTGAAACCTGCTAAGCACACCGCCTCATCAATCTGACTCCAATGCTACTAGATTCAATCATAGACTTCAGGAACTATGACAAATTACTCACTGAATCGCCAGGAACTATGGTAATATTGACACCTTTTAAGAGATGGAGTAAGATACTATGAAAAATGATCTAATGGATAAGAAAGATAGCATTTTTGGCCTCAAGACCTAAATTGACCTTATTAGTAAAATTTGGGTGGGATGAATAGTGCTTTAGATTTATGAAATAGTTAGATTCCATAAATATCCGTCGTTATATTTCAAATTTTATTAAGAAATGTCATACACTTCTTTAGTTCTTTGTATATAGTGATTTAGACTTAAACTGTTTCAGTGTGTCATATTGTAACTATATTTAGTCATTTTTTATCAATGAAAAAGACACTTGTGCTTCATATTCTATTTTATTTTGCATCCTCTTGTTAGGTAATGAACCTGGGTGCAGAAAGTGTAGAAAATATGATTATGGAAGTCAACTAACAATTCATCGAATTATTTTCTATTCAATTAAATAAACCCACATCATGATTAAGAGTTGTAGGTGCAAATTAATGACAGGATCGACTTATACCCGTGGCTCATCTGCTTGTTGTTTTGTCTTGTCATCTGCATCCAAAATTGTTACAAAAGAAATCAATATTATTTTATTTAGCAGGAAAAATAGGAAAAAGTTGTTAACAGGCTAAATTGCCAAAAATGATACAGCATTAACAAACTTAAACTCACATTATAAAGCAAGTATGATGTACTAAATAAGAAGAAATACTCTTGTATGTATATTCATAATCATGAAACCTCTACTGCATTTCTATATTAAAGAAAAAAGAGGACAAGCACTAAAAATGCATTATGTTACTATATTAAAAGAAAATTTTGGGATGATAATGATCTTTAAATAAGACCATCAAATGAAAAAGTTGTTAACAGATTAAATTGCCAAAAATGATACAGCATTAACAAATATAATGTCACATTAAGAAGAAATACTCTTGCATATATATTCATAATCATGAAACCTGCTACTGCATTTCTATATTAATGAAAAAATAGGACAAGCATTATAAATACATTATGTTACTACATTAAAAGAAAATTTTGAGGTGATCATGATCTTGAAATATGACCATCAAATGAATCTAAGTCATTCGATTTTGTTAGAAGAAAAACATGAAAAGGCCCAAAGAAAGGCTCATCTAAGGCCCTCTTCCATCTTATGTTTTAAACTCACACCTTGAATAGGAATTTTCTCTCTCTTTCTCTTCCTATATGATTGTACAAATGCTTGTATTTGAGTATTCAAGGATTATTAATAAAATTTTCAGATTATCTTTCAATATTCTGGGCATTTCTCTACATGATACCAGAGCCATCGGTCCTACAATCGTTTTTCTCCACTTTCAGCTCTGGGCGGATAGCTTTCAGCTAACTGCGGTCTCTGTCTCTAACTGCATCACACTTGTGCCTGCGATCTCTTTTCTTTACCCACAAATATCTTCCTCTTGTGGATCAACCCCTCCCTTCCCCTCCCCCATTCCTGCTTTTATAGCCTTCTCCAAGGGTCCCACTCTTCCTCGCCGCGGCCTGTTCACTGTTGCTTCTTCTCCTATGTCCTACCCGCAGATACATCTATGCCTGCAATCTTTGTCTTACCTGCTAGGTCGCTCCTTGCTAGCCGCAGATTGCTTCTCTTCAGTCACTAGTCGCAGGCCGCCTGCCGCTGGTTCCTTCTCTCAACTTGCGGTTTCTATCTCAGGTTGCTAGTCGCTAGTCGTCGATTGCTTCTCTCTGGACGCTGCTCTCTGCTCGTCCTCGGTCTTCCTCTCAGGCCGCATCTATCACCTGCAACGGGATACTGTTCATTTGTTGGAGGAAACCTTGTGACATGACGTAGTAAGAAACAGAATGTGGTGGTCAGATCAAGTGCTGAGACAAAATACCATGCTATGTCACAAGTCATGTGTGAGGGTCTATGATTGCGTACCGTACTACATGACTTGGGTTTTCCCGTGACTTCTCCTTTTTCCTTGTTTTGTGATAAGGAGGCAGTGATTAGTATAGCTCATAACTCAGTCCAGCAAGACAGGACAAAGCATGTTGAGCTTGATCGACACTTTATCAAAGATCACTTGGATAAAAAAACGGTGGTCGCGTCATTCGTCCATTTTAAAGATCAACTGGCGGATGTGTTCACTAAAAGCTTGAAAAGTGATGTGTTTATTGATGACATCAAAAAACTTGGAATGAACAACATTTTTCATCCGACTTGAGGGGGAGAATTGCGAGTCTATTATTATTATTTACAAGTCGGGTCTTCTCTTGTTATTCCCCAACTGGGGGTAGTTTGATCTTTTGAGTGTTTTTTAGGTCTAGTATTTATATGTGTAAGACATTTCATGTTTTAAACATATGTAATTTTAGTTTCAACTGATAGTACCCTGGCTGCGATAGTGTCTCCACTACTGGCCATCTCGGTGAACAGCGTGCAACTGCAACAAAACTTTATTACCACTCAAAGTAACCGTTCACAGTATATGACGTCGACAAAAAAAACTCGTTCTTCGCTCAACATTCAACGTTGCTTATCGCGCTCGACAACACTCCTGCCAGTGGCAGAACTCGGTTTTTAAAAAAAAACATTTATGATATTTCTAATACAAAACTAAAAATATTTATGATTTTTAATACATTTTTTTGGAAAAATATTATTGCAAGTGCTTGACAAAAAAATGAAGGACCAACAACATAATATTTAAACAATAGCATTACCGAAAATAAGGAAATAAAAAATAGATACCACAATTAAATGGAAATCTTAATTTCATAAAAAACTCAAATATTACAACGTCTACATGTCTACAAATAAGACCTCTTCTCCTTTTTCACCTAGCCCAGACCCGGCACATAGTTAGACATGTGTTGACCTATGAAGCACCGACACTTCAAAATGCCCAGCGTGCCGGTGTCGGAGAGTCCGACACTCGTCCGACTCTCCGACACTCGAGTCGGAAATCCGACACTCGAGTCGGAAATCCAACACGCTAGCTCACGCGGGACTCGCGTGTCCCACTCACTCGGACACGCGTGTCCCGCTCAATCGGACAGACGGACCCCCTTTCTAGCATTTCAAGTAGTGAAAGTGGATCTACTAGTGGCGTAGACATTTTCACTAGAAAAAGAAAGATTGAAAGTGAGGAAAAAGTTTGCATGTGAATCCATTATTTTTGTTGATGATATATAATGATAATGTGTTAATGTTCTATCATTTTTTGATCATTTGTTAAGTTTTGCATTTAAATATTTGATGAGTAATATTTAAGCATGACATAATTTATTTAAATATTTGTTAATTGTTAATTTTTTTATTTTTTGTTAAATGTTTTAGGATTTTCAAAATTATAAAAAATGAATATTTAATATGCGTGTCCCAGCGTGTCGGAATATGATATTTTTTGAGAATTGACGAGTCGCGTGTCGTGTCGTGTCGTATCGCGTGTCCCGTGTCGGTGTCGGTGCAACATAGGTGTTGACTTTCCTTTGTTACCACTTTTGCAGACATCCATCCAATTCTAAAGTACAATCTTAAGATTCATATATCCAAAATAATTTTTCCAGCATGAAAACTCAAAAGAAAGAAATTAGATTTAGGAATACTAGTCAAAACGTTAATTTGCCCGAATGCTGACCGATTGTGATGGCCACTTAACTTTATTTCTCTCATGGTGGGAAGACAATGTTCCATGCTTATGATGTAAATCATTTTTTTCATGGAAATAAAGTAAATTTTGGGCATAAAAGAAGAAACTTGGATAAAACAAATCACCCTGTGATGCCCTTATCAAGGGGCAGAGCAGCTAATCTACTTCATTTTTTCCGTCTAACACACAACTGATACGGGAACACAAGACTCTCGGACGGGCTGAAGGAGGACAACACTCTGCCTCAGCTGCTTAAGAAGGGCGGAGGCTACCCTCATCGGAGGTCGAGGAGTAGCCGGTCCGTAGAGGAAGACTAGAAGAGGCGCAGTAGATGGAGTTACAGAACTAAGATGTCGAAGTTTCTTTCAGCCTGTTGAATAATAGAGACGATTCCTAAGCAGCTAGCAGAGTGGCAGGATAGGCTACAACCAATACCTTATTTTTTCCCAGAAATCAGACTCGGGCATGTGCCCAAGTATTCCCTTAGATGGTTCCGCCCCCCAGACTCCCGCCACGCGCAATCCCACGGGGAGTGATAGGATATCGAGAGATATTATTTTTTGATTTTATGATAGTCTTATATTGTTGAAGCCGAGAACTCGGTCTCAGAGTTCGGACTTGAAATTGAGTAGAGGTTACTAACTGACTAAAGTAGAAGTCACAAACAAAAAAGAGGGAGCAAGAAGGTGAATAGCTACAGCTCGAAGGTTCCACCTCACACCCCGGAGTGTATAGAAACTCCTCTCAAACTAAGTGTTGCGCTAGGTGAGAGGAGGGGAGGAAGGCTCGTGAGACGCACTAAAGAGCTCGTGAGTTCTAGGAGAGGTCTCCTATGGGTTGATGGCGCTGCATTCTCCCCTCGACGGTGGGTCATATTTATAGGCAACGACAGGGGGAGGAAGGTATATCTCCGGGCCCATATGTGGATCCCACCTCAAGGGGGTCGATATGGTCGTCGACAAGCCTGTGCGAGCTGATCTCATAGTTGAAACCAAGTTGTTTCCTTTTAGTTTTATTCTGTATTTACCCATTAGGGTATTATCGTCTTTGTATTTCCTCCCTCACTTATATAAGTGTAGGGATCTCTCATTTCTCCAATTAATTGATTCTCCGGTTTCCTACTTGGTATCAGAGGCGAACCGGAAAAACCCTAGCCGCTTCGATCCGCAGTCCCGCTTCCGCGCTCGCTCGCCCGTCATCCTCGCCGCTCGATCCGCAGTCGCTCGCGTCTGCTGCCCTTCGTCTGTGGATGCCGGGCGGCCTCCTAGCCACCGTCGGGTGCTGAGAAGGACGCCGCCGCCGTCCTTCTATGAAGCAGCCGGTCCACCTCACCGTCTTCTGCATCGAGTAACCGCCGCCGCCTTCTCCAGCCGGTCCTCTCCAGATCCGGCCTTCTCATTCACCGACGCCGCCTTCTCCGGCCTTCTCCGACCTCCTCCGGCCTTCTCTGGCCTCCTCCGGCCTTCTCCGCTCCCTGAAGATCGGGCTTCTCTCTTTTCTCTTTGCCTGAAGATCGGGCTTCTTCTCCACCGGGAGTTGCTTCCTGTAGTTGTTTTTTCACCACCGGGAGTTGCTGAAGTTGCTGCTGGTGTCTTCTTCTCCACCGGATGCTGCTTTTTTCTTCTCCGGCACCTCTCCTTTTTCACGATTTGATGTAACTGAGCCTCTTCAGATCTGTTCTCATGGATGATTCTTCGATTGGTGGTGGCTCGTCATCACCAAGTGTTTCTGTTCCCCACATGGGAGAAACCCTGCGGTCTTCAGGTTCCCAGATGGGTGAACTCCAGCGACCTTCTGGTCATGCTAGCTCCTTGAAGATTACCACGGTGCCGTTAGATGGCACTAACTATCTAGAGTGGTCTCGTGCGGCGCAGCATGTTATTCGCAGCCACCAGCTCTTTGGATACATTGATGGGACCAAAGTGGCACCCTCCCTGACTGATCCTGCCTGGTCACGTTGGGATTCCGAGAATTCCCTGGTGGTTTCCTGGCTTCTCCACTCTATGTCTCCAAAGGTATACCGCAGCTATATGCTAATGGACTCTGCTTACGAGATTTGGACTCGCGCGCGGGAGACTTATTCTCAGATCGGGAATTCCACTCAGGTTTATGAGCTGACCCGCCGTATGTTGGAACTACGACAGGGATCTATGACTGTTTCCGCCTACTACTTTGAGTTCGAGCGTATTTCTCAGGAGTTAGATTACTTCGATCAGTTTACCCCTGCTTGCACTGCCGATGCAGTTCTGTCACAAAAGCGTGATGAACGATTTCGTCTTCATGTGTTCTTGATGGGTTTGAGCATGGAGTTGGATATGGTGCGCACCAATATTCTTCATCGCTTACCCCTCCCATCTCTCAGGGAGGCGTTCAGTATGATCCTTGGCGATGAAGATCGTCGGAGGTCTCTCAGCACGGTGGCTCCCCCCTCTGACCGCTCGGCATTTACTAGTATTGGCCGTGGTGGCTCTAGCCATACCACCCAGATTCCCACCTGTGACCATTGTGGTCGTCGGGGCCATTCTCAGGAAGCGTGCTTCAAGCTTCATCCGCACCTTGCCCCTCCTGGATACGTCCGTGGGCGTGGACGTGGGCGTGGTCCTGGTCGTGGTGGACACCGCCAGACTGACACCCGTTCTCATGATGCTGCTTACTCCACAGAGATTCAAGGGGGCCATCATGGTCAGCTCCCAGATCATTTCACCATGTCTGAATTGGATGCTCTCCGCCGTCTGCTACACTCTCAGTCTGATCCTACACTGAGTAGTTCCTCTTTGTTTGCCACTGCTGCGATGCCTAGTGCCCATGCTGCTGTGACTCCTTCGTCTGAGTGGATTATTGACTCCGGAGCTACTGATCATATGACCGGGTCCTCTACAGGTTTTTACTCCTACACACCCTTGTCTGGTAAGGACAAGGTTGTCTCTGCCAATGGCACCTTGTCTCCTATTGCTGGCAAGGGCAATTTCTCCTGCTCTTCTTCGCTCCCTCTCACTTCTGTTTTGCATGTCCCATCCTTTTCCCGCAGTCTACTTTCTATTAGCAATCTTACTAAATCTCTTAACTGTTTTGTAACCTTTTTCTCTGATTCTTGTATTTTTCAGGAACTGGGTACGAAGCGGATACTTGGCAGTGGTAGGAATCGCGGTGGTCTGTACTACCTGGATGCTACACCATCATCCCTTGCTCTGTCCTCTTCTGCTGTTTCTACTGCTGACGCTCGACGCTGGCACTTGCGTCTTGGTCACCCGTCTCCTGTTTATCTTCAAAAACTTTTTCCTGTTTTATCTCAGTTTGTTTCTAGTTTTAAATGTGATGTATGTGAAATGTCCAAACATGTTCGTCATTCATCATCTCACTTATCTTCTCCTAGTAGTGTTCCTTTTTCTGTTATACATTCAGATGTCTGGGGACCTTCCCCAGTTGTTTCTTTGACTGGATATAAATGGTTTGTTACGTTTATTGATTGTTTTTCCCGTACTACTTGGGTTTATCTTTTAAAAAAAAAGGGGATGTTGCTTCTGTCTTTCAAACCTTTCATAAGATGATACAAACTCAGTTCAATGGCACCATTCGTGTCCTTCGTAGTGACAATGGGGGCGAATATGATGATCGTGGTGTGTTTGGGGCCTACCTCTCAGATAATGGCATTATCCACCAAACTACATGCGTTTACACTTCCACCCAAAATGGTGTGGCGGAACGAAAAAACAGGCATCTCCTTGATGTTGCCCGTTGCCTTCTCACCACCATGCACCTTCCGAAATCCTATTGGGGGGATGCCGTCATGACGGCTACTCATCTTATCAACCGTCTCCCCTCGCGGGTTCTTGCTTATGCTACACCTCTGGCTCGTCTGGCGTCTAAGACTGTTGTTCATACCTCCTCTCTTCCTCCTCGTATCTTTGGGTGTGTTTGTTTTGTTCATGTTCACCAGCCTCTTCGGGATAAGCTCGATCCTCGAGCCATCCGATGTGTCTTTCTTGGTTATTCTACCACCACCAAGGGGTACAGATGTTATCACCCCCCAACCAGACGTACTTTCTGTACCATGGACGTGACGTTCCGCGAGGCTGAATCCTATTACCTTGACTTGACTCCTTCTTGTCGTCAGAGGGAGAAGGAGGATGAGGTCATTGATACTGTTCCTCTTCCTGTCATTGGTACTGTTCCTCTCACGTTCATTCCTCCTACTTCCACTACAGATATTCCTCCTACTTCCACTCCTTCCACTACAGATATTCCTCCTACTTCCACTACGCCATCCACTACAGATATTTCTCATCATCCTTCACTCATTACTCCTCTACCTCATATATATCATCGTCGAAAACCAGGTACTCAGCCCACTGTCGCTCCGCTACTGCCAATGCTGTCTTCAGACTCAGATCCTGATGCTGACTTACATCTTCCCATTGCTCGGCTACGTGGTAAGGCCCGGTGTACTGAACATTCCATTTCTAATCATGTTGCTTATGATCATCTCTCTAAACCTCACCAGTCATTTATATCTTCCTTGTCCGAGATCTCTATCCCTAAGACATGGCAGGAGGCACTTTGCATACCAGTATGGGCTCAAGCAATGAAGGAAGAAATGTCAGCTTTGGAGAAGAACCACACTTGGGATGTCACCTCTCTCCCTCCTGGCAAGAAACCCATTGGTTCAAGATGGGTTTTCTCAGTTAAGCAGAATCAGGATGGGAAAGTTGAGCGATATAAGGCTAGGTTGGTTGCTCGTGGTTACACTCAAACTCAGGGGGTCGATTACCAAGAGACCTTCGCTCCTGTAGCAAAGATGGACTCTATCCGTGTGATCATATCTTGTGCTGCGATCTTTGATTGGGAACTTCATCAACTGGACGTTAAAAATGCTTTCTTGCACGGTGACCTCGAGGAAGAGGTGTACATGTCTTTCCCCCCAAGTTTTGTGAAGAAGGGGCAAGAGAGGTTTGTTTGTCGGCTATGGAAGTCCCTGTATGGACTAAAGCAGTCTCCGAGGGCCTGGTTCGGCAGATTCCACAAGGCTATGATCAAGTTTGGCTACAAACAGGGACACTCTGATCATACTTTATTTGTCAAAAGGACTGAAGGGAAAATTGTTGTGCTAATTGTTTACGTTGATGACATCGTGATCACCGGAAATGATACAGATGAAATCTCAAAGCTGAAGGGACTTCTCTCCGCCGAGTTCGAAGTAAAGGACCTGGGAAGGCTACGCTACTTCCTAGGAATTGAGGTGACCCGTTCTGACAAGGGTATCATTATCTCCCAACGAAAGTATGTGTTGGACCTGCTGACAGAGACTGGCATGCTTGGATGTGCCCCCGCTAACACACCCATGGAGGAGAACCATAAGATTGATCAGGACAGCAATGGTGATCGTACAGATGCTCCTAGTTATCAGAGGTTGGTTGGAAAGCTCTTATACCTCTCACATACTCGTCCTGACATTACATATGATGTTGGGATCCTGAGTAGGTACATGCATGCCCCAAGGGTCAGACACCAGGAGGCTGCCTATCGTGTTCTCCGGTATTTAAAGAAGTCTCCAGGACGGGGGCTGATGTTCTCGAAGAACAAACATCTGCGGATCGAGGTCTTCACCGACGCAGATTGGGCTGGATGTCATGATGACCGAAAATCTACAACAGGTTATTGCACCTTCATTGGAGGAAACTTGGTTACATGGCGTAGCAAGAAACAAAGTGTTGTGGTCAGGTCTAGTGCTGAAGCTGAGTATCGTTCGATGTCTCAGGGTCTCTGTGAAGGCCTTTGGTTGAGCATCTTATTGCAAGATCTCGGTCTTAAGGAGAAAGCTCCCATATCCTTGTACTGTGACAACAAAGCGGCCATCAGCATAGCACACAACCCAGTTCAGCATGATAGGACCAAACATGTTGAGGTGGATCGTCACTTCATCAAAGATCATCTTGACAAAGGAAGTCTAGTCACACCCTTCGTCCATTCCAGAGATCAGTTAGCCGACGTCTTCACCAAGAGTCTTGGCTCCGATGCCTTTACTGATATCATCCATAAACTCGGAATGATAGATATCTACCATCCAACTTGAGGGGGAGAGTTGAAACCAAGTTGTTTCCTTTTAGTTTTATTTTGTATTTACCCATTAGGGTATTATCGTCTTTGTATTTCCTCCCTCACTTATATAAGTGTAGGGATCTCTCATTTCTCCAATTAATTGATTCTCTGGTTTCCTACTCTCATCTCCCCAATAAGTGATAACGGTTCCCGGTATGGTGTTCGCGGACGGAGAGTGAGCTTACTGTGAACTTCTATGAGATCGAGCATTTGGGAGTTCTGGTCAATGAAGTGCAGTTTCAGGTGGACCGCTTGATGTCTGAATTCGGCGGGGTTATGAAAACTGTTGGGACGATTACGAAGCAGTAGCAGATACTAGAGCATACGCTGGTTTACATAGATATTTCAAGCACAAACGAGGTCTCGCAAAGGGACGAGGCCCCCAAAAAGGACGAGGTCCAGCGGCTCGCCTAAAAGATCCCAGAACATCCCGAAATAAGTTTATCAAGGAAAGAAAAAAACAACAATAAATGAAAACAAATCAGAAGAGGAAGGTCCTTGCGAGTTGCGGGGGTAGCAAGTATTGTAGGCCATCGAGGTGGCCGCCGAGAGAAGCGTCACTACCAGCTTTCAGATGTTGCTCCCCTTTGTGGACCAGCTCAAACATCCGTGAATGATCTGTAATTGTCCCAACAGATCGCGTAACCCCGATTCAAACATCAAGCGGTCCATCTGAAACCTTAGCTCGCTGACATAACCCCCCGGGTGCTCAATCTCATAGAAGTGTTCTTCCGCCGCCAGAAGACGGGGTTTGTGACCCTCTAATACCGACATCCAAGACTTCAGGGTGGTGACACGACTCATGAGGTTGGCTCACTAAACAATTGGCAACTTATTCCCCATGTAGGCGGCATAGGCAGCAACGTGATCCTAGAGCTCACCTACCACTGACGACTCATCGAGAGGGGTCGAGAGAGTTGCAAAGCGATCGTCCGGCAGAACACCTTAGGAGAAATACAAGCGCCCCTCGGAGCACATCCCACCTATCCATGGTGTCACATCAACTGCAAAAAATGGATCAGTTTTTTGTCACCTTGTCGAAACTTCGAATAAAAACTCATCAGGGAAAGGCGAGCTAGCGGAGTCCCCACTGACAACGTCCTTCCCCTTGGAAGAATTTTTGGCGCCCGAGCTGCCTCGAGTTGTCAAAGGTGTCGCGACGAGATGAGGCGTCATGGCAGCAGTAAGCGTGTCGTGGCAGGAGTGGTGGTCGCAACAGAGACGGATACAACCACGACAAAGGTGAAGACCGCGACAGTAGTGATCACGGTGGGGGCAACGTAGATTGCAACAACAACAGTGGTCACAAAAGGAGTAGAGGGCGTTGTAGGAACGAGTGGCGTGCCAGAGCTAGGAGGGAGACAACTCACTGGAGTGCCAACGAACTTGACTAACTTCGTCTTCTTCAAGCCACTTAAATAGAGTCGCCCTTACGAGGTGTCGAGGGCTCGATCCGCTTGCACATCTTCTCAATTGCAATAGAGTAAGGGTCGGTTTTCATAAACAACACCATGATAAGAGCCGCTTAACTCACCAGAAGGTGGAGTCTCTACAGGGTCATTAGCCTCGGGTGGTTTTGAGTTAGGGGTCGGGCCATCGACCTCGAACATGCACGCCTCTCTCAGCGCCTGAAATCACCTCGTGCGACTAATATCAAGTTAAAATAGAAAACCAAAAAGTCAAAGAGGTACCAGGTCGAAAGAGAACTCCTTGGTCGCAACCTCCGTGGGGTCACCTGCCTACCGAGCCGGGGACGGAACCGGTAAGGTCCCCGCCTCCCTTTACAACCTCTCCTGGGAGGATCCGTCATCGGGCCTATCTGAGCGAGTCTTCTTTTTGTCCTCATGGGCAGCCGCGAACATCTTCAGGAACGATTTTGAGACATCCATGACTTCAATCCTGGCGAACTCTAAAGGCACCACCCACAAAAGTCCCCCTGAGGTATTATTTATAGACCTAGCCAGCTTGCTGAATCTAGGGTCTCGCACAGTTTTTCCAAACTCGCTGCGCTTCCAAAAAAAGTGGGGATTGTATACGACCCGTATTTGGCGAGACCAACAAATGGTATCTAACCGTCAAATAATTATCAAAATACCCTTACAGTGGCGAGCTCACAGAGTCACAGTAAGCTCGTTCTCAATCCGCAGACACCACGACGGGGATCGCTATCACCTTGCAGGGAGACGAGAACATCTTGCTCAAGCTAATCGGCGACCAGATCGATCTAGCATAGGGGTGGGGCCACTTATAGATCCGGGGATACCTCAACCCCACCCTCGATCCACCACCTTGGCCCACCTCCCAGAGGCGGATCCAGGAAATTAGAAATGAGAGTGCATAAATTTATTTTAATACAATAGTACATAAAATATTCTAAATTAATTTTGGGGGTTCATATACCTGAGTTTGCTGTGCGAATAGCCGGATTCGGTCTGAGAATAGCCAAATTTGATTTGCAAATAACTAAATTTTGGTCTATTTATAACAAAGCGCAAAAGACGGTGTCATTGTCCCTTTGCCGCCCCCTATGGATCTGCCACTTCCGCCACCCGACCCCGGGTCTTTGCTTATAAATATGACCCTCCGTCAAGGAGAGAAGACAATGCCATCAACCCACAGAAGACCTCGCCTAGAATTCGTGAGCTTTCTAGTGCATCCTGCAAGTATGCCTCTCCCCTTTCACTTAGCGCAGTGCTTGGTTTGGGTGGGAGAGAGTTTCTATACACTCCTGGGTGTGAGGCAGGACCTTCGAGCTATAGATATTCAACTTCGTGTTCACTCTTTTCCGCCCGTGACTTCTATTTTAGTGGGTCAGTAACCTCGACCCATACTCAAGTCCGAACTCTGAAGTCGAGCTCTTGGCTCCAACATATATATGAAAAAACTAAGCTATCTGTTAGATTAAAAAAAAGTAAAATTAAATGGCTAAGATTGATTTGATGGTTCAATTAAATGGCTAAGATTGATTTGATGGTTCAATTTAAAGATCATGATCACCCCAAGTTTTCCTTTTTAATATAGTATATGTATGTGTGTGTGCATACATTTTAGAGTCCATGCAAACGGTACCACATAAAGTGTGGTGCGTCCATAATACTTGGAAGTCGCTTGAACAATGATATTGTATTGTCGTCATCGTACACTGCACTTGGGGGGACCCATCCACACCCGCCAGTTTAGTTACAAAGAAATGGAAAACAAAATATTAACATGATTGTTGGGGTGACACAAACAACATCGGGAATAAGTTACCTCCCTTCCAAAGGACACATCACCCAAAAGAATGGATACAAAGACAGCAAAAGATAAATCAAGGAAGAATTCAAGAAATCGATTTAATTAACAAAACTTGGCACCCCGCAAACATGCACTATGAAGCTTTATTCGGTTTAGAAAAGACGTAAAAGCATTATTAACATTACCTCGTGGCTGAATACAAATGTGACTAGACTGAACTGCAAAAGGTGCAACACCTCCCTCTCCATCAGAACTGTGATGAATCATTTCAGGACTTTGTTTTTCGTTCCCATCATTCTGCAGCATTAGACAAAAAAATCAGTTCGTTAAAGTGAAACAAACAGATTTTGATCAAATAATTGTAACAGATAAAATTTAACACGATTATATGCATAATTAGTTATCTAACAAAAACATATCAATCATTTTCGTGCTTAGTTTATGTGCCAATAGTGTAAATGTTACAAAAATAATTTTGAACAATTTTCTCATGTTATCTCAGGTCTATTATTATCCTTCCAAATCCCCCAACAATAGGTTATCTAGCCATCTAATTCTGTAAAATTTACCGTTCAATGTATGTCCAAATCACAAATTTATTTTCAATCAACATATAATATAATCATTCCTTAATTCATAATTTCTAATTTTGTCACAACTACATCATAACATTCTCATTTCCCCCGCATTTAACTTAGTTGTAAAATGATGCCAAATGGTAATTTTATTAAATTTACCTCCAATCCTCCGTGATGTCCTCATATTACTCAGTGGATATGGTGCATTACTCTACTTTAACCAAACAATCTTAACTCATGAAGTTATATCCTATTTATACCTCGTTCATTGATGTATTAAATCTCTCATATATACGTGTTATTTTTATCTTGAAATAAAAATGCATGATCATTATTTTAATACACTAAAAATGATAGCTTCAACTATCATCAAACAATATATGTGATTAATATGAACAACAATGCCTGATATTGAGACAAACTTGAGGCAATCTCTGGAGGACAAGATCCATTTAAGAGTTAGCTCTCCAGGGGAGCCCAAATACCTAATGATCCAAAATCCTCTAAAAGACTCACTATTACTCTATTATATAGGCGGGAGTCTATTTCATATATTTACTATTTTTGAGTTGTATTTGACACTTGATCGATCCAGAAGCTATGAGTCATCTGATTTGGGTGACCTAGTTATACTTGTCTATATATATAGAACCATCTCCTCGATAGCATCCAGCCGTTGACACCCAAGTCGATTCCATCCTTCATTCCACGCCGACACTCCACAAGCATGACATATTCCCTCTGTCACTAAGCATCACTTACAAAGTCCTTCCATTCCCTCATTGACTTACACTTCACCATCAGCAGCTCGATTGACATTTCCCCCACCATCCCTCACTCCCGACCATCCTCGCTGTCTATCACACCCAATCCTCCCACCTCCAGTCACGAATTTCTTCAGCCATCACCTCCTAGTTTCCCATCCTCCCGCAAGCCATTCTCTGATCCCTCTCACAGCCTCAATCCTATCCTGACCACCTTTGTTTCCCATTGGCAACATCCATCCCAGTCAGAGTTAGCAACCTCGGATCTCCACCTTTACTTAATCTCAATTCCGTCTGCACGTGTAAGTTGTATTTTGGATGTTTTTGTTTTCTATATTGTTATTTGAACTATATTTTGTCGGGTATGAATAATATATGTTGTGTTTTGGGGAATTCGTTTGATTTGCAAGGTTTATTCGACGCATGCTTGAAATACTTGCCCCTCAATTGCTTGTGAATTAATGTTTACTTTTCCAATTCAATTTTATGTGAACGAAAGTGCTCCTGACTAGGCTTTGTTTAAATTAATTTCTTACTACTAATCTATAATCGGACTGTTAATATTACATTTACACTCACATTAGAGTTTGTTAGTAAGCGCACTGAATTTCACTTAAAGGTGCATTTAGGGCATCCACATTCACAATCTACCCCTGCATCACTTAATTGTCATCTAACACTCCCCTGCAAGCTGGAGGGTACAAATCCTAGGCACCAAGCTTGGACAAGAACTGGTAATACAACTTGCGAGGTAAAGCCTTGGTGAGGACGTCGGCAACTTGCCCAGATGCAGTAACATGTTCAAGATTCAGCTCCTTTGATTGGACCTTCTCTCGAACGAAGTGACAATCAACCTCAATATGTTTAGTCCACTCCTGGAACACCGAGGATTTCTGGTTCAACCCAGGCAGGCAACGTCGAATGTGTATTGCAGCTTGACTCTCACAAAACAGAGTTGGAGGTGAGGACAATTTAACTCCCAAATCTCCTAGGAGACTTCCCAGCCAGGTTAGTTCAGAAGTAACAGTCGACATTGCACGGTACTCAGCCTCAGCAGACGAGCGAGCAACAACTGTCTGTTTCTTACTCTGCCATGTGATAAGATTTCCTCCAAAGTAAGTACAGAACCCAGCTGTAGACCGTCGATCATCCAACAAGCCCGTGTAATCCGCATCTGAGTATGCAATAAGAGAAAGAGAAGAGGAAGGTTTGTACACAAGTCCTTGCCCAGGAGAAGTCTTCAAATACCTGAGAATGCGCTCCACAGCCTGAAGGTGAGAGACTCGTGGGGTATGCATAAACCGACTTACCACACCAACCGCAAATGATATATATGGTCTTGTGACGGTTAGGTAGATCAATTTTCCCACAAGACGGCGATAGTATTCTGGATTTGGAAGTAGATAGTCCTCCTCAGATCCCTGAGCACACAGCATGTGGTTGACTTCCATCAGGGTATCTGCAGGTTTACACCCCGAGAGGCCGGCATCTTGCAGAAGGTCAATGCAATACTTATGCTGAGATAAGACTAGGCCATCAGGTCGTCGAGCTACCTCCAGTCCAAGAAAGTATAAAAGAATTTTCAGGTCTTTGATTTGGAAGATAGAGATTAGATGTTGCTTAACATGTTGTATCTCGGTTGAGTCATCACCAGTGATCAGAATATCGTCTACATAAACCAGAAGTATTATGGTCTCAGTTGACTGGTGACGAGTGAAGAGAGAGGAATCTGCAAAGCTCTATTTGAAGCCCACCTCACGAACGGCCTTGCTGAAATTCCCAAACCATGCCCGGGGAGACTGTTTGTGACCATAGATAGGTTTGCCCGAGGAATGGGCAAACCTTGCATATACTTCTTCATGTGTAAAATCCAAGAGAGAATACAAATATATAGGAGAAGAGTAGGAGAACAATCTTATACAAGAGATGTGGGACTAAAGGAGAAGAAGGAAATGGGCCTATAATTGGGCCTTTACAATTATCTTTCCTATGTCATCTAACATAAACCATCAAATCAAAATTTTAAAGAAACAATTTTCAAAATTTAAAAAATTCAAACTCTAATCGCAAACCATTTTAAGATTTGTAGAAGTTCTAGTGGAAACAACATCAGAAACATCTAATGCTATAACTTTTCTCAAATTAAGAATTATGTGTTGACAACCATTCTAACCTTTTATTTATATTTCCATGAATTAGAGTAAAATTAAATTTTTCTATGGATATGCAGGTATTTGCATTGGTATTACATTCGTACACCGTGCACTTGTGATTTTTTATAACTTGAAATTTCATTGCACTTTAACATTCGCATCATAATTTGCGTATTGTATTGATTATAGTGCTTCTATATTTGTCATCAAGTTTTTGGCCATTGTCAAAAACCTTGGATTAAAGCATAAAAATAGATCACTAATAATGTGCTAAATACTTTAATATTTTGTTTGATATGAATCAAGAAATATTGTGTAAAATAATTATACAAAATTTATTGTAAGAGCGATATATATGTAAGAGAATGAAAAATAAGTTTAATCAATTTATGTACATATATATATAGTGCTAAGCATATATAATAGAAGTAATTTAAACATATATACTACTAACCTAACCTAAAATAAATTAGTGGATGATATTTTCACATATCATGTCAGCTGATATTTTGAAAAAATCAAATAAGTAGGCTTATACTCATAAAAGTGATCACAACATAAGTTTTAGTTTTGTGTAAGAAGATAAGCCAAAACTAATTAAAACAGTAAACACTACATGGAGAGCTTAACATAAGCATGAATGGCATTTGTAAGGGCAACCTAAATAGTCGGTATATAGCAACCAATTATTATGATGATCAAATCGCCTTTTTTAGCAATTCAACTCAAAAGAAAAAAATAAAGTAACCAGTCAAGGTGAAATTAGAACTATTTACTTGAAATAAATAGAGAAAAATAAGAATAAACATCAAACCTTTCCAACATCAGAACTCTTGCTCGGCCCTGATTCATGATCATGATTATTTTCCTCAGATTGGCAACTGTAGTGAGAAAACGAAAATTTTCAACATTGATTATATGATTGAGATGAAGATGAAATCCATAAAACAGTTGGAATTTTGATAACTCAAACATTCAAATCAAGCAAAGAAAGACAGTCTTATAAAAAAGAAAAATCTAACGAATAGAAATTAACCATAAAATAATCTTCTTCATTTCAGTATTATAAAATAACATTCTTCATATCAGTACTATGAATTATCCTTACACGAGAGAGAGAAAATGAAAATTCTCGGCGTAAATGCACCCCCACCCCCACCAATAAGATGAGCATGAAATCCATAAAATAGTTCTGCTCGTGATTGCTCAAGTAATCAAATCAAATTGAGGTTAACACTAATGATAAGATAATTTAGATTTTTTTGGTTAATTTGCATGTTTAACTTTATATTGATTTTGTAGTGAAACTGCCTAAATGCTCCTTGCTAATTCCATCAATGACACTTCAACAAGCTGACGTCCATATAAAGGACAAGAATGTTTTTCACAGAAAATTAAATTTTGGAAAAAAAATATCATAAATAAATCAGGGAAACTTTTGCATATAATAATGAAACCTAGGGCATAAAGGGAGTCGACAGCAACCAAACAATTTTACCAATCCTGGAAAAAACACAACTTCTGACGCATGACTGTGTCTTCAACATGCATGAGTGTGTCTTCAACATGCATATAGCTGCCACCTCTAACATATTCAGGAAAAAAACGACAGAATCATGAAACCATTTTCCCAATCGCCGAACAAAAGACAACTTCTGTCAAATGCCTAAGTGTATCCAAATACGCGGATCCATAACATTTCTGGTGTGCCTAAAAATGTGATTTCTCGATTTCTTTAAAAGAATGCCATCCCTTAGGGTTCTGATATCAAAATATGAGGGGGGAGAGCGCTCGGTGGGGAGGAGAAGGGGGGTGAAACCACCATGGAACCCACGACCACCCCTAGGCTCCTCTACTAAACTTTCAAGATGTTATAAAATGTGCCCTTACTTCTATATTTATAATCTCCACCACAAAAAATCTAAGAACAATACTTAATGAAAAGACCGCAAAAGTAAGATTCACTCAACATCATTCAATAATATTTATTGTATTCCACGCTAGCCACTGTGAAACACTTTGAGTGGACCAGACAATTTTGAGCACACGTGCCGCTCAACTCATTTTCATCTAACAGATTTTCGCATATGCATACCAATACCTCCCTCGAGAAATTTGTCATGTTCTCAAGGAAAAAGTCAAAGAACTGAAGTTTGAACTTGCCACAATAAATTCATCTGAAGGGGGAAGATGTTCCATGTGACTAGACTTGGTCAATGTTGATTGAATGGGCTATTGGATCGGATCCGGATCGATTAAAAGTATTTACTCCTGTTTCTTTGACCTAGTAGCAATCCAGACCCATGACTCTATCGAGAAGGAGAACCCTAGTCTCGACACATCATACAACTGAGGAACTTGATCGCCTTCTTTCCTCTGCTCAGACGCGCACAGATCGCACACTTCGGCGCCAATGGACACTCAGTGATGGGGCAGTTTGATGTGGAGCATAGGCGAGCACTTGCAGTGAATGACGAGTTTTGGGTCCATTCGGGACTGATTTGGCGACTTTCCATATATGACATGCCCGGATCGACGATTGGACTCCGCAGATGCGTTCGGATTCGCGTTGCGAATTGATTTGATATATTATTTCACTATTGTGTATTTTATTTTGATGTATTTAGGTGGGCCCACCTTCGGCCAATCATAGTCATCAATGGTGGGATGACCTAATCCTCCTTTTATTATAAATAGATGGTTTGTGGGCTGGTTGAAGGCATTGCAGATTTTGGAGAAGAGAAATCCCGAAATCCGGCGATCCCTCCACAGTGCGGACTCCGTGGAACCCTAGGTGACGACTCCTAGGCTTGTATTTCCCTCCCCAAGGTACCCCCTAAACTTAGGCTTCTTCTTCCCCCTTTGAAACCCTCCCGCAGCCATTCTACAACCTCCCAAACAGCCCACTCTTGCTATTCCAGAAGATCCACCAGCAGCCGCCTGTTCCTCTTCATTTTATAAAGTTACTGTTGAGTAATGAAATTCCCTATTCACATTATATAGTTTTTAACAGTGGCCCTCCCTCCACCGCTGGCACCTCCATAGCCTGTAGCCGCTGCCGCCCCTCCTCCAATCCCTCTCCCACCGTCCAGAACTCCCCAAAACAGCCGGCCCTAGGTTTTTTTTCCCTCCCACAGAGCAGGCGGCCTGCACCCCTCTTCCAGCCAGCCTGCCGCCAACCTCCCCTTACAACCACCACCTGTACAACACTCTCTAGTCCCGATCCGTTACTATATCATCGGATCTACCCACCCCCACTCAGATCTCCACCTACGTGGTCGGATCTATCCATTTCCGGTCCGTTTTTATCATCCACCGCCGAGGAAAGCCACCTCCAGTATTTCCACGCCACTGATTCCACATTCGATCGCTGATCTGCGCATTTCCGGCTCCGGATTCTTCAGTGTCTTGGTCAGCCCACTATTAGGTGAGATTTTGTTGTACTGGATTATTATTTACAGCATTTTTATATTGGATTGGATCACTATATTAGTTGGATATCGTGTATCGTGGTGGTTTGTTAGATAATTATTGTGATTTACAGGATTTATTCGCCGAGCGCTCTCGCTTTGGCCCTCCACGCGGAGGAAAACCTAAGCTTGACTCGCTTAAATAAATTATTGTGTCTTGTTGTGAATTTATCTACGTGGGATGATTTTTATTTATTATCCAATTGTGATCTAACCGTAGGACCTTTGCATAGTGTGTATGGTTAGGTCGCAGATTTCCCTCCGCCTATAGATTCGCCCTGCGTCAATTGGCGCTGGTGAAGGCCTCTTATCTAGGAGGTTTGGGGATCGAGCCCCGGCCTCAACAACCTGCCGCATGGTGGTGATTTCATGGCGGAGAGCTGGTTGGGGTGTACGGGCCGCGGCCCTGATGAAAGCCGCCTGGTGCTGACTCCAGGTGGCCCCCTGGTGGGACTCCAGGGGGGAGGGCAGGTACGATGCATGTGCCGCATCATAAAAGTACACTTTTATGATGAGAGCGCTGGTGAAGGCCTCTTATCTAGGAGGTCAGGGGATCGAGCCTCGGCATCAACAACCTGTCGCATGGTGGTGATTCCATGGCGGAGAGTTGGTTGGGGTGTACGGGCCGCGGCCCTGATGAAAGTCGCATGGTGCTGACTCCAGGTTGGTGGGACTCCAGGGTGGCGGGCAGGTGTGACGCCTGTGCTGCATTACAGTTGTAGCCAACAGTGCGTTGAATTGCTCCCAGACAGAGCAATAGGCGTTCGCGTACAAGATTCGAAGTATGCAATAGGTCGATGATACGATCTAGCAAGAAGTAGAGAGGAAAAAGGAGAAACTAGAGGGGAAGAAGAAGAGACTAGGGTTAGGGTTTGAGAGTAGAGGAGGAGAATACCTGATAGTTCATGAATGATCATCCCAAGCATCCCCGGGCTATAAATACCCGGGGAAAGAGGGGGCCGGCCGGCCCCCTCAAGTGGGGCTGAACCGGAGTGGTTCAGCCCCTATCCCGGCCGGTTTATTGTGTGGGGGCTGAACCGGATGGTTCAGCCCCGTTGTCTTGAGCGCGCTCCTTGATCCGTCGTGAGTACTTATGTCCCGAGAACCCAAGCGGGTGTGGGGGCATAACATTCCCCTCCCCATCAAGCACCAGCTTGTCCTCAAGGTGGAAGTCTGGAAACCGCTCTCGGAACTCTAGCAAGTCAACCCAGGAGTTGTGAGCTGCATCCATCTGTTGCCATTTGACAAGCACTGCTGGTCGGTATTCCGTGCCCGACTTCTTCCACTTGGTGAGCAAAATAGTTTCGGGGGATGGCCGCAACTCACCCGTGCTGGTTGCCTCGGGTAGGAAAGGGCTGGCCTGAACGGAAGCCCCGAGCTTTTTCTTTAAAATAGAGACATGGAATGTCGGGTGGATGCGAGACCCCGCCGGAAGATCCAAGGTATATGCGACAGGGCCCACCCGGCGTAGGATGCGAAATGGCCCGTAGTAACGGGGGGCGAGTTTCTGATTGACCCGCCGAGAGACAGACAGCTGGCGGTAAGGTTGGAGCTTGAGGAAAACCTCATCGCCCACTGCGAATTCCCGTTCAGTGCGGTGTTTGTCCGCCTGCGCCTTCATGCGGTCCTGAGCGACCCGCAGATTGTCCCGAAGTACGGCTAAGGTGCGATCCCGGTCCTGAAGTGTCCGTTCCACGGCTGGAAGAGCAGTGCTGGCGGGTTCATAAGAACTCAAAGTAGGGGGAGGACGGCCGTACACCACCTCGAATGGGGTGAGCTTGCTAGCCGTGTGGAAAGACGTGTTGTAGCAGTACTCCGCCCAATGCAACCAACGGGTCCACGTGCGCGGCTCATCCATCACAAAACACCGCAAGTAAGTCTCCACCCCCCTGTTGAGGACCTCCGTCTGTCCGTCTGTCTGAGGATGATGGGCGGTGCTCATGCGTAGCGTGGTACCCTGTAGCCGAAAGAGTTCCTTCCAAAAACTGCTGATAAAAACCGGATCTCTGTCGGAAATGATGGAGCGCGGAAGTCCATGGAGGCGCACAATCTCCCGCGCAAATAACTCTGCAACTGTCTCCCCGGTGTACGGATGGCTCAAAGGCAGGAAGTGACCATACTTGGAGAGCTTGTCTACCACCACCAGAATGACGGTCTTGCCGTGGGACTTGGGCAGTCCGTCAATGAAGTCCATGGAGATGGTATCCCAAACCTGGTGCGGAATCTCTAGCGGAGTGAGGAGCCCGGCTGGTGATGTGGTCTCGTACTTCTGGCGCTGGCAAACCTCACACTCCCGCACAAATTGCTGCACATCTCGCCGCATTCCCTTCCAGAAAACATTGGCCCTGAGCCGTTGAAGAGTCCGCAGGATTCCCCCGTGGCCGCCGGTGGGAGAGGCATGAAACTCCTGCATCATCGTTGTCCGCCACGGCGACGCGGATGGAATGACCACTCTGCCCTAAAAGTAAAGCCGCTGGCCCTGAAGATGATAGCCCGGCTCCGTCGCCTTACCCTGCTGTAGCGCCTCAACAATGTTGCATAACTCGGGGTCCTGGAGTACCTCTGCCTGTATCTCGTCCAAGGTGGTGACGACCGGTCCCGACACGAGAGAGCTCTCAGGTAGGCGGGAGAGGGCGTCCGCAACCACATTATCTCGGCCCCGTCGGTACACAATCTCGTAGTCATACCCCATCAGCTTGGTTAACCACTTCTGCTGCAATGGGGACGCTAAACGCTGCTCGAGGAAGTGCTTCAGACTCTGATGGTCGGTACGGACCTGGAAGTGCTGTCCCAAAAGATAGGGCCGCCACATTTCGACTGCATGGATAATGGCCAACATCTCTTTCTCGTACGTCGAAAGTCCCAACGTCCGAGGGGCCAAGGCCTTGCTGAAGTATGCGAGCGGCCGACCCTCCTGCATCAGAACTGCCCCGAGGCCGACGCCAGACGCGTCAGTCTCAACCACGAACTCTTTAGCGAAATCCGGCAGTGCTAACACCGGTGTAGTAGTCATGGCCTGTTTCAAGGCCCGGAAGGCCTCATCTGCTTCGGTGCTCCACTGGAAGGCATCCTTCTGTAACAGTTGGGTAAGAGGTCGAGCGATCTTGCCGTAGTCCTTCACAAAACGGCGGTAGTATCCCGTCAAGCCGAGGAAGCCACGCAAGGCTCGCACTGTCGTGGGCTGGGGCCAAGACACCATACTAGCAATCTTCTGTGGGTCGGCCTGGACCCCACGGGCGGACACTAGGTGCCCCAGGTACTCGACCTCGCTCTGCCCGAACGAGCACTTGGACCGTTTGGCGTATAGGCGGTGCTCCCGCAGTGTGGCGAGGACATGTCGCACGTGCTCCAAATGGTCGTCCCAAGTCCTGCTATAGATTAGTATATCATCAAAAAATACCAGGACATACCGGCGCAGAAGTGGTCGGAAGATCTCGTTCATCACAGCCTGGAAGGTGGAGGGGGCGTTGGCCAACCCGAACGGCATCACCAAGAACTCATAGTGCCCGTCGTGGGTGCGGAACGCCGTTTTATGGACATCCTCTTCCTTCATGCGAATTTGATGGTAACCGGACCGAAGGTCCAGTTTGGTGAACAGACTTGCGCCGTGCAACTCATCCAGCAGCTCTTCAATCATGGGAATGAGAAACTTGTCCTTGATGGTGGAGCTATTCAGCCCCCGGTAGTCGACGCAGAATCGCCAGGAACCGTCCTTTTTCTTGACCAATATGATCGGAGAAGAGAACGCGCTGGTGCTGGGCCGAATGATGCCCGTTGCCAGCATCTCCCGTACGCTGCGTTCGATCTCTGCCTTCTGAACGTGCGGGTAGCGGTAGGGGCGGATATTGGTAGGGTCCACCCCCGTCTTCAGCTGTATCTGGTGATCCCGGAAGCGCGACGGAGGAAGAGTGTGTGGCTCCTGGAAGACATCCTCGAACTGTGCTAAAAGAAGCTGCAACTGGTCCGACTCCACCTGTGTTTCGGGTCCCTCAGCCGTCACCCCGAGTATCATGGCCATCATACTCCCCTGCTCCTCCAGTCTCAGCAGACTTCGTAGTGAGATCTCCTTGAGGGGGGAGGATCGTATACCGTGTAAGCAGTAATCGGTCCCCTGCTGCGTGAACTCCAGTGTCATGCGGTCCCAGTCCGTAGTCACCCGCCGTAGTTGGCGGAGCCACTGTACCCCAAGGACCATATCGGACCCCTTAATCGGCAGGAGGTAGACATCGGTGCTACACACATATCCCGTAAGATGTATCTCCACTCCCTTCAGTGCCCCTTCGCACCGCAGCTTGCTACCATCCGCGACCATGACCTGGAAAGCCGCATTCTTGTCTACTGGGTGCCCTGCCCTCAGTGCCACCTCCGGGTTGATGAAATTGTGGGTGCTCCCACTATCAATGAGGATGGTTACCCTTTGTTTGCCAATCCTGCCCTTGATCCGCATAGTGAGGGGGGCCATACACCCCTCCATGGCCTGAATCGAGACTCCAAACTCCGCCAAGTCCAACTCCTCCTCGTCCTCGATGCCCGGGGTGTCCTCCTCCTCATCCTCCTCGCGCAGCATGAAGACTTGCACCTTTTGGCAGCGATGCCCCGGGGCGTATTTCTCATCGCAGTTGAAGCACAATCCCTTCTCCTTTCTGGCCTGTAGCTCAGGCCAGGTGAGTCGCGTCACTGTCGGTCGAGCCGCCGATGCCTGCTCCCTTCTACCTGCCGCTGGGATGGGTGGGGCTCTTGGTGGAGCCCGATTCTTCTGTCGGTTGAAGCGCTCCTCCTGTATGCGCGCCAGACTGATGGCATGACTAAGACTGCGCGGCATGTACGCATGGACCTCATCCCTCAAATGATCCCGCAGGCCGGATATGAAGCAACTGAGGAGCGTCTTCTCCTCCCAATTGACCCGGTTTGCTAGCTTCTCAAAGTCCGCTCGGTACTCCATCACTGTACCCTTCTGACGAAGCTTCTGTAGCGTGGCCTCCACATCCTCGATTCCAACGGCCCAAAACGTGCCACGAACCCTTCCACAAAGTTGGCCCATGTTGCGTATCCGTAGGCCCGTATGAACCACTGAGCCCACTGGTATGCGTCGTCTTCCAGATGGAAGGACGCCAACTGCACCCACTGGTCATCTGGAATCTCCTGATAAGTGAAAAACAGCTCAGCCTTTTGCACCCATTCCAACGCATCCCCGCCGCGGAATTTAGGGAAATTCATGCGAGTTCTCTTCGGAGGCATGTAGGGTCGTTGATGCATGTCGCCGTGTCTCCCGTTAAACTCCGGTCCCTGTGGTGGTCGGCCGTAATGGTCATGGAAGTTCGCTCCCCCTTGGCCGCCGCCCCATTGCTGTCCTCCGCCTTGAAATCCTTGTCGGGGAGGCTGTTCGTGCCATGTTTCGCCGTTGCCGAACCTCATCGGCCCTCCCACGTGCTGTGGCGTCGGTAGGAGGCCCATTCTTCCTCCGAAATTGGCGTTGACAGCCCCCTGTGGTCGCAAGGGCACTGCTGGAGCCTCGCGGGTCCGCCAGGGCTCTGGCGCGGCCCTCTCCTGGGCGGCGGAAGGACCGCCTGGTCCGCTTCCAGCCGGCACGCCCGGATGCGGCAGATGCTGGGCGGCCTAGGTCGGCGGGTGTCGGGGGAGATAGCTGCCCCCTGGGCAGCTGTAGTCAGCGCCCCCCGACGCCCCTGTCCAGCCCGCCTGGCTGGGCGGCGCTCCGGTCCAGGCGGGGGCCGATCCGATGCCCGCGGGCTCCGTGCGGCTCGGATCGGTCCCGATCCCGCCCTGGAACAGGTTTCCGGAGCCGGCTGCCCCTCCATTGGTTGCCGGTTGGCCATTTTGCGACACTTCCGCCTCCGAATCGCTGCCCGGAACCGCTTTTCCCTTCAACGACTGCATCAACAGCGCCTTGATCTCCTCCATGCGTCCATCCATGCGTTCTTCCATGCTCTTTGTGGACGTGTTTAAGCGAGCTTCCATCGCCGTCACCGAATCCGCCAACCCTACGTAGTTCTCCTCTAGGGTTGCCAATCGTGACGCTTCTGCCTCCGAGCGAGTCACCATGGTCGCAGGAAAGTTGCTCTGATACCAAATGATACGATCTAGCAAGAAGTAGAGAGGAAAAAGGAGAAACTAGAGGGGAAGAAGAAGAGACTAGGGTTAGGGTTTGAGAGTAGAGGAGGAGAATACCTGATAGTTCATGAATGATCATCCCAAGCATCCCCGGGCTATAAATACCCGGGGAAAGAGGGGGCCGGCCGGCCCCCTCAAGTGGGGCTGAACCGGAGTGGTTCAGCCCCTATCCCGGCCGGTTTATTGTGTGGGGGCTGAACCGGATGGTTCAGCCCCGTTGTCTTGAGCGCGCTCCTTGATCCGTCGTGAGTACTTATGTCCCGAGAACCCAAGCGGGTGTGGGGGCATAACAGTCGACGGCAAAGGTTTGTGTGCATGCAGTGGGTTCTTAGACGGGAAAGGGGATCATGTGCGGTAGTGTGCTTCTCTGGTGGTGGCGGGGGTTGGTCATCTGACGACGAAGATTCGTGCAAAGTTTTTGCATGTGTAGCTCAATGGATTGCAATAAGTCTTATTATTCCTCAACCGGTGGAGGTGTCTGATTCCACACATGGAATCATTCATCGGATCTTGTATTTTCTCGAGTATTCCTATATTGCATTTTTTGTGTGGATGTGACTATATATATCAGTGGGATAGTCGATTATTTACACATATGTGTTTCTTAAGATAGAAGCACATCATTGTTCACAACATATCATAAATAAAATGTGAAATACAACTTACCAAAACATGCTTGATACCGACTCTTAAGGGTTTAGGGTGGTTTCCCTCTAAGAGCCTTCTCTCAAAAGAGATCTTAAGACAAACAATGGTCCAAGATAATGAATAATACTCACTACCACTCCCTTATGTAAAGGAGTGGGACATACAAATTATAATAATGTTCTTTGACTACATGTGTGTAGATGAGGGCGTGTGTCAGGAGGCCGTCTTCATATCATCTTGTCGCCCTGTGTTTAAACTATAAAAACTGCAATGAGTTTCCTACCAGAACCACACGATGTAACAAGATTGTGATTGGCACACAATTAGATGTATTGAGTGACTGCTATATCCGCGAGAATCATCCCCTGGACAAGGTGGTGGGCCACGAATCTTTTAAGATGGAAGAGCTGAAACATGGATGGATACAACTACGAGGACCGAGGGGGAGCCTGAGGCGGTATGTCACCTCGCCAATGTTAGCTACAACTATAAATAGATAACCTACAACGAACTAAAGTGGGCAGTGATGCTTGTTTGCATGAATGTCAATTGTTGTTAGGCCCGAACTAAAATTGCACCTGACGCAATTTTTTGATGCAATCTTTGAGTTGGACAACCAAAAACTCAATCTAACATTCCCCGGGTAGATCGCATAACATGGTGGGGGGTACTCGACCGCAACCCAGACCAACCACGTAGCCAACCCTCAGAGTTGCAAACAGGAGGGACCAAAGTCTACGAACATATTAAGTACTTCAAACTGCGAGTCCGCTTGCCGATCAGTCAACGGATGGTAGTTAGAGTTCATGTGAAGTTGAGTACCTTGGAGCTTGAGCAAAAATTCATTTAGGTGCATAGGAGAATGAGTGCTGAGTAGTGAATGGGTGCAGTAGGAGAATGAAGTGGCAAACTTGGACAGACAGTCCACCATGACAAGAATGTTAAGATATTTGTTGGGCATAGGAAACTTCGTGATGAATTTTAACATTTCAATGGAAAGTGATGACGTTTAACATGTCAATGGAGGGATGTTATGAGGAGTCGACATGTGGGGAAAGCACTTGTGTTGCCCGTCGATGGTTTGGATTGAACTCAACCATGAGTTCCAAAATGCATGAAGAGACAGTGAAGATGTCGAGGTGACACATAAGGTGTTTCCCTTGGAAAGAGTGAACATGGGAAGTACCTAATGATCCGATTGGATAGTCACCAAGATGTTGCGGTGGTAGGGATCCGCTTCGACTTCGTTATGGAACAATGATTCCTCCATGGCATCACAATAAAATAATAATAATAAATTATTAACTCCCTTTTTTATATATGACGATCATTATATTATGAAGCTTGAGTTAATATTATTTCAAATTTTTTATATATACATATATATGCGCATACACACACACATATATATCTTAATTACCAAATATTGGATTTGGTTAGGATAAAATAATAATAACAATAATAATAATGAAATGAGAAATTTTATAATAGAAAGAAATTTGCTATATTTATTTAGGAGATTGAAGAAATGTTCCCGTGTTACTGAAAAGAGCAAGAAATAATTCTTTTTTTTGATGGATTTTGAATATTTCACCAATCATTTCTCCATACACAAACCCATTGGAAGGGGAGTAGAGTTGTGTGTTCTAGGCACCACAAACATGAAAAAATAACTCAGTATAGAATACTAAATGAATACCAACCATTGGAAAAATGCTCCCGCATCCACACCGACCAATTGAACTAAAACTTAAAATACAAGGAGTGGCTTGTTTCCCTTTCCCCAAACAACAACAGACAACACCCCCATTTGAACCCGGTGTGTGAAATGAGCCCTGCAGTTTCCATCGAAGGATGTTGCGTGGAAGCCGAAGAGCCTGTTGGGGCGTGTTGGAGGCTTTAGGAATTCATTTTAAATCTCTTCCTTCAGAATCAGTTTTTTGAAGGGATGGAAAAGAAGCACTTGAGCTTTCCTTTCCTTATCCACAGTGAGAATGACTGGTGCTGTTCTTCCCCCACAACCCCACCCCACCCCCACAAAAAAACGTGAGTGTAGAATTTTCATCTCTTCCCAACCAAGTGTGTTGGATGTAAAAATTAAGCTTGGAGTTTGAAGGGAGTACTCCTAAAAACGTGATGGAAGATTTCCGTTGAAGAAAAAAATTTCTGAGTTGATTTAGATCTGTAACGCGGCACCTCAGCGGCTCCAAAAAAGGAAGATTGCGAAGCAAAGCCCCAAGTGAAGTAAATAGTTCCTACTTTATGGGGTTCCCACTAAAAATATTCGAGTCAAAGCGGACCGAAGCACTTAAGCGAGCCCAACCGAGTGAGCCCCGCAGGCGCAGATAAATCGTGCTCGCTCGAAGGGCCGAAAGCCACCCAAAGGGGGGCTCAGACAAAGCGTGTGCACAGCACTGGGCACGGAGCAACAAGTCCATGCACCGCTTGCGTCCTCCCCGCACACATGAGCGCGCGAGGCCGCGTGCACGGTCTCCCTGCCTGTGCGCGAGGTCGCACGCATCCTCGCAACACGCGAGACTTCTTCCCACGCGTGTGTTGCCGACACTCCACCGCCTCCGGTCGTTGCTGCCGCCGCCGGTCAACTTGCCCAGACAGCCTAGGGGGGCATGTTCATCATTTTCGGGAGATTGGTGAATGGTGATCCAGGTGAACAGAACCGAGCAACGCCACTTGTCAACTACAGATTCAGCGGGGCACAATTATCAACACGTTCTTTCAAGAAAGCTATAAAAGCTCTCAGATATTCATTTGTAGACAAGCGATCGGAAAGACAAGAAAGAGATTTGAGGCTATTCAGCGAGGACGTGAGACTTAGATTGTTCCTTTGCTCCGAATTCCCTTTGTTCGCTCTCAAGGCTCCAATGAGCACTCTCGCAAGAACCAACAAAGGAACTGAAGAACGCTTCCCGTGGACGCTCTGAGACTATCTTTTTCCTCCTTTCTTTGCCTTTTCAAGTCTTGTAAACGGAGAGGTGGTTTGTCACCCTCCGAGAATCTCAAACTCTTGTAACCTCAAGGAATCTAGTGAATTTTGTCTCGACGCAGATCCGGCCACGTGGTTTTTCACTCTTTTCGAGTTTTCCACACTAAAACGTCTTGTGTCATTGTTGTTTGGTTTTCATTTGGCTGTTTGCGCGCTCAGCTCGCTCTCGAGCTAAGGTGGTCTGATTCTCTGGACCAGGTGAAAACCGAGTGATCCGCAACACTACTACCTCATGATTTGATTTCTACTACGTAAATGCTTAGGCTTAACATTTTCAACTTCTAAATCTATTAATGTATATTTTATTCTTACATGTAAAAATAAGGATTTTTTGAGATAGCGAGTGGTTTTTTTAAGCATAGGATGAATAAGTTAAATTTCATGTTTTAAATGTAATGCACATTCAAGTATGATAATTGTTCTTTGTTATTCAAGGATTGTAAGATTTTAGAGGCTCTACCAAATCTATCATCAAAATGCACAGTTCACTTTTCTTTTTAAAATAAATCCTGACTTTTGATTCCTATGCGTATTTTTTTCCAAAAAACTGGAGACCCTGACATTAGATGGATAGTTAAATTTGGGTGATCTTATGGGCAGATCTATTTACTATATTGGCAAGTCAGGTATTCTAAAAATAAGTTTTTTCACTTCCTCATTTCCACTAGTGGCAGCCCAATCTTTCCACCCGATGGAAAGACCTAACCCCCCACATCCCGCGATCTGCCTCTGTGAATCCACACTGGCGCCAACGCTTCATCCCCGACGGCGTCTCCGACGATCCTTCCTCTGTCTGACGATCCTTCCTCTCCGACGATCCTTCCTCTCCGACGATCCTTCCTCTCCGACGATCCTTCCTCTCCGACGATCCTTACTCTGCATGATGATCCTCTCTCACGATCCTTCCATCGACGATCCTTCCTCTCTAACAACCCTCTAACAACTGAAGCCATCTCCGACGTTCCGAGATCTGCAATCGAGGTTGATGCCACGCCTCTCCTTGAAGCTGTGTCGCTGCCTGAAGCCCCACCATTGCCCGGCGTCGTACCTTGACCTGGTTGGACGGGGGAGAAAGAAGACGCCTCCTCTTCCTTCAGTACAGGTGTACAACAGCAGGTATAACCTTAAGAATCATCAATGCTACTATTTTTGAGTAAATTTTCCGGTTTTAATGCACAAAAGATTAGTATTTTCATATTTAGCTGAGATTAAGTTGAAAATGCACCAAAAATCATGTTCTTTGCATTGATTGGTTCAGATTTTTTTGATTTTGAATATTGATTTTTGTAAATTGCTCAAGTTCCTTTTTTTCTACTATATATGCAGTCATTCCTGATGTTGGAAAATTGGTTACAACTTGTATGGGTTTTCCTACGAGAGTGGAAATGATCACATGGGTGTGTAACACTGCTAAAGGTGTTGGTTTTGTAGCCCAGATAAGATAACCTCTAGGAGCAAACCTAGAGTGATGTCTTGAGTGCAACAGAGCCGAATTTAAACATTGCAATCAAAATGGTTGGGTAAACAAAAATATTTGGAAATTATCCTCTAAATGTTGTGATTGTCCATTTTCATTGAAATGCGCAAGAGATATGACCGGTAGTGAGTGGACACTTGAAGCAAAATGTGATGTTCATAATCACGATATGGTACAACTAGAAGCTCACTCATATGCAAGTAGGTAAGAGGAGAGTGAGTAAAGTACTGTTCATGAGATGTATGTTGTTGGAGTGAAGCCTCGAAATTTTTTGACCACTCATGAAAATAGACGGCAATAAAGCTACATGTCTTAAAACCTTGTGTAACGAAAGAGCTAAGATGCAAAAAAGAGCTAGATGGAGGGACTTTAATTCAATTATTATACCAGTGCATAACAGAAAGTGGGTATATCAATTTCAACGAATTAAAGTTGGGTGGAAACCATCTAGAGAGCATATTCTTGCACACACAATCTTAATTCGGCTTTGCAAAAAGTTTTCAATAGTGTTTCTCTTGAATTGCACGTACAAAACGAATAGATATCGACTCACATTACTCGCTATTGTTGGAGTAACATCGACAAACATGACATTCTTTGCTGCATTTATATTTATGTTCAATGAAACCGAAGAGAGTTATATGGGTTCTTAATTGCTTTAAGTTTATGCTTGATAAATATGCTCTCCCGCAAATTTTAGTAACTAAAAGAGAAATAGTGTTGATAATGCAATCAACCACCCATTGCCATTCAAGCAAACAAATTTCAAATTCCTTCTCATTAGTGAAGAACTTCTTGCAATGAGCTAGAATATTTTGGCTTATGTGTACTTACCAATAAAGACTAATTTACAATCTGGGAAAAAAATTTGAAGAATGCAAACTTACCAATAAGTATACATTCAGACTATCATGTGCCCGTGAATTAAAACATATAGTGGCACAAACCAATTCAGTACCAATTTGGATGGTTCGCAAACATTGGAAACAGTTACAACCAATAAAGACTAATATTGACATAGAAGTGAAAGTTAAAAATGAGGTGGGAATTGACATTAATATAGAGTTGAAGGGAATTCTAAAGAGATAAAAGAGCGCAAATGTACTCCAAAAACATGAAACTAGAAGAAAATTGCGAGAAATCATGGATCCCGCATCAACCCTCAAAATAGAACCAGAAGTTTGATCAAATCTAAAAGGTATAGAGAAAGATCTCAGTGGTATCAGAGGGTTGTGGTTTTCATGGGAGTCTATCGTGTGGTTCGACTCGTTCGTTTCGTCTCTCGATTCAACATGCCGCGCCTCTCCCTCGTTTTGATCTCGTGATTCATTCTGATCCCGCACGCCGCGCCTTGTTCTGATCCCGCACTAAGCGCTTCTCGCTGGTTCCGATCACGCTTTGGTGATCCGGTGCCACTTCCGTTCTCTTGTAGATCTGGTGTTTCTTCTTCTTCGCCACAGGAGATTCATATCTGCCGCTTTTTCTTCTCCGCAGGAGAGGAAGCCCGCGGTCAGTTGTTTTTTGTGCTTCGTCGCAGATCTCGTTGCTCTTCTACTCGCAGCCCGCCTTCCTCTGCATGTGACTCGTCCCCCGCTGCATCCCGCAGTTTGTCTAACACAGTCGGCCTCTTAAGCTGCCTCCCACAGTCCATCTACAACCATCGGTCTCCTCCATCCTCTCTCGAGTGCACTCTTGACCTAGGCAGCTACCTCCGCCCTTCATTGGTTCGATGGCATCATTTCACTCCTCTGCTTTTCATCAGAAGGTTGATGTCATTCTTGACGGGTGGAACTACAAGGCATGCTCTGCCACCATCGGTGTGATCCTGTGTGGTCTCGATCTATGGGGCCACATTGACGGCACCGAACCTGCTCTGCCCCCACCGAATGTCAATCCTACGGACACTCCACTGGTTGCCAGTCCCGCAGACTCTCTTTCACTGCCAGTACGCTCACTTCCTCCCAGCGCTCTGACTGGGCAAGGCAGTGCTCTGAAGACTCTCGTGCGATAGTCGTCATCTGTCGGTCCTACAAGCTCCCCATTCGCATGACTGTCTATGAGTTACATACGGCCAAGGCAATTTTGGATCACTTACGTCGCCTTTATTTGCCATCTAGACAGACTCTACGCTACTCTCTATTTCAGACCCTTGGTGTTTTCTACCAACATGATCAGTCTATATAAGCCTTCTTTGATGAGCTCCTAGACCTCTGGCGTCAGTGTGATGGCACATTCCCCCTGCGTTGCCTGCACTCAGTGTATTACTACATCCAGGGATCGCGACATTCAGCGTATGTATGAGTTTCGTATGCGTTTACGCCCCGAGTTCGAACCTAGTCAAGCACAACTTTTGCACCAGGATCCTCCTCCATTTCTTAGCGATACCTTGGCTTTGGTGACTGCTAAGGAGACTCATCTCAACTCCTTGGACATTGTTGCTCCTTCTGGTGTAATGCCTCATGTTGTTTTGGTTGCTCCCGAGCTTCTACCACAGTCTTCTTTTGTGAGTGCTCCACTGCTACCCTCGCCTGTTTATAGTGCTTCGGTGCGTCTTGTTCCTCATCCTCCTCTAGCGTCTCAGTTTGGTGCGTCTTGTCACCTGTCTGTCCGTTGCAACTACTGTCAATGTCTTGGTCATGTCAAATTTGAGTGTCGCAAGCTTCAGAGGGCTCAACAGTCTAGTCAACAACGCGCTCATGGTGCACCTTCAGCTCACTTTTTTGCTCTGGCACAGTCACTCTGTTTTTGAGCTTGCCCAACAGATTGCCCAACAGCTCTCTTACAATTCTTTGTCTCGCTCCTCTGCCTTTGTGCTCTCATAGGAAGCTTCTGACACATCTTCCTCTCAGTTGGCTGCCTTCACCACTACAAGTATCTCTCCTTCCGATTGTTGCTTGACTTTGTAGCCTCTTTTCACATGACATGTGATGTCACTCACCTTTTGTTTTATCAGCTCATCTCTTCTGACATTAGCATCATGATAGCAGATTGTACTAATATCCCCATCACCAGTCGTGGTCTCTTTCATACCAGTCATTTCCATGTTTCTGGTGTTGCCTACATACCCAAGTTATCCATGAACCTTATATCTGTCAGTCAACTCACATCCCATGGTTGTTATTTTTGATGAGTTTGTGTATCGTGTGCAAGATCGTTTGACAGAGACACTCCTTGGAGCTGATCGTCGTCATAGTGGGGTGTACGTTCTTGATCGCCTTCATCTTCCATCCACTCTATCGCCACCGGTGGCTTCTACGATGTCTTCCTTCGATGGCCTTCTCCCAGTGGAATCACCATCTCGGTAATCCCATTGGCTCGCATCTAGCTTCCCTCATCAATCATGGTTTCCTTGGTCATGTTTTTGTTGATCGGTCTCACTCATGTACGGGTTGTAAGCTTGATAAAAAGCTACAACTCCCCTATCAATCTAGTGAATCTAGGTCTCAGCGTCCGTTTGATCTAGTTCATTATGATGTATGGGTCTCTCCCCTTTGGTATCCAAGGAAGGACACCGATATTATATTCTTTTTATTGATGATTATTTTCGTTATTGTTGGGTGTACTTTATGCATTCTCGTTCTGAGTTTTTTCATATTTATGTTACTTTTTTCTATGATGTGCACCTAGTTTTTTGTTTTCATACGTATTTTTCATTCTGACTCAGGGGAGTACCTCTATTATGCTTTTCGCGATCTGCTAGCTACTCACGACACTCTCCCCCAGCTTGCTTGTCCTAGTGCTCACACTCAGAATGACACTACTGAAATAAAGTATCGCCACATTAATGAGACAGCTCGCACCCTTCTCATCTTCTCCCACACTCCTCATTTTTAGGCGGAGGCTATTTTCAATGTTGTTTATCTTATTAACCTGCAATCTTCCACTTTTCTTCGGGGCTAGAGTCATGATGACTGTCTGTACTCTTGACCCTCATACTACACTCATCTTTGTGTTTTTGGTTGTTAGTGATATGTTCTACTCGCTTCACATGAGCGCACCAAGCTCTCTGAGTCTCCACTCAATCTGTTACTTGTGCTTTTCTTGGATACAGCACGGAGCACAAGGGTTATCGATGTCATGACCTTATTGCACATCGACTTCACATCTCACGTGATGTTACATTTGAAGAGTCTCATCCTTTCTTTGTGCCTTCTGTCCCCCCGACCTCACATTCACTTGCTACTCCCTCTGGCATGCAGTTTCTCACTCTTCCTCATGTATTCTCCCCTACGGCATGTCCACCTCCTCTTCCCTTGTCGTTGTCTACTCTGTCACCTTTACACCCCTCTCCTTCGTCACACACTTCTCCCTCTAATGAGCTGTCTATTGAGAACTGTGTCTCTCCTCTTCCATATCACTACACTCATCATCTTCCTTTTATTCCTTTGTCTCTACTGCCCCCAGACTCAGTGCTTGTCTGCTCCAATGAGTGTTTTGTGGATGATCCTCCAGCGCGTCGCTACCCACTTCATGATAGAAATCCTCCTGACCGCCTTAGCCTTGCTAACCTACCATTGATACCATGATAGAGAAAGATCTCAATTGTGTATTCACATTAACAATAGTGTTATATATATACATATATATATATGTGTGTGTTCTTAGAAAAAGGTATATTGCATCACAATAATGACCCATCTTGGGGTTATATATACAAGAACCGAACATATACAGGTAAATACAGATAAGCCCCTATACATACACACAATATCTAACACACACACACACACCCTCAAACTCACGGGGGATCATACATCGAGAGTTTGGACATAAGGTAGTCATGTTGAACCCTCGTCTGGGGCTTGGTGAACAAGTCTGCAATCTGATGCTCGGTGGGAACATACTGGGGAGCCAAGGTACGTCGGCTGTACTGCTCACGGAGGAAGAAGACGTCGACTCCAATGTGCTTGGAGAGGGAAAACTTCACTGGATTCAGAGTGAGCTGAATGGCACCAGTGTTGTCACAAAAGAGAGTGGTCGGTCCGGAGGAGACAATGCCAAAATCTGCAAGCCAACGAAGCCAGATAATCTCCTTGGTCGTAGACGCCATGGCGCGGAGCTCAGCCTCGGTACCAGAGCGGGAAACACCAGATTGTTTCTTGGACTTCCAGGAAAGCAAGGAGGAGCCCAAAAACAGACAGAAACCAGTGACAGAGCAACGATCAGAAGGATCACTAGCCCAAGTAGTATCAGAGAAAGCAGACAGCTGGAGGGAACTGCTGCTGGAGAAGAACAGACCACGGCCTGGAGTCGCACAAAGGTAACGCAGTACACGCAGCAAGTGAGCATAATGGACTGATGTAGGAGTGCTGACAAACTGGCTCAACACATGGACTGCATGAGCAATATCTGGCCGAGTGATGGTGAGATAGACCAGGCTGCCGACCAAATGACGATAGCAAGTGGGGTCAGCAAGAGGGATCCCCTCATCAGCCTGAAGCTGCAGGTGAAGCTCCATCAGTGTGGAAACAGTGCGGGTGTCGGAAAGAGCAGCCCGAGCTAGAAGATCAGTAGTATACCGCTGCTGAGAGAGCTGGAACCCTGCAGAGGTGGAAGAGAATTCAATGCCCAGAAAATAGCTCAAAGGTCCCAAATCTGTCATCTAAAATTGATGCTGCAAGGTGATGCTTGACAAAGTCAATGAAAGTCGGGTCATCACCAGTGATAATCATATCATCCACATAGAGCAGAAGAAGAGTCCGACCTCGGGAAGAGGTGTGAACAAACAGGGCCGGGTCGTGCTGGCTGGGCTGAAAACCAGCGGCTGTAACTGTAACAACAGAGCTGAAGCGCTCGAACCAGGCTCGAGAAGCCTGTTTGAGACCATAGAGAGCACGACGCAACCGACAAACCATGCCAGAAGGAGCAGCAAAACCGGGAGGAGGAACCATGTAGACCTCCTGCTGTAGGTCACCGTGAAGAAACGCATTCTTCACATCCAGCTGAAATAGGGACCAACGATGGACAGCAGCAACAGCAACAAGTGTCCTGATCGTGATCATGTGTGCCACAGGAGCAAAAGTCTCATCATAGTCTCGACCATGCTCCTGCTGAAAACCCCGAGCAACCAGGCGGGCCTTGTACCGCTCAATAGAACCATCAGAGCAAATCTTGATCTTATAGACCCACTTACAAGTGATGGGAACAGCACCAGGAGGAAGAGGCACAAGATCCCAAGTAGAGGTACGCTCAAGAGCAGCCAACTCATCAGACATAGCGGCCTGCCACTCAGGAACCTGAGCAGCCTTGCGGTAGGAACTAGGCTCTGAGAACCGGTGGAGGTAGCAGGAAGAGCAGTGAGGTCGAGTGGCTGGGTGATAAACCGAGGCGATCTGGTGGATGTCGATCTCGAAGGGGGTAACGTCTGGCAGGTTGATCATCCACGGGACTCTCACTGAAGACTGGGGGCACCTGTGGGGTAGTCGGAGCACGACGAGTGTAGTGGTGGAGAATAGGAGGTAGAGGGCCGGGAGATGGCAGAACATGAGGTGGAGAGGACTCAGAAGAGGGAGATGACGATGATGGCGGTAGCTCTGCTGGTAACTGGTCTAACGGTGGTGGCAAAACAGGTGGTGGTACGGTAGGAAAAGTAAGGAACTGAATATCAGTCGGGGTAGTGGATGAGGGTGAAGCAGAGGTGGATGAAGAAAGGAAGAAAGGTTGGTCCTCAACGAAGGTGACATCACGAGAAATGCGAAGACGGCGATCAACAGGGTCATAACAGCGGTAACCCTTGTGCTCTGAGTTGTAGCCTAGAAAAACACATGCAGCAGATTGAGCAGAGAGCTTAGTCCGCTCACGTGGTGGTAATAGGACATAAAACAGACATCTGAACACACGAAGATGAGTGTATCGAGGATGATGAGAGAACAAACACTCACCGGGACACCGGCCCTGAAGGAAAGTGGATGGCTGCAGGTTGATGAGATAGACAGCGGTGGAGACAGCCTCAGCCCAAAAATGTGGGGGAACATGGGAAGCCAAAAGAAGAGTGCGAGCGGTCTCAATGATGTGACGATGTTTCCTTTCCGCAGTGCCATTCTGAGAATGAGCACCAGGACAGGAGAGCTGCGGGAGCGTGCCATGAGAGGCGAGAAGGTCACGGAACTTATGTGATAGGTACTTCTCCCCTGAGTCGGAGCGAAAAATACGAACAGAGGCAGAGAACCGAGTACGAACCATGATGGAGAAAGTAACATAAACCTGAAAAAATTCAGCACGAGAACGCAACATATATATCCAAGTGAAACGAGAAAAATCATCAATAAACAAGATATAATAGAGGTGTCCACCCTTGGATACAAAAGGAGCAGGCCCTCATACATCAGAATGGACTAACTCAAATGGAGCAGAAGACCTAGACATACTAGACTGATAGGGGAGTTGTAGCTGTTTTCCAAGCTTACAACCCGTACAAGAGTGACTACTGTCAACAGATACACAACCCAAAACACCCTGACGAACAAGAGTTGAGAGACGGGCGCCACTGGGATGACCAAGAAGATGGTGCCACTGACGAAAGGAAACAACAGGAAGACATAAAAGAGGAGCAGCTGGGGACGGTGTGACTGATGGCAGATGAAGGTACTCAAGGAGATATACCCCACGGGCCACTATGGTGACGGCCAGCTCCAATGAGGGTCCCTGTAAGACGATCCTGCACATGACAAACAAACTCATCAAAAACAACAAGGTAACCACTAGAGGCAAGTTGGCTGGCGGAGATGAGATTCATGGAGAGCTGAGGGATGTAGGCAACATCAGGAATGTGGAACTGAGGGGTGTGGAGAAGGCCACAACTGGTAATAGGAAGGGTGGTGCCATCAACAATAATAACACGTAGGTCGGAGAAAACAGGCTGGCAGGCATGAAGATGGGTAACATCATAGGTCATATGAAAAGAGGCTCCAGAGTCAAGTAACCACGAGGACGGAGAGATACCTGACAGGGCAGACGCCGCTGAGGGATCAGTAGAGGTAGAGGCCTGACCAACTGTGGCTGCAGAGGTACCCGGGAAGGTGCCAGAAGATAGCTGCTGAGCCAACTGTATGAGCTGCTCAGAGAAGGAGGCTGTCGGAGGAGGCACGGGCAGAACTGGAGCTGCACGCTGCTGGGTGTCACGAGACTGGATGTTCTGTTGGGAGCGTTGAAGCTTGCGACACTCAGACACTTTGTGGGGTTATATATATGACCCATGTGTGTGCACAAGTGAGGGTGCTCACAACACCCAAGGTGAGCCTAAGTTATCTCTACCATATATAATGTACATTATATCTAACAAAAGGAAGGCCTAAAGATAGCTACAAAAAAATTCAAAAAGATTACAGATCTACTAAGTGGGAACTATCATTATTTGAGCAAGTCTTGTAAGTTGATTAAGAAAAGATCTCGCCCCAACACAATCCACAAGGGAACTGGAAAAATGCTTTAAAAGGTACGAAAAGATATGCCCTCAAGCATGTCCAAATATATCATTGACGTGGTGAATGTAATGGGAGATAGATATTGTGGCTATAATGTTATTATTTTGGCAATGGATACAGGGGAAATTGGCAAAGGGTGTGGGTTGAACTTTTAAATGAAATACAACCGAACGAGAGTCTATATAAAAAGATATATGAAATCAGAAGATAATGAACATTTTGCTTCTTTAGATTGTATAGTTGTTCCTACATCATTGGATAAGGAAATGACTATACTTGACATGGGATTGATTGTAGATTCGTGTTACAATATTAGATTTGTACATTTCTCTTTATTCCAGTCTTTTACATTCCTACCATTATATTTGGCATCTCCAACATTTCCAAGAACAATTTTCATTGGGTTAATCAATGGAAACCACTTTGTACAACTGTTAGTGCATGATGATTGTCCACTACTGCCAATATTCTCAAATCGGATGACATATTGTCAAGAAATTGCTATTAAATGGGATCAGACTGTTTGGTACGTAACAAACAATAGTAAAATATATAATTTTTCTTGTGTTTTATATATTTACTAGTTTAATAACTTTAACATTATAATTTCATGTGCAGATTTAAAATTTGTTATAACAATATTTTTGGTCTTCCTATCTGCACATTTCGAGGGAGGATCGATTTGTGTCCTACAGTTCGATATATGAATTTTAGCTATACATTATAACTCTCTTTACTATGTGTATATATTTTAATATAGATGCGGCGCACCGGTTAAGGTGTCTCTGTGTGACCATGAGGTTACGGGTTCGAGTCCTAAAAGCAGCCTCTTGCAAAAATGCAGGGTAAGGTTTGCCTACATTTCACCCTTATGGTGGGACCCTTCCTCGTACCCTCGTTGCACGGAGATACTTTCATGCAAAAATGTAGGGTAAGGTTTGCCTACATTTCACCATTATGGTGGGACCCTTCCTCGTACCCTCGTTGCACGGGGATACTTTGTGCACTTGACTGCCCTTTGGTTTTTTTTTGAATTAATAGAATTTTATTTTGTAAGATGAACCCTTTTGAATGATTACACTTCAGTTTTTGTACATAAAATGATGTGTTTTGTAATTTAAATGGCAGCTATGGACTTTATATTTGATTTTACATGCTTAGTTAAATTTTGAATATTCATGTTACTCTACGAATAATACTTTGGTTTGACATTAACAGCCTCGGTCTGACATTAACATTATCGGTATGTCATTAATCTTGAGTTGTCATTAGCCAAAGTAGGTCTTCTAATAACATCACCTTTAAATTTCATGTTTTAAATGCAGTTCATGTTCAAGTATGACAACTTTTATTTGCTATTCAAAAGTTATATAATTTCAAATTACTTTTTTTGGTATAATAAATCATGATTTTCGGGTTATATGCATATTTTCCCCAAAAAGCAAGACACCTTAACATTGGATGGATAATTAAATTCCATGTTTTATATGTAGTAAATGTTCAAGTATGATGCTACGAACCCACGATAGGGGATAACGTACAAGCGCTGTAGTGAGTCCAACACGTAGTCATGTTATCTTTTATTTCATAGTCATGTATATTTTTATGTATCCGCACTTTATTTTGTATTCGAGAATTCCTTTATTTGTTTGGGCCCCAACCGGTTATAGAGTGGGGGTGAGCTTTGGTTTGGGTTATGAAAAGTATTATCCAAAACTCTCTCTCACTCTCTTTAATTCTCTCTATCTCTCTCTCTTTCTCTCATTCTCGTCTATTGCACTCCCTAACCAACGGAATCCCGTCTACCGCACGGTCAGTCCACGCGAGCTCCCCTCTATGTTCTCCCTCTCAGGCGAGATAGGTTCTAGAGGGCGCAAGAAGGGACACAGGGAACTCCTACGGGGTTTCTCCCTAGATCGTCCTCGTACTCGCTCCCAAACGACATCATGAATCAACTTGGCATCAGAGGCATCGTCCTCCGCCGCTACCCTACCGACGAAGCAGCAATCGACCCCGCGCACCCGCCGTGATATCTATTAAGAATTGTTGTTTGTCCCTTGTCAACCCCGTGCACTTCACCTACAGTTGTGTCACTTGCTCTGTGCGTGAACTAGACGATCCTGGTGGGGGCTTCCCCTATCGGTGTTTCCCTCCTCAACAACACTGGAATCTTGCTCACGCACCCTTACGCCTTTCCTCTCTCTTGAACAATGCCAATGGATGACGAAAACCTCAGCGGCCTCACCTTGGTTACAATCTTGGAATCCTTTCAGAATATATGGCCCTTCGGCCGGACAGCCCCCCACCTCCACCGCGTGTCGCTTCGGATTCCTCTCAGGCAAGACACGATTTTCCTACCCCTTGCTCTGTTGGAAGCGGAATCCGTCGTTTTGTGAAGATGGACTTTCCGATTTTTTACGGTCAGAAGGACCCTTTAACTTGGCTCACACGTTGTAAGTAGTTTTTTACCAATCAACGTACATCGTGGGAGGATAGGATTAGCGTTGCATTCTTCCATCTCATGGGTTCTGCACAGTTATGGATCTCCTAGTTATAGCACGAGAAGTCTCACCTCGCGTGGGAGGAGTTCAAGACTCACTACAACCTCTGCTTCGGGCATGCACTTTGTGATAACCCCATTGCCGATCTCATTTCACTCCCGCAAATCGGGTCCATTGATGACTATATCGAGCAATTCCAAGTGCTTCTTACTCGTGCCCCGTCTGTCCCGACGGCACATCGAGTGCCCTTCTTTATCGTGGGTCTCTACGAGCGGCTACGTTTGGATGTCGAGTTCCAGTCGCCTCCAGACCTCCCGACAGCCATGAGTTTAGCACATGTTTGTGAGAAACACTTGTGGATGGACCACACGTATTTGGGGCATTGCTCTGGTGAAGGACCCTGCAGGGGTTTTGGCCCTTCCACTCATTCGTCTAGATGTGGAGTCGGCAAGGGCAAGGAGGGGGGCGCCCTTCTACCATTTGTCGATTGTCACTGTAGGAAATAGCCAATCGCAGGGCCAAGGGCCTCTGTTTCAACTGTGATGAATCTTTCAATCGTTGACATCGGTGCAAGTGCCTCTTCTGGCTTGGGGTGGCAGACTCCTCTGATGAGGATGTGGAGGAAGAGGATTCAGAAGACCCCCATTTGGGGGATACGATACAACTACCAATCTTTGTGGTGGGTTAGCAGTTCGTCACTCTCATGGACTCGGGCAACACTCATAGCTTCCTTAGCAACCTTACTGCGCAACATCTCCACCTTTCAGTGACACCCCACCAGAGCCTCCACGTCTTTGTGGTCAACAGCACGACAATGGCTTGGACGGGGGTTTGCCGCGATGTGCCTATTGTGGTGGAGGGCTACCATTCCCACGTGGATTTCTTTGAGATTTCCCTTCGGGGCTTTGAGGTCGTGTTAGGATTTTGGTGGCTTCGTACCTGGAACCCCTTCTATGGGACTTTGACATGCTTACAAGGAGTCGATAATGCGGTGGTCGAGGCCCACAACAGACTATATGTCAAGGACATTTGATGAACACTGGCCAACGCGTCTTCCTCACTTGGACCGATCCATCCAAGCTCGTCGATCCTCCTTTGCGGCACCAGGACTACCGCATCCGCCACTTGTCGAATACGACTCTCGTGGTTGTCCTCCCTTACTGTTATCCTTGTTTGCAAAAGGATGAAATCGAACAACAATGATCTGCCATGCTACGACAGAGCATCATCCGCCACAATGTCTCCCCCTTCTCTTCCCTAGTTTTGCCGATGCACAAGAAGTATGACACATGGAGATTCTGTGTGGATCACCACAAGGTAAACGTGAAAACAATGAAGGACAAGTTCCCCATTTCGATAGTTGAGGAGTATGAGTTGCATGATGCCAGATACTTCTCCAAATTGGACTTTTGCTCGAGGTATCAGGTGTGCATGGCCCCATCGGATGCAGAGAAGACAGCCTTATGCAGCCACCATGGATGCTTTGAGTTTCTCATGATACCCTTCAGGCTCACCAACGCTCGTCCACCGTTTAGGCTCATGAACGAGGTATTCCACCACTTACTGTGTCGTGGTGTGCTCGTTTTTTTACAATATCCCGATATACAACACTATTTGGGAGGCCCACCTAGTCCATCTTCGCACATTATTTCAATTGGTTCACGCCCACCAACTTTTCTTAAAGCGGACGAAATGTTCTTTTGGGACTGATCAAGACGCCTACTTGGGCCCAGTGTTTGCCCTATTGGAGCTCCCACTGACTACTATCGGTGTTTCATCCAAAAGTACAACGTGACTGCAACACATTGTTTGCCCTTTTGAAGAAGAAATCCTTTGCGTAGGGGGACCACGACAACTGCTTTTCGAGCTCTTCAGCAGGCCTTGATCTCGGCTCTCGTACTTTGCCAACCAAACTTTGGACAGGAGTTCATGGTTGGGTGCAGCGCCTCGGAGCAAGGTTGTAGCGTCGTGCTCCAACAAGGGAAAAAATTTTAGGGACGGGTCTCGTTCCCAAACGTAGGAACGGGTTTAGAATACAGTTGTACTTCAATATTAAAATACAGTTATACTTTAAAAAATACAGTTGAAGTTCAATATTAAAGTACGAATGTATTTTAATATTGAACTTCCAACTGTATTTTTAGGGCACAACTGTATTTTAATATTGAATTTCAACTGTATTTTAATATTAAAGTACGACTGTATTTTAATATTGAACTTCAACGGTATTTTTTAAAGTATAACTGTATTTTAATATTGAAGTACAACTGTATTTTAAACCCAATCCTACGTTTGGGAACAAGACCCGTCCCTAAAAATTTTCCCCAACAAGGGGGCCATCTAATTGCATATTTCAACCCGGACGGCGCTTCATCATCAAAAACTCCGTACTTACGAACAAGAGCTGATCAGTCTAGCCAAAGCCATCCAACATTGGCGGACGTAATTGTCGGGACCCTCCTTCCTGATTCACACCGATCACTTCAGCTTCAAATATCTCTTGGAACATCGCCTCACCACGACCCCGCGACAGCATTGGATCAGCAAACTTTTGGGCTCCGATTTTTGGGGAGTAAAAGGCAAGTATCTTGAATTGGGCCGATGATGTCGTCTCACGCCGCAACCACCAGGATGTGCTTATCTTGGCAATTTCCCAACTGACATCTTTTGTTCTACGTCGCCTTCAACATGAGATTCGGGACTCCCCGATCCTCTTAGAGCTTCTCCACCGCATTGAGGGGCGGTTGCCATTGTATTGGGCCGTATTTGACGGCCTCATATTCTACAAGGATTGGATATACCTATCGGCTAACTCCCTATTTATTTTTGATATTCTTACAGGCGCCCACAACGCCACTCATGAAGGGGTTCAAAAGACCCTTCAATTGATTTGGGCAACTACCTACTACCGACCGGGCTTCTGCAGACCCTTCCAGGACCCACACATATATGGACCAATATATGTATGGATTTCATCGAAGGGCTACCCACATCGTGGGGCCGATCGGTCATTTTTGGGGTGGTGGATAGATTTTTCAAGGGCACGCATTTTATCGCCATGAGCCGTCCTATTACGGGGGATGGGATAGCACGCACCTTCTTTGACCAGGCCTTTCGTCTGCACGGCATTCTTGAGAGCATTGTGTCTGACAGGGACAATTTTTATGTCGCTATTTTGGCAAGAGTTGTTTGCACTATACAATACCAAACTTGCACTCTCGTTGGCATACCATCCACAGTCAGACTGGTAGGCCGAGGTGGTCAACCGAACACTCGAGAATTACCTTCTTTGCACTACAGGGGACCGCCCAAAGGACTGGTTACGATGGCTTCCATAGGTGGAATATTGTTACAACACGTCCTATCACCCCGTCTACGGACGGGAACCACCACGCCTACATACATCAGCGCCTCAACTCGATCGACCATCATTGCCAATGAACTACAGAATCGCGATCAGATCCTTAGTTTAGCCCGCGAGCGCCTTCTGCAAGTCCAGGCACGCATGGAGACCACCTAAACCAGGGACACTGAGAGTTATTCTTTGCCCCGAGGGATTGGGCGTGGCTAAACGTCGCCCTTACATCCAGTCGACCATCGCCAAGAGCCCATACCACAAGTTGAACCCCAAGTTCTATGAGTCGTTTAAGATTTTACAACGCATCGGCGAGGTGGCGTACCGTATCCAACTACCGGTTGTACACGACGTGTTCCATATCTTCAGCTGAAGCCTTTCGTGGGGGCTCCAGCACTTGAACCCTTAGTACACTTGCCTCCACAGCTTCACGACAAGCTTGAGGATAAGATTGATGTCGACCCGTGCGGAGATGTTACGAACCCACGATGGGGAATAACGTACAAGCGTCGCACTATGGTGCACAAGGAGTCCAACGTGTAGTCATGTAATCTTTTATTTAATTATCATGTTGTAATGTCCCAGTCTACTGTGGGTGCGCTACAGGTCTGCAGAGCAATGACCCCAAACCATCTCCACGGATCTGATTGGACGCAACCGCAAATTTCAGTGGCGAGTTGTTGAGGCTTGGGTTTGAATCCCAAACATCCTGGATAAAGGATCTCTAAACTAGTCATTATCACCAACTAAGCTGCAGCCAATCAGATCAGTGTAGATGGGTTGGGGTCACTGGTCTGCAGACTTGTAGCACACCCACAGTAGACCAAGGCGTTATGCATTTATCATTTTATGTATCCAAATTTTATTTTGTATTTGGGAACTCCCTGACTTGCTTGGGTCCCAATCGGTTATAGGGTGGGGCGTGCTTAGGCTTGGGTTATGAAAAATATTATTCAAAACTCGCTCTCTCTCTCTCTAATTGTCTCTTTCTCTCGTTCCCGCCTATCGCGCGCCCTAGCCGACGAAACCCCATCTACCGCACAGTCAACCCACGTGATCTTCCCTCCGTGTTCTCCTTTTCTGGCGAGATAGGTTCAAGAGAGCCAAAGAAAGGTCACGCAAAACTCCTACGGGATTTCTCCCTCAAGTGTCCTCGTACTCGCTCCCAAACGACGGCATGTACTATATGACAATTGCTATTTGTCATTCAAGAGTTCTAACGTATCAGATTTTTGGTTTTATGTAGTCTACCATCATTTTAAATTATTACATAGAAAATCCAAAATTGATTTCTCTGTAAAATAAATCAAAATTGTTGGGTCATACTATATTTTTACCAAACTACAGAACACCCTAACATAAGGTAGATATATTAGATTTTATGTTTTCATACGTGTGCTTTCAAGAATGATCCATGAGATCGATTGCTTATGTCCTGTGAAAATTCAGATTTTTATGTAAGTAATTACTTCTGTATTTAGGATTCCTACATTAAAAAAAGGTGGCAGGTGGCTGGGGGACTATGCTAGAACTGCATGCAATAATGACAACATGTACTTCGGTATGAAAAATCTTATGGATGTGTGAAACACAGACACTACTTGAGGATATTTAAAAACTCCAATATACCATGAGTTACAAAGTTCATAACATAAAAGAGAAGGGATAGGTTAAAAGTTGACCCTCAATAATGGAGATTATAACTTCACCATATGTTTTAGTTTGTATGGCCAACCCAGAATAGATAGGAATGATGAATTCGTAGACTAGTAGGATTAGCAAACCCAAGATAGGTGGAGGTAAGTAATAACTACACAAAAGAGTAAAGGTACACTATTGATTTTACTAATAATGTAAAATATAAAGATGAAATGGTTGCAATGAAAAAGAAAAAAGTAACTCTGTGAAGACTACTAGGAATATGATTTCATAGAACCAAAGAATAAGTAAGAACATACAACCCAGGATGGATAGGAATGAAGAATTCATAGACTACTAAGATTAGCTAACCCAAGGTAGGTGGAGGTAAGTAATAACCATACAAAAGAGTAAAGGTACAGTTTATTGATCTTACTAATAAATAAAGTAAAATATAGAGATGAAATGGTTGCAATGAATAAGACACCAACGGAAACTCTGCGAAGATTGCTAGGAATATGATTTCATAGAGCTAAAGAATAAGAACATGAACAATCATACTTTGAACCTAGAGGTTTCTCTGAATGTTTTCTCTTTCCCACTGCCAAACCAACTTCACCAGGCACGTCAAGTTGAATTGTGGTATCCGTACAAGAAATCATTTTTTCTTTACCATAGCTTCCACTGCCTTGTGGGTCTTTTTGAGACTTGTCAGCTGACAAAGGATCATTGCTGAAAGGCAAACCATGCATCCTAATAATTTGAGAAGTAATAACAAAAAACAAAAGGGTGAAGGTGTAGTTTACTGATATTACTAATTAAGCACATAAAATATAGAGATAACATTACTAGGAAATGATTTCATAGAGCTGAATTAAAAACACAAGTAAACATACTTTGAGTCTAGAAGTTTTTTTGAACGTTTTCTCTTTCGTTTTGCCAAATGAGCTTCGCCGGGTGGGTCTAGATGAACTGTGGTTGCTGTGCAAGAAATCATTTTTTCTTTATCACAGCCACCACTACTTTGCAGATCATTTTGAGATTTGTCAACTGACAAAAGATCATTGCTAAATGGTAAATCATGCATCTTAACCATTTGAGAATCTTGGGTAGGACTCTGACCATCGAAAGGCTTGCAACTATCCTTCTCTTTGACTTGTTTCTTATTTACCCTAGTAGAATAAAATATTAGATTATCATTAATAAGGCAATTTTAAGAAATTGTGTCCATAATAATATAAGTATCTGCTCACAATCCACATTGCATATTTATACAAGAACGGGACAGAATTCATATGATTAAGAAAGATAAAATAAGTTAATCTACAGAATTACATTAACTTGATTAAAATAGGACAGCCCAGTGCACAAAGCATCCCCGCAGCGAGGGTCCGGGTAAGGGTCCCACCACGAGGGTGAAATGTAGGCAAACCTTACCCTGCATTTTTGCAAGAGGCTGATTACATTAACTTGATTAACGAGAAAAAAATAGAAAAATGAAATAACCTCAAACACATCGCCAGGCATTCAAAAGGAGACAAAGGTACATTGCAGCAACCACAATCCTATACTTCACTATAGAATAAACTAGACATTAAAAAAGACCAAGAAATTTAGAATAACTTAATCATTCTATCACTTGCTAATTGTTGCCTTAAAAGGAATAATTGTAGATTAATAAATACTTCCAGCTGATTAAGTTACACAAAAGCATGGGTATCTCGAGATCAACAAGCAACCATTAAATTAGCCAATGCAAATACTAGCTACAGAGAGTAAATGTTCATTCCAACTTTCAAGCTCCTCTTCTAAGTGGAAAGTAAATTTTCATATGTAGAAGGCACAACCTACATTATGGATTATCATCTACCCGAACATTCTTACAGTAATTAACATTTTCAAATGAAGAAAATATCTTCCTACGATTAGTAATGATCATAAAAATATGTGATTGAGTAACAATGATATTATTTGATGCACCTTGAGGAAGAGGACTGTGTGAAAGGTAAGTTGGGCTTATTAAATATACATATATTAGAGCATTAACAGTTGGGATTTGGGAAAAATTATTATTTTCAATCTAAAGAATAAATATTACCCAATACCTCTATATATACACAAATGGAGGAGAACCCAAACCAATATTAAAGGCGTGAGACTAAAAATAATAAAAAGAACATGCACTTTAATAGTGGGCATTTACAATGGTCTTTAATTCAACCCTCCCCTTCAAGATGGGAGTATATGACGAGCATTCCCAATTTGAGATATTATCAGTGAAGGTGTCACAACTCAGGCTCTTGGTAAAGATATTTGCCAGCTGATCTTGAGATTGAACGAACAGTGTGCAGATATTGTCTTTCTCCGGGTGATCCTTGATGAAATATCTATCAATTTCAACATGATTTGCTCAGTCATGTTGAACGAGATTACGAACAATGTTGATATGTGCTTTATTGTCACAATATAAACATATGAGTTTCCATTTTGTAGACTATAATCCTGCATTACAGACTGAAGTCATAGTCCTTGCACATCCCTTGTAGCATTGCTCTGTATTCTATGTCTGCACTGAACCTTGTTACCACATTTTGCTTCTTACTTCTCCAGATCATGAGATCCCCCCCAAGAGCAATATTAGGTGGTGGATTTTCGGTCATCTTGGCTTCTAACCCAATCAGTATTCGTGCAAGCTTTAACATTCAAATGCATGTTCTAGGAGAAAAGGATTTCATATCCAAAAGACTTCTCCAGGTACTATAGCACTCGCATAGCAGCTTCTTGCTGTCTCAATCTAAGAGAAGTAGAGCTATCACGGTTTCATTTTGATTTCGGTCTACTAAACCGTGAACCAAACCGTTAAGGTAACAATCCTTAAAATTAGAACCAAAACCTTATTTGGTCTGACTAGTTCCGGTTTCGGTTCCATGATAAGTTTCGGAATCATCGTGCCTATGGTTCCGGTTCAACAAGAACCAAAACCAAATTATTCACTAGCGGTTCGGTCCGGTTCTATGCTATTCCGGTTTGGTTTCGGTTCGATGACCGCACACAATGGCAAAGTAGCATATCTCCTCCACCTTCCCTCTCACAGTCGAATACACCCAATCTTCCACGTCTCCCAACTTAAACGGGTGATAGGTGATCACACCGTTGAATACTCCTTGCCATCACATTTTGGATCAGATGCTCCATCATGTACTTGTCAGAAGCTATACTGGACCGCACATCGGAATCCATGATCGGTCGAGCACAGGTGTTGGGGCATGGCAACATCGCCCTCACTCCGACGTGACCAGGTGGGACCGCGATGACTTCCGCACCCAATTTCCATTTTTTTTCCTTGAGGACAAGAAAAAAATTTCGTATATGGGTATTGTTATAGAGCCGACCCCACTATAGTGGGATGAAGGCTTGAGTGTTGTTGTTGTATTGTTAAAGAGGGGAACGCTTAAGAGGATGAAGGTGCATTGGCCACGTGGAGGGTATACTCCCGGCGGCCGAAAGAGACGGACCAGGCGACAATCGGTTGAGAGTGTGGCTCTCAAGTTACCTTTATTTTCACTTATGTCATTATGTGGGGTGTATATAAACCCACTCTATTATTTTGTGAGCTATCTTTAGATTTGGACTTTGGTATGTTTTGGAGCCTACAGCTGACAAGAGGTTCCCTCTTGGAATTTATCTAAAGTAATTTTGGTTTTCAGATCTCCAAACCCTAGGATATCATCCTCCCTGCAGGCATAACAGCTCCAGCCCTGTCCAGCACACAAAATCGCCAAACTGCAGGTTGTTGGCCCCTTCTCACCATCCCATTTCTTCCCCTGCACCAGTCCAGGATGGCTGAAATTAAATTCATGTCACTGAAAATCATCCTCCAGCCAACGAAACTCCTTCGAGCAGCTCCCCTACCACGAGAAATCCTTCATCATTGTTGGAAGCCACCATCCAAACTCTGCAGCTCCATATATTTCCACTGGAACAACATTCCAGTCAATGTTGTCAAGATCGAGATTTTGCACGTAAGATCGTACGATCTTACTTTTTTTACAGGGGAAACGATCCCCGGGCGAACTTGGATCACACGTTCCGTAGAAACGGTAGGATCGTCGTTTACGATCGTAGGATTGTACGATCCTACGATCACAACCGATCCTATCGTTTCCACGGAAGAGTCTTATAATAACTCGCAAATCCCAAACACAAACCCTAATCGCAGAAAAATCCCCGCAGTCGTTTGTTCCGCTCCTCCGTTTGTCGTTTCGCTGCTCTCGATCAATCATTTTGCTCGCGCCGCCGGATGCTGAAGGGGTCGGCGCCGGCTGTTGAAGGGGTCGACGCCGACAGAGAGAGCAAGTTTGGAAACCGCCGCCGGATGATGAAGGGGTCGACGCCGCCCGTCTTTTTCTCAACTGCATTTTTGTGTGTGTGTCTCTCTCTGTCTCTCTCTCTATCTCACAATGTTGCAACCCAACGATCCCATTCAGCCTCCCAACTGGACTTTTTTGTTTCTCTCTCTCTCTATTTCTCTCTCTATTTTGAATGAGTTAAATGTACTATTATTATTTACTATGCAGTTAAACTTTATATATATATATATATATATATATATATATATATATAATTATATATATATATATTGTTTTATGATTATTGATCTACTAGATATTTTTATATATAAATTAGATTTTTTTAAATTTTGTATAATAAGTAAGATCTTACCGTTTCGTGTCGATCCCACGTTTTACGATCTTACCACTGCCAACTGATCTTAGATAAGATCTCGATCTTGACAACATTGGGAAAAAGTATTGTTGTCTACGAAGGTCGAGTTGTTCAATTGTTTTCAAAGAAGTTGTTAGGTCATGGATACATCCACAACAAACAAGAACATAAGTCGAATGTTGTCAACATGTGATGGTCTAGTAGTGTGAAGGTGAGGAACTAAGGAAACAACCACCAAACGATAAATTTCTTGCATGATCAAGCAAAAGCGATTTGACGGGAAGATTTTTTTCGCGATAGAACTGAGAAGGAGATCTGAAGCGAAAATCTTGATAACCACCTGATGGCAGTTACATAGAGGAAGAGGGAAAAATTCTACCAAGGCTTTTAAAATGAAACAAAGTTGAGACATGTAACATCCTAAAAATTTTTGCTTCTTGTTTTGTTAAGCACATGATTCGATCGCGTATAACAACGATAGGCAGGTTTGGCAAATCGTGGTATTTATATTATGTTTCTCACCAAATAGCCATTTTTATCGGTCATTTATTAATAGGTTTAATTCTGCGAATCTATAGAGTGCACGAGAGTGGAAAACACTTAAATGATGATTTCCATTTGAAGTAGTGGTAGATTCGTAATTTTGAGGGAATTGAATTTTCATTTTCCAGCCTTAGGTTATAAACTGAGAGTCGCTTCATTCCACCCCACGCATCGATTGAGTTAATTCTGCGTACCAGGGAGAGCAGTGAATAAGCAAGCCATTGAATAAGTATCCATTCACGTTTAGCCTAAAATCACGAACCAGATGTTAATCAAGTTAATATAGCAGGACTTACAGTTAGATCATGCATCAGTTTAACACATGAAAAAAATCATTTCAAATGTTAGAAATATTTAGGCTAAAGTGCAGATTAAACCTCGTGAAAAACTTTAATTTAGTGGTCTCAAGTTGGACGTTACACCATGAGATCAGATCAATCCGGGAAATGGCGAAAGAGGCTCACCCTTATTCTGTTGGTGGAGACACACCACCGTACTCGTAGGGTCAGCAGCCCGTCATACGAGTTTCAGACTTAGGGTCGATGACCCTTGATTCCAGATATGTAACTCCTCAGATGTGAGTCTGTGTTCCTCTCAAAAAATATTTAGTTTAGGGCACCATCAGGTTTGTCACTCAGACCATAGTTTCCAGTTTGTGCATGATCGTCATTAATAACAAGATTTAATAAGACAATCATGAAATCTACACTCAGTTCAGGGCACCATCGGGTTTGCCACCAAGACTCCAGGTTTCAGTTGAGCGCAATCGCCATTAAAAGCAAGGTTTAATAAGACAATCATAAATTCTACTAGAATTTACAACAGACACATTCTTGAAACTTCAGAAATCATTGACCTATAGAATTAAGAAAAATGAAACAGATCCCATAGCAAGTTGATTGCATGTCCAGAATATGAATATAAAATGCCAAGATTAATATTATTCAATTTTTACATATTTTCTACAAGATAAAGTTTGTTTTTTTAGTGTTGCTAGGAAGAGTAGTCTTTCTTACTCTCCAGTGGGTCTGACACAGTTTGGAATTTGTTTTTACAGGGATCACAGGTTAGGAGATTTGCATAAGTAGGTCATTCCAGATTTTCAGTATTTCAGTTCATAATATAATTTCAATTTTAGATGGCTCTGTGAAATCAAAATTTGAGGTACACTTTTACACTTAGCTGCATTTTTTACTTTTGTTGTATGTTCACTTACAGTACTTTAAATTATGTCTGATATGTGCCAGTTTTATTACCATTACTTAGGCTCCATTTGTTTGGGCGTTTCATTGCTCTGTTTTGAGCAAACGCCGCCGGAAGGAGGAAAAACAAATGAACCTCCGGCGGCGTTTGCTCCGTTTCCACCCGCCCCCCTTGAGAAACGCCCCCAAAAAGCTCTGTTTGGAGCAGCCACCTCCCCCCTCCGGTTCGAACACTCCGTTTCCACCCGCCGGATCGACCCGCCACCGCCGAACCAAATGAAGCCTTAGTTTACTGCTTATCACGAGGACCGGATGAACTGTTAATTTGCTGTCAAACTTGGTCGGGGTGTTTCAAGACAAGCATGCAACTCTTAGCCTTATATAAGTAGAGCAAAAGTACAAAAATGCAGAGAAGCTTGCATATGAACAATTAAAAAAAGTAACATATTAAACAACTAAAAATGATAAAGATCCCCCCTTAATTATTTTTAGTCTTCAATCGAGTTGCTTCAGACTCCAGAGATTACGGTGCTAAAATTGGTAGCATCAGTTAGATTTGGTTAAACATGTATATTATTGTATTACCTATTTTGTCAAGCAAAACTAACTTCACTAAAGACCTAAATTTATTTTATCCTAAATCGCATATTTATTTTTTTATCATTTTCGTTCATGATGCATATAGGACAAAAAAGAATGGAGTTGCAACTTTTTGTGAAATCCAATAAAGTGAGACGCATTATTCTTTAAGGAGTATTCCAAGAAATTTATTGTGTAAGGCTGATAAATATTTTCCCTAAAGTTTTCCAAGATACTTTACCCATTCTTGCATCGACCGCTCCTTGGCGTGATTCCAACAAACCTTACCTTATAGCACATCAATATTTATGTCTAAATATTAATCTACTCCTTTAACGATGCAAGTTTTCACATATTTCATTAGGAATTTTTGTACAATGCACCATCCAATCACCTCTTATTCGCACTTTGCATCCTACACGTCTACCGACACCTCCGGCCCTGCAGGCTATTATGAATGTATCTGGGTGACTTTGCCGACAACGCCCGCCTTCCGTCGTCACGCTTAACAAACCACAACAGTGTGTCGTCTATATCCGTTCGACCATACTGATACGGCTACACACAAAAGGACGAGATCGAGCGATCTGTGAATGATATATTAGCCACACGTAGGGATGTCCAAAAGATCTAGACATGAAAAGACCGCACCCGGCCATCAAAAAGGTTAGAAGCCCGATTGGGGGCCAAGTCCGGGCTAGGCGCGATCAACGAGCCCAAACAGGGGCTGGAGCAAGGCTAGCTCGGACTCGGCGTCGGGGCTAGCAATCAACGACTCTAAGAGTCGTTGGTTCCAACTGCTTTGTCAGGCCTGACACGACAGCGGCCTACAACTTGCAGGCTAGGGCCTAGGTTGGCAGTGCCATCCTAGGTCCTGAATATTATATTACTAGTTTTAATATAAAATTAATTTTAATGTTTAAAAATATATTTAAATATATAATTAAAATGCATAGGCCCGACTTGTCATTCAGACCATTCCAAGTCCCCCTTTTGAAGGGGGGCATGGGCCTGGAGACGGAAAAACCTAGGCCCGACAGGTCCGGGCCTGTCGGGCGTTTGGGGCACCACTAGTCGCGAGCCTAATTCGCCCCAGAGCTAGCCTTGTTTTGAGCCTGATTCTCTTGGTCTGCAAGAAATTTGGTAGTTGGTGTTTCTATGTGGAATTGTGGACTATCAGAAGCCCAACAAAGTCACCATCCCAGACAAATATCTCATTCTGGTCATCCAAGAGATATTGGACGAGTTACGGAGGACCTCCTAGTTTTCCAACATGGACCTTACTCCTTAGCTCGGGCTATCACCAGATTCGGGTGAGTGTATTTTGAGGACAGCGTTCCACACACAATCGGGTAACTAAACTTGCAAAAATAAATATTATAAATTGCCATAATTAAGTAGAACTCCAAAATAAGGAAGTGATATAGTATATGTGCAAGAGGACTAGGAAATAAATACATAAATGAGCAAGTCCCCATAAACCATAAGAGATTGGGGCAAAAATTACAAACTAATATGTCCCAAAAACAATGAATAAACACGCAATCCAACGCAAAGAAAATGCAATCAAACAATAAACTCACAATGGTTCTTGCTTGGCGCCAGGTGAGATGTAGGTGGCTAGATAGGTGATGGACTGCTGAACCCAGGCTGTCAGAGGGGAGTCAACTGGCTGAACAATGTAGTTGAGCTGTTGGATTGCGTCTTAAGTGAGCTAGATGACAGTGGTAGGGATGAGGGAGGCTGGTGGAAGATGGTGGAAGCCGGGAAGGGTATTTAGTGGCTGCTAGGGGAGTTGGGAAGATTTGGGACGAGATTAGGAGATTTCTAGTACCTGGAATGAGGTTCCAGAGGCTGCATGGGCAGATTCTAGGTCTGATTGTTGGAAGGGTGAGGCAGTAGCACTCAAGGAAAAGGGGGACCAGAGGATGTGTCATTTAAGGGATATGAGAGGGGAGAGTGGCTGTAGATGTGGTAGGGGGCAGGTATGTGGACCTGGGAGATGGGAATAGATATTTCGGAATTGGGGGGATCGTGGGATGGGAGGCAGTTATGGAATGGGAGGTGCTATTTCGGTTTGTCATGGGAGTGGGGCTGGTTGTATTAAGAATGTGGGTGACGGTTAATGAGTGGAGAGTGGGGGTCTCTGGGTGGTTTAGGATAATTTCAGAGGATTGATAGGGGATTTAATGGGGTATTTAGGTGATTATTAGGTGGTGATGGAGGTTATGTGGTAATGGAATGTGGAGGTTGTAGAAGTTATGGGGTGGAGTAGCGGTGGTGGTGGTGATGAGGTGTGGTGGCCGACATAATGGTGGACAGAGGTGGCGGCAATGTTGGCCGGAGGTGGGAAAAAGAAGATTTGAGTGGCCACCGAAGGATGGGAGAGGAGGAAAATGCCTGAGCTTCGGACCCGGATTCCAGCTTCGGCACTGGTGACCAAGCGGAGGATTTTTTGTCCAACATACAATTCCTTTCAAATTAGTCTTTTACCTCCATATATAGACTAAGGAAGAGACATGAACGAACATGATTCTCCGATCATACCAGCCTCCAAAATATGCAAAGTAAAATATCAAAAAAATACATAACAATACTAAGACTCCTAGAATGACAATCTGCTCGAAAAGAACAATCTCAATCGTCAATGTCACTCCCTTGTCTTGCGCCATGTGGCATGATCCCCATCAAGGAGACGTGAAGATTTGTCGAAGAAATAATCTCCTTGTACAACTTTGAAGCTTTGTATTTAGTGATTTTTTCTTATATTTTCCTTGCTTCTAAATTTCTAATAAATATTTCTAGTAGAAGGTTGAAGGAGCAAAATTTTGTTGAAAGTTTAATCATAATTAATTATTAGTGTGGTGTTAGCGTGAATTTTTTTGGCAACCTACATTAAAAACTCTAGACCTTAAAATGTCTTGCATTATCATCATGTTGCTATATGATATTGCATTTGATGAACTCTCCATTTGATATAAAGATTATGCAAAAATATTAAAATATTGTTGAAAGATTTGTTGTGATTGTGAATGATGAGCGGATGTGAAGTCTATGCATAGTTAGTTTATTAATGTCATGGATATAATTGTTAGATTGTTGCTGGTTGAACTTTGGTGAATAACAACTTCAAGTAAAATGACGTCTTCTCATGCATGCCCACTTTGCTTCGAATATATGTTCCATGCTACTATTTGGTTAACTGGAAAAATATAAATTTCTGTGTTTTTTAATATTTTGAAATGTTTTAAAACCACAAATATGATCTTAATAACTTTTGTATAAATTTACTTGCAATAGCTCTCTTATAAACAAATATCAAGTAATATAAAAATCTAACTCTCTTTTAAACCACAACATGCAACATAATTGGAATGGTTATTTTCATTCTCACTCACATGGAGCAGCTGGGCTAAAATCATTCTTCAAATAGTTAATAGTTCCCTACATTATCATCAAAATATAGGCATTTGATAGTAAATTTTGAACACCCTAAATTTAATACAAAGCATCCACAACCACTACAATGTTAGTGGTTAATAAATCAGCCACCAATGACATCACGGAATTATATTGAAACAATGCACAGTAAAATTTCATTACCATTATCAATGCACAACATTCAATAACTTGTTCAAGCGATAAAATGCAAATATTCATATATAGCTCATAAAAAATTTTACTTTGAATAGAAAAAATATGCATTTGAAAGAAAATGAATGTGGAAAAAAAACTCACGTGATTATATCCTTGTCAGTGATGATGCAAGTTGATTCAAATGAAGGTAACACAAAATCACCCATCTGTGGAATAAGATGGAAAAAAGATGATTTAGTTGTCAGTTTGTGAAAGCACCATAAATGAACTCCCTTACAAAATATTTATCTTTGCAAATCTGATATTTCCCAAATAATGCAAGGACCCGATAAATGAAATACTTTTAACCAATAACAAAAATAATAGTACATAAAGAAAATATGAAGAACCACCTCAATTACAAGGCAGTGAACAAATAAAATTATGATATTATGCCATTCAAACAGAATCACAATAACATTCAATCACATTTTTTGGGTGAGTTTCAAAGTAACTCTACATAACAACAAATGTGGACACAGAGTGAGACCATGGAAAACTATAATTTCCTGAAGAAATTTATCAACAAACAAAGTTTCTTTTTCATTCCAATAATTCAACATTTCATTTCATGCTTTTTCATCCTCACTTTCACTATTTAGTAGAATGAACCTTCCACTTTAAACTGCAAACAAAATCCAATCTCAGCTCAAAATCTCGCATTGAGCCAAAATTTGGCCCTCAACATTCTCAATTTTCACCAACCCCCCAAAAAATCTTACTATAACTATTATGTTTAATTTTCACACGTTGCTTGAACAAAACATGCATGCCAAAAAAACAATGAAAAAACAAAGATCGGAAGGCTACACACCAGAGAGCACAATAAATTTCTAATAAAGCTTGAAGCCTTATAAAATAAAGAAAACAAAACAACTCGAGAATCTCTGCAAGCCATGGCCTGCGAGCGTTCTCATTCTTTTCACAAACCACAAACGATTGGCCTAAACAATAAAATGTCTTCTTAAATGCCTTCTTTCCACGCTTTTCTTTGGAAAAAAGCATCCAACAACTTGCATTACATGAATCGCGCACTCCAACTCGTGTATATCCAAAATGCAAGCCAGGAAAAGAAATATCAAAAACATGAGAGAATCGGCTGCTTACAGAGAGGACAATGCTATCCTGGAGGCCAAATCTCTGGCAGATGTGGGATGCAAGGTCGCCGACGGTCTCGATGCCGGGTTTGAGGAGGAACCAGCAGCGGCGAAGTCCCTGCGACCGCAGCGACTTATCGAGGAGACGGCGATCGTCGAACACCAGGCGAAACCGGACCACATAACCGTCATCTTCATCCATGATCGGAGAAAAATGCGGAGGAGAGGAGATGATCCTGGGTTTCTACTCCGGCTTTGAAGAAGGGATTAGGGTTTTACTGGATTTCACGTTCGCTTCTTATCAAGCTTCGCGACATCTGGCTTCCTCGAAAATCTCAAAGACCGCCAAGCGACATGACTGAGATATACCTGATCTCTTTTTGGCGGGGCGTTTTTGCTCCAGTGAGTTTGGAGAAAAACGTCAATATTATAAAATGCATATTTGGTATGACAATGATTATGATCATTCGGGAAAAAAATTTATTTTTGAACACGATTCATAAATACGAAAAAAATATTATGTGAGTTACTTTCACCTATTTCTAATTACAGAAATAAATATTGAAAATATTGATTGTTGATCTGATATTCTGCTGCACATACGATATTAAATACTGACTGTTGATTTGTATTTGGATCAATCATGCTATTTCTGCAGGAAATCAATGGTCAATATTTACTCTTGTACCTATTTCTGAGTGAGAGTAACGCACGCAGTATTTTTTCGATAAATATGGGGTTCCGCTTCTATGGCCAATCGCGACAATATCCTAATCTTGATAGAAAAAAATTTGGTGTCGAAACCGCATAGAAATTCGGTGCGCCTTTAAATACCCTAGGCCCGCCTCCTTTTAAAATTTTGTCCTGTTTCTCACCTCTACTTCGCCCTTCCGTTGTCGCTCCATACATTTTTGAACCTTAACATTCTCCCTTCCCCAGTTCCCAGCCACTGTTGCTGAAGCATCCTTCCCCACCGCATGCCTTGCCGAAGTCTTCGCCCCACCGCAAGCCGATGTAGTCGTTCCACCCCATTCCTTAGTCGACCACATGGAATACTTCTAGGGTATGTACGTGATTCCTGCAATTTTAGTGTTGAACATGTTAGATTGTTGTTGTTGTTTGGATTTACCAGTTATTATGTAGTTACGATTGTGTGTTTTTTTATTATCAATTTTTTCTCCTGAAATTTTCCAGTCCAGTTTCTGTTGTTTTTTCCAGTCGGATTTCTTTCCAGTTCTTAACGGATTACAATTTTGTGTTGTTTACAGTCGTTTTTTCCTCCAGAATTTTTCCAGTCATTTTTCTGTTATTTTTGATAGTCGGATTTCTGATTGTTAACTTGTTACAATTTTGTTTTATTTTACGATTCTTCTTTCTTCCAGAATTTTTCCAATCCAATCAGAATTCGGTCCAGGTGTTAACCGGTTATAATTTTGTGTGGTTTTACATTCATTTTTAACCAGTTAGAATTTTGTACTATTTACAGTCAGATTTACTCTCGGTTGTTATCCAGTTAGAATTTTGTGTTGTTTTATAGTCGGTTTTTATCCAATCTCATTTTTGTGTTATTTTGCAGCTGGATTTCCTCGCATATTGTTATTACAGTCATATTTTTGCAAGCAAGACGAGTAATATTCTGCTAATAAGCATCACAAGTAAGGCAGAATTATCCAATGTCTTATTTGTAGCTTACTTTTCAATCGAATAACGTTATATGTTCATTGAATTGTTTCTCAAATATAGTGTCTGACAACCCTTATTTGTTTCTCAAATATAGTGTCGGGCAGCCATTATTTCAACTGTCAATGTGCAGTATCAACATTTCTTGCGAATGTCCAACCCCTACTTGAAGTCTTATCTGAGGAGTCAAGGAATGTTCTAGATGAGGCTTGAGTCCATCTATTTAGTATCCCGGAGATACAATAAAACATACATCTTCTGTATATTCTAAGCATCTACAATCGTGAGAAACAGGCTTTCCTCTTAGGCAATTACTATGTTTTCTCACTGTAAATGAGATTGCGCTTATTTTGGGGTTACCGAATAGTAGGCTAGACTTTTTTTTTGTTAGAAGACCGTTTGCACGGGTCACCTAAAAAAAACTTATTGGAGAGCTGAATGGTCTTGTTGTTGAAGAGTGGTCTCCGATTTTAGAGAAAAGGCACGTCGACATACTGGTTAGATATCTAGTGGTTGTCTTCTTATTCTCGCAAATGGGACAAAAAATCACCACATCATTGATATCCATAAAAGGACTTGGAAAGTTTATGAAGTATAATTGGCCTAAGGCCATACACAAATTCTTTCATGCCAGCTCAATGAGTTGAGTAGCAAGAGTGCTCTACGAGAACCCGGCGAAAACTTAGGCTATTTTGAAGGTTTTTTTGGTTGTTTTGCTATGTGAGACATTATTTTTTGTTATTTAATCATTTAAAGTGTTTTTACCATAAACTATTGCAGGTATGGCTCTATGAGCGCACGAATATTCAGTTGGTCGTCGACTCGATAGCACGACCTAGGATCTGCCGATGGTCCTCAAAGTTGAGTTACAGCTCCAAGATCTGCTTTATTCTCTCACGCACTCTCAAGCTAAACGATCGGGTTTTTCTATTTCTCTCATTAAATTTGTGTGTTTGTTTACTCATTACAAGTTTCTTAAAATTGTAATGTTTGTATTACAGGCGAGAACAAAATTTGCACATATAACACCTTAGGTGAGTGCCCTTCTCGGGGAGGAGGATGAAGATTCAGGTGGCGTTTGGTTGGGCTTATGCCCTGCGGTTCGGTGGAAACGCACCGCAGTTTAGGGTAATAAGCTGTGTTTGGCGCAGCTTATTTTAAAACCGCCGTTTTCAGTAAACAGCAGTTTTATAAGGTTTAGGATCCGCAGTTTTTTTCTCCGTCCAGCCGCAGTCGCGATAACCCCTCTTCGCTCCTCCCTCGTCAGCGCTCCTCCCTCGCCAGCGCTCCTCCCTCGCCATTCCACCCGCCGCTTCTTCTCCAACCCCATCCACGACGGCATCAGGCGGTGTTTCTCCGACGGCGGTTAACCTTTCTCGCCATGTCTAGGGTTTGCGTCGGCAACCCTACGCCGACGTTTTTTCTCCCTTCAAGCAGCGTCTAGGGCTTTGCTTCTTCTCCGACGGCCGCTTCTTCTCCGACGGCCTCTTCTTCTTCTTCCTCACAATGGCCTCTTCTTCGTACTTCTTCCTCCCTTTTTTTCACGGTCCTCCTCACGCCTCAAATCCGAAGCGCAGGTAACCTTCTCAATTTTTTTTTGCTCATTTTATATCAAAATTGCTTCCTGGAAATTGATTTTTTCCTTCTTATCTCCATGATTTTGCTCTGATTTTGGTCATATTTCCTTCATTTGATGGCTCGGTTTGGTTGCCTCCCGTGCCAGATAATTGCTCTGTTTGATTTTTTCCTTCATATCTCCAGATAATGTATGTGAGTTGAATGGCTCGGTTTGGTTGTCTCCTGTGCCAGATAATGGCTCGGTTTGTTTGATTTTTTCCTTCATAATGTAAGTGTGTGTATGTGTGTATGTGTGTGTTTGTATATATATGTGTGTGTGTGTTTGTATATATATGTGTGTGTATGTGAGTTGATTGTGTGTATGTGAGTGTGTATGTGTGTGTTTGTATATATATGTGTGTGATTGTGAGTTGATTGTGTGTATGTGAACCTGTATGTGTGTGTTTGTGTGTGTTTGTATATATATGTGTGTGTTTGTATATATGTATGTGTGTTTGTATATATATCTGTGTATATGAGTGTGTATGTGTTTGTGTATGTGTGTGTTTGTATTTATATATGTGTGATTGTGGGTTCACTGTGTGTGTGAGAGTATGTGTGTATGTGAACCTGTATGTGTGTGTTTGTATATATATGTATGTGTGTGTTTGTATATATATGTATGTGTGTGTTTGTATATATATGTATGTGTGTGTTTGTATATATATGTATGTGTGTGTTTGTATATATATGTGTGTATGTGAGTGTGTATGTGTTTGTGTATGTGTGTGTTTGTATTTATATATGTGTGATTGTGAGTTCATTGTGTGTGTGTGAGTATGTGTGTATGTGAACCGAAATGTGTGTGTTTAATATAGTAATCGTATTGTCTTCAGATTTATTGTTTTAATCTTTTGAAAATTGTTTTCTCTCTATTATGTGTTGATCTACAAAGATGGGCAAAACAAAAGACGGTGGGGTGGCCGCAATGTGGGACAATTTCGATGTTCTCCTCTTTTGTGATATCTGCATAAAAGAGATAGAACGTGGGAATCGTCCTACAACACATTTTAGTAAAGAAGGGTGGTCCAATATAATGAAGACGTTTGAAGAGTCGACTGAAAGGAAATATGATAAGGTACAGTTCAAAAACAAATGGGATCATCTGAAGAAGGAGTGGAAACTTTGGACGGAGTTGAAACGAGGTGAGACCGGCTTGGGTTGGAACACATCAAGAAAAACTATAGACGCCTCGGATGAGTGAGATGTTCAATCATGCTCACTCATCGCTAAGGAGCGTGATAGAACGATCGTTCGGCGTTTGGAAGAAGAAATGGTCCATACTGCGGGACATGCCGAGCTACAGCTTTGCGAAACCTGCTCTGACACTGCGGGTGGAGTAGAGGAGATGATCGCGCTACGTGATAGTATAGCGGATCAGTTGTATGAATCGAGAGCATAGCTCGAGATTGCGGGTGTACCTGGATTTCTTGTGTTATGTGTTTATTTAGCCTGGTGATTTTTTTTTGGAAAAAAAAATTAATTCAAAACTCCATTTTGAATCCAAACAACTTATTAAAAACTCTGTTTTCAAGACTCCATTTCATCCAAACAGTTTTTTAATAAAACTCTATTTTCCAGAATCAGCACTTTTTCCATCAGCAGCTTCTCATCAGCAGCTTTCCATCAGCAACAGCCCAACCAAACAGAGCCTTAGACTTTGAGCCCATTAGAAAAAAACTAGAGAAGGTACCGCCTTTTCAAGTCACCATAAGTAATTTGCAAATATAACCCATGAATTTCATGTCTGCTTTGCTTGGCAGGTAAGTAATAAGAAAAAAGTGGTGAGGTTTAACATCGATAAAGGTGATAGAATGGTGGAGCAAAAAGCAGAGAAGAAGGTAAAGTGAAAGGAGCGGATGTTCCTAAGATGTTAACGGCGGCCGAGGATTTGAGAGGTACGGAGGATCATCTTCGGTCTGTCATAGATAAGGTTAGGAAGGACGTCCAATCTCTGAAGGATTTATGCGAGTCATGGTTCAAACACCTAAGTGGTGGACCCACTCCATCTGTAGCTCCATCCCCCAAACCATCACCCTCACAATCTTTCGAACCTTCTGCAGTAAATCCTACGATTGATATCACCCATGTTTCTACTATCGAGGTGACGCTCGTTCATCCCACACCACCGCATAAGGTTTATAAAATAAAGAAGGAACAAGGTACACCGAAGAAAGGACCAATGGTGCAATCCGAGGAATTATATCGTGGTAGAGCTCTAATAACTACGCGACAACGTAAAAATATTGAATTTATCCTTAAGCGATTTACATTAAGGTATTTGCCTCATGCCTATAATTCAAAATCTTTGACGGCCTTAAAGATGAATAATTTATTTTTCCTTTTATCGCAGGAACCAAACAATCTTCCATAGCGGGAATGTACATATGACTAGGGCGTTAGTGGGCGACTTGCTTGGTGTTGGTTAGTTGTCCGACGTCCATTTGAATACGTACACGCTAGCACTGAGTGCCATAAGTAAGAGATCTCCAAAAAAATTTAAATCTTTTTTATACGTATCTCCTGATCATATAGTACGATTCTTTCACAAAAATTTCAAATTCTCCTATGTAAAATGATCATAACATAATCTACTATGCAGTATTACAAGATACGCAAGGTTAGTAACTGCGGAACAATTATTATCCATATCACCTAAGAGAACGTTGAAAAAACGGACTTGTTACTCATGCTTGCATATGCTCTGAGGCATTGGTGTCTTCTGGTATGCGACCTAAAGCGTTGCATATGGGATTTCTACGACTTGATGTCGCGTGGTCGACATTAAGGATCTCTTCTCAGTTTGGTATGTTTTATTTAATTATGTTAGGTAATTCCTCATTAAATAATTTACTAAGTCTGTATATTATTCTTATTCCTCGAACAGGTGCGTGCCTTTCATGAGGATGCTAGTGTTGTCTTGCCACCCAACATATTGGATTGGAAAATCGTGCCTGTAAAGGAAATCCCTAAGCAAGACAACAGAATAGACTGCGGGGTGTTCGTGTTAAAATACATGGAGGCAGTGCTCTCGCCAACGGAGGTGGCGTGGGAAACAAAAAGGGCTGGCAAGTAGATATGTCGCGTTTTCGAGTAGAGATAATTGCTGACATTTTGCGCGTATTCCATGATTTGATATTAGCAAGCGTTGATAAACAGGTGGCCAAAAACAATTAGTTCTTCTCTGTGGTTACTTTATTCTGATACAATATTGTGGTGTACTATTTTTTGACTTCTGGATAATGCGTGACATTTATGTTGGTTACTTCTGAGTCTATGATGAATTTGTGGTGTAACAAATATTTTTTCATTTGACGGGCATGTGTTTGATACATCATGCCTTCATGTAACAATGATTTTTCATTTGATGCATGTGCTTTATGTTGCTTTATGTGTTATTGTGATAGATAGTGTTCAATGGAATATTTAGCAACATCTGGACAAGCATGGATTTACCCACACATAAGATAAATTAACAAGTTTAGGAACCATTAATGTGGATACAATATTCCCACTCAATACGGCTTGAATACATCTGGAACGCTGGAGAAATTAAATTATAAATTAACAAAGTAGTCGTTGTTTGAATCGGCACAAGTCGGCTTCGGAGGAGGCGAAACTTGTTGCTCATTCATTGTGATATAATGTGTAATGTTAATATCAATAGAGAAACAAAATAACATACTTGGTTTGGGTTTACTGTTTTCTCGCTCCCAATGGTCTTTCATACGCGCAGCCGGAGCATCCTTTGGTCTCTTTGTTGGCGGATCGTTTACCACTGTCTTCCTTGTCTCACTATCATCTAAACATCCTTTCTTGTATTGTTCGTCATTGTCAACCAACTCATCTACTTTTTTGGACATTGCGTTTATTTGATTTATAACATGTTCTTTGGCTAGTTTGCTATTTTCAACTCTTCGTGCAAGATCGTGGCTGAATCACATTAGGTGATTTCTAAATATCAGGTTCGAGTTGGGATCCACTATGGAGGGTGTGTCAGGTAGGTAGATTCCTTGTTTAGCACGAATAGTAAATCTTTTTAGCACATAACAACTCGGTACTTGTATAGTATTTCTTTAGTTAATAATCCTTAAAATATGACGGCATAATATACCTTTAGTCTCGAACCCACGGCAATAGCACTGCACTTCATTGGTTGCAGAGTTATAGGTAACAAACCATATTTTGTCAACATCAATTGCATCATTTTGTGTTGTAATATATAGTACGTTCCGGTCATCATATCGGTTTTCATCCACCACAATAACTCCCACTACTCACTCCATGAAGGTTATTTCAAATATTGCAAACATTTTTCGAGTATAGTGCTTCGAAATATTCTTTAGCAAGATACACATTTTGTATCGTAGACTAATAGCGTCGTGCTTGCTCTTGAAATATTCATCGTACTTGTTGAGTTTTGAAGTGAGACCGGGCGGTCTGTTTTACAAGCCAGGTGGCCTGTTCAAGAAGGAACGTTGAGGTTTTGAAGTGAGACCGGGCGGTTTGTTTTGCAAGCCGGGCGGCCTGTTCTTGGTCCTGTGTTGCTGGTGTGTGTTCTAGGCAGATTCGCTGCGAGGCTGATGTCCTTTTTTGGCGTTTGGTGTTCTGGTTTTCTTCCCTATAAATAGAGTGTTTCCCCTCTTCTCTGTATCGAGTAAAAACGGGGGTAAGGTGTAGTTCATGCTGCTGGCGGCCTGTGTGTTTGTATCTGCGAGCTGGCTGCGACCTGGAGGTGGTCTTCAGGCAACCTGGTGTGTAGTCGCTGCCGAGTTCTTTGGGCGGACTATGTTGTAGTCGCCGAGTTCGGGTGGAGTGTTACTGAGTTCTGGCGGATTGGGCGAGTAGTCACTGACGAGCTTCAGGAGGTTCTGTTCGGTGGCTTGGTGGTCTTGTTGGTTGTTGCGGGTTGTGGTCGACTGTCTTTGAGGTCGCTGGCGGTCTGGAGGTTTGTCTCTGGTGTGGAGACCTTGTGTTGCTAGTCGCAGGTGAGCTGAGCAGTGGTGCAAAGTGGTTTGCCCTGAGTTCGTCGGCCTGGTTGCTGAGGTTGCTGGTTGATTGTTCTCTTGTCGCCGGCGAGTTTGCCCTTGAGTTTGCCTACAAGCTGGTGTGGTGGACTGAGATCGCTACCGGTTTGTGTCTGACCGCTGCCGACCTGGAATCTGTTTTTGGTTTCTCTTGTTTGTGTTCTATCATGTATCTTGTTTAGTTGCTTCTGTTAATGTCCAATACCTTGCAAGTTTTTATTGCGATTGGTTGGTTAGAGATTTGTCTTTTGTGTAATTGCAGCGTGGTTGTGTGTATATTGTTATTGATCGAAGTTATCTTTTCAACAAAATTTCTAACATGGTATCAGAGGGAGGTTCGTGTTAGCTGTGCTCGGCATTTCGTTGTTTAGATCTTCCTTCTTTCCGGGGATGGACAGAAGTCTTGGGAAATATTCTCATTGTATGGTAGGAGCCTTATAAAATTCTTAGATTTTGGAAAATATTCTCATTGTACCCCAACCTGCAATGCATAACCCTCCCACTATCAAATTTCATAAAATATTCTCCTCTCTTATTATTTAAACCAAAAAAACTTCTTAAACTCACTATGTGAAATTAAATAATAGATAGAATAGAAAAATATAAATCAAATTAAAATAAAAGTCCAAGTGGGATTGAACCGTCAACTCCTCATTTCAAAGTCAAATGTCTATCCATTAGGCCATTTGTGCATTAGTATTTCTTTGTATAACTTTATTTACATATACTTTAATTTTACGTTTTTCTTATACCTTTAAAAATAGACAAAAATAATTGAATAAATTACAAAAAAATTATAATACATATATAAATAAATATATATTAAGAACCGTCGGGGGCAGGCAAAGCCCGCCCAAGAGTCAAGGTCCTGTCGTAATTGGTTGTAGGGGCATGCTCGCTGCACGAGTCGAGGTACTGCCGCGATTTGTCGTAGGGGGGAAGAACGCCGGGGGAGGGGGCGGGCAAAGCCCGCCGCCATGGTTCAGGTACTGTCGCACGGGGCCGGAGGCCCATGCCTCTCACTCGTTTACTTATATATGCAACAAATGATTAGTGTTGGGGATGACCCTCATTTTATAGAAATTGGGTGTGCACATAATCCCACACCTATGATCCCCACCTCAAAAGAAGTGAGATCACGGGATTGACAGCGCGCGCGATCACCACGCCTGATCCCCCCCCCCGCGCATCGATCCCATTACGCGTAATGGGCCAACCGTCGCGAGGACCGCCTCCCCGGACGCCGGACGGCCGCCCTCTCTCGCCACACCGGCCCCAGTCGCGGTCGAGGAAGCGGCTGCCCGGGCCGCGCCTCCCTCGGCCGCCGGCGCTGCCAAGGGGGCGATCGCCCGGGCCGCCCCCACGCTCGACCGCCGACGCGGCCAAGGGGGGCGGCCGCCCGGGCCGCCACCTTCCTTGGCCGCCCGCCGGCCAAGGGGGCGACCGCCTGGGCCTCCCCCTCCCTCGGCCGTCGGCGCGGCCAAGGGGTGGGGGGGGGGGGGGGGCGCCCCCTCCCTCTGCCGCCCGCACAACAAAGGGGCGGCCGCCCTGGACGCCCCCTCCCTCAGCCGTCGGCGCACGTCCAATGGGAGAAGCCGGGGGCCCTCCCCGGCCACCGTCGGCCGTCCTCCCCTCGTCGTCGGCCGTCCTCCCCTCGTTGGGCCCCCCACAACCGCAAGTCCAGGTGCCCCGCTCCACATCCAGAATCAGCAAAACCGCTATCCGAAGACCACCAGCGTGAAGCGCAATTTGTAACAAGGCCGTCGCGCGTCGCGTGCTAAGTGTTCTTTCACCCTCAAAACTGTAACGAGAGGTGGTCTGTCGCCCTCGACTTCTTGAACAAGCTGTAAAACGAAAATCGTGGATTTTGACCGGCAAAGATCTGGTCACGTGATTTTTTACCCAGTTGAGGGGTTTTTCCACGTTAAAACTGCTTGTGTACAATCAACCTACTCTATTGATTGTGTGTGCGCTCGACCGTTCCGAGAGCTAAGACAGTCTAAGTTATTCCAGTCCGACCGGGACGTCGAGTTAGACCGCAATAGTTTGATGTCGTCTGTGGAAAATGAGTTCTCAACATCCTCAGAGGATTGTACCCCCGACACAGCGGTACTCAAGATAGAACTTTCAACCATACAGTTTTCAAGGAACAACTTCAATTTCAAAAAGAAGCACCCGGACAGCTGAAGCATCCATCTTAGGAGGGCGCACTGAGCCATCCCACTCCCATTTACTTGTAGACGTGCCCCTCAAAGCAAAAATTGTTCTCTCCCTAGTAACAGTATTAGACGGACGAGTTCGACAGATGGAGGAGCAGCAAATCGAGATGCTCACTCTCCTCAGGAATATGGGAGCACCTCCGGGTCAGCAGCCTGCACCGGCCAATCCCCCGCCACCACTTAGCCATGGCCTACCAAGAGATGCTCCGTGAAGAGAAGCGTTAGAGGAATTCTTCGATGCGGCAAGTTCCACTCACCCAATTCTCAGAGCAGCTGGAGCCGGTCGTCGCAACAAAATCCTAGAAGAAGAACCCCGCTTACTGCCACGCGAAAGATTCACTCGAGAAGAGATACGGGAAGTGATCGTCGAGGAATGCAGACAGGTCGGCCGACGAGATATCCTACCCTGACAACCACTTCATCAAGGCTCCCCGCTTGCACCCCTGGTTTTGGCTCACCCAGTCCCGCATGGCTTTAAACTACCAAATATCGAAACCTTCGATGGGACAGACGACCCGTTAGAACACGTCAACCACTTTACTACAATCATGAGGATCTACAATGCACATGATCAGCTACTCTGCCAAGTCTTCCCAGCCACCCTTAAAGGCCAAGCTCGAACCTGGTTCCACTCTCTAAGGGAGGGAACTATCACAAATTTTGCAGAATTGACAAGACAATTCGCCGACCAGATCATCGCCAACCGAAGAATCGCTCGAGACCCCTCACTTTATTCAGGGATTCGACAAAATGAAGGAGAATCCTTGAAGGAATTCTTTCATAGGTTTACCGCAGAAGCTCGCCAGATTCCGGGAGTTGACCCAGAACTCTTGAGGGGAGTATTTCTTGGAGGGCTCCGCCCCAGTATAAGTAAACTAAGCCGCGAGTGATCCTCATGCGACCTAAGCTGCGAGCGATCCTCGTGCGAACTAAACCGCGAGTGATCCTCATGCGACCTAAGCCGCGAGCGATTCTCGTGCGAACTAAGCCGCGAGTGATCCTCGTGCGAACTAAGCCGCGAGTGATCCTCATGCGACCTAAGCCGCGAGCGATCCTCGTGCGAACTAAGCCGCGAGTGATCCTCATGCGACCTAAGCCGCGAGCGATCCTCGTGCGAACTAAGCCGCGAGCGATCCTCGCGTGAAAGGTAAGACTGCACATGCGGTTTGAATAGAAAAGATATTCATCGAACCTGCTTTTCTACGCCAGGACGTCATCAGGGTCTGCCCCCCTCACGACCAAGCCGCGAGTGATCCTCATGCGAACTAAGTCGCGGGCGATCCCCGTGCGAACTAAGCCGCGAGCGATCCTCGTGCGAACTAAGCCGCGAGCGATCCTCGTGCGAACTAAGCCGCGACCGATCCTCGTGGGAACTAAGCCGCGAGCGATCCTCTTGCGAACTAAACCGCGAACGATCCACGTGCGAACTAAACCTCGAGCGATCCTCGTGCGAACTAAGCCGCGAGCGATCTTCGTGCGAATTAAGCCGCGAGCGGTCCTCGTGTGAATTAAGCCGCGAGCAATTCTCGCGCAAACTAGGTTACTAACCAGCTACAGGCACAATTACAACCCCCATAAAAGCAACATCATGAGTCAAACGACGCTCAGGCAAAAAGAAGAAAAAGAGCACAATAATCACAGCTACATACAAGTACATGCGCAAAAGCGCAAATCAAGAAACGTCAAATAATAAAGATGACATACAAGACACCAGACTAGAAAAGCAAAAAATGCAAACACACACTAATATAAGAAAACAGTGCCGCTACAGATCAGTCGCGTCAAACATCAGAATTCTCGTCGCTAGAGATATCATAAAAGCTAAGGTTGGATACGTCGCATCCCAAGCTCCTGCTAACAAGACGAAAAGCCTTCGAGACTCCAAGCCGATCTCATCGCAAACTTCCTCGATGATTAAGCACCGATCCCGCGTGTAATTCAAAGACTCCATGTACTCTGTAAGACCAACAACCTTCAACTCTGACACACGACTATCAGAAGATAACGCCTCCACTTGGGCCTTTGTCGCACCAAGCTCCGTCTCCAAACGAGAAGTCTCCTCTTGAGCATGCATTAGCATCGAAGTAGTCCTTCCCACCAGAGATTTCTCCACCTCTAGAGATGCTCAAGTCTCCTCCAATTCCGCCTTCAGCTCTGATCCAATCCGGCGAAATCGAGAAACGTCCCGCTCATGATCATCCTTCAGAGCGACAAGAGAACTCACCATAGCTTGAAACTTCTCCTAGAGGGCCAGATACCCATCATTCAAGCTCACGTAATGATCATTCCAGGTGACGGCAATTTGAACCTGAGCCTCAATCTGCAAAAGAAATGGCGGAGAGAAATCAACACCAAACAACAATAAAGAAGAGCCAAAAATAATCAATCTCGCTTACCACTTAATTCATCGCCTTCAAAGAGGAAGATAGCCTTGGAGTCGCCACCTCTGCAGGGAAGGATTAGGGGGCAGATGATCCAAGCACATGTACATCGGGAGGCGAACCATCACGGCCACGATAAAGAGAGTCGTCGCCCAGAGAAGAAGAGCAAGGCGCCACGCTACCGCTACCTCAAGAAACTACAATGGCCTTCTGCTTCTGATTGCAAACTAAAGATGTCTCAGCAGTCCGCTCAGAGTCTGAATAAATACTATACCGCAACAAACGCTTCTCTTCCACAAACGAAGAAATACTGAACAGACAGTTCTCCAACTCGCAAGAATCTGAAAATCCAAGCACTGGAGAAACTCCTGCTCTCTCCCCTTTTGACGACGACAACGATCAGGCAGTGCGTCCCACAGCCTCGGCAAGCCCCAAGAGTTCCTGACATAACCAAACAAAGTATTTTTGTGGCGACAGTCCGTCCGAATCTCAAAATCAAGCCAACTCTTGTTGCTATGAATCTCCACACGCTCACCACCATTCGAACGAACAACACAATAATCTCGGAAGCTGTCCAAAGAAAGTTTCCCACTATATTTGCGAAAGAAGACAACCAACCCCATAAGGCGTACTACCCCAAAGAGAGTAAACTGGGAAATCGGCACGCCGCAAAATTTCAGAACCTCAATCACTTCCTCACACTGAGGGAACCGGAATCCAGATCTCAAGGTAGTCTCGCAGATCATCAACCAGCCACTAGGAGGATTTTGTACCCTTTCCACGGCACGTGGTATCCTCACTTCAAGGTCGGCAGGTAGATCGAACCACCTCCTCCAAATTGCAACCTCATCCTCGATAAGAGAGGAGCAAAGACACATCGGCCTCACAATACGCTTCGAACCTTGTCAGAAAAATAAAAAATAAATTTAGACTAAAAATCTGCAAAGCAAAACTCATCCCTAAGCATGCACATGAAGGCGCGTCACCCAATGAAACCAAAAATGTACGTGCGCGCACCCCCGACGCGCACGCACCCGTGCGGCAGGCCCCAGCACGCGCGCCTGCGCTTGACCACTCGCGTGCAATCGAGCGCACATGCTCGCGCGCGCGGCCAGGCACGCATTCGCGCGCGCGACCAGGTGCGCGCCCGTGCTTGCCCATGCAGGCGCACCCGCGCACGCCCGTGCAGGAGCACCCTCGCGCTGTCTAGCACGCGTCCGCGCGCGTGGCCAAGACCACGCGCGCCCAAGTGTGATCTCGCACACACATCCACGCGCACCCTCGCGGCTACAAGAGCATCAACTTCCTCCCCCAGGCGCGTCCATCGCCTCTCCTACACCATAATATATTCTAACATTTTTACTTGAGTTTGCATGGCACAACCACCTGCCGTCTCAAATCCATCACCGTTCGCCATCGTCGCCACCATAAAAGTGAGCAGAGAAAGATCCTTGTTTTTCTTCGTCCGAAGCGGTCTCGTACAACAAGGATTTGGGGGGCAATTGTTGGGGGTGACCCCCTTTTTATAGAAATTTGGTGTATACATAACCACACCCATGATCCCCACCTCAAAAGAAGTGGAATCATGAGATTGACCGCACGCGCGATACCGCGCCCGATCCCGCGCGCACCGATCTCATTACGCGTAATGGGCGCCGTCGCGAGGACCACCTCGTCGGCGGCGGGCGGCCACCTCCTCCCCGAATGTCGGCCGTCCTCCCTCTCTCGCCACACCGGCCGCGACCGCGGCCGAGGAAGCGGTCGCCCGAGCCGCGCCTCCCTCGGCCTCCGGCGCGGCCGCCCGGGCCACCCCCACGCTCGACCGCCGGCGCGGCCGAGGGGGACGACCGCCCGGGCTGCCGGCGCGGCCGAGGGGGCGGACGCCCGGACCGCCGGCGCGGCCGAGGGGGCGGACGCCTGGCCGCCCCCTCCCTCAGCCCCTCCCCCGTCCGCCGGCGCGTGTCCAAAGGGAGCGGTCGGGGGGCCTCCCCGACCGTCCTCCCCTCGCCGGTGAATTTGGCGGCGAGTCCGCCGGCCGCCCGTGGAGTTCCGCTCTCGTCGTCCGATCAATGGGGGGCGCTCCCGGCCGTCCGATCCACGCGTAACCACCCACTAACCACCAGGTTAGTGGGGGGGGGGAGAGATTTAATTAATATTTTGTAATTTATTTAAATGGTCTCCAAATAGCGAAATACGCACATTTATACTATACCAAAAATAATCATGAAGGTGTTTATGGTGTGTGAATAGCCGCGTAACCACCACCCAGAGTCTATAAAAGGAGCCTCATGCCTCCTCATTTCTTACTTTTTTCCTCCGAGTCTTCTTCTTCCTCAGGTCGAAGCTCTGTCGAATTCCTCCTACGAGCCGCACCCGAGCTACAAGTGAGTCAAGAAAAAGCCAAATCTCCCAAGTCCCAAGTGGTCCCCGCAACCGCAAGTCCAGGTGCTCCGCTCCACATTCAGAATCAGCAAACCGCTATCTGAAGACCACCGACGCGAAACACAATTTGTAACAACTACCGACGCGACGGCCTGTCGTCCGCCGCGTGCTAAGTGTTTTGTCACCCCCAAAGCTGTAACGAGAGGTGGCATGTCGCCCTCGACTTCACGAACAAGCTGTAACAACCAGAAAATAGTGGAATTTGACCGGCACAGATCTGGTCACGTGGTTTTTTACCCTGTTGATGGGTTTTTCCACGTTAAAACTGTTTGTGTACAATCAACATACTTCATTGACTGTGTGCACGCTCGACCGTTCAGAGAGCTAAGACGGTCCAAATTATTCCGGTCCTGTTGAAGCCAAAAATGACCCCAACGAATGTTCGCAAACCAAAGTGCAGCCGACGCCTACTTCTCTCTTACCTCGACCCTTGACTGGCTGCTAAGGTCAAAAGACTGACCCAAAGCCTCATCTGGGAGGTCCCACCACACACCCGGAAGATCTCTGAGAGCTTCCCCTCCAAAGCCAAATGCTGGGCTGGGAGCTCCTCAGAAGGCACTAGAGTTGGAGAATAATGAAAGAGCCTGCCTTCCAAAGAGCCCCTATGGGTCTTTTTATAGTCTTCTTTTGACCTGAAAATACTGAAATACCCCTGAAGGATCTGCCAATAGCCAAATCCCGCTGTTCTCCCAAGGACATTTGGGTAATTTTACCTCGGGATAACAATAATAAAATAATCCCCTTTACGAGCGCCGGGCCCTACCACGTGGGCCCACTTGGCGAGAACCCTGGCCGTGAAGGCTCTCGCTGGGCCCCCAACTGGGCCAACCTTGGCGAGACCCCTTGCCAGGGAGGTTCGCGCCCCTCACGGTCTTGAAACTATCGCGACTGAAGGCTTACTTAGGGCCTTCTCGCCTGCCCTGGGCGGGAGCTTTCCCTAAGGCGGGAGCTTCCGCAGTCAGGCCCTCTGCTTCGGTCGTTCGACGATCTCTCCTGCCGAGAGCTCGACTATCTGCCCTGGTCGGTCGACGATCTCTCCTGCCGAGAGCTCGACTATCTGCCCTGGTCGGTCGACGATCTCTCCTGCCGAGAGCTCGACTATCTGCCCTGGTCGGTCGACGATCTCTCCTGCCGAGAGGTCGACTATCTGCCCTGGTCGGTCGACGATCTCTCCTGCCGAGAGGTCGACTATCTGCCCTTGTTTCCTCAGCTTTCGCCTGCCCTTGGCGAGAGCTCCTACAGGACAAGAACTCCCCAATCCTGACCAGCGAATATGGGGTTGTACACAATCCCCGCTCTTTTCGAGCTAGCCCTGCGCTCGACAAGACAAGTCCAACCCCCAAAATATTCGCTGGACACGTGCCAGCTAACCAGGGGAATCTTTTGGTGGGCCCTACTGCGGCTATAAATATGCACCGATAGGCGACCATGTGCATCGCCCTTGAAATACTGTTTTACCACTGAGCTCTCGCCCCCCGGGACTTTTGTGCGAGCTTACCATGCATCCCAAACGTGCTGCCAAACCACTTCCGCAAGACCTCCAAGACCGGTTAGCCGCTGCCCAAGCGCGGGCTTTGGCTAACTGTGCGGCGGTGGCTCCATGGTTAGCGAGAAAGACTTCGACCGCCGGGCCTTCCGAGCCGAAGAAGAAGGAAAAGAAAAGAGCGAAGGTGGTCCGGCGGGATCTTTCTCGCGAGAACAGGGAGCCTCCTTCCCCCACTCCCAATCCCGCGGGGGATCCCTCCCCGCAGAAGGTAAGCCTTTCAACCGTGCCTACCGAGATGACTGTGCACTAGATCCGATGATTAAAGTAAGCTTTCGCAGGAACCCGCTCCTAATGATGACGCCGAGATCCCGCCAAGTTCTTCGAACCTGCCCGCTCATTCACCCAAGGACCAAACGCGGGTCTCGGAGGGGATTCCTCCAGCCGAGACCGGAACGATAGGTACATTTTCCCTTGTCAATATTTCAACCCGACCCTTTCTTTTCTGAACCGTCTTCTCGCAGTGCTAGCTCCCGCCGACCCGGGTCTAACCACCCGGGAAGATGAAGCGAGAACCGTTGAGGAGCCTCCTGCGGTGGCCGATCCTATCCTGCAGGCGGGAGGGGCGGCTTCTGAACCTTCCGCTACTCTCAAGGATGCTGATCGTCCCTTGAGAGAAGACAACTCCCCTCGTGCTTCCGGCCAGGCCGGGATCATCGTGCGCGAGCCCTTCCGCCCGGGGCTGGGCAAGCCTCTTCACCTCCTTTATGGAACCAACGGAGGGGTCGGGCCTTCTCGCCCAACTTTGGTTGACGGTTCTCGCCCAACCGCAGGTATGCGAAAACTTTTTCTGGACTGTTGATTGTCATGCCTTGACCAAAATTCTCGTGTGTTTCTTTCGCAGGTGATCCTGGCTTGCGGTCGGGCGTCAACGAGGAAGGAGAAGAGGAAGAACTAGAGGAGGAAGAAGAAGATGAAGAGTCCCCTCTCCCTTCGTCTGGCGAGATAGAAGAAACCTTGAACAGCGCTGGGAGCGCGAAGGGGAGACGGAGGAAGATCTCGGTCATCCTGGCCAAGCTTATCCGGCGAGACCGTGCCCATACTGCCGCGGCGAAAGCATTCCGCGAATCCGTGGAGCAAAGGCTGGAGGCTCTGGAGCGGGATTTCTTCTTGGGCGAGACTGATTGCCCGGGTGGGCCTTCCGCCGAGTCTTCGCCAGGGAGGTGCATCTCGCAGATCCGGGATTACGCCAGGCGGATCAACCTTGGGTGTACCACGCTATCGTCTTACTTCAACCCGTTGGCGCCCCCAAGAACTAGGCGGCGAGAACGAGGACGATGGAGCTGGAAGCCCTACTAACCTTCCCGCTTTGAATCTCAATGTATCTCTTTTATCAATGCATCTGTTATAAACATTACTGTTAATTAAGTTTATCCAGCTTGTGCTAGCGAGGATCTCGCTGTTATTCATGTCTTTCTTTTCTTCTTCTTTTTATTACTCTGCGAGGCTTTTTAAATTAGGACGCTTACACCAATCTAGGATGCTTGCGCCAATCTAGGGGGCTTGCGCCAATCTAGGAGGCTTGCGCCAATCTAGGAGGTTTGCGCCAATCTAGGGTCGCGTCGAAACCCGGAACGACCGTTGACCGCTGCCATCCCGAGGGGGAAAATCGAGGCGCCGTTAGCCCGGATTCTGACAGCTGTACTCCGCTGTCACTTTCTCTCTCTGTCGGGTGGATCCATGATGATTATGATTCCCTATAAATAGAGAAGTCTACCAACCGCATTTACTTCTTCGATCCGGAACCTCAGCCTTCCTTCATTGCTCTCGCGTTCTTGCTTCCGCTTCGACCTCTTTTCAGCTCTCGCTCTCACCCGCAAACCCACCATGCCTGGCGAGAACAAGGGTCGCGCCCACTGCGCGGAAGCTTTCCAGAAACATCTCTTCCCTTCCTGCAAGCTCTCCCTCGACGAATACAACATGATCGTTGACCGCTACATTCCCGCCGGCTTCTCGGTGCGGAACCCGGGTAATCACGATAGGGTGAATACTCCGGAGGCGGGAGAGCTCGCCATCCCCCTCGAGCACTTCGAGGTGGGCTTCCGCCTTCCCCTTTGGCCGGAGGTTCGGCTTGCTCTTCGCTACTATGGGGTGGTTCCCGCCAAACTGAACCCGAACTCGGTCGCGATCCTTATAGCATTCATATGCTATATGCGATCCGAGAGGATCGAGTTCAGTTTGCCCATCTTCCGGAAGCTATTCAACTTCCGTGCTAAGGGCGGGGTGGTTTTCTTCTCCGGGCAACTGCTCGAGGTTACCGGTCTCGCCAACAAGCACCACCACTGGGGCGAGAAGTTCGTTTATGTCAGCGGGGACTTCGGCAACGTCCCGCTTCAGCCCGTCCAGTATGAGGACGCTGCCTACAAGCCGCCTACTCTGGGATCGCGCGAGAGCGCAATCCTGGAATTCTTTGGGACCAAGGAGTTCGATGTCCTCCACCTCAGGCGAGACGTCGACTCCCTCCCACTCGTTCACTCGGGCGAAGGTATGGTCTCGCCTCGGATTCCCTCTTTCATCAAAGATCTTCCCGTGCTAATGTAACGGTCCAGGCCCGCCAACCCGCGGGACCCAGCTGGCACCGCCGGCCCACCAGTAGTCCAGACCCGGGCCCACTACTGGCAGTAAGCCTATCACATTCAAGCCTGCAGGCCAATGCACCCCAACCCCTCTCCATCCAGGCGGGTTGTTGGTGGCCGTAGCCCCCCTTAGATGAGTCAAACTCGATAGTCAAGCCCGCACTACGGGGACTTCCCAGGAGGTCACCCATCCCAGTACTACTCCAGCCCGAGCACGCTTAACTATGGAGTTCTTTCAACTCTCATCACCAATTGAGCTAGCTCAATTGGTGATGAAGGTTGAAAGAACTTCATAGTTAAGCGTGCTCGGGCTGGAGTAGTACTGGGATGGGTGACCTCCTGGGAAGTACCCGTAGTGCGGGCTTGACTATCGAGTTTGACTCATCTAAGGGGGGCTACGACCACCAACAACCCGCCTGTGGAGGGAGAGGGATTGGGGTGCATGGCCTGCAGGCTTGATGTGATAGGCTGACTACCAGTAGTGGGCCCGGGTCTGGACTTCTGGTAGGCCGGCGGTGCCAGCTGGGTCCCGCAGGGTTGGCGGGGCTGGACCGTTATAAAAAGTGCACTTTTTATAACGGTCCAGCCCCGCCAACCCTGCGGGACCCAGCTGGCACCGCCGGCCTACCAGAAGTCCAGACCCGGGCCCACTACTGGTAGTCAGCCTATCACATCAAGCCTGCAGGCCATGCACCCCAACCCCTCTCCCTCCACAGGCGGGTTGTTGGTGGCCGTAGCCCCCCTTAGATGAGTCAAACTTGATAGTCAAGCCCGCACTACGGGTACTTCCCAGGAGGTCACCCATCCCAGTACTACTCCAGCCCGAGCACGCTTAACTATGAAGTTCTTTCAACTCTCATCACCAATTGATCTGCAGCTCAATTGGTGATGAGAGTTGAAAGAACTTCATAGTTAAGCGTGCTCGGGCTGGAGTAGTACTGGGATGGGTGACCTCCTGGGAAGTACCCGTAGTGCGGGCTTGACTATCGAGTTTGACTCATCTAAGGGGGGCTACGGCCACCAACAACCCGCCTGTGGAGGGAGAGGGGTTGGGGTGCATGGCCTGCAGGCTTGATGTGATAGGCTGACTACCAGTAGTGGGCCCGGGTCTGGACTTCTGGTAGGCCGGCGGTGCCAGCTGGGTCCCGCAGGGTTGGCGGGGCTGGACCGTTATAGCTAAAGCGTTTTAACTTTGCAGGAGAGCGGGAGGTCCCTCTGCGCCAACCCTTCGCTGAAGGCCGGGGTGTCGAGGGTCTGGCAGCGAGAGGCTCCCTTGCGCTCGCGGAAGCTAGCGCCAGCGCCTGCCGAGACGATCCAGCCCCTCCCTTACCGCCACCAGCCAAGAAGCGGAAGGTCACCCTTCCTCCTCTCCGAACGCTGAAGAGGCCCAAACCTTCTGCCCTTGAGAAGGGGAAAGCCCCGACCGTCTCGCCTGTCCAACCTCCTCCCGAGGGCAGGTCCTTTGAAGCGATCCTTCAGATGGCCAGCGAGATGGATGCCGCCGCCAAGAGCCGCGTCGAGGCTTCTACCGGGAACCCATCGGCCGCGAGCGAGGTTGGGGGAGGAGTGGTCGCCGCCGAAACCTCTGCCGGCGTCCCGCCCCAGGAGGTGCCGAGAGGGCACAGGAACTTTGGCTTCGGCGTGAAGTACGTCGACGCGGAGGGGAAGCCTCAGATGGAATGGGACCCTGAGTCGAACTTGATCAAAGTTACGACGCTCCTTCCCAGCTGGGCGGAGGGGGAAGATGTGACTGGCGAGGCCTTCTCGCTTGGATACGGCCTTTACAGCCGGGAGGATGCCAGCATATTTGACCAGATGTCCACCCGCCTTATAGCCTTCGATGCCATCCGGGCTCTATTGCGCGGGTTCGAGCTTGCGCATATGTGTGCGTGCCGAAGCATCACCCTTGACAAGAATTTCACCGATATGCGCAAGGCGAGGGAGGACGCGATGGCTCAAGCGCACACCGCGGGAGAAGAACTCGCGAAAGCTCAACAAGAGCTTGCGGATGCTCGACTGGCGCTGTCTCTACGCCCGGCGGCTGAGGTAAGCGAGACCCTCCCGAACCCTTGCTTTCGTTTTTCAAAGTTATGATGGTGCGATGTTTCCAGACTGAACTCTCTTTTTCTTTCCACAGGATTCTGCCCAAGTCAGGGAGCTTCGCGCAGAGCTGGCCAACGCGCGCTGCGAGAGCGTCCTCTTGAGGGAACAGCTTCGCGCAGAGCTGGCGAAGGTCCCGCCTCCGGAGCTAGATGCGAGGCTGCGGAGTCGTTACCTCTCGGAGTATGACATTGACAAGCTGCTCCAAGCCAACGCTCAGGCAACCGTCAAGCTGACGCTCGAGACGCGGCGAGACGTCAAGCTGCTTCGGGAGGACGGCGCGACCATCGACGCTCGCCAGCTTCTTCCTTGGCTCTACGATCCAGTTCCCAAACCTCCGGGCGCGCCGGACTCGCCTCCCTCAGACATCCCGAGGTCTTCTACCGCTAGCGAGACATCTGGAGAGGGCTCTGGCGATGATTCAAGCGAGAGCACCAGCGGGAGCTACAGCGCGTCCCCCTAAACTTCTTCTTTTCTTTTTGTTTCTTTTGTAATGAGCGAGAGGCTCTAACTTTTGTAATTAATTTTATGTAAAGCAATGTTTCATCTCTCATCTTTAGCGTGCTTGAAAGTATATTGTTCTGCCGAATGGCTTCCGCGCGAGCTTCCGCCGAGACCCTTAGTCTCTTTAGGATAACCTCTTAGAAATCCGTTAGGCGGGAACCTCGCGTCGTTAATTAAGTTGTCCTGCTCAGGTCCGCCGGGAGCCTCTTTTTGCGAGACCCCCCCCTTTGACCGAGACCTTTGCTGGCCGAGACCTTTGAGCCGAGACCCTTACTGGCCGAGACCTTTGAGCCGAGACCCTTACTGGCCGAGACCTTTGAGCCGAGACCCTTACTGGCCGAGACCTTTGAGCCGAGACCCTTACTGGCCGAGATCTTTGAGCCGAGACCCTTACTGGCCGAGACCTTTGAGCCGAGACCCTTACTGGCCGAGACCTTTGGGGCCTTGCCTCCAGTCTAGGTCAGGGCCCTACCCACGTATTTTTCCAACCAATTAAACCCCTGCCCCACCGGCGAGCCGTCGGACCTGCTAGCTTATTGAGAGCCTGCGCAACGGGTCTACCTGGGGCCGAGTCGAGCTCGTTGTAATGTAGAAGTGGCCAAGAACAAAGTATCGCAGGAGCCAACCTATCCCCCACAGGCGAGCCTTCGGACCTGCCAGCTTGATGAGAGCCTGCGCAGCGGGTCTACCTGGGGCCGAGCCGAGCTCGGGGTGTTGATGAAGATAACCAAACCTCTCCCCCACAGGGGAGCCTTCGGACCTGCCAGCTAGATGAGAGCCTGCGCAGCGGGTCTACCTGGGGCCGAGCCGAGCTCGGGGTATTGATGAAGACAACCAAACCTCTCCCCCACAGGCGAGCCTTCGGACCTGCCAGCTAGATGAGAGCCTGCGCAGCGGGTCTACCTGGGGCCGAGCCGAGCTCGGGGTATTGATGAAGACAACCAAACCTCTCCCCCACAGGCGAGCCTTCGGACCTGCCAGCTAGATGAGAGCCTGCGCAGCGGGTCTACCTGGGGCCGAGCCGAGCTCGGGGTGTTGATGAAGATAACCAAACCTCTCCCCCACAGGCGAGCCTTCGGACCTGCCAGCTAGATGAGAGCCTGCGCAGCGGGTCTACCTGGGGCCGAGCCGAGCTCGGGGTGTTGATGAAGACAACCAAACCTCTCCCCCACAGGCGAGCCTTCGGACCTGCCAGCTAGATGAGAGCCTGCGCAGCGGGTCTACTTGGGGCCGAGCCGAGCTCGGGGTGTTGATGAAGACAACCAAACCTCTCCCCCACAGGCGAGCCTTCGGACCTGCCAGCTAGATGAGAGCCTGCGCAGCGTGTCTACCTGGGGCCGAGCCGAGCTCGGGGTGTTGATGAAGATAACCAAACCTCTCCCCCACAGGCGAGCCTTCGGACCTGCCAGCTAGATGAGAGCCTGCGCAGCGGGTCTACCTGGGGCCGAGCCGAGCTCGGGGTGTTGATGAAGATTCCTTCAACCAGGCCTATTCTATCACTGAGATGAGGAATCATAGCCAGTTAAAACAAAAAACATAAAGATTGCATATTCAGCGACAGTCAACATTTTGAAATAAACTCATTGGAAATGCAACAGTTGTTTACAACGTTACAATCCTTCTTTCCCTCCTACGGGTAGAAGCGCTTCAGGTCATCACCATTCCAGGTGTGACTCAAGGTCCTTCCCTCCGCGTCCTGGAGATAGTAGCCTCCGTTAACCAGAGCCTTCTCTACTATATAAGGCCCTTCCCAGCTAGGGTTGAGCTTACCAACCGCGGCCGACCTTCCCGCAGCGTCGACCTTTTTCAGTACTAGATCCCCCTCGGCGAATTGCTTGACTCTGATGTGCTTATCGAAGTACCGAGCCATTCGCCGTTTTATTTCTTCTTGCCTGATGGCGGCAACATCCCGCAGCTCTTCGACCATATCTAATGAGAGGCGCAACCCTTCCTCATTCTCCAACCTCCAAGCTTCGCTTCCCTCAGCCGCGGCCGTGACCCTTGGAGACCTAACCTCGAACTCCACAGGGAGGACAGCCTCACACCCATGAGAGAGCTTGAAGGGGGTCTCTCCTGTGGCCGTGTTCGGAGTTGTTCGCAAGGCCCACAGGACGGAAGGGAGCTGTTCCACCCAGCTACCCTTCAGGTTCTCCACCTTCTTTTTGAGCAAGTTGACGATGACTTTGTTTGCCGCCTCCACCTGGCCATTGCTCCGAGGATGATGGACAGAGGCGAACCTGAGGTCAACCCCCAATTGGGTGCAGAAATTGATGAATTCTTCACTGGCGAACTGAGGACCGTTGTCCGTCACTATCGCTTGGGGCAATCCGTGCCTGCAAATGATTTCCCCCCAAACGAAGTTTCTGATGACCTGGGAGGTTACCTTGGCTAACGGCTTGATCTCCAGCCATTTGGAGAAGTAGTCAATCATAACTAGGAGGAACCTCCTCTGTCCGCTAGCTGGAGGAAAGGGTCCAACCAGGTCCATACCCCAAATGGCGAAGGGCCATGGCGCCGTGATGCTTCGAAGCCTTTGGGCGGGCAAGAGCTGGAGAGGAGCATGTACTTGGCACTTCCGACACCTCCTTGCGAATTCAGCTGTATCCTTCCTTAAGGTCCGCCAGAAATATCTTTGCCTTATTACCCTTGCTTCCAATGTCCTTCCCCCTGAATGACTGCCGCATTCTCCAGAATGCACCTCTTCCAGGATCCCCGAGACTTCCTCCTCGGTTACGCATCTCGCGAGGAGCCCTGACAACATCTTCCGATGCAAGCTCCCCTCCAGCATCAGGTAATGAGCCGCCTTGTGCCTGAAGCTCTTTGCATCCTTGACTTCTTCCGACAGCTCTCCTGTGGTCAAGAAGGTCACCAACGGATCTACCCATGAGGACCGCCGATTCACCTCCATCACCTCCCTCTCTTCAATGGCTGGACGAAATAGTTTGGTTAGAGTACCTCCACCCCGAGGCCCGAACTTTGCTAATCGGTCAGCTGTCATGCTTTCCTCCCTGGGAACATGTTGAATAGAAAAAGAACGGAAACCTCCAATAATAGTTCTTACCTTTGATAGATATCTTGCGAGGGTAGGCTCCCGGGCCTCAAACTCGCCTCGGATCTGCGATGCTACCACCATTGAGTCGGTGAAGACCTCCACGTCCTGGATTTCCAGCTCCTTCGCTAAGCGAAGGCCAGCGATCACAGCCTCATACTCCGCTTGGTTATTGGTTACAGGGAAGTGGAAGGTCACTGCTTGCTCTATGGTGACTCCCTGAGGACTTACCAACACCACACCTCCTCCCAGGGAGTGCCTTCCTGAGGCCCCGTCGACCACCATCTTCCACGCTTCTTGCGGCCTTGGTTCTTCAACCTCGGCCTCGGTAACATAGTCCGCCAGAAAATCCGCTACTGCCTGGGCTTTGATGGAGAGCCTCGGGACGAAAGAAATGTCGAACTCGCTTAGCTCGATGGACCACTTTGCCAACCTTCCTGAATGTTCCACCCCCTCCAAGACCTTGCGAAGGGGATGGTCGGTTACCACCCTAATCGAGTGTGCTTGAAAGTAGTGGCGAAGCTTCCTAGCTGAGATGACCAAAGCATACGCTAGCTTCTCCAGGATGGGGTATCAGAGCTCCGCCTTTTTTAAGATTCGGCTGACATAATAGACGGGTAACTGCTTCTTCCCCTCTTCCCTAACCAAGACGGAGCTCACTGCCTCTCCCCCCACTCCGAGATACAAGGCCAGGTCCTCCCCTTCCTTCGGGCTTTGAAGTAATGGAGCTTGGGAGAGTTGTCTATTCAGCCCCTGAAATGCCTCTTCACACTCGGCCGTCCATTCGAAAACTTGGTTACCACGAAGTACTTTAAAAAAAGAGGAACATCTATCCCCTGACCGAGAGAGGAACCTGCTTAGCCCGGCCAACTTCCCGGTCAAGCGCTGGACCTCCTTGGCGCTGCGAGGCGATTCCAGGTCTAGGATGGCCTTAACTTTATCGGGGTTAGGCTCTACCCCCGCAAGAGTCAAGAGGTGTCCGAGGAATTTTCCGCGACTAGCCCCGAAGACACACTTCGAGGGGTTCAACCTCATCTTGAACCTTCGCAGGGTGGCAAACGTCTCCTCCAAGTCTCGCAAGTGGGAATCAACACACTTGCTCTTGACCATGAGGTCATCCACATAGACCTCCAGGTTCCTTCCCCTTTGATCTCGAAAGATGTGATCCATCATACGTTGGTATGTCGCCCCTGCGTTCTTCAATCCGAAGGGCATCATCTTATAGCTGAAGCATCCCTCTCTCGTGATGAAGGAAACATCCTTGACATCAGGAGGGTGCATCCGGATCTGGTGGTAACCTGAAAATGCATCTAAAAAACTCATAAGAGAAAAACCAACGGCTGAGTCAACCAGCGCGTCGATTCGAGGCAAGGGGTAGCAATCCTTGGGACATGATTTATTTAATAAAGAAAAATCAACACACATGCGCCATTTTCCTCCTCCCTTCTTTACCATTACCACGTTGGAGATCCAGCCTAGATACTGGATCTCTGAGATGAAGCCTGCGTCCAGGAGCTTTTTGACCTCCTCTCGGATGGGGGCTTCTAGCTTGGTGGCGATGGCCCTCATCTTTTGGCGTATGGGGCGGGCTCTGGGATCCAGGTTCAAGCGATGATAGGCCACGTCCGCGTCGATGCCCGGCATGTCTGCCGCGCTCCAAGCGAAGATGTCGGCGTTGCTTTGGATGCAGGCTCGCATCCGCTCCTGATCCTCGAGGCTCAAGCCTCCGCTGATCCGAATCCTTTGCACCTCCCCCGCTCTTGTAAGCACCTCCATCTCCACCACTTCTTCGGCCGGCTCCAGCCCCGACCGCTCCCAACTTACCCTTGACTCTTCCTGCTCAAACTCGAGCTCCTCTCCACCAACCTCATCAACTTCCATCGCCTCCTCCAGGCTCTCCTCCTGCCTCTGCTCTTCTTCATCCATCACTCCTCTCGCCTCTTCTAGGCTGATCTCCTCCACCTCTGCCAACTCCTCAACAACCTCCATCGCCTCCCCCGGGCTTATCTCCCCTTTCTCAACCCCTTCCTGCTCAGCCATCTCCTTCTCCAACTCCTCTGCCTCCGCCATCCATGACACGGTATTAACTGCCGTCACATAGCATTGCCTTGCCATCTTCGGATCCCCCCTGATCCTAACCTGCACTCCTCCATTGTTGAACTTGAGGCATTGGTGGTATGAGGAGGGTACGCAGCGAAAGGCGCTGATGAGGGGACGTCCAAAGATGGCATTGTAACTACTCGGGGCGTCTACGATCACGAACCGACAGTTCCGTGAGACGCCCCCAAGCCTCACATGCAGGCCCACTCCCCCTTCCACTTCTTTCCTTTCTCCGGTGAAGCCAAAAAGCGGTCCATCAGAAGCCAGGACCCTTTTTCCTTCCACCCTCATCTCATCGAAGGCCTTCTTGAAGATCACGTTCACCGAGCTCCCATTGTCCACCAGTATCCGGGAGACGGTGTAGTTTTCTATCGCTGTCTGGATCACAAGCGCGTCACAGAACGGATCCTCGTAGTCTGGCATATCCGCGGATGAGAAAGTGATCTTCTCCTCTGGGGGGGGGGGAGCCTGGGAGGTTGAGGCGACCCCTCGGCGGAACATGGTTTGAAGGCTCCCCTTGCGGGTTGCCTCGATCCCCACTCCCCCATGGATCACTCCGATCCCTCCTCGGGTCCCCACGTCTACCCTGTCTTCACATCTGTCCTCAACCTCTTCCCGCTGCACTTCAACGATCCTTACAGGCGGATCCTGCCTTCCAACCCCTCTGGCCCCTCTAATCTCCAGAAACTCTGGGCAGGTAGCCGTTGCGTGACCTTCCTCCTGATGGAAGTCACAATAGGGCAACGCCTCCCTGCCCCCTCTTCCTTCTCCTCCTCCCCTTCTTCCGGCTCCCCGAAATCTTCTTCCTCTTCCTCTTCCCACCTCCATGGCCTCCTGCGGTGGTGGGAAATGACCCCTTGGTCCTTGTCGCCATCCTCCCTGCTCCAGCCTTCTTTGCTCCCGGAAGTTATCTCTTCCCTGAAGTCCTCCTTGGCCCTGGGGGCGACCCTCCTGAGGCCTCCAACCCAGTCGGTTGTTCGGCTCCCTGGCCCCCCCATGCTGCTGTCCCTGCCCTCGGGGCTCTTCTCTTCTCCTATCTTCCCTCGGCTCCCTCTGCTCCCTCTGCTCTCTCTGCCTTCCCACTACCGGCTCCTTCACATCATCCTCGGCCAACCTGGCCAGCTTCCTCGCAAACGCAGGGTTTGCCCTCTCAAAGTCTATCTCCTTCGCCGCCCTCTCCATGAGCTCCTCAAAAGAGAGAGGGGGCACTCTCTTCAACTCCATGATGAAAAACCCTGGTCTCAGCCCCAGGGTGAAGGCAAGCATCAGCGCGTACCCCGGGACCTCCTGGACCAGGAGAACCTCCTCTTGGAACCGGTCGACATAGTGACCCAGCGTCTCTTCCGGCCCTTGCCTTACTGCAAACAGGCATTCAGCCTCCTTCTTCCGCTTCTTTGAAGGTGAGAACCTCAACAAGAAACCTCTGCGCAGATCTTCAAAACTGTAGATGGAACTCGCCGGCAACTGGTGGAACCAGTCCCTGGCCTTCTCTTTCAGAGTGATGGCGAAAAGCCTGCACTTAAAGGCATCCGACATTTGCCTGATGGACACCACGTCCTCGAACCATTGCACGTGCTGAACCGGGTCATCCTTCCCGGTGTAGTAGGTCATGTCCGGCTCCCGGAACCCCTCCGGCACTGGGGCCGAGACAATGAGCTCACTAAAGGGGGTCTCGCCTCCCGCCTGGCGGGAAGGCACGTCTCGCGACCTCGGTTGGCTGGACCGATCCGCGAGACCATGCCCAGGGAAGAGTTCTCGCACCGTCGCCTCCTTCTCGCCCAGATCCGCCGGAAGCTCCTTCTCGAGACGCTGGCCTGGGAAAAGCTCCCGCGCGGCTACGTCCCTCTCGCCTGCCTCCACCGGGACCTCCTTCCCGGGACGCTGCCCTGGAGCGTTCTCGCCTAGCAGCGGAACCACCTCCACCGGAACCTGCGGCGTCTCCCACTCATTCCTTGCCGAGAAGGCCAAGTTGATCGTCTGCATGACTTCCCGCCTGAAGTCCTCAAACATCTTCTTCGTCGCCTCGTCCACCCGGGTGGGGGATCCTCCTGCGCCTGATCCTTCACCTTCGCCTCCTGCCATGGGACTTAACTCGAGATTTTCTTACACCGGCTGCTTCCACGCTCACCGCACCAGAACTGTTGAAGCCAAAAATGACCCCAACGAATGTTCGCAAACCAAAGTGCAACCGACGCCTACTTCTCTCTTACCTCGACCCTTGACTGGCTGCTAAGGTCAAAAGACTGACCCAAAGCCTCAGCTGGGAGGTCCCACCACACACCCGGAAGATCTCTGAGAGCTTCTCCTCCAAAGCCAAATGCTGGGCTGGGAGATCCTCAGAAGGCACTAGAGTTGGAGAATAATGAAAGAGCCTGCCTTCCAAAGAGCCCCTATGGATCTTTTTATAGTCTTCTTTTGACCTGAAAATACTGAAATACCCCTGAAGGATCTGCCAATAGCCAAATCCCGCTGTTCTCCCAAGGACATTTGGGTAATTTTACCTCGGGATAACAATAATAAAATAATCCCCTTTACGAGCGCCGGGCCCTACCACGTGGGCCCACTTGGCGAGAACCCTGGCCGTGAAGGCTCTCGCTGGGCCCCCAACTGGGCCAACCTTGGCGAGACCCCTTGCCAGGGAGGTTCGCGCCCCTCACGGTCTTGAAACTATCGCGACTGAAGGCTTACTTAGGGCCTTCTCGCCTGCCCTGGGCGGGAGCTTTCCCTAAGGCGGGAGCTTCCGCAATCAGGCCCTCTGCTTCGGTCGTTCGACGATCTCTCCTGCCGAGAGCTCGACTATCTGCCCTGGTCGGTCGACGATCTCTCCTGCCGAGAGCTCGACTATCTGCCCTGGTCGGTCGACGATCTCTCCTGCCGAGAGCTCGACTATCTGCCCTGGTCGGTCGACGATCTCTCCTGCCGAGAGGTCGACTATCTGCCCTGGTCGGTCGACGATCTCTCCTGCCGAGAGGTCGACTATCTGCCCTTGTTTCCTCAGCTTTCGCCTGCCCTTGGCGAGAGCTCCTACAGGACAAGAACTCCCCAATCCTGACCAGCGAATATGGGGTTGTACAGGTCCGACCAGGACTTCGAGTTAGACCACAATAATTAGCATAAAATATATTTTTATTATCACCAAACTAAATTTCTATTATTAAAAAGTTGGTCTTCTAAACAGAAAATTGTACACCTTTTTGTAAAGAACTTAAATGAATATTTTCATTTTTCCAAATAATTTACAATTTTTTTAAAATAATTTTTTTGGATAACTAATGTCACTATTGATTTCCCATCACTAATTTTTCCACCACTGCCGCCACCGACACCCTCACCCCAAACAGAACCTAAATCTTCATATCAATTGCAATCTTAGGCTCTGGTTGTTTCAACATTTTTTCTCCAATGGCGATGAGGGAAAAGCATCAACGCTGAAAAAATCTATTTGGTAAAACTTCTTACTCTATTCCGTCAAAGTTGTCCCTCGCTGCATTCCCACCACTCCATTCACAACGCTCCAAAACACCTCCGCTGAAACAAACAGAGCATAATCTCAATGATAAATCCAAATCTAATCCAAATTTAGTGTTGATGGGGTTCCCACTAAAGCTTTATGAATCAAACCAGATCAAAACGCTCAAGCAAGTCAACCTGACCGAGTGAGCCACGCTCACTCGACCCCCCCCCCCCCCCAACCCCCAATGGGACAGGTGGGACAATGCACATATATGTAAAAATTTACTTAACATGAGCTAATGAGGTCGCAGGAACACTCAACCACAACTGAAACCAAATAAAATACAGCAGCAATAAAGGCACAAAAGTTTCCAACTGAAATCAACTTCTATTACAGGACGAAGTATACATTGCAAGACATGATTCTATAATGTAAATCAGGGAACCAAAAACAGCAGCAAAAAGAAACTGCGCGGACTGTTTCCAGTAACCCCACAAACCGCCTACTCGCCAGCAAAGTCAGCCAAAGCCGCCTACCCGCGGCAAACTGCGCGGACTGCTGTTATTGCAAGCTGAGAGAGCCCGAATAGAACCCGCTGATAGACCGGGCGAACTGCTCCACTTATCCGCAACTCTGAGGAAGAGACCAAGCCGCAAAGACTGCGACCTACTGCTAAATCGCTGACTGTATCTGCGAACTGTTCCACACCAACGTTCCAGCTAGTCGCCTAGCCGTCTGGTGTTAGCCGCACATCCTGCACATAACAACTTCCTTAGTCGCAGCGGTTAGAAATCCTTAACCGCAAATTCAAGCACGAGCTCGTTCTTACTGTTCACTGCTTATTTATAACGAGCCGAGGGGTCCTATTTATATATGTGGGGCGGAGTGTCGTCACCACCTACATCGATAGGAAAATCGCCCATCAACCTTTGCTGACTAACACCTGTATCCGCATAACGTGAATACCACCTAGTTCGCTAGGCCGCGCCCAGACCGCTCCTGTCGGAGAGACCCTGCAGCAAGCGAACTCCAGACAGAACCAAGGCGAGCTTGGCAAGCTGCCAACCAATCTGCACAAGGCGAACATGGTGAGCTAGGCAACAAGCTGGACTTAGTCTCCCCCCCGACCAAGTCCATGTGAAACACGCGGTCACCTATCCAGACTGCGCCACCTGAAACCAAGATCGCGCTCTACTGAACAAGCCAAGTCCGCAAACACCCATGCGGGCTGCTCCATCAGTCCGCGCGATCTCCAGGCAACCTGTCCGATCAACTGTGCTTATACCACGACCCAACACTCAAACTGCAAGCACTGATCCATGCCGGACACCTGCGAGCTCCAAAGAGTCCGCACAACAACCAGCGAACTCTGTTCCAACTCGCCCGAGAAGACACCAGTGACCTGGCCAGAAGCCGCCCCAGTCCGCTATCTCCGACTACCTTCTTGCGAAACAGAGAACCCGCCGAACATGGTGACCTCCAAAGAAGTCCGCAACTAACTAGCGGATAAACAAACCTATCCGTCTGGTTACTCCACCAGAGAGCTTGCTGGTCCAGACCGCCAGAGAAGAACCACAGCTAACCCTGCTGTCCGACTAGGCTAACCGCCAAGTCCGCGCGGTCTCTGCGGTCTGTGCGAACTGTGCAAACAGTCCTCCCGACTTCCCCAACTACTTCAACAATTTCGACAATATACGCCCCGAAAAGATCAAGCACACACGCACCGGCGCATGGGACACACGCGCGGGGGTGCCACCTGCATGAGCGGCTCTCGTCGCGCAAGCGCGCAGGGTCACTCGCCGCGCACGCGGCCTGCACCAACCCAAAGTTTAGGATCCTGATTTCACTTGCAATACACGCACACACACACGCCTTGATCCTTTTTCGAGGCTTCGGCTGCAAACATGATTTTCTCCCCCAACAAAAGAAGAATAATAAAGAAAATTGAAGGTTCCTTTTTCATACAATGCATGACTGCCATGGATCTTCACTACTTCCACCATGGTTGATGAAGGTTCAAGAGTAGTTCAACTGTCTGGCAACTCCACATGATTGATTTGTGTTGTTCTTGCCTCATGAATAGTCAGTGATGCTGCAAAAAATTCAAACTGCAGGGAAGCGACGAATTCGCGAGGGAAGATTGCCGAGACACGTGTCACTATAAATAAGTCCACATCAGATTAGCAGTATATATTTTGATTTAAAAATACCATGGGGCTGACCCTCACTCATGTGTACTTACTCAAGTTACATATACCTCATCCAACTCCAAATCTCCCCTTGTTTCCACTTTCTATCGCGCGACATTAGAGCCGTCGACCGAGATGCTCTTCCTCTGGGCACATAACACAAGACAATGTTGAAAATGATTCATCCATGAGAAGTGATGACCGATGTGAAAAGCCCATACAAGAGTGAAAGATTGTTGAAGCATGCGTGTATAATTTAGTCCCACATCTAATATAATGGCTACCCATCACCATGCAAGTTTGAGCTTTTTCGTTAAATGCGACTCAAAACTACTAATATACCTAGCTCAACTTCAATTTCTCCTCAAATTTTTGGTTGCATGCGCAGGTCTATCCGGCAATTTTGAAGTCACAAGAATAGCATAATCCTCATACATCGGCGGATAGAGCGGGCAGAGGAGACGTTACAATTTCCCCTTAATTTTTTCGATGAAACTGAAAAGCGCACCCAAACCCCTGTTGATATCAACCATGAGCCATATAACCTATTGGTACGGATGTAAGGATTAAAAATACAAGATTTACAAAAAAACAAATGCCAAATAAAAGGTTGTTCATCAACATAGTACCTGTTTTCAAATGAACGGTAAATCAAATATACAACTCATACATGCTTAGTATTACAATTCAAGATGCAACTGTCAGAAAGGCAAAAATGTGCCTAAAACATGAGCAGGTGACCTACAGCATGTAAAAACCTGGATAATTACCTAAAACCCAGTCGAGAAACTATTTCATCGACCGTCCAGATGCAGAGAGAATCATGTAAAATGTTATGACGCTCACAACAATACTTTTTTTTGCAATTTGGATCGTTCTTGAGACATTTACGCCCGTTCAACTTCTTTCGAATATGCACATTCAAAATAAACGGAAGTTGAATGTTAACGAGTCAAAAAAGATCGAAATTGCAGGAAAAACCTTAATTTTGTGGCAGCAGTAACATTTTACATAATTTAATGTTAAGTAAATCCAGCTTTTTAAACAGTCTTCAACTGGGAGCAACTAAGCAATAATTTCTCCATCCCAAAGGGGGCAGCATAAAGAAGAAGCAATGTAACTTCAGAAGGATATTTTGTGCTACATCTGCATTAGCTGTGCACTTTGAAGCATCTTAGATAAGGAAAAAGCCGAAGCAGGTCGTGGCGGCTCCTCCTCTGGAAAAAGACGGATAACATAGTTTAGCTTCCGTCAAACACGAGATAATGAGAAAATGCGTTACAGAAAACACAGATGACCACAAAGACCTTAATTCCAATACATCCATTCACATCAAGTGTTGTTAATGTACTTGAGCAGCATGGCGAAAGAACCTCCAGACATCTATCAGTGACTCCAACAATGCCAAATAAGCTGCATGGAAATAACATTGCATTAGACATCATATTCTGCAATAAGTTGCAGAATTCAATGATGGGAACTTGTGTCAGACCTGAGAAATTCGAGCGATCTGCAACCTTCAGCGATTCGTATCACTCCTTCGTCAGTCACTCGTACACACCTGAACAAATTGCGCATGAGGAATCATCACAAGTAAAGACTCCTCATCTTCACCGTCATTAATGGTCATATCCCAATTATTTGATGTCTGCTTTCTGCATTCAGTATTAAAACTATTGCAAGTTTTAAGAAGTTTTATGGTTGTAATTTGTTTCATTTATGGGGTGCTTTATGCATTCAGTAGCATTGCAATGTTTGCCTACTCGTACATAGAGATTTAGACATTAAAATCATGTAACTCTGTTAGCAGGGTTGAAGAAGAGGAGGAGACGGTGGGGGAAGAGGAGGGAGAAGAATTCAGCCCCTAGGGCTCCTCCAAATGTGATCTTACTCCCAGATAATCCAAATGAGAGACATACATAGTCTTATATAGTGCCCAGTTCCAAAATCCACATGGGTTAATGGTAAATAACACGGATCAAAAAAACATGTGTGATAATAAAAAATATAACGCCGACGAGTGCGTTGTGCCCGTGCACGCTACTGCCGAACGACCGTCGTCGAGTTGGGATCCGTGTCCACGCCGCCTTGGTCTCAACGTCGACATATGCATTGTGTCCTCGTCTCCTCTCCCTCTTCTGTCCCTCGCCATGAATTTTGTTTTTTTAATCAGGTGACATGAAAGTGTTCTAAGCCAAGCTTGCTGCCTTGCCATAATGCCATATTAGAACCTAAGCATCCAAAATAAAACTAACTAAATGCAGTTAGAGGAGCTTACAGTCTATATAAAATGTACAAGACTACCTGAGTTCTCCAATTTGAGACTATTCTCAAAAATATCCTTACAAATTGTCACAAATTCATCCTAATAATTTCATTTCAGCCGTACTCAACATCACCATACCTCTCTAATTTCAAGGAACCTTTTCTACAAAGAAAAGAGGAGGAATGAGCAAAAACTTACCATGTCAAATTTAGAGAAACCAAATTTCTGCAGTCCGCAATACACGAAAGGCCATGATCTGATAGATTCTGATGATATGATTTCAAATTTATTGTCAAACAGCATTTTTTAAAGCTCATAGATTAGAGAGGTCATAACAAGTACCTGGGCACCACACAAGTCCAAAAATTCCAGCTGTGCTAAAAAACCAATCTTTTCGTAGGTTCTATCAGTGAGACTTAAAGAAGTAAAACAAAGTTCAGAAATTATACAGAAAAATTCTCGATAGCCTTCGCAAATCAAGATATGTTATTCAGTACAAGACAACAAATGCTTACCTTGAGAGAGCATAAAGGTTTAAACCTCGGAGTGCGATACATTTGAGAAGCACATGCTGTAATCCATCATCAGTTATCTTAATACACCTGCATACAGTGGCGGTCGCATAATTTTCTCTATGTGAGCGGAGTATTAATTTATTCAAAAATATAGTCAACAAATATAAAAAAAAGGCTATGTTATATTAAAGCCAGATTTTTTTACATTAGATCCATTGTTAGATGACATAGGAAAGACAATTGTAAAGGCCCAATTATAGGCCCATTTTCTTCTTCTCTTTTAGGCTTCATTTGGTTCGGCGGTGGCGGGTTGATCCGGCGGGTGGAAACGGAGTGTTCGAACCGAAGGGGAGAGGTGGCTGCTCCAAACGGAGCTGTTGGGGCGTTTCTCAAGGCGGGCGGGTGGAAACGGAGAAAACGCCGCCGGAGGTTCATTTGTTTTCCCTCCTTCCGGCGGCGTTTGCTCAAAACGGAGCAGTGAAACGCCCAAACAAATGGAGCTTTAGTCCCACATCTCTTGTATAGGATTGCTCTCCTTCTCTTCTCCTATATATTTGTATTCTCTCTTGTATTTTATACATGATGAAGTATATGCAAGGTTTGCCCATTCCTTTCTACATGGTATCAGAGGGAATCGGTCTCTCCTTGCGGCTAGCATTTTGCTAACCGCCCGGTCTTCCTCTGCTTGCGCTAGGCGCGGTCTGTGTTTTTTAACCGGACGGCCTCTTCTTCTCGCTCAGGGCGCGGGCTCGCGGCTTGGCCTTTTCTACCCGCTTCTCTTCTCCTTCATTCTCGTGGCCTCCACCTCTCCTCTCTTCCCTTTTTTATAGGTTTCTCTCTGGCACGTGGGGACCACTTCCTCTTCCTCCCTATCCGTGCGGTCTCCTCTCTACCCGCTCAATTTCTTCTCTAACCGCTGCGAGCTCTACCCTCTCTTTCTCCTACCCGTTGCGAACTCCGCCCGTTGAGATTTCTACTCCTCACGGCCTCGTCTTCTCGCGGTTTCTCCTAGCCGCTGCCTAGTCTTGCCGCTCGACTTCCCCTACTCGCGGCCTAGTCTTGCCGCTCGACTTCCCCTACTCGCGGCCTAGTCTTCACTTTGTCTTCCCGCGCGGTCTCTCCCTCTCCGTTGCAACCTCTTCCATTTTTTTTCAATCTCTGTTCGAGCCGACCTCTCTTGTCGCTCATTCTCTGGCCGCTAGTGTGTTCACTGTGACCGTGCGGTCTGTTTCTCCGCACTTGGGTCGCGGCCTCCCTCTCTCTCTCTTGCTCTCTGCTACCTTTGTCGCCTTGACTACCCGCTGCGGCCTCCCGTGTAACCGCGCGGGTAGGTCGTGCAAGAGTGCTCTTCACTCCCTGCCCTCTCACTACTTCACTCCCTGCTCGTCGCGTCTTCACCTAGTCGCCGCGTCTTCTCCTAGTCGCCGCGACTTCTCTTCGTCATCGCGACTTCTCCTCTCTTCTCTTCTCGCCGCGGATTGTTCTTTAACCGCTGCGCTCTCCGGATCTGGGTTGCGGCATCTTCCCTTGCTGCTGGTGTGATCACCGTGACCGTGCGGACTTCTCGCGCGGCTTCTTTTTTGGCTAGTCGCTGCGCCTTGTCCTTTGCCCGCGGCCTCTCGCGCAATCTTGTCGCTGCGGCTTTTCCCCGGCCCTTCTCCTCTGCTGCGGACTCGGCATATTGGTCGCGACATTCTTCTTGCCGCTTGTAGGCTATTCTGTGCGGTGCGGCTTCTCGCACGGTTTCTGCTCTGTTGCGCCTCTGCGGCCTGTTCTCGCTGTTTTCCGTGCCTCGCTGCCATTCAGGCTTATGGAAGCCGACTCGCTCACTGCTGATGGGGTTGTTGCGTTGCGTACTCCACTACATCATCTTCAAGGGGTGGTTAGTCGCTCCTCTAGCTCCGTCACCTCGCTCTTCAAGGACGGTATATCGTGTCTCTCTCACTGCTCTCACTGGATTGTGGACTCAGGTGCTATACACCATCTCTCTCCGCAGCAGCCGCCCAAATATTTGGATATTGCATACCCCAAGCACATCACTGTGGCCAATGGTGACACGCTCCCGGTTTCTGGTGTTGCTAATCTGTCCCTTACTCCTTCTCTTTCCTTATCATCGGTTCTTCATGTTCCGGGCTCTCCTTCTAACCTTCTATATGTTAGCCGTCTTACGCAAGACCTTAATTGTTGTGTTACTTTCTCACGCTCTTCCTTTGTGGTGCAGGATCGACTGACGCAGACTATACTTGGTAGAGGACGACTATCTAATGGGCTATATCTTCTTAACGTTCCTCCCACTGCTCTCACCTCGACTCTCACCTCTGTGTCCACCATTAATTGACATCGACGTCTTGGGCATGCCCCTCTCCCAATTCTCAAGAAAGCTCTTCCTACTGTCTCTCTCCAAGAGTTCTTTTGTGAATCATGTATCTTCGGTAAACAACACTGTGTCTCCTTTTCTCCTTCATGTACTCGGAGCGATTCTCCTTTCTCCCTAGTACATTCTGATATCTGGGGGCCTTATAAGGTCTCTAGTGTCTTGGGGCATCGGTACTTTGTTACCTTCATAGATGATTACTCGCGGGTTACATGGTTGTATTTACTTCGTGATCGTACCGAACTCACGACTACGTTCCGTGCGTTTCTTACAGAAACGCGCACTCAGTTTTCTACCTGTGTCAAAACTATTCGTACGGACAATGCTCGCGAATATACTGGTCACACCTTCTCCAACCTGTGAGCTGAGTTCGGTATTATACATCAGACTTCGTGTGCTTATACGCTTCAACAGAATGGCGTAGCGGAACGGAAAAATCGCCACGTCCTTGATGTGACTCGATCTCTCATGATCCAAATGCAGGTCCCTCCCCTCTACTGGAACTTTGCCATCTCTACTGCTTGTCATCTCATCAATCGTATGCCTTCATCTGTCCTCAACTTTGTGGCGCCCATTACTCTCCTTTACTCATCGATAACTCTCTTCTCTCTCACACATCGTGTGTTTGGGTGTACCTGCTATGTCCACCACCTTGGTCCTTCCAATGACAAGCTCGCCCCTCGTGCTACCAAAGTTATGTTTGTTGGGTACTCCCGTACTAAGAAGGGGTATGTCTGGTTTTCTCTTACCACTGGTAAGGTGGTTGTGTCTGCTGATGTCTCCTTTCATGAAGACCAACCATATCACACTAGTCCTTCTGATCCCCTTCTTCCTCCTCCGCTACCTCGGCCCATCATACCCGTGACTTCTCCACTTCCACCACTTCTCCCTACTACTCCACCTCCACCACTTCTCCCTACTCTTCTGCTTCGGATTCCCACACCACCACCAGTTCCTTCCAAACCTCCTGTCATACAGGTATACACTCGTCATCCTCCACGTCCAGATGCCCTACAGCAGCTTCTCCCTACCGGTGTGCTCTCGCGGCCCGTCGATCCTACAATCTCTTCAACAGCACATCCAATGGCCAATTATGTCTCTCTACATCGGCTCTCTCCGCCCCTTCTTAACTTTGCTCTCTCTCTCTCTCCTCTATCTCTATACCTAACTATGTGCAGGAAGCCCTCCAACATCCATGATGGCGTGCCGCCATGGACGAAGAAATGGATGCTTTATGGGGTAATCACACCTGGGATCTTGTCTCTCTTCCTTCTGGTCACAGCTGTGTTAGCTGCAGGTGGATCTTTACTATCAAACATGCTGCGGATGGAACGGTTGATCGTTTAAAAGCTCGGTTGGTGGCTCGGGGCTTTACCCAACAGTATGGTCTTGATTATGAGGAAACTTTTTCTCCAGTTGCAAAGTTGAATTCCGTTCGGGTCCTGCTCTCCTTAGTTGTTCACCACCGATGAACTCTTCATCAACTAGATGTCAAGAATGCTTTCTTGAATGACGATCTTCTTGAAACCGTATACATGCATCAACCACCCGGGTTTGAGACCACGGGGGAGTCTCATGTATGCTTACTTCGCAAATCTATCTATGGTCTCAAACAGTCTCCCCGGGCATGGTTTAGGAAATTAAGCAAGGTCGTTCGTGAGATGGGATTCAAACAGAGCTCCGCAGACTCCTCTCTCTTCACTCGTCACCAGTCAACTGGGACCATTATACTTCTGGTTTATGTAGACGATATTCTGATAACTGGTGATGACTCAACCGGGATACAACATATTAAGCAACATCTAAACTCTATCTTCCAAATCAAAGACCTGGGAAATCTTCGATACTTTCAGGGACTGGAGGTAGCTCGACGACCTGATAGCCTAGTCTTATCTCAATGTAAGTATTGCATTGACCTTCTGCAAGATGTCGGCCTCTCGGGGTGTAAACCTGCGGATACCCCGATGGAAGTCAACCACATGCTGAGTGTTCAGGGATCTAAGGAGGACTCTCTTCTTCCAAATTCAGAATACTATCGCCGTCTTGTGGGGAAATTGATCTAACTAACCGTCACAAGACCAGATATATCATTTGCGGTTGGTGTGGTAAGTCGGTTTATGCATACCGCACGGGTCTCTAACCTTCAGGCTGTGGAGCGCATTCTCAGGTATCTGAAGACTTCTCCTGGGCAAGGACTTGTGTACAAGCCATACTCTTCTCTTTCTCTTATTGCATACTCAGATGCAGATTACCCGGGCTCGTTGGATGATCGACGGTCTACAACTGGGTCCTGTACTTACGTTGGAGGAAATCTTATCACATGGCGGAGTAAGAAACAGACAGTTGTTGCTCGCTCGTCTGCTGAGGCTGAGTACCGTGTAATGGCGGCTGTTACTTCTGAACTAACTTGGTTGGGAAGTCCCCTAGGAGATTTGGGAGTTAAATTGTCCTCACCTCCAACTCTGTTTTGTGAAGTCAAGCTGCAATACACATTGCAAAGAATCTGGTGTTCCATGAGCGGACTAAACATATTGAGGTTGATTGTCACTTCGTTCGAGAGAAGGTCCAATCAAAGGAGTTGATGCTTGAACATGTTCCTGCATCTGGGCAAGTTGCAGACGTCCTCACCAAGGCTTTACCTCGCAAGTTATATTATCAGTTCTTGTCCAAGCTTGGTGCCTACGATTTGTACGCTCCAGCTTGTGGGGGAGTGTTAGATGACATAGGAAAGACAATTGTAAAGGCCCAATTATAGACCCATTTTCTTTCTTCTCCTTTAGTCCCACATCTCTTGTATAGGATTTTTCTCTTCTTCCCTTATATATTTGTATTCTCTCTTGTATTTTATACATGATGAAGTATATGCAAGGTTTGCTCATTCCTTTCTACATCCATATTTTTTAATGAATTTTTTTGTACCATGTCTAAATATAGGAAAAATATCCCTTTTTAAAGAAAACATTGTGCAATATATATATATATATATAGAATCTACATTTTTAATGATTTTTTGTACAAAAAAATTTGGTAAAATTATGATTCCATGAAGAATCGAACCCATGACCTTTAATTGAAAACAGGAGACCATGATCACTATGTCAATCCTATTTTATTAAAAAATTAATGAGCACTTACAATATATGTTGAAGCCAAAAAAATTCCTAACCTCAAAAATAGGATCAAGGCAGCCTAAGGTTATCGGTTCAGAGGTAAGACCAGAAGGCTAGGATGACTAGGATGAAGAACTGGAGGAAATAGGACCCCAGATGCTGCGGCAGGAAGGACCCACCACGTACCCGGATGCTCGAAAGGAGCAACTCCTTCTCAACCAAGAATGGTCGAACTAGGTACGAGGGAGACTAGCTGATGACTTAGTCGCAAGGTCGCGACCTGATCTTCTAAGGAAAAGGAATCCAAAGACTCGGCTAGTATCGGAAAAGGTGAACTCGCGAGTATCCTGCAGAGGGTTTCCAATCCTCCTCCTCGTACCCCTGGGGTCCTATTTATAGGAAAATCCAAGGAGGGTTGGGGGGTCATATTTATACCCCACTCCCAACGACTAGGCGACTTCCTGGAGGAACTCGCACGGGCTGGACGAGTATCTCGCCTAGTCGCCTACCTAGCGAGTATGCGAGGGGAGCTCGCTATACTCGCCAGGCCTTCTGCTGCTTGACACGCTGACTCTTGACTTCTGTCTTGACTTGTTGACCTTGACTTCTGCTGACCTGGCTGTTGTAGGACCCATCCTCGACGAATACGGGTTGTACAATATATAATATATATAAGGACAAAATAATTGTAATTTAATTTATATTAGTGAATTTTAAAAAAAATAGTGTGGGCGGCCGCCCACACTGGGCCCTATGTGGGTCCGCCCCATAAAAGGATGAAATGGAAGTTTGCAAAAATCTCAAAGGGTTAAATGACATGTGTTATGGTGGGGTGTGGAGTCGCCTCTGTGTGTTACCCAATCAGACAAGTCTCAACCATCATCGGGTCCCCCAACCGTAATAGGGTCCGCAGCCCCTACACCCCAACCCCTCTCTGCACCATTATTCATGCGGCGGGTTATTGAGGTTGTGGACCGAACCCCAGACCTCCTTGAGAAGCAGAGATTTCATCTGCCCTCACCAACTGAGCCGTATGAAATCTCCGCTTCTCAAGGAGGTCTGGGGTTCGATCCCCAGCCTCAACAACCCGCCACATGAATAATGGGTAAGGGGTTGAGGTGTAGGGGTTACGGGCCTTGTTATGGTTGGGGGACCTGGTGATGGCTGAGGCCTGCCCGGCTGGGTAACGCATAGAGGCGACTCTATGCACTCTTATGTTACGGCGGGGCACAGAATCACCTCTGTGCGTTTCCAGACCGGGCAGGTCTCAACCATCACCGGGTCCCCCAACTGTAACATGGTCCACAACCCCTACACCCCAACCCCTCTACACACCCATTATTCATGTGGCGGGTTGTTGAGGCTGGGGATCGAACCCCAGACCTCCTTAAGAAGCGGAGATTTCATTCTCCCTCACCAACTGAGCCAAAATCGATACGATGCGGAGAGAAATCGGACAAGGGAGGGCCGGCGGAGGTGAGGAAGAGGAAGAAGGGCGAGAAGAAAATCTAGGGAGAAACCATAAAGTTCATGCATCCAAGCATAATGAAAAAGAGTACACCACAATCCCTTGTAGGTGTAGGGTGCGGACAACGAAAACTAGTGTGAATAATAAAGCATACAAAAAATAAAAATAACATAACCAATGCAAATAAAATAATCACGTCGGTGACGCGTCTTCAATCTCTCCTCCTCCATACGAACCCGTCATCGTCTCCCTTGGCGTGCAGACTCACCAAGGCGTCTCATCGACGTGTGTGTGTCCCTTCGACATGCACAACCGTAACAATGCCGCCGTCTGGGAAATATGCCTTGTCCCCAAGGCAGTGGTCGGAGGGATGGCGGCAGAAGTGATCCTGGAGCAACCACATAGCTTCGAACTCCAGACGGTAAGACCCAGCAACATGAACCTCCTGCGAGTCAGAATCCCCCTGAAGGTGGTAGGGCGATCAAGTAGCTCGGTTGGGTAGTACGGCGTCAACTGTCGTCTTTCTTCCGGCCCAAAAGAACCAAGCTAGAAAATGGGCTTGCACCAGAACAGGTAAGGCCCCCCATCAATATCCAATGCACCAGAGGCTCGAGCTTATCCTTCCGTCCATGGTCAGAACGGAACGCTTGCGCCGAGATTGCTGTGCTCATAGGCTGAAGGAAATTGGCATGGTCGAGTGGCTGGGCTGGTGGCAATCCTGTCGGAGGCTGGATGACGTCGATGAGCGCAGTGAAAAGCTCTGGGTGGTTCATCGGGGAAGGAAAAGACACATCAGATGGGCCTGAAGGGGCCGCAATCCCGCGGAGAGGCTGACGTCTGTGGTCTGTTGTCTCGTGCAGGGGGAGACTGGAGAACGGAGGAGAGTGGGGTCATCGTTAAGGCGACATGGTTAGCCCCCGTGTAGGAATTGCAAATTCATAGTCGTCCAGTTGACGCGTATATTGTCGAGCGTGCGGAGCCAAGAAACCCCCAAAATAACGTCGATACCCCCTAGGCCGAATGCGTAGAAGTCTGCGGTCACGGAACAGAACCCTACAGAGAGAGAAACGGCGGAGCAATGGCCCTGAGTCAGTCGACGATGCCCATCGCCCAAGCGAACCGCAACATCCGGAGAGAGAACCAAGGGAATACGGAGCTGCTGCACTAGAGGCTCAGAGATGAGGTTGTGACTTGCGCCGCTGTCTACCATGATGATGATCGGCCGATCCCGCAACATACCCGAGAGAAGCATGCTCTGCTGGTCGGAGATCCCGCCCGTTGAGGCACAGAATAACTCCAGGTGGTGGAACGTAGTTGCGGTAGGGTCAAGAGGTGCATCCCCCGCGGAGAGCTACAGGGCCTCAAAGTCGGCTGGGTAACCTCAGGGTTGACGCCGCCAATGATGGCGTGGAATTCCTTCACAGAGCACTCATGGATGGGGGAGTAGGGATGACGACACCAAAAACATAGACCCTTACTGCGAAGCTCATTGTAATCACTATTTGAGATGCGTTGAGGGGCCGGTGGGCGGCCCGACCAATTTCCCAAGGCGGCGACTGCGGTGAAGGAGCTGTGGCTGGTGGTCGCCAAGGAGACCGAGGTTGTTAGTGGTCGGCCGTAGGAGCAGGTGGCCTGGGAAAGAGGTCGGCTTCCACCAGACGCGTCAAGTCCATGACGTCGAAGATTGTGCGGGAGTGGTGCGTGCGGAGACGAGAGCGGATATGTGGCAGTAGACCCTGCATGAAGAAGCCCAGGTAATGATTAGGCGATAGCCTGGGGACATGGGAGACCAGGGCGATGAACTCATCGACATAGTCGTCCAGGCCAACTATCTGGTAGGCGTCGCAAAGACGCTCAATAGCGGAGGAGCCAGAGTAGCGATCCAACCCATCGGGTTAACGCTGACAAAGGATGGAATGTCGGGGGAGAGGGCGGACCGGCCCGGAATGGCCGGAGGAGTGGTCCCTAAAGGAATGGATGGTGGTCCGACGCCGAGGAGAGAACCGCCATTCGTGGGTGAACAGGAGCTGGACGCGGCGGAAATAGGAGCGGTGTACACCTGGAGGGAGTCAATCTTGGAGTGGAGGGCGAGGAGGGATGCGTGCATGGAGACGACAAGTTGTTTTTTAGCCTCCACGCGGCAGCTCAAGGCGTCGGCGACGAATCGGTAGGAGGGTCATTGGCGGAGCGGGTGTTGGGAGTCATGTGTATGGAGGCCTGAAGGCGAGGACGATGGAGAGCCACTGACGCAGCGAAATAGGAACGGCGATGCAGATGGCCGCGGCCTTGCTGCAGCGAATCGGGTTTCAGAGGAGCCAACATAGTCGCTGGAAGCGTCGGATCATCGGGTTGTGGTTCCTGTTGGTCGAAGTTGCCGCAGAATCAGCCAAATGTGGGAAATCTGTGCGGAAATGGCAGAAAGGCGAGATCTGTGTGGAGAAGCGCGCTAGGAGCGATAGATCGGCGGCTTGGGTTCCGATCGGTGGAAGCAGGTGAAGCCTGTGCAGGCGGAAAGGGACGATGCTAGATTGATATGCATCACGCCATCTACTACATTAGATAGAAAGTTCATACACCGTTGATACTAAGCTGGCATCTAAGGAGCAACAATGAATCTTTTTTAGCTTGCATTGATGGCATGACATGGTCCATTCGTCGGAGATGAACGCTTCCAACTTGAGGACATTTGATGGACAGCAACCACGCCACTTTGAGTATTGTAACAGGACCCATTTTGAGTAGACTCATGCTACCAACAATTAGGATCATCATCTAAATGATCGGGAGCTTGCAAATGTGGCCAGCCTGGTTTGTCATATTCTATGCATTTTTATTTTTCTAAGTGATATTTTGAGAATTAGGTTAAGGTATTTGAGTAATGGAATACATTTAAGATAATTTCTGCATCTTAATACATAATGATTATTAAGACATGGATACAGTATTTTGCAATTTCAGTGAAGTCACTCGATCACGTGAAGTGGGGCCGTCAATGACGTCAAGGCCTGCATCATTCTCCCCCTTCAGTGATGTTGAAGACACCGACTGCATATTGTTGATCCAACATTCACTTCCGTAGCACCTCTAGTCACTCCATTCCCAGTCACCATATGAGTCCATTCGCCATCTCCTCTGCAATTGCGGTCTCAACTAGCCCCAAATCCGTACCCAACATCCCCATCAATTCCTAAATCCCTGGCTGCTTGCAGCCTTGTTTCCCCACTGCTCAACTTCCACCGCATTCAGCCTCAGTCTCTGATCTTCCCTAGCCGAAGTACAACCCGCCCTCCACCTTTAGCCCCAAACTTCATCACCCACCTTATACCACATAGCAAGCCCTTTGTTCCAGAAATTTCATATAGAATTAGATGAGTGCTGATCACTAAGCTTTGCCATGCATCAACGCCCTTCTATAAATATAGGATTGAATTCAAAGATTTGAGCGCCCATTGTATGTTATGAAAAGCAAAAGTGTACACTTTGAACTCCAAATTCATCAGATCCATGTATTAATATTAGAATGCAAGCTAGATATTGTGGCCCTAATTCCAAAATAGATGTCTTCTATCACGCCCTCAACGTAAAAGTTGATGAAACTAAAAGCTTCTCAAAAAAATATGTACTTGGCCTATCCTCCCTGAGTGATGCACTTGATACCACCAAATCAAGGTCATTTGTGCATACCGACAACCACTGGATCATTTCTTGCGGCCTCGTCTGGGAGCAAGCCAAGTAAACTGCCCCCCCACGATTCCATGAAGACATAAGCAGATAGTAGCACTTGCTTCACATGTGACAAGCCTGATTTTCTAGCCTGTTTGTCCACAACAAACCAAGGTTGTCAGGATCGAGATCCTAGATGAGATCATTTCGAGGTAGGATTGGATCAGATAGTAGGGTCGGATCGAGGATCGCTCTACAAAATCAGGATCGATTTACAAAATATAGATCGTAGGATCGTAAGATCCTATGATTCGGATCGCAATCCTGACAACCATGCAACAAACTTAACCATCAGTATGGTTGGGGACGCGGACGACTCATCTAGGGTCACTTTGGGAATGTTACGGCTGATGATATATGTTATGATGATGAACATCTTGCTTGTTCTATCATCAATAAATTAATTCATAATGTCCTCCAGTATATTTTATAGAGGATCCTTCAACACATGATAAACCTACCATCCACATGACATAACAAGAACCGCTAGAGGTGGTGTCAACAATTGAAGGGGGTTGCCAGAAGAATCTTGGGAGGAATATCAAAGAGGGACGATAGACCTTTGGCAGACAGTGGGAAACTTGAAGCATTGATATGTTAAGATTGCACCATGCGAAAGATCATTAGTTGCAACTTTCCTTGCATTTACGCCATCACCTCCTTGTGGGCCTCTAACAGGAAAATTAGGGCTCTTTTTGCAGCTTCAATATGTGCATTGGTCATGGATAGCATGTGTGGCATGCCTCAACGGAGAATGGGGAGGCAAAATAGACTAACCAGGTCACATGGGCGGAGGCAGCCCTAGACAAGGCAGAAGAAATGTTGGGAGGCTGACGGTGACGACGGCCTGCTCGTTGGGATGGAAGAATGCAGTGGGAGGCACACAATAAGAGTTATCCTAGGAGACAATTCAAATGGTGGTTGCAGATGTTCGCAGGCGTGCAGTGGAGGGTTGGTTCTCGACAGCAAGGAACATGTGATCACAGGAGGCAGTATGAAGCAATGATACCATTAAGGTACATATTGGTAGATGGCAGTCGGGATTGGGGAAGAAGGGGTGAGAAGATAGGTAAGGATAGAGAGAAATTCAAAGGAACACCTCCTTGGCCAGCCCCTTTTCAAATCACGTCACCATGTATAAAGAGTTTCAAATAGAAACATGAGTACTTAATCCCAAACATTTAGAGGCATACTTGTAATTAAATGAAAACTGAAATAACTAGTGCAAAAATAAAATAGCGATAGCTCTATTAGCCGTCGGTTGCATCTATCATTGTTGGATCCTTCCAAGCCTTGCGCTGCTTGTAAACCTTCCATGTGCTTGTGTTTGCCTCTCTAATGTCATGGTCGAGCTCTGTATCAGCTTTTGGAATTCCGCACAGAATTGAGAACCCCCACTTTTTTAGTGTTTGGGGGGAAGCTATCATTTGGCCACCGACAACGCCACACTGGAGAGATGTCGCCCTGCCAAATGTGTCATAGATGACTTCAGTGTAGTCACCTCTATAGGGATGTCATATCTGGTTAACATTAGAACTGGAAAGTTTGGGAAACAATGTGCAAATGAAACAGAAAAAAGAATCTTCCTCAGTAGCATGTCATTCCGTATAATAGTTCAGGTCAAGGTACCTTTCATCACCATAAATATGGGAATAAATTCAAGGATTTGAGTGCTATTGTATGTTGTGCAAAGGAAATTGAATTATAATGACCAATTCATCAAAGATCCATGTATCAATATCAGACTTGAAGTTGAACCCTGTGTCCCTAACACCGACATAGATGCCTTCATGGCCTCAAAGTAGGTAAGTTCAAGAAACTCAAAGCTTCCTCAGTGATGCACACAACACCAAGTCTACGCACCCTCGGCCTGGCACTTGCATAAATTTCTTTTGTCGACAAAATTTAAAATTTGACCACGATAGGAAAATCAACACTGGAAGTGTCAAGGATATTCCATGTATAATAATATGGAGCAACACTCTGGTCTAAATTGTAAAACTTTAAATCAGGACGACAAAATAAAAAGCTTGGATTCCCTCATATTTTAACTTAAAAACATTATTGCAACTCCAAACTTAGCCAATAATAGCTCGAACAACAAAATCAAATAGAAATGAAATTGAGTAGTGTCATAAGCCCAACATCCAGCTCATAAACCGGCTGAATTTGATTTGGGCTAGTTCAAACACTTTACACAAATATTATATTTCTCAATGCAAATATCTAATAAAAGTGTGACTCGGCTCAAGAATCCAATCTGATTAAAATTGGAAATTGCAGGTTTGGAAAACTATGCCAAGTTGGAATCATGTAGTCGACCAGCAATCAACCGAATTGAATTCGGTCGAGCTGTTCTTCACTTATTGAGATAAAAATAGCTTCAAAAGAATTAAAATAATCAAAAAATGCATACCTGGTAATATTTAATTGTTCTAATTCTTTGTAGTTATCTCCTATGTCACACATACTTTGGTCTGAGATACTCTGAAATATGTGTGCATAATTCAGGAAGAGTTATTTTAGGGGAAAGATGTACATTGGAACTTGCAGAAGAATTGCTTTATTAAGCTAGCATAAAACACAAACTAATATGTTGAGTAAAGCATCGAATCCATATTAAATTGACCATGATTACAAAACAATAAGGAGCAAGTTTTAAATTTTCTAGAGGTAATATATCCTAGGAAATTAGAACTTTTGATCCTCTGATAGAACATAAAAATCTTGAATTTATTTCCCCTGAGATAAGCATTCAACATGGAATAACAAACCACTTAGAAAGGTTTTATTAAAGGTTAATTTACATCAATAAGTAATATAAAAAATAAATTATTAAGAAATACCTTCTTAACTTTTTAAAGAATTTTTGCATTGCTCATACTGTTGTGGATTTCTGATTACTTCCCTCATTTCCTTTCTGGTGTTCTTGATTGCTTCATATGGCCACCATTCGTGTAAAATTTTCTTTTAACCGACTCTAATAATTGAAATACAGTTGCTTCAATTTTTTTACTAAGTTATATCATATATGTGTGCAAGTTGAATTTAGCCGGCTCATGAACTCGATGAACAATGATGTAGACCGGACTCTCAAAGTCGATTTTAAATAAATAAACTCAAGTTTGTTTTAAAAATGTGTAGCGCAAGAGAAATTTTCACGAACAACCGTGAGCGACAATATATTCCAGGCTTGCATACACGCATAAATACCAACATTTAAGCGTTGAATAAAAATGAAGTAACTTTCCACGGGTAGGATCTTAGGGAAATGAAAATACACAAACAAGCAAGATTTTCAAATTAACGACAAAAAGGCTCAATAACAATTAGGGCAAGCACGCTCTGAAATTTTAAGATCAAATAAAAATAAGCATAAATAATATTCTAACATGTGAGCAAGGAAATTGGAGGAGATATACCTATGGGCAACGAGTTTGGTGTAAGAATCAGTCCTAGGCCGAAACAAACTGGATTGGGCTGGAACGAGGGAGGGGAAGCTGGGAACACGCTGCTGGTGGAGGAAGTAAACCGGGAATGGACCGAGATGGTCGAGCTTGCCTGCAGCTTCCATCGGAAGGTGGGGGAGGGTCGTCCGTTGCAGCTCACGGAGACAAACGACAGAGGAAGCGGTGCCCTGGAAAAAGACGGGGGAAGTAGCCGAGCTCCGGTAGAAAAATGACAGGTCCGGAGCTGTAGTCGTCGAGGGAAACGGGACCAGATGAGACGGGCGCCGGGACCCTAAGGAGAGGGAGGCGCCGGCGTCAAGTCTGATGAAGAAGGGTGGCGGTCGATGGTGGAGGGGACGGAACAGGTATTCGGCGGGCTGGCCTTTCCGAAAAGGAATAGAGAAATTCTCGTCTTTTTCGATTTGCCAAGCTGTCTTTTTTTGGGAAGGTAGAGGCTGGTTATAATGCAAATCCAGGAGATATTAAAGGAAATACATAAGTTTTACTTGGAAATTCAAAGGGGCAGCAAATAGAAAAGTTATTTGAATAAATATGAGATTTTCAAAATCTCATTTGACTGAATTAGAATTTGATCCTAAAATATGCTGAATTTAAATAAATCAATTTTTAATGTTTGCCTTAATTGCTATTATTCCTAATTTGACGAATCTTTTTATTCAGGGACTTATTAGACGATCACCTCAATAAGCCGTCATAACGAGCGTGGGCGATGTGCGCAAAAATAAACGAACTACGTGCACGATAAATAAACAAATGTGCGCAAAGACAAGCGCTATATAGAAGTGTGCATGCATGCGGAATAGTGTAGTCCAGAAGGCGCTCAAGAAGAGCGGATCTCGGTCCCTGACGATAGTCGGGGAAACCCATGGAGGCGCACGACCCCCTTAATGAAGCTGTCGGCGATTGTGGCTGCAGTTTAAGGATGGCGGAGTGATGTGATTTAAAATCTAGGGGTTGTAGTTTTGAAATATAATATAACGACCTATTTAAACTTAATGGCGCGGGAGACTTTGGCGGACTATTTCTAACGAAATAAACGACCTAAGCGTCGCACACGATCGTAAACGATATCGCATGAATATCCAACGTCATGAAACTAATTCCACAGGCACAGAATATGAATATGGACAAACAAGTCAATGGAAAATAACGGTAATCAGGCGATGAAATTAACTAGGGCAAACTCAATTTAACGACTATTCATTTTAAATTTTAGGCACAAAATATAACTGCAGGAGGGGGGCTAGGCAAAGCAAGGTATACCGACAGGGATCGAAGGAGTGGCGACTGCTTCAGGGCTCTCTGGAAGGTGAGGATCTGGATCGGCCTGTCTGAAAGATGCCGAAATTAGGGATGTCGGACAGTGGCGAGGGCTGTAGCGGCAGCGTCCAGCGAATGGAGGGAGGAGAGCACCGGGGCTCACTGGATCGGGTGGAGGGCGGAGCAGGAGGGGTCGCCGGAGCCTAGGTATGCTCAGGCGAGCTCGTCGGTGGCTGGGAATGGCTCCGAAGGTGGCGCCGTCGATGAAGGGGGGGGGGGGCCTGGGCGATGCAGCGCAGATGCAGGAAGTTGTCGGGGAAGAAGGAGGTCGGGTGCGGGCCCAGGAGGTCTTCGACAATGGCCGGAGACGGCGTAGCAGGGGTTGCCGGAGCTCGGAAGGGAAGCTGGCGCGCTCGCCGGCGCTGGACGGGAAGGAGACATCAACGTAGGGCTTCCGTCGAGTAGAAACAGGGAAGGAGTTGGCGTCGAGCTGTGCGGCTGGAGAGGAAACCGAGCCAGGAAAATAATCCCGATTCAGTTTCGATTTGTCCAAGCCGGGTTCAATGGGGGAAGGAGGATTGCTTTTATAGGGGGGAGTTAGGGTTTCAAGTGAGGGGTTTGGTAAATGGGCGTAGGTTAGGTGGCCTTAGGAATTCACTTTGAGGCTCATTTTAAACTAATCAAAGTTTTAAGAAATATATAAATGATAGTTAATAAATTTCGAGCTTGCCCTAAACTAATCTATCGCCCAAATAACGGACCTATGCATTTAAGGACACGTTGGCCGGTCACACCAACGCGCCAAAACAAAATTGCGCAAACAATATGCGCGATACCAAATTACATCAAAATGCGCTAATAGCGTGCGCGATACAACTGCAAGTAGAAAATGCGCGAAAGCGTGAGCTACAATAATAAACGACATGTGCGATAAAAATAATAAAAATGAGGCGACGCAGGTTGCATCAATTTTCCCGGGGTTGAAAGAGCTCGACCCCGACGAGACTCGATGTAACCTGCAAGTAGAAAATCCAAGCTTCGATCGGATAAATGTTGTATGTTGTCCTGCTGATGTCGTGGCTGCGATCCAAAACCTGCAAGTAACCTCTCATCTCCAAAGCTTGCAATCCATTTAGTCAAAATTTCATGCCAAATATTTAAATAAACAGTAATTATTAGAGCTTTCAAAGGGTGATAGGGGCGGTGCGTGGGGAAAACATGTGGCAGTAGGGGGAACATGAAGCAAGTGGAATCAGCCCGTGGAATCAGCAACTCATGACGCAACATGCCCTCATCTGATAGACATCTACGAACGTCTGCTAGACCCGGATTGAATATCGTCCTAGTTTCACCTGCTAACGTCTCACTCGAGTCACAAAATTTTAAGAAGGCCCCAATTAGAACGTGAAAAATTTTCCATAAAAAACCTTTGAAGCGGGTGTCCCGATGAGGAGAAAAAAATCTAAGTATTGTCTCGACTCTCTCGAGACTACTAAACCAATAAGCATCAGAACGCAGACGGTAGTGACGTGGTGGTGCAACATGTTGTCCTATATCTAAAGAGAAGTGATGTAAACCAAATGCGTGCTCGCCAAAAACAAAATCAATATGGGGTGGCAACTCGAGGGACACTGGTGAGGGACCACCAAACACAATGTCTGTGGCCGCAAGGGTTTGTGGCGGTAGTGTGCTAAGAACGTCAGAACCAAAGACGCACGAGTTTGTGTCACCCAAGATGAGGGTCTCATCACTAACCAACTCCGCTGGGAGAAGAGAAAGCGATAAAGTGTCAACTGAGGTGAGTGACACATCACTAGTAAGTCCTCCCTGGAGTGGGGACTCAGGAAACAACTCGGCGGCTGAAGGATGCGAGTCAGTGGGGGAAAGTGGACACACCATGTCAATCGGGAGGAAGGAATGAGAGGGAAAGAACTCATCTTCCTGGAGCAGGGGCTCGGGAAGAACCTCCTCGATCGAAGGGGGTGCTAAAACGGAGACAAGTGGAGACACGACTTCAGTCAAGGTGGTAAAAATAGGAAGAAACTCTTCTTCCTGGAGCATGGACTCAGGAAGAACATCCTCGACCGAAGGGAGAGCTGTAGTGGAGACACGTGGAGTCGCGACATCAGTCGGGGTGATAAAGATAGGAGGAAAATTTTCTTCCTGGAGCAGGGGCTCCGAAAGAAACTCCTCGACTGAAGTAAGCGTCACAGCGGGAGTGGGTGGAGCTAAAGTGCTCGTCGTGCAACTGACGAGATGTGGGGGACTAACGAGACACCGAACCTCGGGTTCCACTATGTGATAGGATGTGTGGAGGTATGCAGGAGCAACATAATGCGTGTGCATTGTCGCCTCCAGGTTGTGAACAGAGATGCACAACCCATGCAAATTCTGTCGGACGTCAGCAGTGACGCACTCAACATCTTTCATCAAAGCTTTAATGTGCGCATTTAAATCACTCATCATTTTTTTTTAAAACGAAAAAAAAACCTAGAAGTTGAAGACGACCAGCGCTCGGCTATCCCACAATAGGAGTGAGAAATCCTAGCAGCCACACCAAACTGATGTGATTTAAAATCTAGGAGTTGTAGTTTTGAAATATAATATAACGACCTATTTAAACTTAATGGCGCGGGAGACTTTGGCGGACTATTTCTAACGAAATAAACGACCTAAGCGTCGCACACGATCGTAAACGCTATCGCATGAATATCCAACGTCATGAAACTAATTCCACAGGCACAGAATATGAATATGGACAAACAAGGCAATGGAAAATAACGGTAATCAGGCGATGAAATTAACTAGGGCAAGCTCAATTTAACCACTATTCATTTTAAATTTTAGGCACAAAATATAACTGCAGGAGGGGGGCTAGGCAAAGCAAGGTATACCGACAGGGATCGAAGGAGTGGCGACTGCTTCAGGGCTCTCTGGAAGGTGAGGATCTGGATCGGCCTGTCTGAAAGATGCCGAAATTAGGGATGTCGGACAGTGGCGAGGGCTGTAGCGGCAGCGTCCAGCGAATGGAGGGAGGAGAGCACCGGGGCTCACTGGATCGGGTGGAGGGCGGAGCAGGAGGGGTCGCCGGAGCCTAGGTATGCTCAGGCGAGCTCGTCAGTGGCTGGGAATGGCTCCGAAGGTGGCGCCGTCGATGAAGGGGGGGCCTGGGCGATGCAGCGCAGATGCAGGAAGTTGTCGGGGAAGAAGGAGGTCGGGTGCGGGCCCAGGAGGTCTTCGACAATGGCCGGAGACGGCGTAGCAGGGGTTGCTGGAGCCCGGAAGGGAAGCTGGCGCGCTCGCCGGCGCTGGACGGGAAGGAGACAGCAACGTAGGGCTTCCGTCGAGTAGAAACAGGGAAGGAGTTGGCGTCGAGCTGTGCGGCTGGAGAGGAAACCGAGCCAGGAAAATAATCCCGATTCAGTTTCGATTTGTCCAAGCCGGGTTCAATGGGGGAAGGAGGATTGCTTTTATAGGGGGGAGTTAGGGTTTCAAGTGAGAGGTTTGATAAATGGGCTTAGGCTAGGTGGCCTTAGGAATTCACTTTGAGGCTCATTTTAAACTAATCAAAGTTTTAAGAAATATATAAAATGATAGTTAATAAATTTCGAGCTTGCCCTAAACTAATCTATCGCCCAAATAACGGACCTATGCATTTAAGGACACGTTGGTCGGTCACGCCAACGCGCCAAAACAAAATTGCGCAAACAATATGCGCGATACCAAATTACATCAAAATGCGTTAATAGCGTGCGCGATACAACTGCAAGTAGAAAATGCGCGAAAGCGTGCGCTACAATAATAAACGACAAGTGCGATAAAAATAATAAAAATGAGGCGACGCAGGTTGCATCACGGAGGGAAATGAAGACAACTAAGATGCAGTCGAATCCCTGAGAGCGGGGCAGCCGAGTGATGAAGTCCATGGCGACGTCGTCCCAAATGCGGTCAGGAATCAGAAGTGGCTGAAGTAGACCCCCCTGGAATAACGGCTTCGTACTTGGGCTTTTGGCAGATGAGGCAGGCGATCACAAAGGCTTTGACCTATTAGAACATGTGAGACCAATAAAGTGAGGTTGCCAGCCGTCATTATGTTCGGTACGCCCCGGCATGTCCTCCTGTCGGAGATGCATGGAACTCAGCCAATAACCAAGGAATGCTTGGGGAGGGGCCGAGCACGAGGCGGCCCTTGAAGAGTAGGCGGACAGCTACCAAGGAGAACGAACGGTGGGTGGGCGGTGTCATCTGCGATGAGGGTCATCCGAATCCTGTTCAGCGCCTGGTCTGCCTCCACTTCCGGTTGGAGGGTGTTCGCGTCCTCTCAGACCGACCGAGAGATGGCTGCAAGTATGGGATTGCGCGAAAGAGCATCGGCGGCGCGGTTTGCGGTTTGCCTTCCCTGGCTGGACTTGATGCTGAAGTCATAGCCCAGTAGCTTGGCCACCCATACCTGCTGAGCGGGCGTGGCAATCTTCTGCAGCAGGAGGTAGCAAAGGATATAGTGGTCGGTGCGAACCACGAATCGTCGGCTTAATAGGTAGGGCCGCCAGTGTTGTACTACAGGGACGAGGCCCATGAGCTCGTTCTCGTACATTGATCAGCTGCGAATGGTGTCCGAGAATGCGCTGCTGAAATAGGCCACAGGGCGGCCGACTTGCATGAGAATGGCCCCCACGCCGACGCCCGATGCGTCGCATTCCATGAGGAAGGGTTGGGAGAAATCCGGCATAGCTAACACTGGGGCGTGAACCAAGGCCTGCTGGGGAGCAGTGAAAGCAGCGGAGGCCGACGCCGACCATTTGAAGGGGCCCTCGGCCGACTTTTTGAGGAGCTGGGTGAGGGGCCGGGCTATCGTGTCGTATCCTTGAATGAACCGCCGATAGTACCCTGCCAACCCAAGGAATACACGCACATCGCGAAGAGACGACGAGGTTGGCCACTGGATGACTGCCTCGATCTTGTCGTTGTCCAACGCGACTCCTGCTGCGGAGATGGTATGCCCCAAGTAACACACCTCTGGAACCCCGAAAGAGCACTTCGTCGAGTGGAGTTTGAGGCGGTGGTGTCAGAGAGTCGTCAATGTCTGTCGGACATGTTGTAGGTGCTCCAACCACGAAGAACTGTAGACCAAGATGTCATAAAAAAAAGTACATGATGACGAAGTACCAGGCGAAATATGTCGTTCATCGTGGCTTGGAAGGTTGTCGGTGCGTTAGTCAGGCCGAAAGGCACAACCAGGAACTCGTAGTGGCCATCATGGGTCCGGAAGGCCGTCTTGGCGATGTCAGTCGGCCGAACGCGAATCTGGTGGTAGCCGACACGAAGGTCCAACTTGGTGAAAACGGTGGCGCCGTGGAGCTCATCCAGGAGCTCCTGGATCACCGGTATCGGGTATTTATATGGAACTGTGGCTTTGTTGAGCTCCCGATATTCCACACAGAAGCGCCAGCTGTCATCCTTCTTTCTGACAAAGAGGACCGGGTTGGAGAAGGGACTCGCACTGGGGCGGATGAGGCCCCCCATCAACATGTCGTGGGCGAGCCTCTCAATCTCGTCCTTCTGCACGTGCCCATAGCGATACGGGCGGACCGATACTGCAGACACGTCGGGCTGGAGAGGAATGGCATGGTCGTGTGGTCGCTGGTGGCAAGCCTGATGGTGTCATGAAGAGGTCCGCAAACTCAGACAGGAGGTCCTGCGGAACTGGAGGTGGTGCAGGGGTCGGTGGAGCCGCGTCCGAGATGGACCAGAGCCATGCTGAAAAATCGGCGTTCGTCGTCCTCTGAATCGTGCGGGAGGATACGGGAGAATGGAGTAGGGCAGCATCCCCCACCAGGCAGCACTCCTGAGTCCTGACCGTCCTGGAGAAACCGCATCATCATAGTTCTCCAGTTGACCTGCACGTCGTCCAGTGTGTAGAGCCAAGCCACGCCCAAGATGGCGTTGATTTCGCCAAGGCCGAAGATGTAGAAATCTGTCGTCACCGAGTAAGGGCCCACTGAAAGGGGAACAGATGGGCGACAACCCTGGACCGCGCGCCGGCGGCATCGCCCAAACTGACCGTGAAGTCTGGCGCGGGTTCCATCGAAAGGCGGAGCTGGTGCGCCAGATGAGCGGAGAGGAAATTATGGCTCGCCCCGCTATCCACCATGACAACAATGTAAAGGTCGCCCAATTTCCGACCAATTTCATGGTTTGCGGCCCGGAAATGCCGCCCACGGAAAAACAAGGAAGCTCCAATTGGTGAAAGGCCGCGTCAGTTGCGCCTTCGGTGGCGTCCTCCTTTGTGATTTCTAGGTCCTCGAAATCGGCCAAGGTGATCTCTGGTTCGACATCGCCGATGATGGCACGGAACTCCTTGACCATGCAGACGTGGGTCGGGGAGTAGGGTTGTCAGCAGCGGAAACACAACCCTTTGCGACGAAGCTCATCAAACTCACGGTTGGAGAACCGTTGAGGGGCGGCCGGTCGAGCTGGCTGAGCGGTTGGGGGGACCCGAGGGGCTTGTGGCTTTGGGGTGGCGGTCTGCCATGGTTGGCCCCCCGACAGGGGTCTGCCCGAAGGTGGCGTGTGTCGAGGAGCCAAATCCGCCTCCACGAGTTGGGCCATGTCTAGGGCCTCGGACACCGTCTGTGGGTGATGTGTGCGAAGCCGGGAGCAGACGTAGGGCTGGAGGCCCTGCATGAAGAAGCGGAGGTAGTGATCCGGTGGTAAGCCTGGAACATGGGTGACGAGGGTCACAGACTCATCGATGTAATAATCCAGTGCACCGAGTTAACGTATCCCACACAGCTGTTCGATAGCGGAGCCCGAGTAGCGGGTGTCGTGACGGCCTATCATCTCCTACTTGAGTTTCGACCATGAGATGCCCGGGTTGGTCTGGCGGAGCCATCGGGCCCAATGGAGGGCGGAGCCATCGAGTCCCACGACGGCGGTAGAGCACTTGTCTTGGTTGGGTGTGTGGTGGAGGTCGAAATATTGTTCCGCCTTGGCGATCCACCCCATCGGATCCACGCCGGCGAAGGTGGGGAGGTCCAAGGCAAGGGTCGGATGGCTTGGGGGTAGCGGGGTTACAGTGTCCCCGTTGAGCGGAAACGGTGGCGCCCCGAGGATGGACGCGTTGGGGCCCGAGCCCGCGGATCCACTGGTCGACGAGGCGGTGGGAGGTTGGAGCGCATCAAACTTGGCATGAAGGGCGAGGATGGAGGCGACGAGGGCTTCCTGGGCTTCGACGCGGCGGTGTCTTCCTGCTGAAGATCCACGGTTAAACGGGTGTTGGGGCCATTAGCGGAAAGCAGCGGCACCACGGGGAAGGCTTCAGCGAAACGCAGACGGATGGAGCGTTCGGCCTTCGGCGTGCAGATCCGCGGGGAAGGCTTCCGCGGAAAGCGGCGGTGGACGGGCTGCTGGCGGCCTGCGGCGTGCAGGCGGACGGACGGAGCGGCTGGGGAGGGGGCTGGTTCTCCAACAGCTGGAGGCGGGCGGATCCGGCAGGTCGGACCACTTGGTGCGATACAGGGTGAGAGGGGGGAAGGTGTGGTGGAGTTAAGAACAAGAAATAGAGAGGGAGAGATAGAGAAAGAGGAGAGTTAGGATTTGAGAGAGGAAACATAAACATTCCTCCAAGATGAAAATAATACAGAGCTTATGCGTCCTCTTATAGCGATGAAGAGCGAATACAAAAGGATTAACTAAAATTAGGGAATACGGAAATAGCTAAAACGGCTCAAGCAAATAAAGCAACAAATAAACGTCTTCAGCAAATAAGTCACCCAATAGATTATTAATTATCTTCTGCGGTAATGGTGGAGCCATCCGATATACGCGACCGGCGCGTGTAAACTTTCCACGGAGGCTCGTCGTCGTGTAGCTCCGTAATAATATGCATGTATGCATATATATATACACATAGCAATAGTGCACGGGGCTTCGCCCGTGCCAAACGCATGAACTCCGCCATGCTTTTTGAATCTTGCAAATACTTGAAGCAAAAAAGAGTAAATTTGTAATAATGAATGTTCCACAGAAGACTCCTCTACCTTGCATATAATATGTATATATATATACACATACAAAATGAAATTAAATACCTTGCATCCACTGAGGTTTAGATCATATATATACTTGCAGTGCTTCACTAGGTATTTTATACTCAAGTTCGACACCCTGAATCCAATAAGACGATGATTTGTACAATTTTTTTAATAATAGATAGCACTAGTAAGCCTTCCAAATTAAAATTTGGAAGCAGATAAATATACCTGACATTCCAGTAGATAGAAAATATCCTAAGTTTAGGACAAGAAATTGTTATAGCTTCAATTCCCCTGTCCGATATTTTCTGACAGCCGTTAAGATTTAAATACTCAAGGTACCGAAGATGTTTCATCACCTGCAAATTCTTTGTAAAGAAAGTCAAATAAATATAGCAAAGGATGAGCGACGGCTGATCTAATGGCAATTCAAATTGCGAAATGTGGTGGGTTTTGAGATGATACCACGATGATACCTATTTTCTCCACATCATTTGATCATTGCATCATTTGATAGAAGCCAAAATTTTGCAGACAGATAATAATGTTTTCTAAAACAACAAAAATGACCCAAATTTTTTGAGTTAAAATTCGCAACAAAATACTTTCATCTATCTCTTAATACACTACAACTCTCTATGTCTATACTAAAATGCGACTTATTTGCATCCGTTGTTGCATTTTTTTATAATTCTGATTTTGCCCTTTCAAAATGCATAAATTAGGGAACCTACAGAGCAGATTCGACGAAAACGGAGAGGGGAATGGGGGAAGGGGGATGGTGGTTGTGAACAATAAGGCATCAATGGTGGAAATACTGATGCCAGTGGTGGTCGGCTGCTGTTTTACATAAAAAATAGAACCTGCAGTGAAGATTCCATAAAGAGGGGAGGAAGGGAGATGGGAGGGCAGACGGCAGCTGCGATCACGGAGGAGAAGGTCGAGGTGCTCACGTCGGCGGTAGTAGGACACAGCTTAGTTGACCGAACATAGAGGTGGCGGGCCGTGCATGGAGGCGCCGGGTATAGGAGGGATCTGATTCGCTGCAGTGGAGAGGGAGGGCGAGGGAAAAAGAGAGGTAGAGAGAGGGAGAGAGAGAGAGAGAGGCTGGGAATAAAATCAAAGAGAGTGTCTGGAAATAAAATCAAAGAGAGGGAGAGAGGCTGAAAAGGAAGATGAACAGTGAGCGTTAAGAGTTAAAAGTTCACATGCGTTTATTTATTAATATTATTATTCTAAAATAATTATCATATGTTTTATATATTATACCATTCAGAAGCATATCTTGCAGAGTTGTTGAAGAGGGCGAAACTTAATAATGATTTGAAAAGTTTGCATCTTTTTGTTTAAATCATGAAGAAAAGAATACAGCATTAATATTGCATATATTGATGCATGCATCTATTTATAAGTGGATATGTTTATTATTTATTTTTCCAAAGTGGAAATTCAGTCTTGCTAAATATTCTTCAAATAAAAATAAAATACTAGAAGTCTCACACTTGCTTCGCCCGTGCTCGACTACTCTCAAGAGAACAAGCGAAGCCTTGACACAGTGCTCCACGATACTCCCGGTGCCCGCGCATAGTGTGACGACAGTATTTTGTTTGTCCTTCGATCTCCTATAGCGCTTGGGGGACTGAGCAACAGAAGTACTGTGAAGCACCGGTGAAGCCCCTGCACCTGAAAGCAATCAAGCACGGGCAAAACCTGTACGAGACTGCAAGTATAATATGGAGAGGTTACAACTAATATCCACAGGAGCTGTGGGACTAAAAGGAATGAAAGAGAGAAATACAAATGGGCCCTAAACACGGACTTTATGAATGGGTTAACATTTAGCATGCAAAATAATTTCATTTGTTGGGAAACTGCAATAAGAAAATGAGTAGTACAAAATTTCAGTAAATTTCAATAAAATCTGAAAATTAAATTAATTATCATACATATTTTGAAGTGCAATCCTCATTTCCAAACACACAGGCAAACTCGTTTCATGACGTTGCCTGCCACAAGAAGAGTTTTCTCAATCTATAGCCCGAAATAGTCTAGGGTCTGTTTGGGAGGGAAGCAATGGTTGGAGATGAAGTGGTTGGAGTTGAAACGATTGAAGATGGAGATGGAATGACATTTCTAAACATTGTCTCATCTCTCCGGTTGGAATTAGACATAAAATGGAGTTATTAGATATCCACGGTTTCAAACAGAGGTTATTGAAACGGAACAAAAAAATAGCGTGTTTTTTCAAAATCGCATTGGAGAAAAAACTCCCAAACAAGTGAAGGCATAAGCTAAACACCTAAATTTAGCAAAGCTAACTACTCGACCAAACTGTTAAGTCAATCAATGTTTCAGAAAATATAAAAAACACGTACCCAACTGTCCCATAAGCTCGAAATTATGAGAAGACTGCTACTATTTCCAAGGTTGTCAGGATCGAGATCCTAAATGAGATCCTTTCGAGGCAGGATCGGATCGGATAGTAGGGTCGGATAGAGGATCGCTTTACAAAATCAGGATCAATTTACAAAATCTGGATCGTAGGACTGTAAGATCCTATGATCCGGATCACGATCCTGACAACCATGACTATTTCTATTAAACAAGTTGCAAATTGCGCTCATGGACTGAGAGAGGATGCTGACGCCCAAAAACACCCCCATCCCACCAGTGTCTCGCAAAATCATTCCTATCAGCAAACCAGAATATTTTACACCAGAGACTCTTAGAATCAACCCGAGTCTTTTACACCTCGGGACTCTTAGAATCACAACGAGTCTTTTACACCTTGAGAATATCAGAATCAGACAGAGTTTTTTACACCTGGAGAATCTCAGAACCACACTGAGTCTTTTAGGCCTTGAGATTCTCAAAATCATATCGAGTCTTTTTATGATGAAGGATCTTAGAACCAACTGAAATCTTTTGATAAAGAGACTCTTAGAACCAGCGTCCAACAAAACAACTGGAACCCACACAGGTTAAGGCAAGACTAATTTATAGACATTTTTCAAACCAACACAGTCCACTGATCTCGAGCACATGCCCTTCTCTGATACTGATTGTAGGATCAAGTGCATATACAATTGACTCATAAGCTCGAACTTATGAGAATGATGCTACTATTTAATTTAAAAAACACATTGTGCTCATGGGCTAAGAGAGGGCGCTGGAGTTCAACAGGCTCCCGCTTGGGAGAGTGGTGCCAATCTCCAGTGGAAAAGAGAGCACCATTGAGAAATGGTGTCCCCACCCTCCGGTGGGAAATGAAGCTCAAAATAGAATCTTTGGACATTCCCGCCGCCCTAAAATGAGGTTAATCAAAACTGACATCTGAACAAAATGGAGTACCAAATAAAGTATAAGTTATTGGGCCATGTATAGTGGCACAAACAAATACTAGAGAACTATTGATGTTGAAAAGTAAAGCTTGAAAGAAAAATGAACGTCTTGATAGATTAAGGTAGGTGATTATTGACCCAATTTGGAAACCAGTAAGTCAACCACCCTCACAAAAGAGAAAAATTCTCAATCTCGGGTCACAAAAGAGAATATCATTATGGTCTCCCAATCTAGATCTCGTGATAGGACCCGAGGAGGATGAATCACACCAAGGATCGGCGGAACCCTCCTTGGAACCCGGCGGTGCAATAGTTGGTGATGGAGAAGGCATGCGATACAAAGGAAGGGGAGCGAGAGAGATAGAGATCGAAAATGAGAGAGAGAGAACGAGACGAGAGGGGAAATGGCGGAATCCGAGCGGCGGGATTCCAGGCGGAAGTTGCGGCTAGGGCTTGGGGGAAAGACCGTGAGAGAGAGAAAGAGAGGGATTAGAGAGAGAGAGAGAGGGTTGGAGAGAATAAAACTTGCTTAATTCAAAACTAAGGGTTCACCTGGTTGATAACCGGTCACACAGCTTGCCCCCCCCCCCCCCCCACTTAGGCTTAGACACGTGGGAAAATTAAAACAGTCTTGCATAAATAAAACAGCATTGCAGAAATTAAACATGCACACAGAAATAATAAAACTTTTTGATACACCCATGCGGTCGTGGCCGGTGGTCGGCGCTGATACATGCAGCCCCAGTGTGGATCCGACTCGCCACACGTCATAACAGATATATTCTAACTCTCGAGTCTTTATCACAACTCGAGGTACTAAGGTGATTTCTCTGAGCTAAATTTTTTGGACCGGGCAAGTACATTTTTTAAAATCAAGTGCATGCCCAACTGGTCCATAAGTTCGAGCTTATGGAAAGGGCGCTACTTTTTTCCCTTAAAGAAGTAGCAAAGCGCTACAGGTCAAGTGAAGGAATGTTGGACCAAACAATACCCCCTTAGCATCCAGCACGACCCGTCGGCTCAGAGGTGGCCCCCACATGGCTCAGAGGTGGCGCACCACATGGCTCAGAGGTAGGGCGCACAACATGGCCGCGACAGCCTGACTCGTCGGACCCACACAGGTAGAGAGGCAATTTTGGGATAAACAGTGCCCCCCTCCCCCCAGTCTCGAACTTATGACCTCCTCTGATACCACTTTTAGGACCAAGCGCATACCCAACGGGTTCATAAGTTTGAGCTTATGTAAAGGGCGCTATTTTTTTCCCTTAAGAAAGTAGCAAAACGCTACGGGTCAAGTGAATGAACGCTAAACCCAACACATTTTATAGCCTAAAATAGTATATGATAAGCAACAAAACCTTACAATGTCACGTATAGAACTGCAACAGTAACTGAGCCCTTACATGAAGCTATGTTCCAATTGTTTACTAATATTATTCTCTAAGCTTATGCAACAATGACAATGTCCTAGGAAGCATCAGTATGATGGCAAGGACGCAAAAGGATACGGGCTTCCTATAATTTATGTAGTTACCAAAAATTATAACCAAAAAATTAATGTTGTTATGTTGAGATCACCGTCCAACCAACAAAAAAGACAAGATATTTGTGGCATCCCAAACACGATGAAGGTAGTCCAATGAGTGCGGGGAGTGTCTTTGAGATAGAGAAGTTCAAAGAAAGACAACCCCAGATAGACTTCTAGAATGATAGATTTATAAGTGAAAGGAGGTTCAGGAATAAATAGAATCTCCAATTGTAAATGCATGAAAAGTTAATGAGATTAATTGATAATTGGACCTCAAATATCAAAGATGCCTTTCAGAGTAAGTGGTAAAATTGTGTTGAAAACACCATAATTAAGCATGCTTTGATGAGAATAAATCTGGGATGGTTAATCTCATGGAAAGTACTTGTCGGTCACCTATGAAAAAGGAGGTTCAGTTTAATATGAGATGGGCTAAACCAAAGCATTCAATACCTTAAATAATGTGGACATGGCCATTACAGATGGTATCAAAGATAGACCTCATGCAGTATGATGTGTTGTTTGAGGATGAACCAAACGAAAGCTAGTGGGCTTGTAACATCCCGAACCCAATGAGAGCTAGTGTCTTTGGAGTAGATAAGTGTGGAGAAAGACAACTCACAGGCATTTAGGATGACATTTTTCTAAGTGAAAGAAGGTGTACGAATGAGATGAATGATGAATCACATATTGAAAGGAAGGTTGGTGGACTTATGTAATAATTTAAGCCATCAAATATCAGAAGCATATTTTCGAAGTAAGTGGTGTTGTATCGTGCACCGGTGGGTATAGTCCTAGTATGGGTGACCTACCAGAAAGTACTTGTTAGATTACACATGGTAAAAGAAAAAAAAAAGTGTAGATAAGCTTAATATGGGCTAAGTTGAACCAAAGAGGACAATACATCTGATATTACGGGTCGGGTCGTTACAAATGGTATCAGATTTAGACCTCCTACAATACGATGTGTGGTTCGAGGACAAACCTAGTGTAAGATGGTGAATTTATAACATCTCAGATCCAATGAGGGTGATCTAATGAGGGAGGGGAGTGTCTTTGGGGCATAGATGCTCGAAAAAAAACGTTCTGGATAGGCTTCTAGGATGGAAAGCTATTAATGTGCTCAAGTAAAAAGCACCTTTTTGGAGCACGTGGAATTGTGTTGGAAACATTGCAGTTAAGCATGCTCAGGTGGGAGTAGTCCTGAGATAGGCGGTGAAGGAAAAAATTGTGGGATTCAGCTTAGTATGAGTCAAATAAAACCAAAGTGGACAAAATGTCTCATATGGTGTTTCGGGTCCCTACAATTTCTCCACCCCAATGTTAGCTCATATTCAAAACAAAAATTAAAGCCAAAGGAATCCACAAATAGAACACCTGATCTTTAAGTCATTGAAGGATCAAATACCCATTATCCTAATAAATAAACATCAATCAAAATTGGAAGGATCTAATAAAAGATTAGAAAATAGGTTTATGTGCCACTCACTGAATTAGTGAGTATTAAAAAATACAAAAAAATTTGCATAATTCCCCCAAAAATATTATGGACTGCTTTATACCTGGAGAAATCACTTATCACATATTGCACCTCTCCACCTAAAACTTCACAATGGCATCAAAGTCAAAGATGATTACAACTCACAAAGGAGCTGAACACTCGGAGCGTGCACCATTAGGGACATAAAAAACCTTCGAGTTTGGTGATCATGATTGGAGTGTAACATCCATAATTTATCTGAAAGTTAAATTTGATTGCAAGGCCCGATCGCGAGCGTGTTTGATCGAGCAAAAATCATGTTAAGGTATGATGTTATGATTCGTTGTCACGCATTATTAAATAAATGAGTTGTTGCTATTATAATATCTTTGGACACGTGATAGCGCGATGTTGTAGTAGATATATTCTAGAAAATAGTGTGGAATGGCTTTCGGGTAAGTAAACACAAATGCATAATTCTTTTTGAGCGTTGTCTTGCCGGTTCGAACCAATCCTTGCGGTTTCCGTAACCGCTCAAGCCGCACCTCTCAGATTTAACCCCGCAACCCCAGATATTTCCTATCTCAGCCGGCGTTTAGGTCTCACGCACCGTTTCAATTTCATTTTTCTTTCCCCCCATGTATCGCGTAACTTTAATCCCTCTCTGCGCTCGGTATTAAGAAACTGCAGCGCCTCCTCTTATCCCTCTCGACTACTCTCCAGTTTTTAGCGTCACTTCTCCCGCCGAAGCCCTAAATACCGCCGACGATCTCAGTTTTCCCCTCATTTGGCGTCGTCAATATAGTGTGTAGCCCCGACGATATCGCTAGGCATTGTTGTCCGATCATCCAAGCGAAGGTTTTGGCGACCTTGTTGTGTCTAGGAAACGCTTCCAGGGTTTTTGCATTCACTCCAGACCTCGGTCAATTCTCCACGCCCTTCCAGAAGCCTTCGACGATGCTTTTTAGAGGATTTCAGTGATCTTTATTCTTCCCAAAACTCTCATTCCTGCGCAGGTTAGTGTTGATATGTCGATCTTTTTTTATTTCCTGCCTCAATGGATGGTGTGGTTTGTTCTCCTCCTTTCAGTTCTAGTGGATGTCCCCTACCCTTTTCAGGTTTAGTCAATCCTAATCGTCAAGTGCAGCGGACGTGTAGCCATGACCACTTTCATTTCAAAAAAATCTGAACCTTTTACAGTTAGAGAAGTGGTAAATACTTTTCTTTCCTTACGAAATAGTATTTCCTAAGTTTAGAAAAAAATGTGATTATAAGTTTAATTGTCATTTTAGGGTTGTAGGGAGAACCAGAAAAAAGGCTTCTAACTTTCACAGAGCTAACCTAAAAGTTATGTCGTCGCGTCTTAGGTATGAGGGTCGCAATGCCACGGTAAGAAACTCTTATTCTCTGTGGTTAGACATATCAGTTAGTGTAGCGTGGTAATACTCTTCATTATTCAATGTAGCATATCCAAAACAGTATATCTCATCGCAAATTAAATTTTCATAAAAGCTAGAAAAATTATTAAAATATGTTACCGCATAAATAATTAGGGTGCAGGTAGTTTATCAGATTTATAGATTTGGATCTTAGAGAGTAACAAATAAGAGACACTATTGAAGACACGTAGATGCGAATGTGAGCAGAGTAGCGTTAGACAGTATATGATTAGTAAGCACGATTGAAACCTGTTCTCGTACTAGATAGAGGCGCACTGGCTTTCTCATATGGCATAGTGTATCTTATGAGTCTCAAAGTTGGGAGATGATATTCACGTTTTAGAAGATTAGTAGATTCGAGTCTATGTCCGTGAGACACTACGACACTGGAGTTCGCTAGTAGAACTCGGATCGTTAGACTGGTATTGCGCGACAGAAGCTACTCTGCATAGAGTTTTAACGAAGGACAAACATAAGTGATCTTAGAACTCAAGTTTTAGACCGAACCTTAGAAACTCCTAGTTTCCCAAATTATTCGGAACTTGAGTAAATTGTACACAATATGACTAAATAGAACAGTTATTTTACCTTGCTAGTTTTATTTTAGAAAATCATACATAGTACACTAACATATAGTTTTGCTACAGCACAGATTATTTTTAAAAGCATGCATACATTTCTTTCAAAATAAATTTTAGTGTCACTAGGAGAAATAATTTTTCTTACTCTCTCGTTGGGCTGACCGATTTTTGAACATGTTTTACATGGAATTCAGGTGCGAAACTGGGCCTATGATGAGCGTGATAGTGGAGTTGTTTCTATTAGTTTGTTGTCCCTTTTCAGTTATTGTTTACTTTTAGTACCGTACTGTTTGGTATTGGACAATTGTAATTTTAACGTTTAATGGTTTCCTTTGTACCAGACATATCACAGTATTTCAGATATTCAGTTATTTGACTTTTCATCTTTCTAGTGACTCTGTGAATTCAACTTGTTGAGATACACTTTTACCCTTAGTTACATATTCTACTTCTGATGTAAGTTTACATTTCCGTTCCTTTTATTTATGTCTGTTTTATACTAGTTTAATATTGTTTCTTAGTTTTCTGCTTATCGCTGGACCCGGCCGAACTGCTGATTTGTTGTTAAATTAGGATGAGGTGTTACATAGAGCATATCACTGAACAACATAGTTAGTTAATATTGAAATAAAGATGTTTCAGCACACCATAGACCTGATGTCGAATCTTGATGGGCATGCTGAGCTCGACGGATAAGTTGATGAATTATTGAGGAAGTTGTTCATTTGAGAGAGTCCAAGTACGTGCGGGGTTCTTGTCATCTCACCCCGAAAAAAGACGGGAGTCGGGTCGGAGTATATGTGCTGATAATAAGGCTATCAATATGAACGCTATTAAGTATTGTTTTCATATTCCCCGACTAGACGACACGATGGTTAGTGCCCAGGTATTCTCGAAGTTCTATCTTCGCGGTGGGCACCACCATATTAGAGTTCGCGAGAGAGACAGGTGGGAGACGGCATTTAAGATCAAGGGCAATCCTTATGAATGGTTGGTAATGCCTTTTGGATTGTCCAACACCCTAAGCACTTTCAGACGGATCATGACGCAAATTAAACTAGATGGGCAAGTTCCTGATCATCTATTTTGATAACATCTTAATTTATATCCATTTCCCCGTCGACCACCTAAGTCATTTGAGTCTCCTGTTTGAGGTTCTCCACAAGGAGAAGTTACATGTGAACCTGAAAAAGTGCATTTCATGACTGACTATGTGCATTTTCTATTGTTCATCGTATCTGCATCTGCCGTGTATGTTAATCCGGACAAAGTCTGTTCCATTTGTGAGTGGCATGTTTCCTCCACCATCACTGAGGCTCATAGCTTTCACAAAATAAACACTTTCTATAGAAGGTTTGTCTATGGCTTTAGTACCATCATGGTCCCCTTCACGAGTTGTTTGCGAAAGTGAGATTTTCATTTGATGAAAGGAGACATGTGGGTATTTGAAGTAATCAAGGAGAGACTTACGACTGCCCCTGTTCTGCGATTGCCTGATTTCTCTAAGGCGTTTGAGGTGTCTTGCGACACATCTGGCATTAGTATTGGCTGAGTATTAAGTCAAGAGGGACACTCAATTTTTTGCATTAGTGAGAAACTAAATGAGGCTTGGCAGAAGTACTCCAACTATGTCAGGGAGTTTTACGTGGTTGTGCATAGGGCTGAGTATATAATTCAAAATTTGAAAGTTACTCAAAAATTGCTTGGATATTAAGCCGAATCGGAATCGATTATTACAAATGAATTGCCTTAGTCTGAGTTAACTCCATTTGACTCTATAAAAGAAAATGGAAGAGAGAAAAATAAAAGTATTTATTAATTTCTCATTCAAGTACACAAAACTACAACTATTTGTACATTTATATAGGAAGAAAGAGTGAAACCTAAACTTCAACCTAAGGTGTGAGACGATATTAAGGAGGTAACGAGCACTAACTGGGCATGTACTACAGGCCTTTGTACAAATTAACTTAACACTCCCGCAAGTTGAAGCATACAAGTCGTAGGAACCAAGCTTAGACAAGAAATGATAATATAGACGACGTGGTAAAGCCTTCGTAAGAATATCGGCAAAATAAAGTAATGACTGACTTCGATGTGCTTGGTACGTTCATGGAATATGGGATTCTTGGCAATATGGATAGCAACTTGATTGTCGCAAAATAGAGTGGTCGGAGAGGATAGTTTAACACCCTGGTCCCTCAGAAGGCTTTTCAACCATGTAAGCTCAAAAACAGCAAGTCATTAAACGATACTCAACTTTGCAAGATGAGCGAGAAACCACGGGCTGCTTCTTACTCCTCCATGTCACAAACCCAACGTATGTGTAATATCCACTTGTGGAACGAAGATCATCCAAAGAACCAGCATAGTCAACATCAATATAGGCAGTGTGAGATAAGGAAGAGAAGGGCTTGTATACAAGCTTTTGTCCGAGAGTAGTCTTCAGATATCGAAAGATGTGCTTAACTGCTTATAGGTGAGAGGTCTGTGGAGAATGCATAAAATGTCTGACAACCCTAACAACAAACGATATAACGGGTCTTGCAATTGTAAAGAAAAATCAGCTTTCCACTATCGACCAAGATTGTCTCCTTCTAATGGCAGATCCGCTCTACGATACACATAGTGAGTGGTGTAGATCCTCCCTCCATTGCTTGGATAGATACCCCGAACTCGGTTATGTCGAAGTTGTTTTCTTGTTCCCAACCTTCCTCCGGAACCTAATCCTCTTCTTCTTCCCTCAGCATGTACAACTGGATCATCAGACATTTGTGGTCAGGAGTGAACTTGTCGTCACAGTTGAAACATAATCTCTTCTCCTTCCTTGCTTGTAGCTCTGACCAAGTCAATTTTTTTACAATTGCCTTCCCGATCACCACTTGTTCCTTCCTGACAACCAAAGGGTTTGTAGTACTCGTATTCCCCACTCTTGACCTCTATCGGATGAATCATTCCTCCTAAACCCGGGCCAGACTAATGGTGTGGGCCAAGCTGCACGACATATAAGCATGCACTTCATCCCTGATGTCATCCTACAATCCCGAGACAAAGTAGCTCAGGAGTGTTTTCTCCTCCCACTGTACCCTGATCGCAAGCCTTTCAAATTCTGTGCGGTATTCCAGGACCGTCCCTTTTTATCTCAGTTTTTGGAGGAGGGCTTCAAAGTCTTCATATTCTAGTGGTCCAAAACAGACTGCAAATCTTTCAACGAGCTCGGCCCAAGGAGCGTATTCGCGCCCGCGGAGGAACTTCTGGGTCCACTGGAATGCATCATCTTCAAAAGGAAACGAGGCCAGCTCCACCCACTGTTCTTTTGGGATCCCCAGGAAATTGTAGAACAACTCCGCCTTTTGGATCCATTCCAATGCGTCTCCTCCTTTGAACTTAGGATATTCATGTGAGTCATCTTAGGTTGCATGTGGGCACTCAGATATTGTGTTCTGGAGCCCCTATACTCTTGCCAGAGTTTGATCGATCGTCGTCGGCCCAACCACGGGTACCCCCATCCTCCCCATATGGGATTCCGGCCCGTGCTTCCGTCAGGAGTGGCCTGTAATCCCATGCGTCACCTCCCTGGTTGTTGTTGGTTGGAGCCGTCAGCAACCAGGGAGGAAAACTTGTCTGGAATTGGCGTCGATCCTCCTGGAAGCCCTCCCACTCCATGTCGAGTCCACGCACGCGGACATCTTCCTCGTGATAACAGAAATCGCAGTTGGACACGCAGTTTGCGCCATCAGGGGATGCGTTGATCCCTGCTAAATGTCGTCGGGATCCTTCTGCCCTCCCTCCGTCTCCAGTGTTCCCTCGAAAGAGGGTTCCGAACCGGTCGACTCCTCCCATGAGATCGATCGGGCCGATTGGCGTCGGGATCGATCGCTATTGAGCGATGGCCTCCTCTGTGGACACTGATTTGCCCTTGATATTTTGCGACCACCAGCTCTTGATCTACTACACACGAGCATCCAGTCGTTTTTCAAATCCTTTCTCTGATTCCCTCTATTTCTCTTCAAAGACAGCCACCTTATCTGAAAGTCCGTGTAGTCCTCTAGGGTTGCAAGCCTGGTGGATTCTTCTAGCGAGCGGGTCACCATGGTAGAGGATGGAAGCATCTGATACCAAATGTTATGAACGGGAAGGTTGATTTGGTAGAGAAGGGGAAAAATCCAGGGTTTGAGAGGGAGAGGAGGGAAATACTTCGATAGTCTTGATAATGCACCACAATGTCACCCTAGAGGTAATAATACCCCTCGGGCCCAGGAGGGCCCCCCTAGGGGCTTGAACCCGTCGGTTCACCCCCCCCCCCCCCCAGTTGTTGTTTGCTTTAATTAAGGAGGGTTGAACTGGTTGGTTCAGCCCTGCTTGATGTCGCATTCTTCTTCTGCCTACGGTATTGATGTCTCGCGAACCAGTAGTTATGAGGATTCATAACAGGTAATGGTAGTGTCGAATGTTGGTCAACTCAGCCACTTCCTTCAGGTTGATTTGGTGATCCTGGAATCTCCGAGGGGATAACGATCTGGATTCCTAGAATATCTCTGAATATTGTAGTAGTTGTTGTTTCATCTGCTCTGGAACTTCTTGCAGGGGCGTAGCCTGAGGCGCGAGCTCCATAATCACCGCCATGTGGTCCTCTTGTTCCCACAATTTCTCTAAGCACCAAAGAGAGATTTTCTTCATCGGAGGCAGTATTCTCTTCCAACCTGAGCAAATTCCATGGTCATGCGGTCCCAATCCAAGACGACCTTCCCTAGCTGACGTAACCACTAGAACCCCAAAATAATATCTGACCCACTGATGGGCAATAAGTAACATCCATTCTGCATGTGTATCCTTGCACACTGAATCCTACTCCCTTCAACACCCCTTCGTATGACAACTTATTTTTGTCAGCCACCATGACTTGGAAAGTGACATCCTTAGTGATTGTTTGCCCCAACTTCTATGTCACGGTTGGGTTGATGAAGTTGTGAGTGCTCCCATTGTCGACCAAGATAGCCGCCTTTTGTTGGAACATTTGCCCTGCGATACGCATAGTGAGCGGTGTAGATCCCCCTTCCATCGCCTAGAGAGACCCGAAACTCGATGATGTCCAGGTTGTTCCACAGTTCCCCGCCTTCTTCCTCTAGCACCTATTCCTCTTCTTCTTCCCCCAGCATGTACACCTGGATCATATGACATTTGTGGTCTGGGGGTGAACTTTTCATCAAAGTTGAAACACAATCTCCTCTCCTTCCTTGCTTGTAGCTCTGTCCACGTCAATTTTTTATAGTTGCATTTTCGGTCACCACTTGTTCCTCTTCCATCGCCTAGAGAGACCCGGAACTCGATGATGTCCAGGTTGTTCCCCTGTTTCCCGCCTTCTTCCTCTAGCACCTATTCCTCTTCTTCCCCCAGCATGTACACCTGGATCATATGATATTTGTGGTCTGGGGGTGAACTTTTCATCAAAGTTGAAACACAATCTCCTCTCCTTCCTTGCTTGTAGCTCTGTCCACGTCAATTTTTTATAGTTGCATTTCCGGTCACCACTTGTTCCTTTCTGATAGCCAAAGGGGTTGTAGTGTTCCTCGTATTCCTCACTTTTGACCTTTGTCGGATGAATCGTTCCTCCTGAATCCAGGCCAAGCTGATGACTACGCGGCATATAAGCATGCACCTCGTTCCTGATGTGCTCCTTCAATCTCGAGACAAAGCAACTCAGGAGTGTTTTCTCCTCCCATTGCACCATGTTCGCAAGCCTTTCAAACTTTGTGCGGTATTCCATGACCGTCCCTTTCTGTCTCAGTTTCTAGAGGAGGGCTTTAAAGTCTTCATATTCAAGTGGTCCAAAACGGGTTGTAAATCCGTCAACGAACTCAGCATATGGACCGTATTTGCGTCCGCGAAGAAACCACTCGGTCCACTGGAATGTGTCATATTCAAGGTGAAAGGAGGCCAGCAGCACCCACTGTTCTTCTGGGATCTCCTGGTAACTGTAGAATAACTCTGCCTTTTGGATCCATTCTAGCGCGTCTCCTCCTTTGAACTTAGGATATAATTCATGTGATTCATCTTAGGCTGCATGCAGGCTCTCAGATTTTGTTGCCCGAGTCGCCCATACTCTTGCCCGAGTCTAGTCGGTCGTCGTCGATCCAGCCCCGGGTGCCATCCCTCTTCCCTGTACGGAATTCCAGTCTGTGCTTCCGTCGGGGTGGCATGTCCTCCTAACCGCCACCTCCTCGGCTGTTGTCGGCTTGTGTCGTCCGCCTAGGGTTAGGAAGGAGCCCATTCTGCTGGGGGAAAACCCGTCTGGCCTCGGCGTCGATCACCGTAGAAGCCCTCCCGCTCCCAGTCGAACTCACGCCTGCAAACGTCTCCTGCATAACAGCGGAAATCGCTAGTCGACGCGCCGTGTACATCATCTGGAGAGGTGCCAACCCATGTTGGTTGTCACTGTGATCCTTCAGCTCTCCCTTCGTCTCCAGAGAACCCTCGTCTAATGGTTCTGGGTTGGTCGACGCCTCCTGAGAGGTGGATCGGGTCGGCGTTCCCGATCGGCGATGGGACTGGTCCCTGTTGAGTGTTGGCCTCCTCCGTGGCAACAGTTTTGCCCTTTGATATTTTGCGACAACAAACTCTTGATCTCCTCCATGCGTGCATACAGCCGTTCTTCCAATCGTTTTTATGAATCCCTCAATTTCTCTTCAATGCAATCCACTGTATCTGAAAGTCCAGTGTAGTTCTCCTCTAGGGTTGCGAGCCTAGTGGATTATTCCTGTGAGTGGGTCACCATGGTAGAGAATTGAAGCCTCTAATACCAAACGTTAAGAAGGGGAAAAGAGATTTGGGAGAAAAGAGAGAAATTTAGGGTTTGGGGGGAAGAGGAGAGAAATACCTGGAGAGACGATACCTCGCCACAAAGCCTCCCTAGAGGTATTAATACCCCATGGGCCCCAGGAGGGTCGGTCGGCCTCCCCATAGGGGCTGAAAACGCTGGTTCACCCACCCACCACCACCACCACCCCCCTCTGCCGCCTTCCATTTTAATTAAGGAGGGCCGAACCGATTGGTTCAGCCCCGCATGTTGTCGCACACTTCGTCCGTCTTCGATATTGTTGTCCCGTGAACCAATCGTTATGAGGATTCATAACATATTGCATCCATATAAATCTAAACTCCAAGATAAAAAGTGATATCTAAAGAGCTACTTAAAATCATGAAATAATTCGTCCAATAAATCATTTAAACAATAACTTTCAAGTAGTTGCTAAGAACCTCTAAAACTACCATCACGTCCTCGAATAAGATTTCAGCACTAATTTAGTTGTCAGCAATACAACCCAAAATTGTAGGTGCTGATACAGTGATACACACAACATTACAAAAATAGTCTAGCTAGGCCTTTTAAAATCACTTCAAACAAGCTTAATCATACTTTTCAAGTCCAATCACTCTTCATTACAAAGTAGGGGTATATATGATGTTTTACTTGGGTATACTCCTGCGCAGGATATATAATTTTAGAAATATAATAGTACTAATCATATTCCACTAGTTTCAAAGTGATAGATATCATGCATCCAACCTATAATCAACTAATTATAGGTGGAACATCCCAAAATATTAAGTGCACAATGCTACATGGGTGTGGGAGTATATTTTTAACATGACCCCTCACATGTAAAGTATTTAGCCTCTAATATGTGGACTATTTTGTTTTAAATTGAGTGACGAGAGAGTGGGTCGTATGATATAGCCTTCTCTGATATAAAGTTAGTACCTATGCATTCAACCAAAAATATCATATCGAGACTAACACTTGTTTTTTCCTAGAAACCTAAGAAAAAATGGTATATTCACAAAAAAATCAACAGGCAAATGTACCATAATTCTGAAAGGACGCCATTTTAAAAGAAAAATGGCATAAATTATTGCGATATCTAAAGCATAACCTTGCTTTTAATCAGAAGAAGATGCTCGTCATCAATATCTCTGGCAAATTCAAGGTTTAACCTCTCGATGTATTGATATCTATGCTGCCAAGGTCAAAATCACACAGATGGACAAGCATGAGTAAAAAAAATAAAGTAATATCTTGAGAAAAAATAATTTACAGAAAGACGCTAATCACACAAAGAGACCTCTAAACCAAAGAATTTTTAAAAGGAATAAATTTAGGTCATGTTTGGGGTGGTGGCAAGAAAATGAGTGTTCGTCGATAGCTCCATTTTGGACTGTTTCACAAAATGCAGTAGCATTGGCGTTGAAACTGAGAGAACGACATTCACAAGATGCAAAAAGTGGAATACATTTAGTGAACGCCACTCCAAACAATCGAGACTTGATTAAGAATGCCACTGTGCCAGTGTCACGTCCCCCACATACAGCCTTAGTATGCAACAAACCCAAATCACCGATAACATTTGCAATATTAAAACGTATGGAGAACAAACCAAAGAATGGCGAAACTGACCAATGAAAGTGCAGATATTAATCTCTCTCCTGCTTTACTCATTTCATGAAAATCAAGTACCTAAAATATCAAAATCATCAGTAGAGATAGCACTAAACACAAAACGTCACAAGAAATTAACAAAAAATGAAGCAGAAAATCTACAGAGCACGGTCTAAGCTTATTTCAAGATTATGGTCCCCCATTCGGAGGGGCGGAGCACCTGCGGCATATAGATCTGTCCACACTGGGCCGCAGTTGCGGTCCGGAACCAGCGAGCTTCTGTGGATATCACAAGCGAGGCCAGCAGAAAGCCCAGTCGCAGCGCCTCCACATGGCCATGGCGCCTCGGCAATTTTCTCTAGATCCACGCCACATAAATTCCGCCCCACCAGGCCTGTGTCAGTGATCAAAAGAGTCCTGGTCTCAGAAGCTTAGTGGAGAAGTTTAAAGGACTTTCAAATAACCAAGATCCAGTACATCATTGGCGATTGAAAAGTGACTTCACAATAATGGATCAAGAGTTGGAACAGTACGTCAGTAACATATATCTCCCAAAAAGCTACCTTAGAGCTCAAAACAGTACAATCAGTGCAACAAAATTCAATAATTGATATCAGTTTTGTATCCCTGAGCATCCCTGAGCATTGTTTTGAAAGTCAAATAGGTACACAGAGGTATCAACTGGCAAGCCTTTTTCAAAGGATTCTTATTTTCCAATTAATGTGGGTTATAAAGAGGCTAAGCACTAGGACAGTAAACCAGATTGTTAAGTCTAGCCAGAGTCGATGCCATTTCAGTCCAGGCTATTATGTCGAATCACCATTCAAATCAAGTTGGTATAAACAATTCTATTTATGAATTTCAACTTGGGCGAACACGATTTTGTATTAGAAAGAGGTAGGTGAGAGAGATGATATGGTGAGGGTGAGGCATTGATAGTAATGTCCTCACTGGTGATGGCAATTAACAATGCATTACAGATCATAAGACAATGAAGGGGGAAAACATTAAATATGGTGGAAGCAACAATAAAGGTGATGTAAGCATCATCTTAATGAACATCAATTGAGTCGGCATGGGGCTACTTAGATAGAGTGGAGCAGAAAAGGAGGGAAAGGAAGAGAAGAGAAAGAGAGATACATAGATAGATATGGGGACAGAGAGAGACAGTGGAGATAGTAGGGATACCCTTTTAGGGCTTCTTCTTTTTGTTGTGTCTGCCATTGGATAAACCTGCAATCGAATATATGTGAAAATATTGATCTAATTGCATCTACCCTCATCCAATTAGAGACTTAAAAATTGATCGAGATGTAGTTTACTTTTGTAATCGCCCTAAAAATGGTTAGTAGGGCATAAATGCATAATGAAAGTTTAACATTCATGGATATCCAATATATTTCCTCTTTTTACTTCTCATACCAATTCTATCACCCTAAAATCTCAAGATACAGCATATTTGATACACCCAAATTCAATTACCCTTGAATGTGAATTTTAGCAAAGAAGAAAAATTGAGAAGGGAGAGATAATCCCTTGTTATGAGGGATTAGGACAATAATCATATTTGTACATTGGGATTTCAAGAGCATGTATATTCGGATTCCCCTAAATAGAGGCGGCTGCTTTTATAGACTTTAATTAGCATTTAATAGTCCTTTCCTGAGACCTTTGCAACAACTTGGTATTTTCTGAATCTTTGCCACCTATAGACAATAGCTCCACTTTTGTATTCAATAAATTGCAGCTAGTAGATGGATTCTAGGACACCAAGAATTGATTATAAGAACGTTTTATGACAATTGAGGATTTTTTCCAACCTCCCACGGGATTTTCAGGCAACAGCACCAGAGGAACAATTTCCAACGGTAGCAACCTCTAGCTACAATGGTAAAGCTTCAAGCAAGAACATCAGTCAATAGCAGACTAGCAGTGTCTAGTGGCAGTAACACCACGTAGAATCAGCGGGCAGATGTTTCCAAAGCCGTGATGCAATACCAATCTATAGGTGGCCAGCAAGTGATGCCCAAACCCTACAAGCAATGCAAATAATCATACAATTAATGAAATGAACCTAAATACCAACCCTAAAATGAGATGAAAGCAAGTACGTAATCCAATGACTAAAATACCGACTAGTGTAGGGTAGGCTATGTGAGTGCAACTATTATGCAACCCTAGGTATAGCAGGGAAGATAATGTATTACCCTAGAAAACTACATGAACACGCATGAAAAACCGGACGGAGAAATCAAATCAAGTGATAAATTATTAAATCGGACTTAGATAATTTAAGCAAAGCAAAATAATTTCTTTTAAGTGAGCAAGCTTTGGCGTTCCTCTGAGTGGAGGGTCAAAACGAGAGTGGGTGGAAAAAGAGCTCCTGCAAATCACAAGAATACTCCAAAGTAAACAACTACTAAAGGAGATTCAATCAAGCATGAATTCGCAAATCATATATTAATATTGAAGACAAATGTCCATACAACAATGCAACACTCACATAGTAATGAGGATGCTATAGGGTGGAGATCCGATTTTCCGGAGGTAGAAGTTGTTTTCTGAAGGTGGAAGATGGAGAATCGGTGGCTGGAATCGGAGTTCTAGAGGTGGGGGAATTGGGAAGTGGGCTGGCTTGGGAGGGGCTGGGGGAGTGGCTTTTGAAGGGGAAGAATTTGTGGATCATAAAGGGTTTTGAAGGGGGGAGTATCATGAAGAGGGGAATCGAAAGACAAGGATCTAAAAAGGAGATTATGGGTGTGGGTTTACCGGGGATGATGGGGTTTTTTGAGGAAGGTAAGTATCGTAGGAAGAGGAATCGCAGGCAGGTGCCAGGATAGCGTTAGTGGAGGCTGTGGGATTTGGAAACAGGGAGGTTGTCAAAATTTTGGCAGGCTGTAGGGAGGGTTCGATGGAAAAACAAAGGTCGGTGGGTTGCTAGAAAGTTCCAGCGGGAGAAGCGGCGGAGGATGTTGTGGAGGTTTTACGATGGGATTTTGGACGAGAGGACATGAGGGATACAAGAACAAACCTAGGAATCGTCATGTAGGGTATTATAGAGTCGTCACCATGAGCGGATCGCCGGATTCCGAGAAGTTTTCTTTCTCCAAAATCTGCAATCAATATGGTTGTTGCCCCCTTACTCATATTTATAATAAAACAACATTAGGGCACCCTAACATCAACAGCTATGATTGACCGAGAATGTCAAGTGCATGAACTCACTAAATAATGACTGAAAAAAACAACGTAATATATAAAAATATATGTAAACAAAAATTCGGAAGCATCCATAGAGTCAGATCGTCGATCCGGATATGCTAGGTATGGAAAATGGCCAATCGACCCCGAAGAACCAAAACTCGTGCTCCACTGTGGTTCATGTCGTTGATCCTCATCATTCTACCCGGCTTGAAAGAATGCAACTCCTAATAAATGGAGGAATCCTCTCAGTGTATACCGGGTAAAATCGATGTGGTCCATGTGTCCATTAGAGATCGTCCAAGTATCGTCAATGACAGAGCATCCTCTCCAATGATACCCCTGTGGTTGTCCGTCAGGTGTGGTTATGCACTCGTGGGCCACAATATCAGTAATGCTCCCCAAAAATCAACTAATGTGTTGGTAGTCCCGGTGCGATCGTTGGTGCATATGATGAATTCATAGACGACTGGCCCAAAAGCGGGTGGTGCTCAAGAGTGGGCGGGGTGAGGGTTTTCTAGGGATAGTAGGGGGTTTGAGGAGGGAAAGTATCGTGGGAAAAGGAATCGTGGGTAGGTGCCAAGGTAGTGTAAGTGCAGGTCGTGGGATTTGAAAATAGGGAGGGGTGTCAGAATTTTGGCGGGCTGCAGAGAGGGTTCGGTGGAAAACAGAGGTCGGTGGGTTGTTGAAGGGTTCCAATAGGAAGAGCGACTGGCGGTGTTGTTGGGGTTTGACGGTGGGATTTTGGATGAGGGGATATTGATGGATACAAGAACAAACCAAGAATTCATCACCTAGGGCCACGCTGAATCATCACGATAAGCAGATCGTCGGATTTGAAAAGTTTTCTTTCCCAAAATCTGTTATCCCAGTATTTTCCGCCCCTTGCTCATATTTATAATAATACAACATTATGAAACTCTAACATAACCATTTATGATTGGCCAAAACTATCAAGTGTCTGATCTCACTAAATAATGATTGAAAATAACAACGTAATATATGAACAAATATGTAAACACGAAATTGAGCGCATCCGCAAAGTTGGACTGTCAATTCGGAGATGATAAATATGTCAGGTGTCCAATCGACCCATAACAGACCCAAAACTCGCGATCCACCACAGCTCCGCGTCGTTAATCCCCATCACAAGGCCTCTATTTGAGAGTAAGAAACATAAAGGAAAAGGGGAGGGAGATATTTTTTTTGAGGTAGACTAATTTAGAATCCAAAATAAATTATTATTTCATAATGGGAAGTTAAGTGGGCAACTAATAAGTTTGAGGAACTTTGTCCCTAAAATAGCTTAACTAAGCGCTCATTTTAGCTGGGAGAAAATCCCAACAGCACGAACACATCCCCGACCAATCAAATTCAAAATTTAAAACAAATATATTTAAAAATAATATAATATAATTACATATTGTGACGGAGGGTGGTTAGCATCTTCGCATGATTATCCAATGGTTTGATTTTAAATTTTCAATGATCTCATTCTTAAATAATGTACCTCTAGCTTGGAGGATTTCACTACTATAAAATTTATACTTTAATGTGAGAAAAGTTTTCTCCACAACGTGAGCGCATTTCAAGGCAAGAACCTGTGTGGGTCCTCTACTATTTTATGGTATGAAAGGTCGATGTCGACTACATTGGTTCACCGATGACTCCACGCAAATGGGACACCTTCGTTGAGAAAAATCCTTCAGACGCAATGTTCTATTATTTTTATTCGCCTTCTAGTTGGCTTCTTATGATGTGTTGTCAAACTCTCAAGCCTAACACTTTTCTATTTGTTTATTTCTTCTTCGACCACTCCATAATAGTGGTTGAGGTTTTCTTTTCTATTTGTTTGATCCATAGCCTCTTCAACTTGACTTGGCATTTAATAGTCCGCAAGGTATCAAGTTGTTGTAGTAGTCGGGATCTTGCTGACTAATTCTTTTTATTTCGGTGTCCCCTTAGATGTCCTGTAATTTTGTCTTTCTTGAGCCATCATTCATTAATGTCTAGAACTTCTCGACCCAACTGGTCAAATTCATGTTCTCCTCGACAAGCAGAGTTGAAGGCTTGTTCTTTATTTCTTTCCAAATATTCACCGACAAAGCACCATTTGTTTCTCTACAAAAACAAACTTCTAAATAACCTTCACATTTTATTAGAAAGCTTTGTAACCTCTAAGCGACTGAGTGTAGTAGCAGTTAATTCCCAAAAATAAGAACCCTTCCATGGTAGCTTTCGGCAATGAATATGAAGATAAAACATTTCTATCTTCTAAATTCTAAATTTCTAATCCCTATTTTTTCTTTAGAATTTCAATCTCAGAACTCAATAACTTGTGTAAGAACTTGGGACATCAATGACAACACAAAATTTTCAAACTCATGAAGGTATGTACTACCTATAATATATGTAAAAAAGATAAATTCACAAATAATCAATTTGATGTAGTCCTTTATGATCTCAAACTTTAAACAACATTGTTTTAAGACTTTTACCTCAACCACCTTCTAAATCTAGACTAAAATTATGGATTGGTACGAGGAAGATCCTCCAAACCCAATTTTGTGGCAAGTGTAGTGGAAATGAGGTGCTTTTGACTGCATATATCGATGATCATCATGATCACTTTCTATTTTACTTGAATTCTAGTCTGACAACTCCTCTCATGGATCCCCTACATCCAACAACCCAACCCTATATCATTCGGCATTACCATCATAGATAAGGATGAGTCATCCACGGCTACAGGTCCGAGCATAGTGTTTTCTACGAACGCGGCACTACTCCTACCCCTAGTCATCTCTTCCCTCTCCATAGTCTCTAGGAAGGGTCTTTGATAGATTTTCCAACACTTTCTATCAAATAATCAATGATTTAACAATGCTATGAAAAATTTGTTACAATAATGTTAGATTAGTTGGAAGGGCCGATTGTTGATTCCTTTAGCATTGTCATTTTCTTTTTCTTCTTTTTGCAGGAGGGCAACTCTACGGCGTCAATAGGATCCCTCTCCTTCCATGGTTGATTGTTGTGTTCTACAGCCATCTCCATCATACTAGCGAGCTCAGACCCTCTATGGTTTATTCTTGCCCAAAATACCCCAGCATTTGCTTAATAAAATGCCTACTTTTTCGTTTGCCTTTGATATGCCCATGTAATAGAAACTCTAAATTGAGCTATACCCAGGTTTCATTGCTTAAAAAAAAGAGCAATGCAACGATCTCAATAATCCAACTTCGGAAAGGAGGATTTCTCAAATACGCCAAATAAGAGGATGTTATACCCAACAAAAAACCCTAAATTTCATATTATTTTTTCTTCCAAAGAGAAAATGAGAGGGAGGGAACCTTCCAGAGGGAGGGTTGGGAAACTAAGGCGCGGTAGCACCATGAATTGACGAGCAGAACTGAGCAAAGATCCCGCTGAGAAAGGTGGGAGCTGACGATTTCCAAAACACGAGGGACCGTCTCCCGATTCCATGCCCATTCTCCCATTGCTCGATACGGAGCCGCGATTTGACCTAATTGATGTGGTTTCTTATGGCGCTGAAAAGGGGGGACGGGAAAACGAGGAGTGGCTGAGGCTCTGTTTGTTTCGAGCGTGGTGGTGACAAAAGGAGGGATGGAACTGTGAGAACCGAGCTCTCAGATATATTTGATTATCTAAATAAATTATAATTATATTAAATAGAATGTATTATAATTAATATTTATTATAAATTAAATTTAGTAATAATAATAATAAATTAATAATAGTATTTGTATTAATTTTGTTTTGAGTAATAATAATATATAATATATAATCGATGGGATTCCCCTCGAGATTTTTGAATAAAATTGGAAGGAATTCGGCTGAAATGCTCTAGTAAGCCGACCTGATCGAACATACCGCGCACACAAGTCGCACACGCTCGAAGAGGCAAAAGACACCTCAAAGATGAGGACGAAGCTGGACGCACAACCCGAACACGCAACACACGCAGTGCACGTGTATCACGCGCCCGCAACGAGCGCGTGCGGCCAGTCACCGTCGTTGCCGCCGCCGCTGCCGCCGCCACCGATCATCCTGCCTGAACCGCCCGGGAGGCACGTCCGTTATTTCATAAAAATTGGTGATCTATGTGACCGGAACGGAGCGCGTCATTCGCCAACCCAGAACCTAGTCTGGTGCAATTACAAGCACGTCCCTCCAGAAAACTGTAAAATGACATGCGTGACTTCATTTAAAGACAGACAACTCCAGAGACTAGCGAGAGTTCTGATATTTTCCGGCAAGAACGTCGGAACTTAAATCGTTTCTCCACTTGTAAACTCAAAGTTAAATAGTGGATTTTGGCTCGACACTGATCCGATCACGTGGGTTTTCACTCTTTCCAGGTTTTCTACGGTAAAAAAGTCTCCTGTCATTTTAGATGGATTTTCATTGACTGTTTGCGCGCCCGATCCAACTCCGAGCTACCGCGTTCTGATTCTCTGGACCAGAGGAAAATCGGGTGACCCGCAATAATTTTTGCGTCGTCTGTGGAAAGGTGATCACAAAAGCTCTACGAAATCACAAAGGATAACATTTGCCCCGCGCAAGCACACCCGACCAACAACAATTAAGAGGAGAAGTGCACAAATTGCCTCGCTTCGGGAAGGAGCCACCTTCGTTGCATCCCCAGTATCTGGGGAAGAACGCAAGCACCTGATAAAGGAGCGTCACGCTAATGTGCTCACTGTACAACCCCGTATCCGGGCGAGCGGGATCCTCCCCAAGTGACGGACTCGGGACATGCTACGAGCGACGTCTGGCTCAACCCCGTTCGAAGACGCGCTGGAGCTCGTGCGAGCGCGCGGAGGTCTTGCGGACAAATGCTTCTTAATAATATATATGTTATATTTATATATATATTATATTGTATAATATATTTTATATTTTATATAACATATATATTAAATATATTATATATATTATACACATTATATGTATTAGAAGGGAGAAGTGAACAGAAAGAAAAGAAAAAAGACAAGAGGCATGGGGGAAGCAGACGGGTACAGCAGCAGGAAGAAACAAAAGAAGAAAAAAGGAAAAAAGATGAAAGGCAGGGGTCATTCGGGTACAGGGGAAGGAGGAGGAAAATAAAAAAGAGGGGGAAGGAAGAAGAAAAAAGCGGCTAGGGCTAAGCCCGATCGGCCGCCGGGAGCAGTCAGCCCGCGCCACCCTCTCCGCCTCCATCTCTCGTCGACCGGCCAGCAGCCCAGCCAGCGCCCCTCCTCCTCTCTCATCGTCGACCGCCTGAAGCAGGCCGCCCGCCGCTCCTCCTCCTCTCCCGCCGCCGGCAAGCCCGAGCCAAAGCTCGGCCCTCCTCTTCTCTCTCCGCCATGGCCGCCGCCGGCAAGCCCGATCCCGAGCTCCTCCTCCTCTCCCGCCGCCGGCAAGCCCGAGCCAAAGCTTGGCCCTCCTCTTCTCTCTCCGCCATGGCCGCTGCCGGCAAGCCCGATCCCGAGCTCCTCCTCCTCTCCCGCCGCCGGCAAGCCCGAGCTAGGGCTCGGCCCCTCTCTTTCTCCCGGCCTAAAGCAGCACAGCGGGGCCGAGCTCCTCTCGGCCCCCTCTTCCTGTCGCCGCCTCCAGCGGGGCCGAGCTCCTCTCGGCCCCTTCTTCTTCCAGGCCGCCTCCAGCGGGGCCGAGCTCCTCTCGGCCCCTTCTTCTCTTCGCCGCCTCCAGCGGGGCCGAGCTCCCCTCGGCCCCCTCTTCTCGTCGCCGCCTCGAGCAAGGGCTCGGCCTAGAAGGGAGGCCGGCCACCGCCATCGCCGCCTCGAGCAAGGGCTCGGCCTAAAAGAGAGGTCGACCACCGTCATCGCCGTCTCGAGCAAGGCTCGGCCTAAAAGGGAGATCGGCCACCGGCAACGCCGCCAAGCACGCACCAAGGGTAACGATATTTCTACTCGGGCAGGTGAAGCCCTCGATTTACATTTGCATGGAAGCCCCTCTCCACCAAGGGGTGGGGGAAGGGAGCTCTCCGACGGGTTGACGTATACGTCCCCGTTATTAATTGCATCTAGTATCCGGAAGTGTGAGTACGGATTTAGGCATGCTGTGTGAAGCCCATTCGGACATACGAGCCGAATTGGTGATGTGCTGTGTGAAGCCCATTCGGACGTACGAGCCGAATTGGTGATGTGCTGTGGGAAGCCCATTCGGACGTACGAGCCGAATTGGTGATGTGCTGTGGGAAGCCCATTCGGACATACGAGCCGAATTGGTGATGTGTTGTGTGAAGCCCATTCGGACATACGAGCCGAATTGGTGATGTGCTGTGTGAAGCCCATTCGGACGCATGAACCGAATTGGCGATGTTCTGTGTGAAGCCCGTCCGGACGTATGAGCCGGATCGGCGATGTTCTGGGGTTCCCGGAGAAGACTCCGAGGAATTTGGATATTGTCTATTTGCAGGGAATGCGCACCGTAGCCCCGAAAAAGGGGTGTACGGGATATGTTTGGCACGCTTATGTTAGCCGACTGTCGTTCAGCTGGCAGTCGTTCGTCGAGGCGTTGGCGTACAGGTGTTGCAATACCAAACGGGGAATAGCGGGCTTAAGCCCAAGCTTGTGACGGCCCTCGAAGGCCTATTTTTATTTATATTGTCGGCCTGCGTGCCGATGTATGGAATTAATATTCCTGTAATAATTTATAATCTGTGATGCTCTGTGAATGTTTGATCTACTCTTTTTGCTTTGGGCAAGCGGTGTGCTCGTGAACCGCTCGTCCCGTGGGAGCCCCGAGGTTTATGCCGGGAAGCCCCTGTTGGCCTGTTGATATCCTTTTAAGGCAGCGGAGTCGCGCTGTTTGCAGCCCAGTTGGGCAGCGTGTTATAGAATTGCTCGGCGATGTTGCGCCTTTAGTAGCGCGTTTGAGGAGCACTTTGTATAGACCCAAGGAGATACATCTGGATAGGAGAGAGTTGGTCTTGAGACCCTCCTTAGAAGTTCCGGTCGGCCAAGAGCGCCCTCCGAAGGTGTCTTAGCTCAGCTTTTGGCTTGGGAGGGGAAGAGTTCGTTAGTCTTCCGGGTATGCGGTGGGTCCTCCACGCTGAGACCTTGGGTCTGTCCCTTACGTTCCTAATCTAGAGCCTAGATTGTTCATCTGAGTGTAGTAGGTGTGCGGTCACCCCTCTTTTGGGACCCCGAACTCCACGGAAGTCAATTTTGACTTCGGTCAATTTTGGCTTCAACACTCACCTTGCTAGGATACTTAAGGGCTCATCGCCCTAACCCCCCCCCCCCCCCCCCATCGATGCGGACATCGTTCTAGGAGGTCAACCACTGTTGATCCAAAGTCAGATAATGTCTGAAGACACTGCCCGTTCAAAGGATCCCATCACAGATGAGTTGCTCGACGCAGATAGCTTAACACACCTCACATTACCCGATGGGATTCCCCCAGTTGCACACTGGGAAACTTTTGTGTGGTGAAGGTGGTCGTCGCTCTGGCTAATAGAAGACTCGCTCGTGAGGAAGTGAGGCGCATGATCGAGGAGGAATATGTGCACGGGGGGGCACCTAAATACAAATGTGTGATGCCCCATCCATCATATCTCCATGCTAGCTCCGTTGTTCTTAGCTCATCACATTCTACCCGGGATCAAACCTCGTGACTTCGAGACATTGAATGAGTCGGATGACCCTATGGAGCACGTCAGATACTTTGAAACTATCATGAGCATCTACAATGCCCTCGATCCACTCCTGTGTCGAGTATTCCCGGCAACTCTGAAAGGAGATACTCGCATCTGGTTTCACTCCCTGAAGGAAGGGGAAATCAAAAACTTCACCGAGCTAACCCAACTTTTCACTGATCAGTTTGCCTCCAACCAACGAATCGTTCGAGATTCATAGCACCTCTTGGGTATCCGACGGATCGAGGGAGAGTCATTTAAGGATTTCTTTTGTCGCTTCACCGCGGAGGTATGATAGATTCTGGGGGTTAACCTCGAGTTTTTGCGTGGAATTTTTCTCTAAGGACTCCGATCAGGAAAATTCAACTCCACGATTATATAACCTGTAATTCGTCAAGATCAGAAACACCTAAGGAGATGGCTATTCGCATACCTTGCCACGAGCAGAGGTGAGCTTGGGCGTGCAGAGGCGAGTAGAGGAGTGGAGAGATGAGCTTGGGCGAGCATAGACGAGCTTGGGCGAGCAGAGGCGAGCTTGGGCGAGTAAAGACAATCTTGGGCGAGCAGAGGCAAGTACCTCACGAGTATGGGCGAGTAACCCTTGATACTCGCTAGTGGAGGCTGGATACTCGCCGCCCCTAGGATTTCTCTATAAATATCCCCCAATGGGTACTAGAAATGACACTTTTTGGAAGAGGTTGAGATCTCCCCAAGCTGGATACTCGCCGAGTTCGTGCCTGCCAAGTACCTCGCCCAGTCTTTGGTTACAAAGAGGAAGTTTCTCCCAAACTCCCAGGTACGTGGTGCCGTGGTGGGACCTCCCTGTTGGAGCACTTAGGGTGTGCTTATAGACAGTTTTCTCTCTCTCGCACTAGCCATCTGAATTGTGGTGTCATACCGCAGAATTAGTAACTGTAGGCTGTATTGATCCAAATATTTTGGAGTAGAGATTTTACCGGCTTCAACAACAATGATGAGTGAAACAGTGCCCAACTACCATGAACTCGTAGACCGAGTCAAGGCTCAAACTAGGACAAACAAAGTGATTATAGTCCATCAGCTGTAGCTCGGAGGAAAATAAAAAAAGAAGATGAATCAGGAGCCATTGCCGAGTCCCAAGAGGAGCAACAAGTGTTGTGATGACTCTCGCCGAGTCGGGGGAGGAACCACCACAATCAAACCTCTGCTCCCCTCAATACTTCATGGATTGAAGTATTGCTCTCCATCCGCGATTATCCATTCCTTCAAAGGCCAAGCGGTCTCGCTACAAATTTTGGAGACCAATCAAAGTACTGTGACTACCCCCGAGGACACGGATATAACACAGAGTTGCACGCGACTGAAGATAAAAATGGAACAGTTTGTTCTCCTGGGTCACCTTGGAAAATTTCTGCAAGTCAAGAGCCTCAAAGTAATCAATCTAGTGTGAGCTCGCTTGGGGGCAACCCCTAGGGCGACCATCCCAAGGGAGAACTTGTCATACACCCATGGAACGTCCAAGGCATCCGACACCTAAACTTGTATTCCATGTTTTAACGGCAATGCAACAGCGCTACAAATTTTGGAGACCAATCCAAGTACTGTGACTACCCCCGAGGACACGGATATAACACAGAGAGTTGCACGCGACTGAAGATAAAAATCGAACAGTTTGTTCTCCTGGGTCACCTTGGAAAATTTCTGCAAGTCAAGAGCCTCAAAGTAATCAATCTAGTGTGAGCTCGCTTGGGGGCAACCCCTAGGGCGACCATCCCAAAGGAGAACTTGTCATACACCCATGGAACGTCCAAGGCATCCGACACCTAAACTTGTATTCCATGTTTTTAACGACAATGCAACAAAACCTGAGTTTCTCATTATGTGCACAAAAAATAGAGTGTTTAGATATCCCAAGTCGAGACTCCGACCTCTCTCAAACAGAGTGTCCGGATATCACAAGCGGAGACTCTAACCTCTCCCGAATAGAGCATTCGAATATCCCTAGTGAAGACTCTGACCTCTCCCAAACAGAGTGTCCGGATATCTCAAGTGGAGACTCCGATCTTTCACAAACAGTATCTGGATATCTCAAGTGGATACTCTTACCACTCAAAAACAGAGCATAAATATCCCAAGTGAAGACTCTGACCCCTCTCAAACAGAGTGTCCAAATATCTCAAGTGGAGACTTTGACCTCTCCTAAACAGAGTGTTTGGATATCCAATGCGGAGACTCCAACCTCTCACAAACAAAATATATAGATATCCCGAGTGGAGACTCTGAACTTTCCCAACAAAGTATTCAGATATCATAGAGGGAGACTCCGACCAATCAGATGGACCCTAGTCCTCCTAAGGCGTGAACGAACAAAAATTATTTTCCACCTCCACCTGGAAAGACCCCGGTCCTCCTGAGCCGCAAACAAACAAAGGTTCTTTGCCACATCTACCCAGACAGACCCCGGTACTTCTGAAGCGTGAACGAACAAATATTCTTCGACACCTCCACTTGGACAGACCTCAGTCATCCCGAGTTGCGAAAGGTTCTTTGCCGCCTCCACCCGGATGGACCCCGGTCCTCCTAAAACACAAACGGACCAAGATTCCTTGTCATCTACGATAGAACGAACTTTGAGTCCTCCTGGAAGATAGCAAGGGTCGTTAAATGCACAAAAGCGCGCTACGAATAAGGCAATGCACAATACAAAGATTGCCAAGATTTCCTGCCTAATATCAACTGTAGGATCTCCGCCTCACAAAGCTGACATTGAGTCATATCGAGACACTAACGCTCCCCCAAAGCGATACAAGCAACAAGTAATTTGTCAAGCGAAGAATCACGACCACATGACGAAAAAGTTAAATTCAAAAATTTTGGGCTCATCGCTTCGCGAATCACGACCTAGAAAAAATTGGAGTCATTTGATGGGATTCCCCCTGATTTTTCTAAGTCAAACATGGAGGATTTCAACAAATCACACGGATGCGAGCCAACCCGGTAAAGCAAACCGCGTACGCAAAGTCGTGCATGCCTCAAAGGCCCCAAAAGGGAGATAATCCAAGCGTGCGCGACACACGAGCAACGAGCACACGCCCACGCGAGAGGCACCCAAGCGAGAGGCGCGCACGCGGGCAACACGCCCTGAGTGGGGAGTTTCCAAAAGAAAAAGGTGAGTCTGTGATGACTCTGATTTATATAAGGCTTTTTGGACTCATCTGAGCTCAATTTCACGCACTTGCACTTCACTTTTAGTTCATTATCACTCATAGTCTCTTAGTTCTAAATTCTCACTTGAAGTGTAGATTTTGCTTGTTGTGGCATGTAATTGCGCACTCTTTTGCTTGGGATAAGCACATGGTGCTCCTCATTATTGTATTTTCTTCATGTTATGGTTTTAGACACGCAGGGTCAGAGCCCATTTGTAACGACCCCAGACGATCCAACGTGACAATGTCATGGCTCCGCTCTAGGCGACGTTACTGTGCTACAACCCAAGCACCCCAACCACAACCTCCCTTTGATGAGCGAACTCGATTGTTAAATTGGGTCGTACGAGGACTTCCCAGGAGGTCACCTATCACAATAATACTCTCGCCAAAGCACATTTAAATATTAAGTTCTTTCACTTCTCATCACCAATTGAGATTCCCTCCTTATAAGTTTTTTCGTCATCAAAAAACTCATAGATTAGAAGTTGATATCAAAAGATAACCAAATATTTATTTATACACAAATGATTTACGTACATATGTATACAATGACTTTACGTACAGAGAATGACCTAAGTTATTTTCTGTGATACGGATCCAAATTAAACGCTTGCGGCTGGATCAAACATTACTCTGGAACTTCTTGCGGAGGAATGAGAGGAGCAGAAGCAGGCGCTGACGCTAACGACTCAACATGCATTTGGTAGAACTGCGATTGCGACACTAACGGTGGTCCTCGGGAGTTGATTTCTTTATTTAAAAGCTTTGGACATTCCGTCTTCCTGTGTCCGGGTTGACGACAGTAGTAGCAAACAGGGGCAGACCTGCATATGACGAGTGAAGGCGACCGCCCGCACTGAGTTTTTTTTTTAAAATGAAGTAGTATTAGCCACGGTTTAAAATCGTGGCAAATACTATTTGCAGTATTAGTCATGCTGTAAAACCGTGGCTAATACTATTTCTAACAATATTAGCCACGATGTATAACCTTGGCTAATACTATTTAAAATATTTGTCACGATTTACAACCATAGTAATACTAATTGCAATATTTGTCACGATTTACAACTCTTGCTAATAATTCTGAATGGAAAAAAATAAATACTAAATTATCCTCTTGTCTGACCGACTACGAGCAGCTCGCGACCTTCCGTCTTCTTCATCGCTGACTACCAGCAACCAACGACCTTTCGTTTCCTTCTTTGCCGACAACCAGCAACGGCCAGCCGACACATCGTTCCTGTACCGTACCTTCCATCTCCTTCTTGTTGTTCACCGACTACCAGCAACCGGCGTCGATGCGCCATTCTGCATGATTTTAACATTCGACCCACACGCGCAACCTTATTTAGTTATTTTGTCCTTTCAAATGATCTAATTTGTTATTGTAAGTTTATAAAATTCTAGTCATTTTTCTTAAATTTGCCAAAAAAAAAAAAAATTTATCGTATTGAACGCCCGCATTGAGAAATCGTTCTGGGTCCGCCACTTGTAGCAAAGTCCAATTAAACAATCTCCTTGATGCATTCTCCCACATTTCGCACACTTCGTCGTGGTTGCTTGGGATACATTACTGGCAGCCGAGCAGTTTGGAATGATTTTGTGTCTTTGTCTTGTACTTCATCTTGCCTTAATGTTTCTGTTATTTTTCGTTTACCGCCATCTCGACGTTTTTGAGATATTTCCTGGTTGATTTCCATTAATCGAACTCTTTCAACTAATTTACCGTATTCTAAAATATCCAAAGAAACTAATAGATTATAGATATCATCTTGTAATCCATGTTGAAATTATCGACAACGATCTTCTTCCAAGATTACAAGGGAATCGACATAGTAAACTAATTTTGAGAATTTGGTTTTGTATTGCATGACCAACTTTGTTCCCTGAACAAGTCAAGAGAATTGGTCGTGCAACACTCTCTTCTCTGACCGTCGAACAAGCTAATTGGTGAATTCTTGTATAAAGTTTACCCAAGTCGCGATGTCACGTCCGGTGTACTTTTTGGAGACTATGTTATCCCATCAACGCTTCGATGCGTCTTCTAACAAAAACAAGGCTAATTCAACATTCTGATCTTCTGTACATTGCATAACCTGAAAGATTATTTCTATGAGTAAAATCCAGTCTTCAGTCTCCAAGGGAAATCTATCTGTATTAATAAACTAATATTCATTATTTGCTCTCAAAGTTCTCAATGTTTCCTGATCCCCTTTTATATTTAATTACATAATGCATGAAATGTTAAGACATGCAACTTAAACGGGTCTCACCATTTAGGGCAAATTGTAGGCAACTCCCTACTGGAAAATCCATCCGTAGGAAAATTCCTACATCATAAGATTCAATCTGATCCTTAACATTTTCCTATGCATAGTTTTATTAAATTATAATCTTGTTGTACTTGAAAAAAAACATGTGTTTTGAAATATAAACTCCCCCTCAAAAATTATATCACTTTTATTTTCTAAAGATATTTTCTAGGGTTTTCCGCTCTCCGGTTCCGGTACGATTCCACCGCACTGTCGTTCTTGCGAAGTTTCTCTGCGCCGCTCTTTTGGCGAGGAAGATCGTGGATCCCGCCGCTCGGTGAACTTCTCTGCACATCCTGTCGCAAGCCGTTGCAGATCCGCCGCAGATCGGGAGAAGTTATCCCGTGTCGGTCAAAGCTTTACGACCCCTCCGCTCATCGTTCCCGTTTCGACCGTCGCTTCGCGCAGGAAGCGAATAATTTCCTTTGTCGATCTGTGTTGAATCTCTGTCGCAGCCTTTCGCAAAGCCTGCTTCACGAGGGAAGATCGCGAGATCTATTGTTTCCACTCAGATCTTGAAGGAGAAAAATAAGTTCGCCGCCGCCACCGTCCCTGTTCGTGCACCGCCGTTTGGTGCTCGTTCTCGACAGGACCTATTCCAGGCTTCCGCAACCGTTTGCAGTCGCTGTCTGGATAATCTCACTGGCAGATCTGGACCTTGATCTTTAACTTGGAGAGATCTAGCATCCGTGTTTTTTTTGCTGGGAGCAGAGCAAATCAGAAGAATTCCTAGATCCAGTCTCCGGTCAAACGGTGGTCATCACCGGTCAAATCCTTTTAGTCAAAAAAGGGGGAGAGTTCTTCAACACATTCCAAATCCAGATCGAGTCTATGCGCACGATCCAGGACTGTTTCTCAGTGGATCGGCAAGGAAAATCATCTTTTTTTGTCTCTTTTCCTGGATCTGATCTCGACAAGACTGAACCAGAGGGAGGAATTCCATTTTTTTCTACAGCACCTTCATACTGGTTCTTTGCAAATGTTTTTTTTTGTTCAAGATCAGTAAGGAAGCCGATCCAGATACCCAGGAGTTCTTATCATCAGTGATTGTGATCTGTGGATTCATTTTTGTTGCTAAAGAACAGTGAAGGAAATTTGGTGATCAATTTATATTATTCCTGCTTTCGGTGACTGCTTTCAGCCAGAGAGGAGCAAAATAATTTCTTGGATTAAATCCGAAGATTTTTTGACGTCTTCACTCGGCTCAGGTGACCTCGTTCTAGCATTTTAATTCTTGTTTAAATCTAGTGTGATGTCGAAGAAAAGCGCGCTCGACACCGTAAAGCTCCAATCATTCGACGCCTCCGACTTTTTCAGTTGGAAAATACAAGTCCAACTAGGAATGAAGGAACGCAAGATTTTCTATACTGTTCAGAGCGACTTCGCTTCTACCGTCGAAGACGTGGACGAGTACCAATGGAATAAGGATGGGGATTTCTGCAGGGATTACCTGTTGAATTTCCTGAATCCTCGTCTTGCGTTGACCTACCACGCTTATAAAACTGCAAAAGAAATATGGGATCGACTGAACGCGCATTTTCAAAAGGAGGAAGGTTTGTAAAAATCGCTCATTGGAGAGAAGTTCTTCAACTTCAGATTCACGGCGAACGTGTCTATCACTTCTCAACTCTTGGAGCTGGTCAACCTGCATCAGAAGCTGGATGATGATCATTCAAAGATGGATGACAGCCTCTTTGTGTACATGATTCTGAGTAAGCTACATCCTGAGTTTTTTCAAGACTGAGATGCATCGACTGAAAGAGAAGATCAGTTTGGATGAACTAAAAAGGTTCATCCATATTGAGGACCAAAACATCGCTGAAAAAATCATGGAGCAGGTTGCGCAGCCCTCACAGGCTGTCAACTTCGTTTCACGTCCTAATAAGCCTTCTCGGAAGCCCCCGACACCTAAGGGTTATACTCACGCACCGTTGGCGATCAAAAAGCCTTCTCTCAAAAGGAAGAAGGGCAAGTGCCACAACTGCGGCAAATGGGGTCACTGGGCCGCTGAATGAAAGGGTCCGAAATGACAAAAAGAAGAAGCCCCATAAAATGTGGCGAACATGGTGGTGCTACCTATCACGTCACAAATGATAGGGGTCTTCTCTCAAAGGTCACAACAGTCAAGGATAGAGTTGAAAATTGCAATGGAGGAGCGACAGATGTTACTCATGTTGGGATTGCAGAGCTAGTCCTCTCTTCAGGTAAAACTTTAATTTTACAACATGTTAAAACATTTCCTAATTTAACTAAAAATTTGATTTCTATGAGTTTGCTTGATAAAGCTGGAATGTCTTTCACAAGCATGAATGACAGAATGACGTTGACTGTCAATTCTCACTACTTTGGTTGTGCTTACCTGATCAATGATATGTATAGACTTAGCCTAGATAACGAGTGCATAAACCAAGTGAGCTCAACTCTGATTGATCCAAAGTTATTACACAATAGACTTGGACATATTCACTATAAGAAAATGCGAGATTTAGCTAAAAGTCAAAACATCCCATTAGATCTTTCTATTCAATTTGATAGATGTGAGGTTTGTGCCCAGACTAAGATCACTAGAAACCCTTTCAAGACCGTTTCTAAGAGTACATAACTTCTGGAGTTGATACATTCCGACTTTTGTGATTTCCGTAGTCACGATACAAGAGGAGGAAGGAAATATCTAATTACATTCATCAACGATTTTTTCAGATATTGTCATGTTTACCTATTGAAATTGAAATATGAGACATTCGAGACCTTTAGGATCTTCAAATCTCGGGTAGAAAATCAATTAAATCTAAAAATTAAGAGATTTAGAAGTGATCGAGGAGGAGAGTACTCTACAACTGAGTTTAGGGATTTTTGTGCCTCTGAGGGCATAATCCTAGAAACTACAGCTCCTTACTCATCCCAGTCAAATGACATCGCTGAGTATAAGAATAAAACTTTAACAGAGATGTTGAATTCTATGCTCCTCACAACGGGCATGCCTAATTCCTTTTGGGGGAAGCAGTCCTAACTACAAATCACATTTTAAATAGAGTGTCTCATTCAAAGCTCAACTCTACTCCGTATGAGTTGTGACATGAACATCCTTGTAGATATGACACTCTAAAGACTTGAGGTTGTATCGCTTATGTAAGGATACAAGACCTCAAGAGACCTAAGGTTGGACCTAAAACAATAACATGTGTTTATCTAGGTAGTGCAGAAGATAGTGTAGTTGATAAGTTTCTGGATCTATCCACTAATACAGTGATAGAGTCTAGAGATGTTATTTTCCTTGAACATAAATTTATCAAAGATCATGGCTTGACCGTCTCCGGGTCTACTGACATGATTTCAGAATCTACTGTAGAACCTGAAGTTGGCCCCTTGGGCACTACTCCCCAACCTCTAGAGGTGGAACCTGTTCCTCTTAGAGTTTTTATAAGAGACAGAATCCCTAAGGATTTTGGTGAGAATTTCGTCACCTACCACTTAAAGGATGATCCATTCTCCTATCAGGAAGCAATGCGATCTAGAGATCCGTTAATATGGGCAGAAGCAATCGATGATGAGATGAACTCGCTGCTACAAAACAACACTTGACATCTAGTTGACCTGCCGAAAGGAGCTAAAGTCCTAGGATGCAAGTGGGTACTAAAGAAGAAATTGCACAGTGATGAGTCTATAGCTAGATATAAAGCGCGTTTAGTAGCTAAGAGTTATAAACAACATGGGGGAATTGCCTATTTTGACGTCTATTCACTTGTTTGTCACTTATCCACTATTAGGATTCTTCTTGCCTTAGCTTCTATCGAGAATTTTATAGTTCATCAGATGGATGTAAAGACAGCCTTCTTAAATAGAGAGCTTGATGAGGAGATCTATATGACACAACATGAAGGTTATGTATATAAGGATCTAAGGGATAATGTACAACCCCATATTCACTGGGTAGGACCCAGAAGACTTCAGTGGTCAGGGTTGGGCTAGTCCCAGGTTAGCCCTTGGGCAGACTGGCAGAGTTCTCGCCCTTAAAGAGCTCCCGCCTAGCAGTAGGCGAGATCGTTCGCGCCAGGCCTCGGGTCTTCAGGTCAGCTTTAGGCTTCGGGACAGGAGAGCTCCCGCCCGAAAGGAACTCTCCCTGGGGGCGGGCGAGAGGGCATTGAGTGAGCTTCACTCAACTCAACGCCGCATTCGGCAGTAAAGGATGTTGAGTGAGCTTCACTCACTCAACGCCGCGTTCGGAAGCAAAGGGCGTTGAGTGAGCTTCACTCACCCAACGCCGCGTTTGGCAGCAAAGGACATTGAGTGAGCTTCACTCACCCAACGCCGCGTTCGGCAGCAAAGGGCGTTGAGTGAGCTTCACTCACTCAACGCCGCGTTCGGCAGCAAAGGGCGGTGAGTGAGCTTCACTCACTCAATGTCGTGATTAGCAGTGAAGGCGTAGAGTGAGCTTCACTCACCCAGCGCCACGTCCAACGGCAATGACATCAAGACCACCGAGAGCGAGAACCCTCTTGGCGGGAGATCTCGCCAAGGTGAGCCCAGCTGAGGCTCAGCGAGAGCCTTCTCGCCCGGGGTTCTCGCCAAGCAGGTTCATGTGGTGGGGCCCGACGCCTAGGAAAAGGTTATTTTATTATCCCCGGGTAAAATTACCTATATGCCCCCGGGATGACAGCGGGATTTGGCTATTTACAGACCCATCAGGGGTATTCCAGTATTTTCGGGTCAAGGGAAGACTATAAATAGACCCATAAGGGCTCTTTGGAAAGCAGACTTTCATTATTCTCTAACTCTAGTGCTTTCTGAAGAGCTCCCAGCCCAGCATTTGGCTTTGGAGGGGAAGCTCTCAGAGATCTTCCGGGTGTGAGGTGGGACCTCCCAGCTAAGGCTTTGGGTCAGTCTTAGGACCTTAGCAGCCAGTCAAGGGTCGAGGTTTGAGAGAAGTAGGCGTCGGCTGCACCCTAATTTGTGAACATTCCTTGAGGTCATTTTTGGCTTCAACAGATAAAGTGTTCAAACTCGATAAATCGATCTATGGTCTTAAACAAGCACCTAAGATGTGGCACATTAAATTTGATCAAGTGGTAAAGAGCGTTGGATTTCATTCCAGTCTCTCAGACAAGTGCCTCTACTACCGCTCGATATCAAATCAAACAGTCATCATATGCCAATATGTGGATAACATGTTGATTCTGGGGTCAGATCTTGCCGTAGTGAGGGATACTAAATCCGCTCTCGCGAAAGCGTTTGATATGAAGGACCTTGGTCCTGTAAATACCCTATTAGGTATGAAAGTTAGAGTAGACCAGGGACGTGTCACTCTAAGTCATGCTCATTACATTGAGAAGATCCTCACTACTTGGGGTTATAAAGACTGTAGGCATGTTGAAACACCAATTGATCCAAATGTCAAGTTGAGTCCGAATGAAGGGACCAGCGTTGATCAAGTAAAGTACTCGAAGATCTTTGGTAGTCTCATGTATGCCACAAGTTGTACAAGACCAAACATTGCCTTCTCTGTTGGCATGCTGAGTTGCTTTACCAGTAGTCCAGGTAAAGAGCATTGGGATGCCTTAGATCATCTGATGAGGTACCTGAAAGGTACTAAAGATCACGCTCTGTGCTACACTGGTTACCCTCATATGTTGGAAGGATACTCTGATGTCTCTTGGTGTTCAGAAGTTGGGAACAGCAAATCCACCAGTGGATTTATTTTCACTTTGGGTGGCGCTGTAGTTACTTGGAAATCCAAAAGACAGACTTGTATAGCCTTGTCGTCTATGGAAGCCGAGTTGTTTGTCTTAGCCTCAGCTGGTGAAGAGGCAGATTGGATCAGGAACTTGATTCTAGATATTCTCTTGTCTAGACTTCAAGTCAATTCTTTGAGCCTGTACTGTGATAATCAAGCAACAGTCCAAGTCGTGAAGAATGTCCTTTTTAATACTAAGAGGCGACATGTATGTCTGAGACACGCTCTACTAAATTATCTGAAAGAACAAGGCATTATCACTTTGATCGATGTGCAATCGAAGGATAATCTGGCTAATCCGCTGACGAAAGGAATGGCTAAAGACCGATCAATCAAAAGTCAAAACAGTGGGGGAAATGGGACTCAAGACGATCTAAGTTCAGCCTTAGTTTCAAGGTTAGGCGATTTAGTTCCGCCTTAGTCCAAATGTTTTGATTTTTCCACTTTCCTTTGTCAAAGCAAGCGTGTTGTGCTCCGCTGATGTCCGGGGTTACTGAGTACGAATCCGGTGAGTTGTTTCATTCCACATTTGATGCTAACAACTTCAATTGGTTTCGTCTTCCTTATCTAGGAGGAGAGTGTTATTGCACATTTGATAGCACAATCTGACCAGGTTTGGCTCTTCTTCTGTTTATTGGTTCTATTCCACATTTGATGAATTCCAATTAATTTTAGAAGAACAATAACCGTGACATTCCACATAGGAACACAGATACAGTTTCGGTGTCCAGAAGTCCATAACATCGTTTCTTTGAAAACAGATAATGGATTCTGAGGTAGAACCTAAATACTTTACACATGCTTCCTCATAATGTACTACGTTCATATGAGTAGAACTAGATACTTGTACATTTTCCAAGATTGAATTCATTTTGAATAAACTTCTCTATTGGAAATTACAGGGGCTGTTGCCGATGGAGGAGCACTTGCAGGTGGGGATCTAGAGGAGGATGACCTACTAGACACTGATTTTTAGAGTATAAATTGGTTTTCTTCTGCTTAGAGTACTGTTTAGCTCTCCTTTCTTTCACTTGTTTTGTTTGGACTTTCTTACTCATTAGTTGGTCATGAGACACTAGGTGTTCTGGTACCTATGTTGTGATTGTACTTTTGACTTTGTTATGATGCTGCTGAGATTTTCTGTTTATTCTTATGCTTGCATACAACTGCATTATCTAACGTCCAATATATTCTGACAAGTGTGATGGACACGGTTGTGAGTGCTTCATGTTCGATTGAACACTACACACACCACCCTTTTTACGACGTTGGGTTTACGACGGACATAAGAGGAGATTGTTAGAGTATTTAATATATGTCCGCGCATGTCGAGACCGACTAGGAATGGGTTACGTGTCACTAGAGTGTAACGGCTCTACGCTGGAGATACTATATAAGGTCATTCCACATTTGATGAGCCTTAGTAGACTATCTTGAACGGAGCCTTCTACATCACCCACATATATTTCATAGCGATATATCATTGAATTAAACTCATATGCACAAACAGTGTTATTTCAGTAAAATATGAAATATTAAAAGTACTTGAAATAAACATAATTCAAGAAATAAGAAACTCAGTCACTTTTTATTTTCCCCTATTATTTTCAGCGGCATTGCCACTCCTATCTTGTGACATCATCCTCTGAACTCGCGGCCTTAGAAACCACTGAAATAGTACGCATTTTAATTGTATTGCGTCTCTTTGGTATGCGTAGCGTTGATGTTAAAAAGAATTTAGACTATCTATTAAGGGTGTCAAAGGTTTAGGAAAAACGTTTAAATCCGTTAAAAATATGGAAGTAATTTATAAAACAGAAAGACCCAAAATAACCAAAGAACGGTCAAAATAATACTGAAACTTGTTGTCATTGCTAAATTCCTCCTTGAAATTAGCTCAAATGATATGTCAAAAGCCCAAACATCTCTAATAATGAAGAAACTAAATGACCAGCCATGAAATACTTTAAACAAGGCTATCCAACACAAAATCAGTCCTCAAATAAGGCTGTCCAACAAGACGCGAGACGCAAAACTAGTCCAAAATAAGAGACTTAAAACACAGAAAGCCCAACAATAAACAACCACTATAAGCATCAATTCCCTAACAGTTAACAACTAACCACAAGAGGAATACTCCATATGAACACCTCAATCTCTTAATGAACACACCTTCCAACAATAATAATAGTTCCAAACCAGCAAGACAACAAAAACAGAAGAAAAATACGGAGAAGAAGACATCCTTACAACGGAAGAGGGAGGAAGTAAATCGCCGCACAACCAATCCGTCTCGAATATGCAGATGTGTGGCGAAGTCCTTCCAAAATTTCCGGAGGAGGCACTGAAGAAGGTAGGAGGTAGAGGAGACAAGCAGCAACGACTCAAAACTAGCGACAAAAATGCCCTAATCCATTGGCACGGAATCTGTGACACTAGAGCAGCGGCACATAAGCACACCAGCAGTAGTAGTAGGTACTAAGAGGGAGAGAGGAGAAGAGGATCAGTAACCAGGAAGAAGAAGAAATCGGGATCAGTGGGAGAGGCTTAGCGGCACGGGAACAACGCAGAGACGGAAGTGGGAAAATGAGAAGGGCTCGACTCATTTTAAAAACCAAATAAGCGGCTAAGGATTATAAATGCACCGATTACACCTTGCTAGGTGTTTCAATTTAAGCCAAAACTAAACCACCAGCCAACACAAAGTTTGACCAAGTGTCAACACCAAATCCAAATCAGTCATATCACTTAATTCCACATGTCAAATGCATAAGCTAGCAAACTACCCAGCCAACACAAGCCCAAACTAACTAATAGCAGCCCACATAACAAACATTTGTTACAAACTAAAAAAATGAGCCATGATATATTTGGCTAATAGCACCCCAATATAAATGAAGAAATTTAAATAATAAAATGTAAGAAAAATGTGAAAAAACTTACATAAAATTTGTAATGTCTCGCGTTCTCGTCATTGAGAAAAAATTAAAATTTTTCGCGCATTATTTGAATCTTAGATCAATTGGTGATGAGAAGTGAAAGAATTTTATAGTTAAGCGTGCTCGAATTAGAGTAGTTCCGAGATGGGTGATCTATTGGGAAGTCCCCATAGGAGCACTTAACTGGATCACTTCTCACCAAAGGGAGGCTGCGACCTCCAACAACCCGCATGTGAGGTTGGAGAGGGGTTGGGGTGTACGGTCTGCAGAGCTGTTGACGCTGTACCCATTCGAGTTGGATGCAGGGGGTACCGACGGTCGCCCTTTCGAGCTGTGGGCTGGGGAGGCTGTTACACCATTCTTCCTGATCAATTCTGTGTATTTCCCACGGTCTTGCATTTTTACTTCACGCACGGGTGTTTTTCCCGTGTGTTTCCTCGTCATGAACGCATGATCGTGTGAAGTTTCTTCGTGCACGGGCTGTTTTGACCGTGCGAGATCATTTTGCTGAAAATTAGTGCTCTGTCGCCGCTCGTACATTTTGCTCACGCATGGTCGATTTCGATCGTACGAGAGCAAATCGCATGAGTAACATGATTTGTCTAAACTTTTTATAATTTTTATTGGTCTTGTGTTTTCTTCACGCACAATTGATTTCAACCTCGTGAGAACAAAATTTCATGAGCTGCTGGTTGGCCGAAAAATATAATAGTTTGTCCCGGCTCGTGTGTTTTTGTTCGCACACGGTTGTTTCGACCGTACGTGAGTAAAAATCTCACGGGCGGACCCTTGGTCTGTTTGGAAATTTCTTGCTAAATATCACACGGATTAGCACACACGATCGTGCATTCAACCGTGCGAGTTCATTTTTCACAGATTTTTGTATTTAAGCGCATATTGTCGCTCTATTCTGGATCCTTCGCCTGTTTTACGCCCATCCTCTCTGGTTTCGCCCTGCATCACCGCCTATCTTAGGGAGGAGCTCTGGACTTCCTTCCATCATCCTTCATCTGTTAGGGCTTTGCCTTAGGCTACCTCCATCGTCCCAAGCCTTCAAGGATCGATTCAAAGCTTCATCTTCATCATCAAGAAGGAGACTTTTGCTAGAGACAAGACCAAGCAGTGTTCCACTGAAGAAGATGGATCAAGTGAGAGGAGGTGAGAGCCCTCTCATACCCCAGACGTTAGTTGTGGACCGAGCAAGGATGCGGAGTGACGCCCCATTGATTCCTCTCGTGAATCCGCGATGAGTGTTCGTACTTGGTTGTATTTTGTGCACTTCTTCTTGTTGTTGTAATTTATTGTTTCTTTTCTCATGTTGGATGATATACTCATGAACCCTTTAATGTTAGTGTTTATTTCATGTCTTTGAAAATAATTGTGGTTTATGTGTATTGAGGTTGCACCCTCATTTCCATTCGCCATTTCATCGTTGTGCTATTTGGATTGTCGCACTAGTAATTGCTAGTTGTGCGCGTTGCGAGGAGGTGTTGTGACCCTCATTTCTGCCGGTGTTTCTACCCCCATTCGCGAGCCTACTCGTCCATCCGTCAAGCTAAGCAGTGTTAATGACCTGCATAATTCCATTCACCTTGCAAAGCGGTGCTTGCGACCCACATATTTGTAGTTTTAGTTTTTTTTTAATTGTGAATCACTAAACCAAACCAAAACTCTCTTTTTAAATCTTTATAATTAATTTTCTAAACAATTGAATTACACGCCTCATCCTACATTCCCCTAATATCGATACTTAGGGAAACTCTCTCCACTTTATATTACTTGTGCGACCGGTGCACTTGTCGATAGCGCATCAAGTTTTTGGCGCCGTTGTCGGGGAATGTAGACGACATTTGTTCTTTTGTTTAGAAAACTAGTTATAAGGATTTTTGTTGTATTTGATTTTGTTTTTTTGTGAGTTTTTATGCAGGGTCATGACCCAGATTTCATTGTTGGGTTCGATCCTGAGATAGAGCGGACATTGCGTGCGCGTCGCCGCCTTGCTGTAGAAATGGAAGGGTACCGAGTCCAGGTGAATGAACTGGGCGGGGGGGGGGGGGGGGAGCTAACCCCCATGCTAGACAAAATGCTGATGAACGGGATGTGGTTCGTCCGAGGCCAAGGAAAATGAGAGACTATATCACTCCCACTGTTGGGAGTGTGTACCCAGGATTTGGCCCGATGTTCACTAATAACCAATTCAAAAGCCAGCCATCCTTAATATAATTCGCAACAATGCCCAATTCCCTGGTCGGCCAAATGAAACCCCCCATCTTCATTTGGCCGTGTTTTTCAGAAATCTGTGGTATTTTTCGGTTTGTTGGGATCTATGACGACACCGTGAAGCTCAGGCTCTTTCCGTGCTCCCTTCGTGACAAAGCTAAAGTGCGACTCCATACCATCCCTCCCGGTGCTGCCATAATATGGGATGCCCTTTCCTCAGTTTTTAGCAAAATTCAACCCAGTAGACAAGATTGTGAACATGCGGCGCGAGATCATGATGTTTCGTCAAAATGATCAAGAGACTCTCTCGGAGGCATGAGAGAGGTTCACTGATTTGTTGAGAAAGTACCCCAAGTATGAGTATCAACCATGGAATCTCGTCGAGATTTTATACTTTGCAATTGAGCCCAACTATCGAGCGATGGTCGATGCTGCTGCCGAAGGAATGCTTATGAATCACATCCCTAAGAATGCTTTCAGAATCTTGCAAGACACTGCCTCACACAGCTCTTACTGGACTGCGGGAAGGAACATCCCTAGAGGAGTAAGGATATTTTTTGAAGTTAGTTCCTCTGTGCAACCTGCTCAATTAACACCTCCCCAATTCGATAATGTGGCTTTGTTAAAGCATCCTGCTCCTACTTCTGCACCAGGCATGACAATCTCATGCCAAGGTTATGGTAATCCTGGACATCATTCTTATGAATGCCCTGCAGGTAGTCCTGCCCAAAAAGGCTGCCCTACCAGTCCCGGACCAGTCTTTTAAAAGACCGGTCTTTTGCCTTGCCGGTCCCGAACCGGTTTCAGTCAAACCAGTCCCGGTCCGTGACCGGTTTTCCAGCTCAAGAGGAGGACCGGCCGGGACCGGTGTACCGATCCTAACCGGTCCTGGGCCGGTTTTTTTATATTAAAATTTTAAATTCTATATTTATATTAAAAATTAAATAAATTTAAAGTGAAATAAAATTTAATTTTTATTAAAAATGAAATAGAAATACAAATTTGCATTTTACATTATGACAAAAATAAAATAGCATTGAACGAAAATGAAAATTACATTTAAGTTAAAATAAAATATGAAAATTACATTTAAATATTCAAAATTGAAATAAAATGAAAAATAAAATACATTTTGCCTAATTATTCTTCGATCGTGCTTCCCAAACTTAAACTATTTATCTCGTCTTTCACTTCGGACTCACTATCTTCAATAGACGAGACGTGTTGTCTCCTCCTTATAGCATCTAAATGATCCTTGTAGCAAATGCAAATCTCCAAAGATTCCTCGTTCAAACGGCTTTTTCGCTCGTTCAGAATCCTACCACTCAAAGAAAAAGCAGACTCCGAAACTACCGTACTAGCTTGGATTGTTAGTAAAGCACAGACCGTTAAGGACAAAATAGGATAAACATTTGTTTTAATTTTTCACCATTTTAAAATATCAAAATTTTCTATTTCGTTTGCGGTCATATAATCTTGAAATTGTGTTTTATATATAAATCTTATTAATTTAAAGTACTTGAAGTTCGTTATTTTTTCTAGAACCTAATTCTAAAAGTTTGTTTTTTAAAATATCTTTTGTTTTAGGTTGGGTGGATTCTTCACGAGGTCGCGATCCATACATATTATCATAATAATTATAAAAACGAGTAAAATCGGAATTAAATTTTGAAACGCTTAAATTAACAAAATCACTAGCCGTTTCGTTTAAATTTAAATTTCGATTAATTTCTTCTATAAAATTTTCTACCCCGTCCACACCCATTAAAGGGTTTAAAGCTGCGGCGCATGAAAACATGAGTGACATTTCTTGATAATATTTTAAAATTTTCTCCTCAATTACTAATATTAACGGACGCCACATTTTATTTAGTTTGTATGTTTTAAATGTTTTAGTAATTAATAAAAAATTTTCAATAACTAATGAGAAAGTAGGATAATAAACTCCGGATAGAATCATTGTTGATCGATAAAAACATTCTAATAAATTTACGTAATCTTTGAGGACCTCCAAATCTAGCACACCTAAATCATGTGCTTCTACACTATTATAAAATTTTATTAATAAGTTTTTTTGTGCCAAAGCTCGCTTTAGCATTTTATAAGTTGAGTTCCCAAAAATTTTTTATCTTGTGAAATAACAAATTTTTTAAAATCTTGTTTTCTTTTTTTTGAACTGTAAATAACTCGTAACATAGTTCGTATTTTAATTACGTACTCATTCATATAAACCAAATTGTCTTGTACAATTAAATTTAAAATGTGAGAGACGCAACGTGTATGAAAAAAATTCCATGTAATATTGATTGTAAATCTGAAATCAAATATCTTATGGCGGTCGTATTATTTGAAGCGTTATCAAAAGAAATACTCATAATTTTTTTATTTATTTTAAATTTTCTAATACACTTAATTATTACCTGGTAAATAGCTTTACTAGTATGTGAATATTCAAATCCTTCAAAACAAATTATTCTTTTATTTAGTTCCCAATTATTGAGATCGATCCAGTGAGCGGTAATGCAAATATATGAGTGTCCCTCAGAAATACCGCTTGTCCAGACGTCACTCGTTAAGCTAACGCGACCGTCAAATGTTTCAAAATAATTTTTTAAATATTCTTTAGATTGCATATAAGTCGCTAAAACATCGCGTCTAGTGGTAGAATGACTTACCAGATGATATTTGGGTTGGAGTACCTCGTGTATGTATGATGTCATCTCTTCATCGTCGTAGTGGCTGAATGGAAATCCCTTTTTGATTACATTCTCCCTTTGTCGCTCCCGCTGCCGAGCTTGATCGTATGTCCAAATGTGCCCGGACGTCGAAATTTGAGCTTGAGTAGACTCCGGGGCTTGTTTTGAAATGCACGATTTCACATGTCGGACGAGCGTTGTATTGCTGCCAACGGCCATTAGCTTCCCGCAAAGTTTGCACTTCGCCTTCAATTCGCTGTCGATCCGCACTTTGTCGAATTTCTCCTAGACCGCCACCTTGTGGTGGTGTTCTACTACTTCGTGCACGACGGACGCAGAGGAAGAAGCCAGCAAGGATGAGGAAGACGTCATTCGAGACTTCAGACTTGAGAGTGAGTGAGAATTGAGAGAGAGAGAGAGTAAGTGAGTGAGAGAGATGAAACAGAATTTTTAAGAGGGGGGGGGGATATTTATAGGATTTGATTCTTTAAATTTTTTAAAATTTAAAAGTTATATAAAATTTAAATTTTATAAAATTAATTATTTAAATAATTAAATTTAATAAATAAAACTAAAAAAACAAAATTGGTGGCTGGCATGGCCGGCCGGCCATGCTAGCCACCAATTTTGGGGCCAACGACTCTTTAAAGAGCCGTTTTTAACGACTCTAAAAAGAGCCATTTAAAACGGCTCTTTTTACAGCCGTTTTGGCTCTTTAATATATACGGGACTGATCTTTTTACCGGTCCCGGTTCTAGTCCCAGTCCGGGACCGGTCTTTTACCGGTCCCGATCCGGGACCGGTTTTTGGAGTAAAATGAGAGACTTCTTGGGACTTCTAGACCGGTCCGGGACTGGACCGGTCCCGACCGGGACTGGACCGGTCCCGACCGGGACCGGTCTTTAGCCGGTCCTAACCGGTCCGATCCCAACCAGGCCGGTTTTTTGTACACCACTACCTGCAGGTGAGCTCTCAACTGATTTTTTAACATAAATTTTGATGAATCTGTGAACTACATAAATAATAAAAATAGATTTGTTCTGTTCTCCAACACATACAACACGAGAGTGAGAAATCATCCAAACTTCTCCTAGAGCCAAAATGTAGCAGGTTAACGATGGCAACCGGGTCAACATCAATATGATGCACAAACTTCCGGAAGCCAACCGAGGCTGCCTCATCTCGGTTATAACCAACATGCTCATGCATCAAAAAAAGCGAGCTTGAGGAAATGATGGAAAGTTCGTTGATATTATGATGACCCAGGCCCGACTCCAATCGAGACCATGCCCACCGAGGGAGACCCAGCTGGCATCGTCCGGGTTGCAACCCAAGCACCCAACCCCTCTCTAACCCACATGCGGGTTGTTGGTGGCCACATCCTCCCTTTGATGAGCGAAACTCGACAGTTAAGCGAGCACCATGAGGACTTCCCAGGAGGTCACCCATCCCAGTACTACTCCAGCTCGAGCACGCTTAACTATGGAGTTTTCCAACTTTTCCAACTTTTCCAACTTCTATAGTTAAACGTGCTCGGGCCGGAGTAGTACTGGGATGTGTGACCTCCTGAGAAGTCCCCATGGTGCCCGCTTGACTGTTGAGTTTTGCTCATCAAAGGGAGGTTGTGGCAACCAACAACCCGTATGTGGGCTAGAGAAAGGTTGGAGTGCTTGAACTGCAACCCGGTAATGGTCCGCGTAAGGCCTAGTGGTGTTGTGATCCACGAAAGATGGAACGGGACGTTACAGATATGACCCAAGCAAACATGGCCAATAAAATGACGTCGATGTGGAATCTGGAAGTGCAGTTGGGTCAATTGGTCCAAGTGTTATCAGAACGGGCATAAGACGCACTTCCTAGTACAACAGAGAAAAATCCCAAGGAGCAGGGGAATAGCCTTTCTGATCCATCAAATGGTTATGAGGGAGAGTTGGATGTTAAATGTGAGATTAATAATGTAGAAATTGTAGCCTTGTGTGATACTGGTTCATCTCGCAATGTCATTGCCCTACAAGACATTGAAAAGTTCAACCTTAATATCGATGTTGATGAACGGATATCACTTGTCTTAGCTAACGGGTGTATGGTTGAGACAGAAGGTGAAGTGCGGGAGATGAAAGTTTTTTTGGATGGCACGGTGGTTATCACTAACTTTCAAGTATTGGGGCCCATGGATAATGACTCCATACCAATTCCAGGCATCCCATTCTTGAAGGAGAGTGGTGCCACTTTTCATATAGCTGACAGTAGTGTATCCTTGCCACCCAATGAGACACACCATTTGTAACGGCCTCCCCAACACACAGCTAAAAAGGACGACCATCAACACCCCTAACATCGAGCTCAAAAGGGCTAAGCCTCGAGTGATCTGCAGACCATGCACCCCAACCCCTCTCTATAACTACCGATAGGTTGTTGGAGGCCGCAACCTCTCTTTTGATGAGAAGTAATCCAATTAAGTGCCTCTACATGGACTTCCCAGGCGGTTACCCCATCCCAGGACTACTTCAGCCCGAGTACGCTTAACTATAAAGTTTTTTCACCTCTCATCACAAATTGAGCTTAGGGTTTAGGGCAATGAATAGTGAAAAAACTTTATAATTAAGCGTGCTCGAGCTAGAGTAGTCTTGGGATGGGTGACCTCCTGGAAAGTACCCATATGGGCTTTTAACTAGATCACTTTTCATTAGAAGGGAGGCTGCGACCTCCAACAACCTGTCGGTGGGTATGGAGAGGGGTTGTGGTGCTTGGTCTGCAGATCAAGCACCCATATAGGACTTCTCAAGGGGTCACCCATCCTGAAACTACTCTCATCCGAGTACGCTTAACTATAAAGTTCTTTCAATTATCATCACCAATTTAGTTACACTTTTTGTAACGGCCTCCCCAGCATACAGCTCAAAAAGACGATCGACGACACTCCCGACATCCATCTCGAAAGGGTTAAGCCTCAACAGGTCTGCAGACCATGCACCCTAACCTCTCTTCATGCCCACCAACAGGTTCTTGGATGCCGCAACCTTCCTTTGGTGAGAGAAACTCAAGTTAAGCAGGCAACATGGGGACTTATCAGAAGGTCACCCATCCTAGGTCACCCATCACCAATTAAGCTTAGAGTTTAGGGTGATGAGTAGTGAAAGAACTTTATAGTTAATCATGCTCGGGCTATAGTAGTCTTGGGATGGGTAACCTCCTAGGAAGTCCTCATGGGGGTGCTTAACTGGATCACTTCTCATTAGAAGGGAGGATGCGGCCTTCAACAACCTGCCGGTGGGTATGGAGAGGGGTTGGGGTGCATGGTCTGCAGATCAAGCGCCTATATGGTACTTCTCAAGAGGTCACCCATCCCGAAACTACTCTCATCCGAGCACGCTTAACTATAAAGTTCTTTAAATTCTCATCATCAATTGAGTTGAACTTTTTTAACAGCCTCCCCAGCATACAACTCGAAAGGATGACCGTTGGCACCCCTAGAATCCATCTCGAAAGGGTTAAGCCTTAACAGGTATGCAGACCATGCACCTCAACCTCTCTCCATGCCCACCAGCAGGTTGTTGGAGGCCACAACCTCTCTTTGGTGAGGGAAACTCAAGTTAAGCAAGCAACACTGGGACTTTCCAGGAGGTCACCAATCCCAGGACTACTCCAGCCCGAACACTCTTAACTATGAAGTTTCTCTACTTCTCATCACCAATTGAGCTGCAACTAGGACAGCTAAAATAGGAGTGTACAACCCCGTACCCGGCCGAGTGGGATCCTCCCCAGGGAGCAGGCTCGGGACGTGCTACGAGCGGCGTCTTGGTGCAGCCCCGTTCGAAGATGTGTGGGTGCTCGTGTTCGCATGTAGAGTTTTCGTGTTAATATTATATATATATTTTTGGAGATTTTATGCTCCCTATTATGTATGCATATATATATATATATATATATATATATATATATATGGAGATTCTTGTAAAAAGAGATCAAGTTTTATGACAAGATCAAGTTTTATGACAAGAGGCAGAGCTTTTATTTGGCTCACAAGTTGGGTTTGGTCAAGAAGACAAAAGAGCACAAGTGGTGGGCCAGCAAGGAAGAGGGGGATTTATTTTAGAAGAGAGGGGGGGACGGGTTCAGAAAAAAAGGTGAGGAAAGAGGAGAAGTTTTTTTCTCCCAGCAGCTAGGGTTCGGCCATGGGATTCGCACGGCCGCCTCTCCCCCTTCCTCCTCCTCTCCTCCCAACGCCGGCCATGCAAGGAGCGAGCTCGGCTCCTCCTCATCTTCCGCCGCCGGCAAAGCCTGGAGCAAGGATCGGATCATCCATCCTCTTCTTCGTCGCCGATCACACCAAGGGCTGCGCGGTCACCCCTTTCCTCCTCCAACGCCGGCCATGCAAGGAGCGAGCTCGGCTCCTCCTCATCTTCCGCCGCCGGCAAAGCCTGGAGCAAGGCTCGGATCATCCATCCTCTTCTTCGTCGCCGATCACACCAAGGGCAGCCCGGCCACCCCTTTCCTCCTCCATCGCCGGCCTGTGCAAGGAGCTGGCCGCCTCTTTCCTCCTCCAAAGATTCCTGCTCTTGGCCGGATGGATGCACTCATTGTGGAAATAAATAAATTGGCCTGCTATGAAAATGTTGCTTGGCCTTTGATGGGAGAAACAATGATTGAAGACCGCCATCGTCGCCTCGAGTAAGGCTCGGCCTAAAAGGGAGATCGGCCACCAGCACCGCCGCCAAGCACGCGTCAAGGGTAACGAAGTCTCTACTTGGGCAGGTGAAGCCCTCGATTTACATTTGCATGGAAGCCCCTCTCCACCAACGGGTGGGGGGAAGGGAGCTCTCCGACGGGTTGACGTGTACGTCCCCGCTATTAATTGCATTTAGTATCCGGAAGTGTGAGTACGGATTTAGGCATGCTGTGTGAAGCCCATTCGGACGTACGAGCCGAATTGGTGATGTTCTGTGTGAAGCCCGTCCGGACGTATGAGCCGGATCGGTGATGTTCTGGGGTTCCCGGAGAATACTCCGAGGAAGTTGTGCATTCTTTATGTAGCGGGAAGCAGCGGGCTTAAGCCCAAGTTTGTGCTGGCCCTAGAAGGCCTTTTTTGTTTATGTTGCCGGCCTGCGTGCCGAGGTATGGAACGTGCGTTCCTGTAATTTGAGATGCCCGCGATATTTTTGCTAGTCCTTTAAGGTTTATGTTACGATGGTGGCGGCCCAAAGGGGGCTGCGGAAAAATAGAACGGTTAGGCGAGGTTATGCTACTAGGAGGGCAGTTAAAGGGCGTTTTGCACAAACCCGAGGTGTCATCCTGGGTTAAGAGGGAGCGAATTTTGAGATCCTCCCTAGAGGTTCTGGTCGGCCAAGAGAGCCTTCCAAGGGTGCCCAATTAGCTCAGCATTTGGCTTAGGAGGGGAAGAGTTCGTTAGTCTTCCGGGTGTGTGGTGGGACCTCCGCGCTGAGACCTTGGGTTTGTCCCTTACGTTCCTAGTCTAGAGCCTCGATTGTTCACTTGAGTGTAGTAGGTGCGCGGTCACCCCTCTTTTGGGACCTCGAACTCCACGGAGACCGGTTTCCGGTTTCAACATTTATGGTGCGGTGAGCGTGGAGTGTGACCAGCACAGAAGAACTCATGCGAACGTCATGACTATAGAAGAGGAACCAAGTGACGACCAGGGTCGTGCGTTATCATTTCGTATGTAAGGTCCTCATACTTGGAGTATTTCCACCTTCTATTTTTGTTGGAATCCCAGATCCTTTGGAGTAGGATTCACACCTGTTTGAGGAAACGAACTATTCATCTAATTATGTCGCGGCTTAACTCAGGATACTTTGCTCAAGAAAATATTCATACTTATTTTGTTCGCTCGGAGTTTGTTACTTTTCAATACGTCGTTGAGCCAATAAGAGTATGGCCTTTGGGGTGATGTTAGCCATGCAAGATGAGTAGATTAAGCTGAGCTTGTGGAAAAACCTTGTTAGCAGGTCATTGTTGGTTAAGGCAGATATAAGAGTAGGTTAGAATCCAATAAAATTATAATAATCTCCAACGATGTATCTATAGAAATATGATATTTCCAAGAAATCGTGTTCAAGCTGAAGGTAGTTGATTATAAAATTAAACAAACTATTTTTTCAACTTCATTATTTTCTTCTACTAATCTTGATGCTAGATTGTACTATATTAATTTTAATTTTATGAAAAGACATATAGTAGAAGGCAATTTTATTATTCGATATTATGCAATGAAATTTACGGTTTGACATGTACTAATTTGATGGTTGCAACGGTGTTGACATTTTTTTTTTTTTTTCCTTGCTTATGAGGATGCAGTAAAATGTTTAGGTGGCTTATATGTTTTTACTTTAGATGAGCCTTTTATTTATATTGTTTTCCGTACTTATTGGGATATGTACTTCACTGTTTGCTTAGTATAGCCCTTGGTTTTCTTGTATTGTTAAGAATTTTTTCTAGAGCTCATTGCTGCTACCTTTGTATTTGAAAAGATTACGATTCAATTATATCAAATATATCAAACATGTCAGAAGTATATTCTCTTCCTATTAGGCATTGATTTTTGAATGTATGAATCTAATTTTTGGAGTAGTTTCAACAGTTTTGATGGCCCTTTTATTTCTAAAATATGTATTATCATTTAGGTTGCTTCTTTTAAGATGTCATAAGTTGGGGAAATGAGACGATTTTTTGGAGGAAGGATTATTAAGTAATAACGGTTATTATATACAGTTTTGACTTGTTATCATTTTCTGAGAAATGTTGTAGGGATCGCTTGGGCTGGGAAACCCAACATGGAGCAAAGATATAGATTTCCCCTTGTGTTGTGTTGTTTGGCACTAGTATGATCTTGAACCTACAACTCGTGATAACGGTCATCCTATCATCGCATGATGGATCTGAATTAGAACGTATGGATGCATTTGATTTATCTTTTTCTTGGGATATGACTTCCGATGAACTCTAAATACCTTTTTAGTATGAAAATTTTCCCTTTCAATTGATTTAAGTGCGCCGGCAGTTGCAAACGGTTTGAGATCTAGGTTTTAGCATGGAGCCATATAGAACGTATTTGATCTTTTAGCTGTTGTACCCTTCTGTCATGAAGGATTGGGGAAATTTTGTCACCAATTTAAGATAGTCATACGTACTATATAAAATCTCAATTTCATTCTCCTATTTTTATGGGAATATCAATCAATGTATTTCATTTCGATTATCCTTTTCATTAAATATAGTCTCCTTTGATAAACCAGCTTGTTTCTTTGACATATTAACATTTGTTGTTTATGAAAAATCTACATGAATTGATTTTCTCTTTCTTATGAAGTTTATACCGAGTATTGAAGAATATTTTATTTGGATTCGATTTATGAATTCTCCATTCAAAACTATTGTGGTCGTGACCGGTTAAACCTTTACAACAATGTTTTGGCATGATTTTTGTTAGGATTGCCTTTGGCCTACTCTTTCCCTTCTTGACTATTTAAGACTAAATATATATGTGCATTTTCTGATGTTTGTTGTACATGTCCGAACTTAATTTTTCACTACTTCTTATTGGATAGTTCATTTCCCATTCATGTTAATCTTTATGTTTTGTTTGACACATTCATTTGAATAATATACTTCTGACACTTGAATCAGTGTAAGAAAAGTGGTACTTGTTGCATTTAAATAAAGTTCAAAAGTCTTAGTGATTTTCTCTTATCCTATATACATTCCCAGACACTTTTAAATTTAAGCTATTTAGGTTTAACTCTAAAAGTTAGGTCATTGCCTTATGTCCCTAGTAGGAAAGCTCTTTCTCTTTATAAGAGATCCAATATTCTTATATCCAGGCATATTAATATCAAGTGATGATAAGTATTTAGTATGCCACAAGCTGTGAGTAATTTCTCCAATATTGTACCCTTGTTGCTTTCCTTAATGGTTGTCATCTTTGAGAAGAATATGCAGAGGTATTTTACATTTTTCAATACCTGTAAATTTGTTATGATCTTCCAATATAGTGAAATTTCAGGCGGTTTCTTCTATGGCATGAGAGTGGAAATGGTTGTTTGGAGAGGAGACCCCGAGAAGACCCGCTGTCCAGGCTACCATCGAGCTGACAGGTCTGTAGGCTCACTCGGTGGTTGGAGTTGTTGTTTGGAGAGGAGACCCCGAGAAGACCCGCTGTCCAGGCTACCATCGAGCTGGCAGGTCTGTAGGCTACTCGGCGGTTGGAGGTTGTTTCTGTCCAGGCTACCATCGAGCTGGCAGGTCTGTAGGCTCACTCGGTGGTTGGAGTTGTTGTTTGGAGAGGAGACCCCGAGAAGACCCGCTGTCCAGGCTACCATCGAGCTGGCAGGTCTGTAGGCTCACTCGGCGGTTGGAGGTTGTTTGGAGAGGAGACCCCGAGAAGACCCGCTGTCCAGGCTACCATCGAGCTGGCAGGTCTGTAGGCTCACTCGGTGGTTGGAGGTTGTTTGGAGAGGAGACCCCGAGAAGACCCGCTGTCCAGGCTACCATCGAGCTGGCAGGTCTGTAGGCTCACTCGGTGGTTGGAGTTGTTGTTTGGAGAGGAGACCCCGAGAAGACCCGCTGTCCAGGCTACCATCGAGCTGGCAGGTCTGTAGGCTCACTCGGCGGTTGGAGGTTGTTTGGAGAGGAGACCCCGAGAAGACCCGCTGTCCAGGCTACCATCGAGCTGGCAGGTCTGTAGGCTCACTCGGTGGTTGGAGTTGTTGTTTGGAGAGGAGACCCCGAGAAGACCCGCTGTCCAGGCTACCATCGAGCTGGCAGGTCTGTAGGCTCACTCGGTGGTTGGAGTTGTGTTTGGAGAGGAGACCCCGAGAAGACCCGCTGTCCAGGCTACCATCGAGCTGGCAGGTCTGTAGGCTCACTCGGCGGTTGGAGGTTGTTTGGAGAGGAGACCCCGAGAAGACCCGCTGTCCAGGCTACCATCGAGCTGGCAGGTCTGTAGGCTCACTCGGCGGTTGGAGGTTGTTTGGAGAGGAGACCCCGAGAAGACCCGCTGTCCAGGCTACCATCGAGCTGGCAGGTCTGTAGGCTCACTCGGTGGTTGGAGTTGTTGTTTGGAGAGGAGACCCCGAGAAGACCCGCTGTCCAGGCTACCATCGAGCTGGCAGGTCTGTAGGCTCACTCGGTGGTTGGAGTTGTTGTTTGGAGAGGAGACCCCGAGAAGACCCGCTGTCCAGGCTACCATCGAGCTGGCAGGTCTGTAGGCTCACTCGGTGGTTGGAGTTGTGTTTGGAGAGGAGACCCCGAGAAGACCCGCTGTCCAGGCTACCATCGAGCTGGCAGGTCTGTAGGCTCACTCGGCGGTTGGAGGTTGTTTGGAGAGGAGACCCCGAGAAGACCCGCTGTCCAGGCTACCATCGAGCTGGCAGGTCTGTAGGCTCACTCGGCGGTTGGAGGTTGTTTGGAGAGGAGACCCCGAGAAGACCCGCTGTCCAGGCTACCATCGAGCTGGCAGGTCTGTAGGCTCACTCGGTGGTTGGAGTTGTTGTTTGGAGAGGAGACCCCGAGAAGACCCGCTGTCCAGGCTACCATCGAGCTGGCAGGTCTGTAGGCTCACTCGGTGGTTGGAGTTGTGTTTGGAGAGGAGACCCCGAGAAGACCCGCTGTCCAGGCTACCATCGAGCTGGCAGGTCTGTAGGCTCACTCGGTGGTTGGAGTTGTGTTTGGAGAGGAGACCCCGAGAAGACCCGCTGTCCAGGCTACCATCGAGCTGGCAGGTCTGTAGGCTCACTCGGTGGTTGGAGTTGTTGTTTGGAGAGGAGACCCCGAGAAGACCCGCTGTCCAGGCTACCATCGAGCTGGCAGGTCTGTAGGCTCACTCGGCGGTTGGAGGTTGTTTGGAGAGGAGACCCCGAGAAGACCCGCTGTCCAGGCTACCATCGAGCTGGCAGGTCTGTAGGCTCACTCGGTGGTTGGAGTTGTTGTTTGGAGAGGAGACCCCGAGAAGACCCGCTGTCCAGGCTACCATCGAGCTGGCAGGTCTGTAGGCTCACTCGGCGGTTGGAGGTTGTTTGGAGAGGAGACCCCGAGAAGACCCGCTGTCCAGGCTACCATCGAGCTGGCAGGTCTGTAGGCTCACTCGGTGGTTGGAGTTGTTGTTTGGAGAGGAGACCCCGAGAAGACCCGCTGTCCAGGCTACCATCGAGCTGGCAGGTCTGTAGGCTCACTCGGTGGTTGGAGTTGTGTTTGGAGAGGAGACCCCGAGAAGACCCGCTGTCCAGGCTATCATCGAGCTGGCAGGTCTGTAGGCTCACTCGGCGGTTGGAGGTTGTTTGGAGAGGAGACCCCGAGAAGACCCGCTGTCCAGGCTACCATCGAGCTGGCAGGTCTGTAGGCTCACTCGGCGGTTGGAGGTTGTTTGGAGAGGAGACCCCGAGAAGACCCGCTGTCCAGGCTACCATCGAGCTGGCAGGTCTGTAGGCTCACTCGGTGGTTGGAGTTGTTGTTTGGAGAGGAGACCCCGAGAAGACCCGCTGTCCAGGCTACCATCGAGCTGGCAGGTCTGTAGGCTCACTCGGTGGTTGGAGTTGTGTTTGGAGAGGAGACCCCGAGAAGACCCGCTGTCCAGGCTACCATCGAGCTGGCAGGTCTGTAGGCTCACTCGGTGGTTGGAGTTGTGTTTGGAGAGGAGACCCCGAGAAGACCCGCTGTCCAGGCTATCATCGAGCTGGCAGGTCTGTAGGCTCACTCGGCGGTTGGAGGTTGTTTGGAGAGGAGACCCCGAGAAGACCCGCTGTCCAGGCTACCATCGAGCTGGCAGGTCTGTAGGCTCACTCGGCGGTTGGAGGTTGTTTGGAGAGGAGACCCCGAGAAGACCCGCTGTCCAGGCTACCATCGAGCTGGCAGGTCTGTAGGCTCACTCGGTGGTTGGAGTTGTTGTTTGGAGAGGAGACCCCGAGAAGACCCGCTGTCCAGGCTACCATCGAGCTGGCAGGTCTGTAGGCTCACTCGGTGGTTGGAGTTGTGTTTGGAGAGGAGACCCCGAGAAGACCCGCTGTCCAGGCTACCATCGAGCTGGCAGGTCTGTAGGCTCACTCGGCGGTTGGAGGTTGTTTGGAGAGGAGACCCCGAGAAGACCCGCTGTCCAGGCTACCATCGAGCTGGCAGGTCTGTAGGCTCACTCGGCGGTTGGAGGTTGTTTGGAGAGGAGACCCCGAGAAGACCCGCTGTCCAGGCTACCATCGAGCTGGCAGGTCTGTAGGCTCACTCGGCGGTTGGAGGTTGTTTGGAGAGGAGACCCCGAGAAGACCCGCTGTCCAGGCTACCATCGAGCTGGCAGGTCTGTAGGCTCACTCGGCGGTTGGAGGTTGTTTGGAGAGGAGACCCCGAGAAGACCCGCTGTCCAGGCTACCATCGAGCTGGCAGGTCTGTAGGCTCACTCGGTGGTTGAGGGTTGTTTGGAGACTTTTGCACTACCCCGAGCCCAGCTCGGCCCCAGGTAGACCCGCTGCACAGGCTCCCATCCAGCTGGCAGGTCCGTAGGCTCGCCTGTGGGGGTAAGGGACCCCGAGTGCCGCTCGGCCCCGGGTAGACTCGCTGCTCAGGCTCTCATTAGCTGGGCAGGGCGGTGGGCACACCTGGGGGGAAAGGATTTGGACTTGGAAAAGGTTTTGGAAGGGGTTTGATCCGCTCGTAGCAAGAAAGTGTGCAATACTTCTTCAAAAATTATAGTTTAAACCGCAATTGAGGTCAATAGTTCCGTTTTGATGAATTGAATAGACTAATGTTAATGCATCACTTGTTTTATGTCTTATGAAAATAGTTAAATTGTTTGCAAAGCCGGCCGTATAAAATACATCATCCGCTTTCATGACATGAAAAAGCAGCGTTATCGATCTTGTTTCCTTTAATGTTGATCTTGCTGATACATAAAATGTTTAGGAGGTGGCAGAGTAATTGTGTTTATACGAAATATGCCCATCTGAAATAACAATCTCTTGCATTTCAAAACATATACTGTCGTGAATTTCCACATCAGTTGATAATTTGGTTGGATTTTTAATAAATAGATTGGCTTTTACCGCATGTTCATGATAGTGAGTTGTTTCTTATTTAAGCCCTGGTCTGGAGCTCTTTTTATCTCCAAGTGGGGGATTCTCTCAAACTTTTTTTTTTGAGTCGGAACCCACTCGCCGAGTACTTGGGGTTGGACATTTCTTTTCGAGCTTGGACAAACTCGAAAAGAGCGGGGATTGTGTACAACCCCGTACCCGGCCGAGTGGGATCCTCCCCAGGGAGCAGGCTCGGGACGTGCTACGAGCGGCGTCTTGGTGCAGCCCCGTTCGAAGATGTGTGGGTGCTCGTGTTCGCATGTAGAGTTTTCGTGTTAATATTATATATATATTTTTGGAGATTTTATGCTCCCTATTATGTATGCATATATATATATATATATATATATATATGGAGATTCTTGTAAAAAGAGATCAAGTTTTATGACAAGATCAAGTTTTATGACAAGAGGCAGAGCTTTTATTTGGCTCACAAGTTGGTTTGGTCAAGAAGACAAAAGAGCACAAGTGGTGGGCCAGCAAGGAAGAGGGGGATTTATTTAGAAGAGAGGGGGGGACGGGTTCAGAAAAAAAGGTGAGGAAAGAGGAGAAGTTTTTTTCTCCCAGCAGCTAGGGTTCGGCCATGGGATTCGCACGGCCGCCTCTCCCCCTTCCTCCTCCTCTCCTCCCAACGCCGGCCATGCAAGGAGCGAGCTCGGCTCCTCCTCATCTTCCGCCGCCGGCAAAGCCTGGAGCAAGGATCGGATCATCCATCCTCTTCTTCGTCGCCGATCACACCAAGGGCTGCGCGGTCACCCCTTTCCTCCTCCAACGCCGGCCATGCAAGGAGCGAGCTCGGCTCCTCCTCATCTTCCGCCGCCGGCAAAGCCTGGAGCAAGGCTCGGATCATCCATCCTCTTCTTCGTCGCCGATCACACCAAGGGCAGCCCGGCCACCCCTTTCCTCCTCCATCGCCGGCCTGTGCAAGGAGCTGGCCGCCTCTTTCCTCCTCCAAAGATTCCTGCTCTTGGCCGGATGGATGCACTCATTGTGGAAATAAATAAATTGGCCTGCTATGAAAATGTTGCTTGGCCTTTGATGGGAGAAACAATGATTGAAGACCGCCATCGTCGCCTCGAGTAAGGCTCGGCCTAAAAGGGAGATCGGCCACCAGCACCGCCGCCAAGCACGCGTCAAGGGTAACGAAGTCTCTACTTGGGCAGGTGAAGCCCTCGATTTACATTTGCATGGAAGCCCCTCTCCACCAACGGGTGGGGGAAGGGAGCTCTCCGACGGGTTGACGTGTACGTCCCCGCTATTAATTGCATTTAGTATCCGGAAGTGTGAGTACGGATTTAGGCATGCTGTGTGAAGCCCATTCGGACGTACGAGCCGAATTGGTGATGTTCTGTGTGAAGCCCGTCCGGACGTATGAGCCGGATCGGTGATGTTCTGGGGTTCCGGAGAATACTCCGAGGAAGTTGTGCATTCTTTATGTAGCGGGAAGCAGCGGGCTTAAGCCCAAGTTTGTGCTGGCCCTAGAAGGCCTTTTTTGTTTATGTTGCCGGCCTGCGTGCCGAGGTATGGAACGTGCGTTCCTGTAATTTGAGATGCCCGCGATATTTTTGCTAGTCCTTTAAGGTTTATGTTACGATGGTGGCGGCCCAAAGGGGGCTGCGGAAAAATAGAACGGTTAGGCGAGGTTATGCTACTAGGAGGGCAGTTAAAGGGCGTTTTGCACAAACCCGAGGTGTCATCCTGGGTTAAGAGGGAGCGAATTTTGAGATCCTCCCTAGAGGTTCTGGTCGGCCAAGAGAGCCTTCCAAGGGTGCCCAATTAGCTCAGCATTTGGCTTAGGAGGGGAAGAGTTCGTTAGTCTTCCGGGTGTGTGGTGGGACCTCCGCGCTGAGACCTTGGGTTTGTCCCTTACGTTCCTAGTCTAGAGCCTCGATTGTTCACTTGAGTGTAGTAGGTGCGCGGTCACCCCTCTTTTGGGACCTCGAACTCCACGGAGACCGGTTTCCGGTTTCAACAAGGAGAGAGAAAATGACTATAAGCACACCCCAAGTGCTCCAGTAGGGAGGTCCCACCACATACCCGAAAGTTTAGGAGAAACTTCCCCTCTGCAACCAAAAGCTGAGCGAGATACTAGGCAGACATGGTCTTGGCGAGTATCCAACTTGGGGGAACTCAACCTTTTCCAAAAGTCCTCTTTTTAGTACCTCTGGGGGCTATTTATAGAGAAATCCTAGGGGGCGGCGAGTATCTAGTCTCTACTAACGAGTACCATGGGCAACTTGCCCATGCTCGCCAGGTACTCGTCTCTGCTCTCCTCAGCTCATCTCTACTCGCCCAAGCTTGTATCTGCTCTCCCAAGCTCGCCCCTGTTCGCTCAAGCTCTCCTCTGCTCGTGGCGAGGTTTGCGAATAGCCGTCTCTTTAGGAATTTATGATCTCGACGAATTATGAGTTATATATAATCCACATTTTTTCTTGGCTCGACTCGAGCTTGGAAAAACAATGTAAGACCCGTAGTTCGGAGAGAAGGCACTATACGATATGTTGTGCGAGGTCCTTCCTAAGAAAGGAGCTCAACTGAAGGAAGAAAGAATGACAACACTTCCTAGGAGCAGAACTCAACTGAAGGAGGTAGAGAAGAGTTGACACCTCGTAGGAGGAAGTTCAACTGGAGGCGGAGAGAAGGTCGACATCTCGCAGGAACCAAGCTCAACTGGAGATGGAGAAGTGGTCGACACCTCATATGAGCCAAGCTCAACAGGAGGTGGAGAAGGTCGACACCTTATAGGAGTCAAGCTCAACTGGAGGTGTAGAAGAGGTCGACACCTCGCAAGAGCCAAGCTCAATTGGAGGTGGAGAAGAGGTCGACACCTCACAGGAGGAAGCTCAACTAGAGACGGAGAGAAGGTCGGCACCTCACATGAGCCAAGCTCAACTGGAGGTGGAGAAGAGGTTGACACCTCAAAGGGGAAGCTCAATTGGAGGTGTAGAGAAGGTCGACGACTCATAGAAGTCGAGATCAACTGGAGATGGAAAGAAGGTCGACAGCTCACAGGATTCGAGCTTAATTGGAGGTGGAGAGAATGTCGATAGCTCATAGGAGCAGAGCTCAGCTAGAGGTGGAGAGAAAGTCGACAGCTCACCGGAGACGAGCTCAACTGAAGATAGAGAGAAGGTCGACAACTTATAGGATCCGAGCTCAATTGGAGGTGGAGAGAAGTCACACTTAGGGGACAAGTAGCCGATATACATGAGAGAAGCTCGTGTAAGGACTCAGACTACGACAACACAACACTTGAGGACTTTCCATCAGTGTCGAGATCACTCATTGGGCTAATTAAGAATCTGACAAAGAATTAGACGACAAAAGGTCTCAATTTAAGGGATGGACGATCTTATCCCTAGTGAGGTGGAAAATCGGCATTGGATCCTCTTCCAGTAATACCCATGGTCGGATGAGAAGTGCATTCGGGGAATCATCGGCCAACATATAAGGGGGAGATGATCTCGACCGACAATGTATAGATGTCACAACCCGCATTTTCCCCGAATTAAGAATTATCAGAGTAAGAGAAAACACGCGTCATGATGCCACATCAAGCAGGGGATAACTGTTGACGCTCAGGCAAAACCAACTACAATCTTTATGCAAAAAAATCACGTGCTTAATGAATAGAAAATCAGTTATGATTAGAGTCCGTATCCCTCGGCTCAGTGGATCATCTAGTCCACCAAAGAAAACTATATTTATACGCTGCGGAAAAATACTTTATTTAGATTTGACACCCTAAAGAGCGCATCAGGGTCCCCAGAGAACCACTCATGCTATGCAAGACTCTACATTAAATTTATGTAATATATAAGAAAATGGTTTTTTTTTTGTACGTGATTGGAAAATAGTGATTAAGTTTATAAAAAACATGCTGATCATGAGCTTCATTTATAATAGTATTTATGGTTTGAAAATACCTAGCAACCTAGCATAAACCTTCTCAAAGCAAGTAGACTATTTCCAGAAAAATGGTAGCAGCAATAGTATATATCTAGTACAAGGTAAAAACTACCAGTGGGCGCCAACAACCTGACACGAACCCGCTGACACAAATATATGTCTGTAAGAAAGTACTGAAAACAACCTCACTAACAAGGTAAACAGAACTCCAAAGTCCGGGAGTCCACCAACAACACCACCTCCAACTAGCCACCAGACTGGCTACAGCTCAGAACCTGAGGCATTCCAAAAGAAAACAGAATACCTCAGCAAGCAAAATCAAGGTAAGAAAAAAACATCTGCATGTAAGAGTCAACCAAAAGGACGAAGTAACTGAAAAACATGTAGTAGAAAGAGTCACAACTGTCCAAAACAGGACCACAAGAAATGCACAACGTGCAAAGAAACAGCAACGACCCATCCCAGGAACCACATCCTGCAGGGCCTACTAGGCTGCCAAGAGCCAGAATGCTGCAAACTACCAAAGAAGAAACTTCTAACACCCTAAACTGTGGGAAGTGATAGTAGCAAAAACAACAACGAGGAACCGGATCGAAGGCAAACGCAGTCCCCCAATCCACCATGTCCAAGTCAAAAGCTCGAGGGTCAACACGTGAAAACACAAGGGATCTTCCACCCGACATGCCCAGCCCGTACCTGGAGCAAGAAAAAAACATGGGTGACCTTGGCTATATCACACAACTCCACCCCCATAAAGAGCTACAATCACCACTACTAACCACGACCCACGATTCGGCCTTTAGGAAAATAAAGAAAACGACCGACAAGGAAAACCCAGAAATACAACTGGAAATCCACTCGGAAACGAAAGACAAGGTAAAGGAAGAGTGTTGAAATAAACCAACACGACTAGGCGTTGAGTGAAACCCACTCAGTGCCTACCTAAACTTTGGCGTTGAGCGAGCTAGCCTCACTCCCCGCCAAAATAATGCCACTACCCACAAACCCACTAAAGAATACGGAGCTCGACGATAGTCGAACGACCAAGGCAGAAGATCCAGAACTCGAGTAGTTGCCTGTCACTTGAGTATCTAAATTCCCGCACTCGAAACCAGCTAAAATCGCCTAGCAACAGAAAATATACAGAGCGCACGATCAGTGACGCACGATCAGTGGTCGTGCGCACTCATCGGCTGATGATCGTGCGAAGCGAACCTGGAAAACCTGAGAAAACTTAGCGTCAGCGCACGATCAGTGACGCACGATCAGTGGTCGTGCGCACTGCTTGCCAGCGCTCGTGCGATCTCCGAGACAGAACTTTGGAAACTGAAAGTTATATGCGCACGAACAGAGGCACGCGACCAGTGGTCGTGCGCCCTAACGGTTAACGACCGTGCGCGGCTAACCTGTACCGTTTGGAATTTCCCGAATGACACCGGAACGCGCACACGACTCACGCAACTGCAGTAACAGCAGGAAACTACCAACGTCGCGCACCACTACTATACAAACTATGCCTAATCATTCGAGTAATACCTTAACGAAAATCTGCAACCACACCCCCTCCTAACTCTCCCTCTCGGCTACACCCGAACCAGAGCAACAATCAGAGTAAAGGAAAACAACGGCTCCACGCCGACAATTTGGATTCCAATCATCACAAAATAGGGGAGGTTTCAGTAGGAAGAACTAAGCCCTATAGTTAGCAAGAAATGAGAACAACAAGGCCTCTAACCTGGGCTAACCGGGATTTCAATTTCAGCAAGAAAAATAAAAAAAAAAACTTGGCAAGGGCAAGAATACCACTTGCCTCAATTCACAGCGAAGCTTTGGACTGCTTTCCTCCTCTTCGCACAGATCAAAACGGCCGCAACACCTAAAACAAACTCTCGGCCATTAATGGCGGAAAACTCCAAAACCGAAAATTCCAAACCTCCAAAACTCCACGAAAATCGAATTTCTTACCGTAGGAATGAAGGTCTTGACGAGAGCAATCCAAATCCACTCTCGGAATCAAATTCCGTCCACAAACGCTCCGGGAATCGGCGTCTGAAGGGAAGGGTAGGCGGTTTCTCCGTTTCTCTCGTACAGGACCGGCGGTTATTAATCGTGAAGAAGATGATGCTTTTCATTATATATATATATATATATATATATATATATATATATATATATATATATATATATATTAATATATAATAATATAATTAATTACAAAATTACATAAAGCGTCAAAACGACGTGAAAACCGAACTACCTCGGAATTCGACGAAATTCGCACCGTAGCTAAATACCCACGCTACGAACACAACGGCGAAGTCGAAATTAACTTTCGACGAACAGAACTCGAGTTACACCCAAACAAAGCCAAACACAAACATCCCCCCGAGAGGCCACACCGGGTCACCAAAACGACTCGGTTTGCTAGGGAGATCTTGCCAACAGGCTACCAAACAGGGCACTCAGTTCTAAGGAGCTAAACCATACTCCACACACGGCTCAAGCCACGAAAACGCGTCATCGTAACGCCAAACGAGAATAAAAATAATCGCTGAAAAAAACGGGGCGTTACAGTCACTCCCCCTAAAAGAAAGTTTCGTCCCGAAACTTTACGCACAACCCTTTTACTAACGAAGGAAAAGTAACAAACAGAAGTTACAAAGGGAAACATACCGATCAAATCAGTGAAACAGGTGAGGGTACGCCCTCCTCATGGCCGACTCTAGCTCCCAAGTCGCGCTCTTCAAATCCTGATTTTTCCATAGAACTTTCACCATCGGTATGGACTTCTTTCGCAGCACACGCTCCTGAGTATCCAAAATACGAACTGGCACCTCAACAAAAGAGAGGTTGGGCTCCAACTGGGGCACAACATCCAAGAGTTGCCCACTGCTGCGCACACACTTCCGCAATTGGCTAACATGAAAAACATTATGAACACCAGGGAAGTTCGCTGGCAAATCCAATCTATAAGCAGACACACCAATCCGCTCCAAAATCTCGAATGAGCCCACATACCTTGGGTCCAATTTCCGATTTTTACCAAATCTCTTCACACCAACCATTGGAGAAACCTTGAGGTATACATGATCCCCTACTAAAAACTCCAAAGCAGACCTACGCCGATTGGCGTTCTTTTCATACCTCTCCTGAGCTATACGAAGCTTCTCCCGAATAAGCTTCACGGCGACTTCCATATCCTCCAGCGCATCAGGACCCAACAACGGCCTCTCACCAGCCTCGACCCAAAACAACGGAGTCCTACAACGCCTCTCATACAAAGCTTCGAATGGAGCCATCTGCAAGCTTTCCTGATAACTGTTATTATAAGCAAATTCCATGAGTCGCAGACGCTCATCCCACGCTCCACCGTGGTCTAAAATATAACACCGGATCATATCCTCAACAATCTGATTGACCCGCTCCGTCTGCCCATTGGTCTGAGGGTGGTACGCAGTAGAATACCTCAGATCCGTACCCAAACCCTCCTGCAGACTTTTCCAAAAACGAGAAGTAAACCGAGAGTCTCGATCAGAAATGATGCTAACCGGCACACCGTGGAGTCGGATGACTTCATTCAAGTACAACTCCGCTATCTTCTTCATCGGGTAATCAATCTTATAAGGCACGAAGTGAGCACACTTCGTCAATCTATCCACTATAACCCAAACAGAATCAAATCCCCTCGGGGATTTTGGCAAACCCGTAATGAAGTCCATAGATATACTCTCCCACTTCCAAGTCGGGATCTCTAGCGGAGTCAACTTACCACCAGGCTTCCATGATCGGCCTTCACACGCTTGCAAGTGTGACACTCAGCAACAAATCGGGCTATATCACCTTTCATGCCATACCACCAGGCAATTTGCCTTAAGTCACGGTACATCTTCGTAGATCCTGGATGGTAGGCAACGCTGGAACCATGAGCCTCACTGTAAATCATACTCCTAATGTCCCCAACAGCGGGAACGTAAAACCTGCCGCGGTACCTCAAAGTACCCGCATCATCAATAGCAAAATCTGGCAACTCTCCCTTCTCTGTCCTGGTAAAAAGGTGCAACAGATCCGGATCGTCCTTCTGATGCAGTCTAGTCAAAGAAATCCAGGACGGCTCTGCCACTGACAAACTACTCTGCAAACCACAGCATCCCACTGAAATATCCATAAGGAGGAACTCCTCAACTAACCGATCGACGGAGAGGTTAAAGATCTTTCCCGTCTTTCGGCTCAGGGCGTCGGCCACCACATTGGCCTTGCCCGGATGATACTGGATTTCTACGTCATAATCCGCCACATACTCAAGCCACCGCCGCTGACGCAGATTCAACTTCTTCTGCGTGAACACGTACTTCAGGCTCTTATGGTCAGTAAAAATCTTGCACTGAGCCCCATAAAGTAAGTGCCTACACAACTTCAACGCATAGATAACCGCTGCAAACTCAAGGTCATGCGTAGGATAATTCTTCTCATGAGTCTTCAGCTGCCTTGACCCATAAGCGATTACTTTTCCATCCTGCATTAATACGCATCCCAGACCTATATGCGAAGCATCCACATACACATCATAATCCACGCCCTCAGTAGGAAGGGTCAGGACGGGAGCAGTACACAATCTCCTCTTTAACTCCTGAAAAGCTTCTTCGCACTTCTCGCTCCAAACAAAAGCCACATTCTTCTGAGTCAGCTTGGTCAAAGGTGCGGCTAGAGAAGAAAAACCCTCCACGAATCTCCTGTAATAGCCAGCCAACCCTAAGAAACTTCTGATCTCCTTAGGAGTATTCGGCCTACTCCAATCCATCACTGCTGCAATCTTTTCTGGGTCAACCGAGATCCCATCCTTGTTCACCACGTGGCCTAGAAAAGAAACCTGAGGCAACCAAAATTCGCACTTGCTCAACTTGGCGAATAACTTGTGGTTCCTCAATCCTGATAGTACCAAGCGCAGATGCTGCTCATGCTCCTCAGCACTGTGAGAATAAACCAACACGTCATCAATGAAGACCACCACGAACTTGTCTAGGAAATCCTTGAATACCTGATTCATCATGTCCATGAAAGCTGATGGTGCGTTGGTCAAACCGAACGACATCACCAAAAACTCAAAGTATCCATGCCTCGACCTAAACGCAGTCCGTGGAATATCTGCCTCACGGATCCTGAGCTGATGATAGCCCGAACGAAGATCGATCTTGGAGAACACCGTGCTACCACGCAATTGGTCAAATAAATCATCGATCCTCGGCAGAGGGTACCTGTTCTTGATAGTGACCTTGTTCAACTCTCTATAGTCGATGCAAAGCCGCATCGACCATCTTTCTTCTTTACGAACAAAATAGGAGCACCCCAAGGCGACGAACTCTGCCTGATAAAACCTTTAGCCAACAACTCATCTAACTGAATTCGCAACTCCTCTAACTCACGAGGGGCCATCCGGTACGGCGCCTTAGCAATAGGACGCGTACCGGCTCCAAATCAATAACAAACTCCACATCCCGCTCAGGAGGGATACCAGGAAGATCATCAGGAAAAACATCGGCGAAACCACGAACAATATGAATCTCCTCCAAGCGTGGCACGCTAACAACGGTTCCAACCGCCGAGACTAAACAAACACAACAATCAGAAAGAAACAATCTCTGAACACATACCGCAGAGAGAACAGGAGAATCCTGACACGGATCAGCATACACGCTGCCGGGCTGACCGTCGTCCCTGATGAAGTCCAAGCGCTTTCCTTTGCACTGAATGACTGCATCATACCGAGAGAGCCAGTCCATGCCCAAAATGATATCGAAGTCCTCTAGATCAATCATCTTCAGGTCCGCCTTCGCAAGAAAATCCCCCAACAAAACCGGGCAATCCAACATACCCAAATCTGACAACACAGATTCACCAGAGGGAAACTTGACACGGAAGGAATCCCGAACACGGTCTAGAGACAACCGATGACGCTCCACAAAGGCTCTAGCCACGAACGAGTGGGTAGCGCCGGAGTCAAACAGAACACGCGCCCAGCGGTTCTTCACCTTAAATTTCCCTATAGGAGCGCACAAAGCTAAGGAACTAGCACAACAGTACCGTAAATAATCTAGCAACTAAACTACCAGGCTAGAAAGAAAAACAACAACCAACTAACCTGAGATCACCTGGGTCGAAGTCTGAGCCTCCTCAGAAGAAATCACGTTCAGCTTCCCTTTTCCCTTGTCCACACGCTGAGGTGGAGGTAATGCCTGCAATGGAACTGCAAGAAGAGCTGACTGGACCTGAGGACACCTCGACTTAAAGTGACCCTTCTGCCCATACTGATAGCAGACTCTATCCCTGTACCAACACTGGGCCGCATCATGCCCGGATCGCTTGCAAACGGAACAGGAGACATCTCTCCTAGGAGCACCCTGAATCGCATGAACCTACTCCTTCCTCTGAGCTGCTGCCTTCTTGAAACATTTCTTGGCAGGGTGGCCTGACCGGCCACAGAAGCTGCACTCCACCTTGCCCCTCTTTCCCGGAGCCGCACCGGGTAACTGGGGTTTCTTTTCCTCCACCGACTTCCTCTTGTCCAACCTCATTTGCTGGCCTCTGCTCTTCGCGGTCTCAATAGCCTCCACCTTCAGAGCAGCCTCTACTACACCTGCATAAGTCTCTGACCCATAAGCACTGGTCAACTGTTGCACCTCGCTCCTCAAACCACCGAGAAATCGCTTAACTCGATCAGCCTCAACGCTGACCAATCCCGGGGCAAAACGGCTCAACTTGCTGAACTCTATCTCATACTCACCCACCGTGAGTTGCCTTTGCTTCAGATGGAGGAAGTCATTCATGAGGCGGTCACGCTCGACCGAGGGTAAGAACTTCCTCAACAGCATCTCCTTGAACATCTCCCACGAGCATCCGGCTACCAAGCTCTCCTTCTCTCTCAGCCACCAACTCTTAGCCAACTCTTTGAGCTGATAGGTGGCTAACATCACCCTCTGGTCACCTGAAATCCCTGAGTACGAGAACATCTCCTCCATGGAGATCAGCCAGTCGTCTATCACCATGAAATCTTCCTTCCCATCATAAGTGGGAGGGCTCAGCCTCTGAAACTGCGAGATGAAGGCCATCTCTGCTGGCACCACCACTGGAGGTCTCAAGGGTGCAGGAGGAGGAGGAACAGCTAACCCCCCAGCAGGAACTTGCGCACCCTGAGCCTGACCTGCCACAACAGCCACCAAAGACTGAATCTGGGCTTGCACCTCCTCCAACTGCCTGCCCATAGCTTCGCTACTCAGACGCAGACTCTCGATCACCGCATCGTTCTGAGCCCCAGAAGATTCACCCTCAGACAGGGGAGTCGATCGAGTCGCAGGACGCCTAGCCATCCTAAAAATCATTACAACGCAAATTAGATCCAAATCCAACGACTAGAACCGATTACCAGTACAGACAATACATATGTAGATATAGACTTAAAGCTGCTAAACTTGCTCTGAGAGTTTATCTTCTTCACAAAAATTAGATGATAAGCCCTAACCTAGGATGGTTAACCACCACCTTACTAACTCTTGTGCCTAGATCGGATGCATGAATTTATGTTAATTTGAAAACTCATGTGTGTACATATGTCATCCTGCAAATCTTCAGCTCGGCGCGTTGTGCTTATGCAATGATATGATATGCATGATTGTGCTATGCATTCTAAAAAAAAAAGGTCCTAATGCATGTTATGAGCGGCGTACGCATGAAAATGTTATGCATCCCATACTACATAACATTTCCATGCAACGAAAAAGAAACGTGCTAGTCGCAGTCATGTGGTGAGGTTATACATCCCATACTACATAACCCTCACATGTAGCCCCTATGGTGGATCCATATACGAACACATATTATGCATCCCATACTACATAATATGCCCCGTATACTTCATGTTATGCTATGAGTGTAGTGTTCGTGCTTTTGCCAAGACGTGCTGATGACATATCGATGTGTGAATGACATGATGCTGAACCACTAAAAGCATCCAAGGAAGGTTGCTCAACTAACTTGTCAAGCAAACCTACAAGCAAACCTGTCAAGCAAACCTGTCAAGCAAACCTGTCAAGCAAACCTGCGCTCTGATACCAACTGTCACAACCCGCATTTTCCCCGAATTAAGAATTATTAGAGTAAGAGAAAACACGCGTCATGATGTCACGTCAAGCAGGGGATAACTGCTGACGCTCAAGCAAAACCAACTACAATCTTTATGCAAGAAAATCATGTGCTTAATGAATAGAAAATCAGTTATGATTAGAGTCCGTATCCCTCGGCTCAGTGGATCATCTAGTCCACCAAAGAAAACTATATTTATACGCTGCGGAAAAATACTTTATTTAGATTTGACACCCTAAAGAGCGCATCAGGGTCCCCAAAGAACCACTCATGCTATGCAAGACTCTACATTAAATTTATGTAATATATAAGAAAATGGTTTTTTTTTGTACGTGATTGGAAAATAGTGATTAAGTTTATAAAAAACATGCTGATCATGAGCTTCATTTATAATAGTATTTATGGTTTGAAAATACCTAGCAACCTAGCATAAACCTTCTCAAAGCAAGTAGACTATCTCCAGAAAAATGGTAGCAGCAATAGTATATATCTAGTACAAGGTAAAAACTACCAGTGGGCGCCAACAACCTGACACGAACCCGCTGGCACAAATATATGTCTGTAAGAAAGTACTGAAAACAACCTCACTAACAAGGTAAACAGAACTCCAAAGTCCGGGAGTCCACCAACAACACCACCTCCAACTAGCCACCAGACTGGCTACAGCTCAGAACCTGAGGCATTCCAAAAGAAAACAGAATACCTCAGCAAGCAAAATCAAGGTAAGAAAAAAACATCTGCATGTAAGAGTCAACCAAAAGGACGAAGTAACTGAAAAACATGCAGTAGAAAGAGTCACAACTGTCCAAAACAGGACCACAAGAAATGCACAACGTGCAAAGAAACAGCAACGACCCAGCCCAGGAACCACATCCTGCAGGGCCTACTAGGCTGCCAAGAGCCAGAATGCTGTAAACTACCAAAGAAGAAACTTCTAACACCCTAAACTGTGGGAAGTGATAGTAGCAAAAACAACAACGAGGAACCGGATCGAAGGCAAACGCAGTCCCCCAATCCACCATGTCCAAGTCAAAAGCTCGAGGGTCAACATGTGAAAACACAAGGGATCTTCCACCCGACATGCCCAGCCCGTACCTGGAGCAAGAAAAAAAACATGGGTGACCTTGGCTATATCACACAACTCCACCCCCATAAAGAGCTACAATCACCACTACTAACCACGACCCACGATTCGGCCTTTAGGAAAATAAAGAAAACGACCGACAAGAAAAACCCAGAAATACAACTGGAAATCCACTCGGAAACGAAAGACAAGGTAAAGGAAGAGTGTTGAAATAAACCAACACGACTAGGCATTGAGTGAAACCCACTCAGTGCCTACCTAAACTTTGGCGTTGAGCGAGCTAGCCTCACTCCCCGCCAAAATAATGCCACTACCCACAAACCCACTAAAGAATACGGAGCTTGACGATAGTCGAACGACCAAGGCAGAAGATCCAGAACTCGAGTAGTTGCCTGTCACTTGAGTATCTAAATTCCCGCACTCGAAACCAGCTAAAATCGCCTAGCAACAGAAAATATACAGAGCGCACGATCAGTGACGCACGATCAGTGGTCGTGCGCACTCATCGGCTGATGATCGTGCGAAGCGAACCTGGAAAACCTGAGAAAACTTAGCGTCAGCGCACGATCAGTGACGCACGATCAGTGGTCGTGCGCACTGCTTGCCAGCACTCGTGCGATCTCCGAGACAGAACTTTGGAAACTGAAAGTTATATGCGCACGAACAGAGGCACGCGACCAGTGGTCGTGCGCCCTAATGGTTAACGACCGTGCGTGGCTAACCTGTACCGTTTGGAATTTCCCGAACGACACCGGAACGCGCACACGACTCACGCAACTGCAGTAGCAGCAGGAAACTACCAACGTCGCGCACCACTACTATACAAACTATGCCTAATCATTCGAGTAATACCTTAACGAAAATCGGCAACCACACCCCCTCCTAACTCTCCCTCTCGGCTACACCCGAACCAGAGCAACAATCAGAGTAAAGGAAAACAACGGCTCCACACCGACAATTTGGATTCCAATCATCACAAAATAGGGGAGGTTTCAGTAGGAAGAACTAAGCCCTATAGTTAGCAAGAAATGAGAACAACAAGGCCTCTAACCTGGGCTAACCGGGATTTCAATTTCAGCAAGAAAAATCAAAAAAAAAAAACTTGGCAAGGGCAAGAATACCACTTGCCTCAATTCACAGCGAAGCTTTGGATTGCTTTCCTCCTCTTCGCACAGATCAAAACGGCCGCAACACCTAAAACAAACTCTCGGCCATTAATGGCGGAAAACTCCAAAACCGAAAATTCAAAACCTCCCAAAACTCCACGAAAATCGAATTTCTTACCGTAGGAATGAAGGTCTTGACGAGAGCAATCCAAATCCACTCTCGGAATCGAATTCCGTCCACAAACGCTCCGGAAATCGGCGTCTGAAGGGAAGGGTAGGCGGTTTCTCCGTTTCTCTCGTACAGGACCGGCGGTTATTAATCGTGAAGAAGATGATGCTTTTCATCATATATATATATATATATATATATATATATATATATATATATATATATATATATATATATATATATATATATATATATATATTAATATATAATAATATAATTAATTACAAAATTACATAAAGCGTCAAAACGACGCGAAAACCGAACTACCTCGGAATTCGACGAAATTCGCACCGTAGCTAAATACCCACGCTACAAACACAACGGCGAAGTCGAAATTAACTTTCGACGAACAGAACTCGAGTTACACCCAAACAAAGCCAAACACAAACATCCCCCCGAGAGGCCACACCGGGTCCCCAAAATGACTCGGTTTGCTAGGGAGATCTTGCCAACAGGCTACCAAATAGGGCACTCAGTTCTAAGGAGCTAAACCATACTCCACACACGGCTCAAGCCACGGAAACGAGTCATCGTAACGCCAAACGAGAATAAAAATAATCGCTGAAAAAAAACGGGGCGTTACAATAGACTTCGACTTAGAAGGTGGCAAGTCCCGATGCAGTGTCCCATCATCTGCCCAAAGCACTATCGGTAAAGGGAATGGCTCTCGAGAGGTCCCACAGGACACACACACGCTCAAGGCAGTCATCCTTTTCTACCTGGCAAGGAACCGAGGGGACTTAAAGATAGGGAATGACAGTCGGGGGGTCTCACAAGACACACACTCTCAAGGACTCCGTCCTATTTCAGATTCTCACCTCTTGGAATGCATTCGCTTAGCCGCTTTACAAATAACAATGGGTTATCCCACCTAGGTAACAACAAAGACGCATCCTACATCGTATGACAAAAGACACCAAAAGCGGACCTTTAGTCTTTTCAAAGACCAAAGACGCCTTTAAGCAAGGGGTCACTTTGCGAGGTTGACTTTTTGTCGAGCTTGAGAGGCTGACGTCCTGACCTATTCCTGATAGTCTCTCCAGTTGGAGGAGAGGTGCAATCTGGGGTACCTAGGCCAACATATAAGGGGAGAGCTGATCTCGACCGTCAATGCATGGGCTTGATATTACAAGGACGCTTTAAATCCTGACGCACCGTCCCGTCATCCGGGCTGGGCTTTTTAGGAGAATCAGGTCGGATGCAAGTTTCCCAAACTGATTACGGGGGTTGACTTCACAGCTTCTAGCTATCTTGAAATACTTCTTGAAAAGAAAGACAACCCGCTCAATCTCGTGTTTCAGGGGGCGAGAAAATTAAAACGAACAATTTTATACATCATGGAAAGCGTACCCTTTTCTGTTATGGATAGAACCTTTTCAGGTCATCGTCGCTCCGAGTGTCAGAGATATCCTTGCTAGTATCAGAGCTGCATGGTTGCTGAAGGGATGACCACGTGAGTATGGAACGCGGAATTGAAGCAAACACCAGAGTTGCTGAAACTACCACCTCGTTAGTATGAACTTGCGGAAATTGAAGAGAACACCAAAAATGATGAAGCAGTGAACTCGCTAGTATGAACTCACGGAACTGAAGTGAACATCATGGTTGCTGAAGCCGCAACCTCGCGAGTATGAAACTCGCATAATTAAAGGAGAGCACCATAGACATTGAAGTCATGATAACCTCGCGAGTATGAACCTCGCAGAATTGAAGAGGGCACCCAATCTGTCGTAGCGATGACCTCGCGAGAATAAAACCCGCGGAATTAAAGGAGAATACCATAGCTGTTGAAGTGACAACGTCGCGAGTATGGAACTCACAGATTTGAAGAAAGCACCCGGTAAGCATGAAGATCATCACGAGTAGGAGCTCTCAGAATACTAGCTTGAAGACGTCACGACAAAGCCGCCTCATGAAATGTAAGCTCTTGGTGAAGATCATCATGAATGGGAGCTCGCAGAATACCTTATATGTTTTTCCCTAGTAGTGAACTCGTCGTGAATTGCCTTGTTTGTTAGTCATATAAAAAGTACTCACGGACTTTACCAAAGTCCCTGTAAGTATGAACATGTATGATGAGCACCATATGGAATAAGAAAGAGACTAAGCTGAGGTAAGTGTCTCTATGGGCGAGTAACAAAGAATCTCGCCTCTTTGAAGTCGTCAATCCTGCATATACTCACATGCATATTGCCATCTGCAACTCGCCTGCATGAAATCTTCTGCATATTCTCGTCTAAGGTTGTCGTCATATGGAACTCGCCTATGAGCGAGCAACATGGGAACTCGCCTCTTACGAGTAGGCCACCCGCGGGTTGATTTGGAACTTGCTATCTGGAACACGTTAAAGTATATCGCCACCTGCAACTCACGTACATGAACTCGTCCGTGCATACTCGCTAGCTGAAGTCATCATCTGGAACTGTCACAACCCGCATTTTTCTCACCATTAAAATAAATCAGAGCAAGAGAAAACTACGAGCTGTGATGCCACGTCGAGCAGGGGATAACTGCCGACGCACATGCAACACTCTAAACCTTCTAATCATAAGTTAGGATGATTATAAAACACGTAGATTTTCTCTTACTCTGATTTAATAAATAGTGAGAAAAATGCGGGTTGTGACAGGAACCCTCCTAAGGAGGTCGCGATCTGGAACTTGCTTTTGAGCGAGTAATAGGGAAGCTCGCCCCACAAAGCCGCCGAGCTTGAAAGTCTCCATCGTGAAGTCGCCTATGGGCGAGTAAACAGGAAACTCGCCCACCTCGCGAGTTGCCGCCTTTGATCTCCAACTCGTCATTTTAAACTATGAAGTTTTCTCGCAAAATTTTTTTTCCCGACTACGATCCACGCTCACCGCATCAAAGTGTTGAAGCCGGGAAAATCCCTACTCCAAAATTCGGATCAAAACAACCTAATGTTACTGATCCTGCGATCAAACTCCATGACTCGGACAGCTAAAATAGGAGAGAGAAAATGACTATAAGCACGCCCCAAGTGCTCAAGTAGGGAGATCCCACCACATATCTGGAAGTTTAGGAGAAACTTCTCCTCCGCAATCAAAGCTGTGTGAGGTACTAGATAGACATGGCCATGACGAGTATCCAGCTTGGGGGGACCTCAACCTTTTCCAAAAGACCTCTTTCTAGTACCTATGATGGGTTATTTATAGAGAAATCCTAGAGGGTGGGGGTGGCGAGTATCCAACCTCTACTAGCGAGTACCAAAGGCTACTCGCCCATGCTCGCGAGGTACTCGCCCATGCTGGCCGAAGCTCGCCTAAGCTCGGGTCTGCTCGCCCAAGCTCGCCTCTGCTCGCCCAAACTCGTCTCTGCTCGCCCAAGCTCGCCTCTGCTTGTGGCGAGGTCTGCGGATATCCGTATCCTTAGACATTTCTGATCTTGACGAATTACTGGATATACACCATGAGCCTTGAGTTGTCCGCAACAATCTTATTCCTAGCTCCCTCCACATAAGCCTCCTTCGAATATCACGTCCCTCGACATCGTGATCTATCGTGCAAGATTAAGATCAGTCGTAAGATTCAATTTGTAGGCATAATCTGCACCATATGATCACAAATTTTACGAAGAAACTTAATTCTGAACGAGATGTGATGGTACGTTGTTCGAACCAATAATCTCCCCTTTGAAGCCCTGGACAAGGAAGTCCACTTTGATGAAAATTTTTTTGGTACACGTGATGCACCATCCTCTACGTGCAAATGAGATTTTTTATACTTAAATCGCATTTTTCGGTAACAAAAAATATATTGTAGTAAAAAAAAATTACGAAATATAAATTATGACATATTTACAATCAATTTAGGTACTTATTTTTTCATATTCTGTACAGTTCTGAAAAAATTACAGTTATATTTTTTGGTCTTGACTGAAAAACATTTTGAAATTTCAGTTGAAATTTTCCAATCAAAATTCAAAAAAAAATACAACTGTATTTTTCTGAACTGTATAGAATATGAGCAAATAAATACTTAAATTGATTGTATAAATATCATAATTTATATATTATGTAATTTATTTTTGCTATAATCAATTTTTTATTATTGAAAAATACAATTTAAGCATAAAAATTCTCATTTGCACATAGATGATGATGCATCCCGTGCACCAAAAAAAAATTCCCCAACTTCTTGTTTTAGGACGCATCCTTCAGTTTTAAATGATTGACATTACAAAATTGCATTCAATTGAAAATTGATCTGACATCCAACATAGTCCCGCTGGTCTAGTTGGATATCAAAACTTCAAATTGATCCGCCACTTGAAAACTCAACCACTTTTTCTCAATATATATACAAAAAAAATTGGATGTCAAAACTTCTAATTTTTACTTGAAAACCTTCAAAATTTTGGATTTGTTCTCAATCCGGAAGCATAAACTATCATTTGTTACGGCGTATTCACGCCGGTGGCGGGAGCAAACGCCGCCCTCAGGGCGGAAAAACAAACGGCCGGTCCGGCGTTTGCGGCGTTTTCTCCCGCAGCAAGGAGAAATAGTCCCGCTTCCCCTCCGTTTTCAGCCTCGCCTCCCTCCCTCCAGTCCGAGACCTCTCTTTCCACCCGCCGGGAGTAAACGCTACCACCGCGCCAAATGAAGCATACAACTCAACAACAACAAAATGAAAAAGGAAATAATCGAACAAAAGATGCTAAACAATTAAACTTACATCGGAAGTTTGGAACCGGAGGTTGAACTCTAAAAGTTAGAGAATGTGGGGCACACCGCCAATAACATCACACGGGCATCGCACGTCGTAGACAACCTAAGTTGAGGCGGTTATATATTTACTTTTGGTGAAGCTGCTATAACCTGGAAATTCAAAAGACATACATGTCTACCTTTGTCTGTTATGAAAGCAGAATTGTTTGTCTCGGATTCGGCTGCCCAGACTAGATCATAAATTTGATTCTAGATATTCCATTATTTATATTACAAGTAAATTTTCTGAGTCTGCACTGTGATAATCATGCAACAATTTATGTCATTAAGAATGTTCTCTATAACACTAAGAGAGGACATATACGACTGAGACATGTTTTGCTGAATTATCTGAAAGAACAAGTAGCTCCAACTTTAATTAATGTGTGGTCAAAGGATTGTTAAGCTGGCCAGTTGACGAAAAGAATGCCTAAATATCAATTAATCAAAACAATGAGGAAAATGAGACTAAAGACAATTTAGACCGGTCCTAGTCCAATGTTTTGATATTTCAGAGTTTCCTTTGTCGCATAACAAGCATAGTATATTTTGTTGATATTCGTGGTCGCTGATCTTGAATCTGGTGAGTTGCTTCATTCCAAATGTTGATGATTATAACTTCATCAAGATTCTTCTTTCTTACTTCGAAAGAAAATGTTATTTTAAATTTGATAACTCAATCTAATTTGATTTGATTTTTCTTTTATTAAATAGTTTCATTTCAAATTCGGATTAATTATATCTATTTTAATTTTAGGAGAAAATTGATCATGTCATTCTAAATTGGAACTCAAATATAATTACATTATCTAGAAGTCATAATATCATCTTGATGAGTTCCACCATCATTTATAAGAAAAAGTCTCCCCATGATCTCCACCCAAAGTGGGGATCATGGGTTGACCATGTCAATTCCACCCCCCATGAACTCTCATGATGAGGAAATCATGGGGGGTGGGGCCGACTCCCTCTCCCCATAGAGGAAAATCGCCGCCGGCGTCCGGCCTCCCGCCGGCCTCGCCGCGGTCAGACCGGCTGCCCTGCCACGGCAGGCCGCGACCCGGCCGCGCCAGGCCGACTGGCCGCCGGCGGCCTAGCTGCGGGCGAGCCGCGACCGGCCTCGCCGCAGCAAGCCATGGCCGGCCTCGCCGTGACAAGCCGCGGCCGGCCCGACCGGCCTCGTCGCGGCAGGCCGCGACCATGCCACGACAGGCCGCCGCTGCCGGCAACCAGGCCGACCGCCGCTGCCGGCAACCAGGCCGACCGCCGCTGCCGGCAACCAGGCCGACCGCCGCTGCCGGCAACCAGGCCGACCGCCGCTGCCGGCAACCAGGCCGACCGCCGCTGCCAGCCGCCAGGCCGGCCGCCCCTGCCGCCCGCCCCTGCCGCCGGCCACTCGGCCGGCCACCTCCGTCGCCGTGGACAGCCTCCCCACCGTCCGATCAGGGGGAGGCTCTCCTCGCCGTCCGATCGGGAGGGTAACCACCCACTAACCCACTACGTTAGTGGTGGGGCCTGCCATGATCCTCTCCCGGAGGCTATAAAAGGAGCCCCAGGGCCTCCTCATTATGGACTTTTTCGGCTCCCGATCATATTCTTCCTCAGGTGATAGCTCTGCCGGCCTCCTCCCTCGAGTCAGCCTCCAGCCGTCGCGAACCACCAACGACCACTAGCGGCCACCAGCGGCCACCAGCGCACCACCAGCCCATCGTCAGCAGAAAAACACACCCAAGTCCCGGAGTGAACCCAAGGAAGAAGGCGACTCCTGCAAGCAAACGCGTGTCGCCCCAGCGCCAGAGCACCAGGATCATCCCTCGCATTTCAACACCCAAGTCACTCCCGCGGCGCAACCTATTGCCCGCAGGGAATCATAGTCTCTCTCTCTTTCCCCAAACTGTAATGGGAGCGGCCTGTCGCCCTGATTCCCGAAACACATTGTAATCACCAGAAGTTAGTTGAATTTGACAGGCACAGACCCGATCACGTGGTTTTTTACCCATTTGAGAGATTTTTCCACGTCATCACACATTGTGTCAACTTCACATTTTCATTGACTGTGCGCGCGCTCGACCTCTCCGTGAGCTAATACGGTCCAAGAAACAACCGGTCCGACCGGAGCATCGAGTTAGTCCGCAACACGTCTCTTTTGAAACAAATAATGCCTTCTAAAATGCAACATACAATATTCTTAGTCAGTATTCTTCTTGCTCAATCATTTAGTATACTAAGTTTTTACAGTAAACTAGATATATATAAATTTTCAAATGCTTGAATTCATTATTATATGAAAATTTCTGTTTGAATTTACAGGAGATAATGAAGATGGAGGAACACTTGTTGAATGAGATCCATTTGAGGATGATCGACAGTACATCTAAGGATGATGACAGTTTGTTGCTTTACTTTTTTTATCTTACGTGTTTTCATTATTTTTTTATATTTGTTTTTGTTTCTTGCTTAAATATTTTTTTTGGACTACTATGCTTTGGTTATTAATGAACATTAGGTTGTACTGGACTCTGTGCTACAACTTATCCTTAGACTTTGTGTATGATGCTATGAATTATCTTTTATTCTTATGCGTGCATAAAATTTGTAATCTAAAAATTATGCGAAACATGTTGAGACAATGATGTGAATGGTTCATGTTTGATTGAACATTGCATAAACCAGTTATATCAAAGTCTGGTCTGTGGCGGACATATGAGGAGATTATTGAATATTTCATAGTATGTCTACACATGTCGAGACCGTCTCGACAGTGACATGTGAGATTCATGTCTACCCATGACAAGACTTTACGCTGGAAGTACTATAAATACTCATTCCAAATTCTGATAAAGTATTCGTAAAATACTTTGAGCGGCCTAACTTAACAATCTTGGCCTAACAACCCTTTAAATTTTGTTCAAAACTATACTTCTTTAATCTCATGGGATATTTCTTTAAAAAATTATTGTTTATTTTCATAACTTATAGTTTTGGAAACATGTAAGGATTTAGTGTTTGTTTGGGTGAATGAGAAGAGATGAAACCCTTCGCCAATGAAGATCTCTTTGGAATGGGCTAATTTTAGTGTGCACACTGCGATTAAGGCTCTATTTGTTTGGGCGTTTTGATACTCCGTTTTGGGCAAACGCCGCCGGAAGGAGGGTAAACAAATGAACCTCCGGCGGCGTTTGCTCCGTTTCCACCCGCCCGCCTTGAGAAACGCCCCAAAAAGCTCCGTTTGGAGCAGCCACCTTCCCCCTCCGGTTCGAACACTCCGTTTCCACCCGCCGGATCGATCCGCCACCGCCGAACCAAATGAAGCCTAAGTTGATCAACAACCCCTACTTGGATTTCTAATTCCATTAGTTTGTGTTCGTCTGAAACTTAACTTTGATTATGTTTGTTTCCTTCCCGCCGATATGTTGATGAAGAGGTGAGGGGAGAGCACTACCAGTGCGGGCGGCTTCAGTGGGAGGAAGGAGGTGAGCAGCTTCAGCATGAGGAAGGATGCACCAGGAGGCTTTTTAGCGAGAGGAAGGATGTGTCAGGCGGTTTCAACGAGAGCTCAAAGGAGCCGTCGGGCGGCTTCATCGAGAGGAAAGAATCTCGATATGCGAGGGATTAGAGTTTTAAATTTTGAATTGCGGCTAAACATCATCAAAAATAGATGTTTTTTTAAATCATGAGATGCGGATAGTCAGAGTCACCTAAGAAATTACCCAAAATCCAAATATAGAATTACCTAAAAGAAAATATGGTGGTAAGCTAATTCTTCCATTAAATAAGTGAGATAGAAAGAGAAAGAGAGAGGAGAGAGGGCTGAGACCCACTACCATAAATCAAAATAATAAAATAGAGAGGGAGAGAGGGGGCTGCGGAAGATTTGGGGGACACATTAGAAAGAGTAGAGAGGTGAGAGGAGAGGGGGGTGAAAGAGGAGAGAGAGGACGGCGGACTATTTGGGCCTTTGGGGGGGGGGGGGGAGATTAGAGAGAGGATAGAGGGGAGGGACCCATTCCATAAATACAAATAAAAATCAAAACATTGACGCACTTTGAAAATGTCGGGCTGTGGGCGTAGCCCATTCGGATGCACTCACATAAGACCGTAGATCCATATCATTACATTAACGTAGGGCTAGAGGTCTGTTTCACTTATATATATACAAGCAGTCGGGCACGGGGAACCCCGTGCAGACAACATTCGCCGTGGGCACGACATATACCGTGGGCGTGACATATGTCGTGGGCGCGACATTCCAGCGAGATCTGAGGCATGTGGGGCTGGGCATGGGGAAAAGCAGAGAAATAACATATATAAATAAAATAAAGATAATATAAACTGACCCAAATACCATAAAATTAATGAGAAGAGTTAGAAAAAATAAAAGGCAAAATGCGTTTAAAATGTTACACCAAATAGCCCTGTATAAATGTAATATGTAAATAAAAATGTGTAAATGTAATAATTTGAATTGTAGGCACCCAACTCTTCTATCAAGTCAAAGGCAGAGAAACACTTTCTTCTTTCTCCCCCTTCTTCCTCTTCTTCCATTTCTCATGCCGTTTACTTGTTCCAAGTCCTCGCCGGCCCTCCATCCCTCCTCCTCCTCCTCCATTTCTACATCCCTTAAATTCGCGGTTAGGATTTCGTCCAAACCAGCATTGGGAACAGGGTTTCTCTTCTCCCAGTCACTCGGAGCCTAACCCTCCTCGCTCTCCCCGGCGCCCGATCGAATCCAGCTAGGGTTTTGATTGCGGCACTTCGGGAGGATGATTCGGCGTTCAAAGTTGGATTTCTCGCTACCATTTGGCCGAAAGCGCTCGATTCAGATCCTTATCACCCTCGCCGGCCTCTACGCCGTCCTCATCTTCTTTGAGTTTCCCATCGTCGGCCGGCCACAGCAATCCGCCCTAACCGCCGCCCTCATCGTCCCTCTCAACAGCGAGGAGGAAACTTCGATCAAGTTCGCCCTCGTGCGTCCACACCCCACGCCGATGATTTCCGGTCTCGCCTTCAACCAGTCACTGGCCGCCGTCCAAGGAAACTTCTCCGAGATCCACCGGTCGGCACGGGAAGCGTGGCAGGTCGGAAGGAGGCTCTTCGAGGAGCTGAATTCGGGTGCGATTTCGGCGCTGATTGAGAAGGAGAACAGGACGGAGGAGAACTGCCCGCCGTCCGTGATGCTCACCGGAGAGGAGCTGAAGAATAGAGGGAAGGTGATGGTTTTGCCCTGCGGGCTCGCGCTGGGATCGTATATCACCCTGGTGGCGAAGCCGCAGTTCGCTCATGTGGAATACGATCCGAAGATATCGGTGTTGAAGAAGGGGCAGGAGGCGTTGATGCTGTCTCAGTTCATGGTGGAGCTGCAGGGGTTGAAGACGGTGGACGGGGAGGAGCCGCCGAGGATTCTTCACTTCAATCCGAGAATCAGAGGGGATTGGAGCGGGAGGCCGGTGATCGAGCAGAACACCTGCTATCGCATGCAGTGGGGCGCCGCGCAGCGCTGCGATGGATGGAGATCGAGGGCTGATGACGAGAATGGTGAGTTGCTGAGAAATTTTGAATTTTTTTTCTTCTCATGTTTGGATTTTTGATTGAAGTTCTGGTTGTTTATTGGGGATTCTTCATTCTTCATTTGTTTTAAAAAAATGGTTCTCTTTAGTTTTAATTTGGTTGTATAGAACTCCCATTTTTGGCATTCAACTTTAGCTAGAAGTTTGTAAAAACAGTCATTTTATTGAGTTTTTTTAGGTAATTGGCATTTTGCATTTCCGAATATCATGTTTTTGATACTTTACAACCCAAATCTTTTGATTTGGCACATTGCACCCTTTAAATATCTATATATTTGAATTTTGCACCCTATGCTGAATTTTGAGAGGTATTTTGGACTCTTGAGTTTTGAGATCTATTAAAATTTGTTTAATTTACACGATCAAATATTAGATAAACTCGAGAAAAAACTGTATAAAAGATAGAATATGAAGGTATTTGGTGGGTGCAGTGTGAAAAATTCCTCTTGAAATTCAATTAGGGTGCAAAATGCTAACTTAAAGGTATTTGAATAGTGCAATATGCTAAATTTAAAAATTTGAAATGCAAAATGTCAAAAACATGATAAATACTCTTTACATTTTCAATATTTGACCACCAAATACATTTACATGCTATCATCAACATGGAGTAATTCTTTTTGCTAAGATCGTGTGAAATAATCTTTTCTTACATTTGTGCCCTCAAAACACCATTTTTATTCAACATGGTACAACTGCTTTTTTTAAGAACACTCACAAAGAAAGCTCAAATTTTGAAGTAATTTTTTGTTTGAAAATGATATCTTGTGTGTTCAAATTGAAGGTGTTAAGATGTAATGAAAAATCTCATTAGGAGCCCATGTATAGACCCATGTATATTCTATTTAGTCTCACATTGTAGATGTAGAAGACTCTCCCTCTCTTTCTCTCTATATAAGTATATGTATTCCTGTATTTACAAATATAATAAAATTCTTGGTTATTTTCTCTCACTTGCGTCTTTCTCTACATGGTATCAGATTCATACGATCCTCCGACTTATACTCCACGCTGTGCTCTAGGCGGTTAGACTTATTCTAACCGCACGTCTTCTTGGATCCTGCTTCTGTGGACTCTCTCTTCTATCGGCAACCCCCTTCTTCTGTGGTTCCACCTCAATCCTTCCCTCCCGCGGTTTCTACTCCAGGCCGCCATCTCTCCTCAGACCGCCAGTCTAACCGCCCTTTGCAGACTCCTTTGTGGTCTCCGGTTAGGCACCTTCTGCGGCCTCTCTTCCCCTACCTGCACATCCTCCCAATCCGCCCCTTTGCGGACTCCTTTTCCCGCCTGCCAGCCCTTCTCCCTCCTAATCGCTCCGGGTTGCGGCCTTATCCCTTCTTAGCCGCTTCCTTCTTTTTTCCGTGGCATCCACCTCTCTTTTCCTTTCTCCTGGTTTTTATAATCTCCTGACTAGTGTGCCCCTCGCTTTCGTGACTTCCTCTTCTCCGCGGCTTGTGCCTTTCTAACAGCCAGTCCGCGCTCTGCTTTCTAAACCACAGGATCTCTTTCTAACCGTGCGTTTTCTCTCTGCTTTCTACTTGCAGTGGCCTCGTTGGCTAGCCGCTAGCCTTGCCCGCAGCAGCCTCTGTTTGCGACTTACTCCCCGCTGCTCTCTGCTCGTTGCAGCTTGACTTGCGGCCTGCTTCCCGTGGTTTGTAACTTATGCGTGTTGCTAGCCGCGACCTCTGCTTTCGGCAACCTTTGATGTCTTGCCGTCGTGTTAGTCGCAGCCTGTCTGTTGCCAGCTAGTCCGCTGCGGGCTTCCTTAGTCGCTTACCTCTCTGCCCACTTTTGTCTGTGGTTTGCCTGCTTCTATCCTCCAGGTCGTCGTCTTCTAGCCTCCCGGTTAGTTTCTCCTAGCCGCCCGACTGTTCTTTTCTAGCCGCCATGTCCTCTACGACAGCTCCCTCCTTTTCCGCACGCGCTGCTGCCCCGTCTTCTGAAGTTCGTGATGTGTTTCGCATAACTACCATCTCTCTCAACGGGAAGGTCAACTTTGTCGGATGGGTACATTCGATCCATCGTGTTCTACAGATCAAGGGTCTTCTCCATCACCTCACTCGGGCCAAACCTGCTGACACTACCGATCGTTGACTCCGTGATGATGGCCGAATCCAATCATGGATGCTTAATTCCATGGACACTGAGCCATACCGAATGACCATCTATTATGAAACGACCAAAGAAATGTGGGATGAGCTGCATTCTCTCTACTCTGGTCAGGACAACTTACAACACCTGTTTGATATTATCTCTGCCCTTCAATCACTGGACCCTGCAGCCACGGGCGGCTTGACTAGTGGTGCAAGTTGAGTTGAGCCGGCTTGAAAGCTCGATGAGCCGGCTCGAAAAAAGCTTGACTCGAGCTCGAGCTCAATTACGAGTCGAGCTCGACGAGCTCGTGCTCGAGCTCGGATCTTATTGTTCATGAGCTCGCGAGCTTTTTATTCCTATATTAAAAAAAAAATTAAAAATATAAAGAGAATCAGGCTCATGAGCTAAAAAGCTCGTGAGCAGCTCGAACTCGACTCGAGCTCGCAAGCTCGAAGCTCGAGCTCGCAAGCTCGAAGCTCTAGCTCGAGCTCGATAAGCAGGCATTGAGCTCGAGCTCGAGCCAGGACAAAATGAGCTCAACGTGCTCGAGCTCGAGCTCGAGCTCGAAATGATTAGCTCGAGCTTGGAAATTTTGTCAAGCTCGGCTCGTTTGCACCCCTAGGCTTGACTTTGTTGCGAAAGCTAAAACTCTGATGGAAGCCTGGATACAACATCAGCCCCCTTCACAGATCTTGTAACTCAACGGGTATAGAAAGAAGTTGTTGAGATCGCTATGATGATGGCTCGTGTTCCCAGTCATCTTCAAAATGTCAGGGCTCAGATTATTTCCTCTTCCACTACGCCCTCTTTGTCCGATGTTTGCTCCATGATACTCAAGGTTACACCACCATCCGTGGTTCCTGCCAGCTTCTCTCCGGCTCTGCTCCAGCAGCCCCTCTTACTTACTCCTACTTCTCCAGCTCGTGGCTCTTCTAATCGGGGTGGTCGCTTCACGTCTCGAGATCGAGGACGTACGGGGCGCTCTACTCTCAAGTGTACCCACTGTGGTCGGGATGATCATCTTGAAGCCACCTGCTAATGGGTACATTCGATCCATCGTGTTCTACAGACCAAGGGTCTTCTCCATCATGTCACTTGGGCTAAACCTGCTGTCCCCGTCACGACTTTGCCCCACACAACTCCTCCTCCACTCCAAGTGCCAACATTACCTCCAACACTTCCTCCTCCACTTCTCTGTGTCTATACTCGTCGTTCATCCCGGACAAATGCCCTACAATAACTCCCTTCTACCGATGCTATCCGATGCTATCCCGCGCCCTGACGATCTGACATCACCCTTTACGGCTCATCCAATGACGAATTATGTCTCACTATATCGCCTATCTCCGCCTCTTCTCAAATTTGCTCTCTCTCTCCACCATTTCTGTTCCTCACTCTTTGCAGGAAGCTCTCCAACACCCGGGGTGGCGTGCGGTCATGGACGAAGAAATGATAGCCCTCTGGGCTAACCGGACTTGGGACCTAATTCCTCTCCCTCCCGACCAGTCTTGTGTTAGATACAAATTGGTCTTTGCTGTCAAGCATGTTCCAGATGACACTATTGAACGTCTCAAAGCCCGCCTTGTCGCCAGAGGTTTCACTCAACAACATGACCTTTATTACGACGAAACCTTCTCCCCGGTCGCCAAGTTGAATACTGTTCGGGTCCCGATCTCCCTTGATATGCATCGACAGTGGCCCTACATTAGCTGGATATAAAAAATGTCTTTCTCATTGGTGATCTCCAAAGACTGTTTATATGCACCAACCGCCCGGGTTTGAGACCACAGGGGAGTCTCGTGTATGTCATCTCCGAAAGTCTATATATGGTCTCAAACAGTCTCCTCGCGCTTGGTTTGACAAATTCAGCAAAGTGGTTCGCGAGGTTGGTTTCACACGGAGCTCTGCTGACTTTTCTCTCTTTACTCATCATCAACCAACAGACACTGTAATTCTCCTTGTGTATGTTAATGATATTCTAATAACGGACGACGGCACCACCGGGATTCAAAACATCAATCAACATTTAAACTCAATTTTCAGACAAATGACCTGAGCAATCTTCAATACTTCCTTAGGCTTGAGATAGGAGACCTAATGGACGTGTCCTATCCCAACGGAAGTACTGTACTGATCTTCTGCAAGATGCGGGCTACTCATGATGCAAACCCACAGACACACCTATGGATGTGAATCACAAGCTGTCTGCACATGAATTTGGAACTGATCATGTTCTTACAAATCCAGAGTACTACCGACGCTTGGTAGGGAAACTAATCTATCTTACGGTTACACGACCTGATATCTCATTTGTTGTTGGGGTTGTGAGCCGATTTATGCATGCTACTCGGACATCTCATCTCCAAGCCGTCGAGCGGATTCTTAGATACTTGAAGACTGCTTTAGGACAAAGACTTGTTTACAAACCGTTCTCTCTGTTTCTTGTTGTGTATTCTGATGCTGACTACGCAAGTTCCCTTGATGATTAGCGTTTCACGACTAGTTTTTGTACCTATTTTGGTGGACACCTTATTACCTGGCGTAGCAAGAAACAGTTGGTTGTTGCTCGCTCATCTGCTGAGGTCGAGTACCGTGCTATGACAACGATTGTCCCTGAGCTCACTTGACTTGAGAGTCTTCTCAGTGATTTGGGCCTCAAACTCTCCTCTCCGGCCACCCTGTTCTGTGACAGTCAAGCAACCATACATATTGCCAAGAATCCCGTATTACATGAGCGAACAAAGCATATTGAAGTGACTGTCACTTCATTCGGGAAAAAGTTCGATCGAAGAAGTTGGAGTTAGAGCATGTCTCTGCGTCAGGACAAGTTGCTGATATATTCATTCACAAAAGTTCTCTCTCGGATATTATATCATCAGTTCTTATCCAAGCTTGGTGCCTATGACTTGCACGCTCCAGCTTGCGTGGGAGTGTTTAGATGTAATGAAAAAGAACATTAGGAGGATCCCATGTATATTCTATTTAGTCTCACATTGTAGATGTAGAACACTCTCTTTCTCTCTATATAAGTGTATGTATTCCTGTATTTACAAATATAATAAAATTCTGGGTTATTTTCTCCCTCTTGCGTATTTCTCTACAGAAGTAAAATTATTTATTATGATCTTGGCAAAAATTGATTCCATTTTAATGATGTATGTGAGCTTTTTTGGTGGTCAAAGATAAAATATTGCAGGGAGGCTGATTCAGGAGCCTATGTTTTAAAGTTTTTGAGAAAATATTTACTTCTTTAATGGCGAGCCTCGCTTATATGCTGAATTTAGTTAAATACTTTGAATTGGTTTTAACATTTCTGGTCAACTCTTAGGCTCCGTTTGGCATGACAGTAGCAATTGTGAAAGCGGTGGTTATGAACCGTCGTTTGTGAATGCCCGATTTCACCTAGGGAATTTCATTCACTTTATATTCAGAATTAGTTTTCTTTTCTTGGTGGCGGTCATAACCGTTGTCAAGTCCTAGATATGCACAACACCCACATAACTGTAGCTTTATTTATCCATGGTGGTTATGAACCGTCATTTGTGAACGCTCGACCTCACCTAGAGAACTTCATTCATTTTTATATTTAGAATTAGTTTTTTTTCTTGGTGTCGGTCATAACCGTTGTCACGTCAAACATACATTCTATGTCGGTGGCATTTTTGTCCAAACTCACCTGACCAAACACCGCTCCAAACAAAGCCTTAGTGGTTGCACTTTCATTCTTGTGAAGATTTGAGGTTGTTAACCATGCATCATCGTGGGATGTAATCCTCTCCATTTGGGACCCCTCCATTTGGTCCATTTCACAGTGAGAATGTATTCTCATTTATTCAAAGGTGCAAATTTTTTTTATTATATGGAAAATAAAAAAGGATATGATTAGTTAACCCTTTGGATCAAATGAGAATCAATTTGAGCCGTGAAATGTATAGTATCCATTTGACTCTAATGGAGAGGATCCTAATTCATCATCATGGACTTATTTCAACAATCCCTTGGACTACCTTTTTTTGCTTCCTCCTAAATCTATGTAATGTGTGTTATTTTATTTATCATTTGTTGTAATGGTGAAATCACCTAGGTATATTTAGCTATTTTATGCTCAATTGATGTTGCACCAACTGTCCTCTTGTATTGCTTGTTTAAGCTTTCTTCCTAGTTTTACCACATACTCTTCATAATATTCATGTTTTCGGCGGGCTTAATTTGGCTATCAAGTTTTTTCTACTGTGTTGATATTGAATTTTTTGGTGGGATATGATTCTTCTTTTTGCAGTTGATGGGCAGTTGAAATGCGAAAAGTGGATTCGGGATGATGATAGCCGATCCTCGGAGTCAAAAACGATATGGTGGTTGAATCGGTTGATGGGAAGGAAGAAGGAGGTACCCATCGAGTGGCCATATCCCTTCGTTGAAGATAGGCTTTTTGTCCTCACCTTAAGTGCTGGCCTAGAAGGTTATCATGTCAATGTCGATGGAAGGCATGTTACATCGTTCCCTCACCGCACTGTGAGTTTTAGCACTTGAAGGTTCTTCATTCTGCGGTTATGCTCTTTACGCGCTACTTGGTTCCATGCTCTATATCTATATTAAAGAAAAGATATTCCGAGTCCCCTCCGTTGTAATCTAACTAATCTAATGAAACTAATGGCTATATATACCAGCAGTTGTGCCCATGGCCTCTTCGGGCGCTGTGCGTGATGGTAATAGTACTCATCCGCTGCTCGATTGACGGTCGGGTACAGCTGTAATCCCACACCGCGCACTAGTGCACAACGGCCAGTTTGTTTCAATAACATTGTCTTATTACATGTGTTGTTTTCTTCAGGGTTTTGTGCTCGAGGATGCCACTGGTTTGTCAATTTATGGAGACTTAGAGGTTCAATCAGTGATTGCTGCATCTTTGCCCTCATCCCATCCTAGCTATGCTCCCCAGAGGAGCCTGGAAATGCTTCCTCAGTGGCAGGCTTCGATGCTTCCCAGTGGGCCCGCCGAGCTCTTCATTGGCATTCTTTCTGCTGGCAATCATTTTGCGGAGCGCATGGCTGTGAGGAAGTCGTGGATGGAGGCTGTGAGAAAATTACCAAATGTAGTGGCTCGGTTTTTCGTAGCCCTGGTAATTGTTTAGCTTGTTGTGTCTGATGTTTTTTTTGGCCAATTTACTAAATTCTTGTTCTGCAGCACGGGAGGAATGAAGTGAATGTGGAGCTGAAGAAAGAAGCCGAGTACTTTGGGGACATTGTTATAGTGCCTTACATGGACAGCTATGATCTCGTGGTCTTGAAGACAGTTGCAATATGCGAATATGGGGTATTTGACTCGATTTTCCGATTTCCTCACTATGCTCCTGGCAAAGTTTATTTTATTTTATTTTAAGATTTGCACTGATGTATGTTGATTTGTTTTGTTAAAACAGATCCGCACGTTTAAAGCGAAGTATGTGATGAAGTGCGACGATGACACATTTGTAAGAGTTGACTCGGTGATGAAGGAAATTCATGAAGTTCCGAGTAATAAAAGCCTATATGTTGGGAATATCAACTATCACCACAAGCCTTTGCGGTACGGGAAATGGGCTGTTACATACGAGGTGCATATACTGTCTGCTCCTTCATTTTCATTGTTTTCATTATCATTATGGAAACTCAGTTCTTTGGGACTGAAATTTTAAGCCAAAAAAGGTTATGTATGTATCTTTGTATTGTTGAAGTTTGTAAATACTTTCAGTCCTCTTGTTTCTCATATCGGGTTAGCCCACTTGAGCTTAGGGGAATCAAAGTATGAACCACTTGGAAATCTCTACTGTTGACGACAGTGGGGGTTCGGGGGAGGCATCTCCTGGCTGTGGTCCCACTAACCGACCTGGGATCATCTTGATTCCGGATTGGAGTCAAGGTGCCTCTTGTCGGGTTGGGTCTTCTCCCAACCTGTGTGTTTTGCGGGTTTTTCTATGTTAAGGGACTTGGTCTCTTAGGGTTTTTCGAGTGCAAAAAATCGGGATCTGGAGAGCAACTGTCGGAAGCTTGGGGGAGTTCGCCATTCTTGTACAAGGGGAGAGTTTCTTGTGAGATTGTGAGAGGGTGTTCTCATTGTAAGTCTTGCTATCTGTAAACTCATATTATCTTTAATAATACAAGTGGAAGAGGCGAAGGGACAGAGGACGTAGCCCGGATTTGGGTAAACCTCTATAAATTTGGTTTTCCTTGTGTGTTCGTGTGCTCTCGTGTTTTTGATTTTTTTTCTTTTATTTAGTTTTCGTTTGTTGTTGTTCTTCTCTTTTGGGCTCGTTTCTCTACAAGTATATCCTTTAGTATGGCGAATTCCCTAAACAAAGGGCCTTCCTTTTGGTGACTACTTGACATGGATTTTTAAGGTAAGAATGGAACTCTCAAGTTTTAATCAATTTACTCTAACATTGAATACATGGTGTTGACAAGATTACGACTGTCGTCGCGAGTTCTTGTTTGTAAGTGTCGTACTTTGCGTTTTTCTTCTCATTTGCAGTCCTAGTGGAGGTTTCGTAATATTAGATGTTCCCATTTTTGCCAGCAAATGGAGTGTAGGAGAGTCTAAGGATTTTATCTTTCTGAGTCATAGGTAGTCTTTCTTTTGTAGAGTAACTCTTTGGGAGAGAGCCATCAAGAGAAGGCGTGAGACATCAAGAGAAGGCGAGAGATGCATCCTTGCATCTTTTTCGTGTGAAAGCCGTGTTCCTAACATGTTTGTGCATGGACAAGATTCGATTTTTAGGCTTTTTCTTTACTGATTTCACTTGTCTTCTCATAGTAGTAGCATTGATCTATTGTTTTCCTTTGAAGAACACATTTTTATTTTTGTGCTTTCCTCTGCCCAATTACTTAATTTCCAATTTTATATTAAATTCCCCAATTAATCATCCTATAGATGCTTATTATGTACAAATTTAATTTCAGGAATGGCCTGAAGAAGATTATCCTCCCTATGCAAATGGACCTGGCTATGTGGTGTCCTCAGACATAGCAAATTTCATTTTAACAGAGTTTGAGAAGCATACATTGAGGGTAAGATACTTGATCATCTTCATAACATTTCTCTTAGGCTCCATTTGGTACAGCGGTGGAGGTCATGAACCGTCGTCATGCCAAAAATACGTTCTATGATAGTGGCATTTTGTCCAAACTCACGTGAGCAAAAACGCCTAGCCAAAACCAATGAGAACATTCCATTTCTCAACAAACCAAACCATCAAGAAATGCAAGATTTATTTATGATCAGATTTCCATTAGTTCTATTCTGTCTTAAATCTTTTCAAATTCGAATTTTTTTCCCACAAAATTCTTAAATATTTTGCGCTCCGGTGCGGGAGCAAATGCCACCGTCGGCGCGCTTTGTGGCGTTTGTTTTTACGCCACCGGTGGCGTTTGATGCCATTTTCCCGAGCAAACATGGCTGAACGGAGAGTCTCAGAACTCGGCGTCCTCCCTCCGGTCCACAACACCGGTGCGGAACAAATTCACCGGAGCTCCGCCGCTCGCAAACGAACCCTTAGTAATTTTACCACTACTTCCCACCATTCATATTTTATTGGGTTCTTATGACAGGCTGTTCATTTATTACACTGCATTACATTGTTTCCATGTGCTCTAAAGTTGACTTTTATGACACATGACTTGGCCTGCTTTCAGAGTTCTAAATTGGGAACAAAATCAAAGTAAATGCTGAATCTTTCATTTATGAAGCCATTGGAACAAATGCCAGCTTATTCTACTAAACTAGAAAGAAGTTTTAGGTATATTCATAGGCCCTTAGACTGTGACATCCGCACTAACACTGTGGTTGATACGATCCTGGAGAGGAATCCGGCAAGGGGGAGGGCCGACAATGATGAGGGAGAAGAAAGGGGGAGAGAACGAGAAGAAAAACTCGGGAGCAATCCTAAATTCCATACATCCAAAACATAATCAACCAAAGTATAACACAATCCCTTATATAGGTGCAGAGTGCAGATAACGAAAGGATAGTGTCAAAATAAAGCGTACAACATAATAGAATGCAATTAAGATACTCATGCCATAGGCTCATCTTTGGTCTCTCCTCCGCCAGACGGGTCCGTCATCGTCTTTTTTCGCGTGTGGACTTGCCACGACGTCTCGTTGACGTGCGCGTGTCCCGTCAGCATACGCAACCTTAATAAGTCGTCGTCTGGAAAATATGCTTTGTCCCCAAGACAATAGTCAGAGGATTGACGACAAAAGTGAACCTGGGGTAGCCACGTAGCTTCGGACTCTTGACGGTAAAACCCAACAATAAGGCCCTCCTCCGAGCCAGAGTCTCCCTGAAGGTGGTGGTGTCGATCAAGTAGCTCGTCAGGGTAGTACGCCGCCAGCTGTCGTCTTTCTTCCGGACTAGAGGAACCAAGCTAGAAAATGGGCTAACACCAGAATGGGTAAGGCCACCCATCAGTATCCGCTGCACCAGAGGCTCGAGCTCATCCTTCCGCCCATTGTCAGAACGGAACGCCTGCGCTGAGACTGCTGTGGTTCTAGGCCCGAGGGAATTTGTGCGGTCGGGCGGTCGGGCTGGTGGCAATCCTGTCGGGGAATGGATGACGTTGGCGAGCGCAGTGAAAAGCTCTGGGTGGTCCGTCAGGGAAGGAAATGCACATCAGACGGGGCCGAGAGGGGCCACAGCCCCGCGGAGAGGCCGACGTCCGCGGTCCGCTAGATTGTGCAGAGGGAGATCCGAGAGCGGATTCTCTGCGACATGGCTGGCCCTCGTGGAGGAACTGCTTGGTCATAGTAGCCCAATTGATGCGTACATCGCCGAGCTTGCGAAGCCAAACCATCCTTGAAATGGCGTTTATACCGCCTAATCAATCCGAATGCGTAGAAGTTTGCGGTCATAGAACAGGACCCCACAGAGAGAGACACGACAGTGCAACGACCCTGAGTCGGTCGGCGGCGCCCATCGCCCAAACGGACTGTAACATCCCGAGAGGGAACCGAGGGAAGACCGAGCTACTGCACTAGGCTCTCAGAGATGAGGTTGTGCTTTGCGTTGCTGTCCACCAAGATGATGATCGGGAGATCCCGCAGCGTGCCCAAGATCTGCATGGTCTGCTGGCTGGAGATCCCGCCCGCCGAGGCACATGATAACTCCAGGCGGTGAAACATAGTCGTGGTGGAGTCGAGAGGTGTATTCTCCGCTGAGAGCTCCAGGGCCCCAAAGTCGGCCAGCAAGGCGGCGGCCGCGGTGGAGGATCCGTGGATGGTGGTCACCAAGGCAGTCGAGGCTGGTGGTGGTCGGCCGTAGGAGCAGGTGGCAGGGGGGAGAGGCCGGCTTCCACCAAACGTGCCAAGTCCATGGCGTTAAGAGACTGTGAGGGTGGTGCATGCGGAGACGAGAGCGGATATTTGGTAGTAGATCTTGCATGAAGAATCTTAGGTAATGATCGGGCGGTAGCCCAGGTACGTGGGAGACCAGGGCGACAAACTCATCAACATAGTCGTCCAGGCCGGCTGTCTGGGTGATGCTGCAAAGACGCTCGATAGCGGAGGAGCCGGAGTAGTGGGTGTCATATCATCTGTTCATCTCCTGCTTAAACTCGGCCCAGGAGAGGCATAGGTTGGGTTGACAGAGCCATCGAGCCCAGTGGAGGGCCGAGCCATCCTGGTCAACCATAGCCGTAAATATCTTGTCGTGCTCCGGTGTGTAGTTGAGGTCAAAATATTGCTCCGCTTTGGCGATCCAACCCATCCGGTCAACGCCGACAAATGATGGAATGTCGAGGGAGAGGGCGGATCGGCCCAGAATGGGCAGAGGAGTGGTCCCGGAGGGAATGAGCAGCGACCCGACGCCTATGTTGTCAAAGGCGCAAGGCGCACCGAGGCGCAAAGGGCCCCTGGAGCCTAGGCGCAAGGCGCAAGGCGCAGGCGCGCGCCTGAGGCACATGAGGCGCAAAAATGGGAGAAAAAGGAAATTGAGCGAATTGAGCGCCCAATTCGCTGAAATTGAGCGAATTGAGTGCCGAATTGAGCGAATTGGGCACCTAATTCGCTGAAATTGAGCGAATTGGGCGCCCAATTCGCTGAAATTGAGCTCATTGGGAGCCCAATTCGTTGAAATTGAGCGAATTGGGCGCCCAATACGCTGAATTTCAGCGAATTGGGCGTCAAATAAGCGAATTGGGTGTCAAATCAGCGAATTGGGCGCCCAATTCGCTGTTTTGCCGCCCGATTCGCTCAATTTCGGCGAATTGGGCGCCCGATTCGCTCAATTTCGGCGAATTGGGCGCCCGATTCGGTCAATTTCTGCGAATTGGGCGCCCGATTCGCTCAATTTCGGCGAATTGGGCGCCCGATTCGCTCAATTTCGGCGAATTGGGCGCCCGATTCGCTCAATTTCGGCGAATTGGGCGCCCGATTCGCTCAATTTCGGCGAATTGGGCGCCCAAGTGCGCCTAGGGGGTGCCTCGAGTGCGTCTTAGATCAGTTGTTGGCCATCTCAAAATTTTTTTGAAAAAAAACACCTTGAGTGACTCAGGCGCGCCTTTGGTGCGCCTGGGAGCCTGTAAGGCGCGCGCCTGGGCGCGCCTAGGCCGCTCCTGGGGCACATCGCCCGCCTCAGCCTTGCTGAGGCGCGGTGGGCTGCGCCTGGTGCGCCCGGCGCCTCAGGCGCGCCTAGGCGCGCGCCTTGACAACATAGCGGCCGACGCCGAGGGGAGAGCCATCGTACGCGGCCTAGCCGGATCCGGAGGCGGCAGACGACGTTTGAAGGGAGTTAATCTTGGAATGGAGGAAAAAGAGAGGCATGAGTGGAGGCGACGAGTTGCTCTTGAACCTCCAAGCGGCGACTTAGGGCTTCAGCGGACGCATCTAGAGGAAGATCCCCGACGGAGCGAGCGTTGGGAGCCATGTACTGGAGTCGGTGGATGGCGACTGGAAGGGAGCGGATCTAACTGGGATCAGCGAAGGCAGGGGAGGGGCAGGGTGCTGCAGGTGACACGTGCTGCTGGGAACGAGCCGCCGGTCTCTGACTCTGGCGAGCGCGATATCGCAAGGAACATGCAAACGCGAATCTACACGCGGATCTGTTGTGTTGTCGTCTGGGTCGTCGAGGGACTCCATACTGAAAGGTAGCGAACGAGCGTAGCAGCGGACTAGAGCGGCACTGCACTAGAGCGGCGCCGGATTGATTCGGCCGGGCTAGAAGCGGATCGACGTAGTCGGCATAGGTGAGGTGGAATGGTTCGTTCGGTGCAGTCGGGGATCGAGAGCAGCACAGTCCTGGATGGAGCAGTTACTGGCTACAACGTGCGGGCGGGAGGGTCGGTGTTGGTGAGAGAGAGGAATAGGGAGGGAACAAGAAGAAAATCTAGGGAGTAACCCTAAATTCCATACATCCAATACATAATCAACCAAAGTACAACACAACCCCTTATATAGGTGTGAAATGTGGATAACGGAAGGACGGTGCCAAAATAAACGTACAACATAACAAAATGCAAATGAGATACTCATGTCATAGGCGCGTCTTTGGTCTCTCCACCTCCAGATGGGTCCGTCATCGTCTTCCTTCGCGTGTGAACTCGCCACGACGTCTCGTTGCCGTGCGCGTGTCCCGTCGGCATATGCAACCGTAACAGTGGTCCTCATGCATGAGCACACTTGGTCTGTGGGTTCGACCTCATCTACGCATTTGGTTGATACGGATTTTGTCTTATACTCTATTTGGGAGTGCGGTGACGGTTGTGAACACAGTGACGATAAATGTAGGCAGTGTTCTGGGAGATGCGGTTGCGAATGCTATTTTCCATGTTCACCAACGCCCCGACCCCAAAAATTGAATTTCAGGGCCGAAACATTGCCCAACTTCCAAATGCTGCAGCATTCCCACCACTATGTTTGCTACCACAACTATCCCAAGCAATATCTCCATGTTTTGTGTATTTTCTTCGCAGTCCGAAAGAACTTTTTGGATGATCGAGTATGCCAATTGTCGTGTCAGCACAAATTATCACCACAGTCTAAAGGGGTCACCGCCGATAAAATTAAAATTATTTGCGCACGCTTTTTCAAAAAGTATCCATCGAAGTTACAAACAAGGAATCATTACATTGGTGCAGCTCTTCAAGATGGAAGATGTAAGCATGGGCATGTGGGTCGAGAAGTTCAACGAGTTGAGCCCGGTCGAATATACCCACAGCGCCAAATTCTGCCAGTTCGGGTGCATCGACAACTACTACACCGCGCATTACCAGTCCCCTCGGCAGATGGCCTGCATGTGGTCAAAGCTTCAGAGAGGAAAGCCGCAGTGTTGCAACATGAGATAATGCCTCCAGAGACGTCGTAAAAAGTTGAAATTTACGCCGATTTCCTGAAGGCCTGCCTCCTGTAATTCATTCATTGTTTACTCTCATCAAATTCTTCAGAGTTTTTGTGAAGCTCAGATGACTGCAGAGGGAGCAGCAGCAGCTGCTTCTTCAGTCATCCTGGTGATAGCTCAGAAGGAATGGAGTAAGGATCTTCCTGTAACTACTTGTCCATTGTAAATTTTTTGTTTTTTTGAGATAGATTGCAGGAACTCCATTTGTACTTTTTGATATATTTTTTGAATAAATGTTGTTGTTAGGGTTTAGTGTTTCTTTTTTAATGTGAAGAGGTTCATTTTTGAGGGTAAATTATGCATGTGTTTACTCATGACTTGTAGTTTCTTCCTTTTAAGGCATAGCTTCCTTATGATGCGCACTACTCGTTGGTCCACGAGCGAAATTGTATGTCTTCATGGAGGTTCTTTCCCATGAATGATCCTAGTTTTCGTCGAAGTTCAATCAATCTCTAAGATTTATGGATGATTTGGAAAAAGTCTCCAAAATTTCATTTGTTTGAAACAAGTCTCGGAGGTTTCGAACTTATTTAAAATATGGCATACTTAACTTTCCGTTATATTTTTACCGTTTCTTCACAATTTGCGATGCCGGGGCGCCCATGTGGTGTTGATGTGGATATTAATTATATTTATTATTAAAAAAGTAATAAAATTATTATTTTGTATAAAAAATGTTAAATAAGCTTTTTTTTATGTTGCCAAATGCTTGAATCTTGGTTCCATTTGGGTTGATATTGACCAATTTTGTGATTGTGAGTGGATGTTATGAAATTTATAAGGGAGATTTTTTTTGTAGTTTCAAAAGTAAGAGAGACACAACTTGTAAACTAGCAAATTTAAAGAGAAGGTCCTGGTAAATGCTCACATGTATGTATGAGAATAATAAAATGAAGAAGAAAGTGCACAAACATATTTGTGTTATGTTTGTGGCCAGCAGGTTTTTGGCTTAGCTGACTCGAATCATTTTTAGAGCAGCACAGTCTGGCTCGAAATTGACTGGAAATTTGATTCTAAGTCAATTGAATTGATTCAAATTGAGTCGAATCATTTTAACCGGTTTCAATTCAACAAAAAATTTGAGCCTCTTATGAAAACACACATATACGCGAGCAACTTCAAGGATTTTCAATTTATACAATTAAAGATCAGAAAGGGACCAAAATACATAAGAAGGGAAAATGAAGGCCGGCCGGGAATTGTTATAGGCGAGAAGCAACGGTAAACTCTAAATCTTAAATTCTAAACACGCGAAGGAAAGCCAAAATCTATCCCAAATGTCATCTCAAAAGTCCCTTTAGGGTGGTCAAAATGGGCTAGTGAATTAACAATAAAGTAGAGAAAGAATGGATGGGGAAGCTTTCCAAATTGAATAATCAACACCAAAATCAAGTGGCAAGCTTTCTCAATCAAATTAAGTAAATATTGAGACCTCTCCCTCTCTTTAATATATATATCTATACTATATTAAAAAGAAATATAAAAACATGTCATTAACGTGTTCACAAAAATCACTCAAAATTCCAAACCGTTGGATTTTGGCATTTTGCTACAAAAAATAGTCACAATCCGATTTAGAGGGCAAAAATCTAACAATCGCTTTATAATCCAGCATCTGCCTAAACATCCGAACAATCGCACCGGATCTCCTTCCCGATCCCCAAACCCTCGCTCTCCCGCTCTCCCGCTCTCCCGGCCGGTTTTTTACTTTCAAGCAAGCCTCAGATTTAGGTTTCGTTTGGGGGAACTTATTTTCACCGGTCAAGCGGTTATGACCGCATGAACCGGACCGGTGAAAATAAGTCCTCCCAAACGGAGCCTTAATTCTTTTTTGAGAAATTCTTTGTCAATGATTATAAGCCAGTGCATTAGAAATCTGGAGAACTGTGAAATCTCAAAACAAATCAAAAAATAGTTAAAATTTTTAGAGCACACCGCTTTCCAACTGCTCGACCAAAATTCTCCAGAAAATTTTGGCATTATTTGTTTCAACTATTAATAGATCTGCGTAATATAATTGAAGTCGCTGTTTAGTATAAGCTTTTAATCAGACTTTGCTTGATTCTACATAAGATTTTTGCCCCCTTTTACAACCATTTCAACAGCAAATTTGATGTTCGACAATGCTTTTGCAGTTGTAAAACTCCATGAGATCAGTGTGTATTTACATTGGTAGATTTAATGTTCTCAAAATTTTGATGCTTTTTCCCCATTCCAAGTTGCGTTTGGCGCAGCTTATCGTGACTTATTTGCTTTGGTGAGGTTGGACAAAAATGTCATTGTCATATCAAAATCTTATGCCTCAAACTAGTTTCGTTTTGGGTGTTTATATTGGCAGCCCAGATTTGGATATTGGCTGCCCAGTAAAATAATGAAAAACACACGTAATAATGTAATATGACCGTTAATAGCAGCCCAAAATGCGGGTTCCGCGTCTTATGAAAATAGACCTCCTATATGATATTTTTAGAAAAAATGTTAAACATGAAAGTTGTAGATCTCGTCGAGATCTACAACTTTCATGTTGAACACTTTTTCTAAAAATGTCATATAGTAGGCATATTTTCAAAAGGCGCGGAACTCGGGCGGAACTCGCATAGTTCTGCCCGGGTTCCGCGCCTTTTGAAAATAGACCTACTATATGACATTTTTAGAAAAAATGTTCAACATAAAAGTGATAGATCTCGTCGCTATCTACAACTTTCATGTTGAACACTTTTCCTAAAAATGACTTTTAAAAACCTAATTTTTGAGCTGCAATTAGCCATTGGGCGCTAATATCGATTTACTTGACTGCCATTATAATTGGGCTGTCAATATCGAAATGCGGGCTGCCAATATAAACGCCCTTCTTTTTTGTAACATTTGTGATACCAAACATACATTCTATGACAATGACGTGTTTGTCCAACCTCACCGGAGCAAATAAATTGCGGTAAGCCGCGCCAAACTAATAGAATTTAATATCTGCATGCTGCTGCATTTTATTCTCAGCATTCCTACTGAATTACCGAATCTGATATCTGCATGCTGCTGCATTTTATTAACAGCATTCTATTGAATTAGGTGAGTGTTATCCGCACTACAGTTTTGGTTATCCGCACTTTTTTTTTCCCAATTTTTCGCGCCTTTTAGAAATACGTCTTGTACATGCATTTTTACGAAAAGTGTTCAACACCAAAGTTGTAGATCTCATCGAGATCTACAACTTTCGTGTTGAACACTTTTCCTGAAAATGCATGTACAAGACGTATTTCTAAAAGGCGCGAAATCTGGGTGTATTTCGAAAGTACGTCTTGTACATGCATTTTCAGGAAAAGTGTTCAACACGAAAGTTGTAGATCTCGATGAGATCTACAACTTTCGTGTTGAACACTTTTCCTGAAAATGCATGTATAAGACGTATTTCCAAAATGCGCGAAAAATTAGGAAAAAAATATTTGCGAATAACCAAAACTGCAGTGCGGATAACAATCACCTTGAATTACCGAATCTGATTTTGTATAAATTGATTTGATTATATTTGGATTTTGCTATGTTGATCAACCATTAAATATTTATTTTGTTTAAACTATTGGTCCATTTCATTACATTCGCAATTTAGGCAGCATTTGGTAACACGTTTTTGTCCATTCCGTTTGGTTAAAACGCAATAATAACTCCCAGTGCCATTTGTTTTTCCGCTTATGTTTGGAATCGCTCGGCGTTTCTGTTGAAATTGGTGAAGTGAAAGTGGGGGTGATCGGCAGTCCGGGCGACCTGGGCAGACTGACCGCGCGGACTGGCTCTTGTCCGGCGGGTAGTTGGGTGGCGACCTGGGTAGCAAGCTGCGGGCTGGCTTTGCGGACTGCGCGGACTGGTCGTGTCCGGCAGTGGGTTAGAGCTCTGCAAGGAAGTGTGCGCGGGCTGCGGGGTCTGGGCTTGGAGCTGGCGGACTGGACTTTGTATCCGCCGAGCTCGCGCCTTCTTGTCTTGCGCTTGTGGAGTTGGTTTCCTCAGTTTTCGCTGTGACTGGGCTTGTGCCAGTGGTCGCGGACTGCGCGAGATGAATTCGGTTTCCGCAGTATTCGCTGTGACCGGGCGGGTTGCCTGTGGATGCGGTCTGGTGCTTGCGGGTTGGCGGGTTGGTTGACCTTTATCGAGCGGACTCGGCGAGATGGCATTGCTAGTTGCGACCAAGGGGCGGTGTCTCTATCTCATAGGGGGGTGACCGCACTCCTCACCCGGCCTATAAATAGGACCCCCCCAGCACCTCATTTGGTAACAGAGTGAACAGTAAGTTGGGCTTGAGTGTTGGCTGCGGACTCAATTTTCTGTATCCGCGCGGGCTGTTTGCTTAACCGGTTTCTGTAGGCAGGTGGCGCGGCTAGCAGTGTCAAACCAGGAGTTTGGTTCTGACCGCTGGAGTTAGCGGGCTGCATTGGCGGTTACCAGCATCAGCTTTATCTCAAGTTTCTTCTCTGTCCGCGCGACCTCGCGGTCTCGGCGGATAAGCGGCTTGTTCCTCTGTTCAGCAGCAGTTAGGTGAATAACGGGTTGTCCGCGCGACCTCGCGGTCTTCGCGGACTCCTTGTTGTTGTTCGGCTTCAGCAGTTTGGCGGGGTGTGAACTGGGCGAGCTCGGCGGTCTCGGCGGTTTCGGCGGTCTCAGTGTTCTATCCGCCCGGCTTGTTTTTTCTGCTTTTTCATACTGGCGAAATCATGTCTCGCCACGTATGCCTCGCCTTGTAAAGAAGTTGAATAAAATTTTGATCTGCTTGCTTCTGTCTGTGTGTTTGGTTATCTAAGTTGCTTCCTATTTTCCGCGGTTCAAGTTGTGATCTGGGTAGTGCCGAAGATATTAATTTGGTGTTTGGGCTACCTTGTTGATCAACTTGAGAAAATTCAACAGTTTCTCCCTATTCAAAACCCGGCGGAACGAAACCGTGCCAATCCGCTTCGTTTTATCACGTTTAGGGTAGATCGTTGTTTCTCCCGTCGCCGCCTCGAGTCGATCCCGCCTCCTTCTTCTCCGGCCAGTACTGCGTTGGGAGATGCAAGAAGCGAGGGCAGATATCCCAGCGTCGGAGCAGCGGCCAATGGAGGGCGGCGGCTCACCGCCGCATTGGGAGATGCATCCAGTTTCCCACAGCTCACTTTACAAACCTGTCTTTCCAACAGCGCCTTTTACAACCGCAACCGCTCTACCAAATGACGCCCGAGTTCAAACTACTTCAATTTCAGGAATATTATGCAAAATATTAGTTCATTTCTGCTTCAACTGCAACTAAGTACAACAATTTCAAGATAATTTAAACAAATGTCGCTCCTACGACAAATATCATCCCTCATGATAAATGTCGCCCCCACAACAAATGTCTTCCCCATGGCAAATGCAGCGCCCCATGACCAATGTCGCCCCCACGATAAATGTCGTCCCGACGACAAATGTTGCACCTATGATAAATGTCGCCCCCACAACAAATATCTTCCCCACGACAAATGTCGCACCCTATGACCAATGTCGCCCCCACGATAAATGTCGCCCCGATGACAAATGTCGTCCCGACGAAAAATTTTGCACCTACAACAAATGTCGCACCCACAACAAATATCGCACCGACGAAAAATGTAGCACCACGACAAATGTCGCTCCCCCGCTGATTGCCCTCCACGACAAATATCGCTACCGCAACAAATGTCACCCCTATGACAAATGTCACCACCCACGACAAACGTCGTCCTCACGATAAATGTCACCCTCACGATAAATGTCGCACCCACAACAAATGTCTTCTCCACGACAAATGTCGCACCCCATGACCAATGTCACCCCTACGATTAATGTAGCTCCGAGGACAAATGTCGTCCCGACGATTGTCGCACCCACGACAAATATCACTTCCACGATAAATGTCACACCCACGAAAAATGTCGCTCCCCCGCCGAATGCCATTCACGACAAATATCACCCCCCCCACACACAATAAACGCCGCCGCCACGACATATGTCGCTCTCACAACAAATGTCTCCCCGACGACAAATGTCGCACCCCACAGCAAATGTCGCCCGCACCACAAATGCCGCCCCGACGACAAATGTCGCGTCCACAACAAATGTCGCACCCACGACCAGTGTCACCGCCCACGACAAGTGTCGCCACCCACAACAAGTGTCGCCCCCACGACAAATGCCGTCTCCAATACAAATGTCGCCCCCATAAAAAGTATCGCACACATGACAAGTGTCGCACACACGACAAGTGTCGCCCTCATGACAAATGTCGCCCTCACGACAAATGTCGCCCTCACGACAAATGCCGCCTCCAATACAAATGTCGCCCCCACGAAAAGTATCGCCCCCACGACAAGTGTCGCCCCCACGACAAATGTCGCCCCCACGACAAGTGTCGCCCCCACGACAAGTGTCGCCCCCACGACAAGTGTCGCCCCCACGACAAGTGTCGCCCCCACGACAAGTGTCGCACCCACGACAAGTGTCGCACCCACGACAAGTGTCGCCACCACGACAACTGTCGCCACCACGACAAATGTCGCCACCACGACAAATGTCGCCACCACGACAAATGTCGCCCCCACGACATTTGACGCCCCACGACAAATGTCGCTCGATCCCCCGCCGAATGCCCCGCAGGCCGACGGCCCATGCCTGTCACACGCACGCAACAGTACTAGTCCTCCGGCGTTCTTCGCTCACCCTCACTAGTTCTCAATATTTTTTGTATGTAATTTGTTTAATCTATTTTTTATAATTATAATTTTTTGTATTTGTTTTAATTATAAATTTTTATATTTAAAAAGTTTAAAGAAAAACTCAATATTTAATATATACTCAATATTCAATAAATAGTGGTAATACGCGTAACACGTATTTCCAAAATTTCACGCGTGGCTCGTCAGCCATGAACGTGAGTGACAGTGGCCGGCGAGCCCGTAGCCACTGACCGCCCTGCCGTAAAAAAAAATTGCAGCGGGGCGGCCGTTGGCCGGCGACCCCGCAGCCGCCAACCGCCCATCTATAAAAAAAATTTGCAGACAGCACCGGCGGCCACGCCTGTGAGCCCTGGGCGGCCGGTGTCCGGCGAGCCCGCAGCCGCCGGCCGCCCAAATGTAAAAAAGCAAGTGCAACAAATTCTTTTTTGCAAAAAAGCCGCGTGCGTATATGGTGGAAATCCGCGTAACACGGATTTCCATCAAAGTTATATATATATGTGTGCGCGCACACACGCATATATTTAAATAAAATTTAGTTTTTAGTATAAACCTAAATGTGCTACTGGCCTAACTCTTTGCGCAATCTCCTCCATCTGACGAGTCGGTAACCACCGACGTAACCACCCATTATGAGTTGGTGCAAATGACCAAAGTAATATCAGTCCGCGCATAGTAAAAATATTAAAATAATGTGTGCGTCAAACTATATTAAATTGGCCTGCATGCAGGGGATGTGACCGCCGCTCCTTTCCCCCCGGGCAACCTCCTGCCGTCGGGGCTATTCACCGGCCGCCACCGCCGATCGACCCATTCCCCATCGTCAGATCGTCCACACGCAATCTCCAACGTCCGATATGCGAGTAAACACCCGCAAAACCATCGATGTTACCACTCATTATATATAGGTGAATGCATATAGCCGAAAATATGTCAATTTGCGCGTAGTAAAATATTATAAAAATGCGGGTCGCGAATTATATTGAATTCGTCCGCAAATAGTAAATAAGGTGGTTATGATCTGCGGATAACCACGTAACCACCATAATCATTTATGAGGCCTATAAATAAAACTCCAGTCGATCATTCGTTTCCATATTTTTTTCTTCCCCGACTTCTCCTCCTACGCTCTAGAGCTAGAGCTCAGCTCCACAAAGATCTTTATCCACCTTCGTTAGCCTTCAGCCGTCTTCGTGTGCCTCAGAGCGTTCCACGCCTCCCACCCCCAACAAACAACCCGCGCACAACGCTCTCCGCTTTCAACGCCCTCAAATCAACCACAATCTCCTTTCGATCAAGACACCGCTGTGAACAATAGGCGGGAAGCCTCTCGCACAAAGGCACGCAGAACGTGCCGCTCCAGCTTCCAAGTGCGCAAAGAGACCACCAAGCATCCAGAGTGCAGTGACCACCACTGCGACAAACTTATAGACCTAGCTTTGCGAGCGGTGACGTATCACCCTCCAAGCATCTCCCTCTCTCCCATCAATTGTAACGGGGAGTGGCGCGTCGCCCCCGCCTTCTCTCAAAATCCCTTTACGACGCCAACAACTATCGAAAGTTTGGTCGGCACAGTCCCGACAACGTGATTTTACACCCCTTTCCAGGTTTTTTCACATAAAAAATCTTCTTGTCAGCTGTCTCATTACAGTGTGACTGATTGTGCGCTTGGCCGCTCCCGAACTAAGGCGGTGCAATTTAAACCAATCTATAGGAGATTCGAGAGAGTCGCAACAAATACTTTTTTCTAGTAAATCCACATCTCCTTTCCCTTCCTATTATTTTTCATACCGCTTTAATTCCAACACTCATTTTCAACCACCACTTTTCTTACTTCCGCAACCCTCCCAAAGAAAAAAAAATTTCTGTCCGCCGAGCGGACCTCGAAAATGCCCGAGTAAGTGGGGCCACAGTGCACAGTTTCACTGTGCATCATAGACCCCATAAAATTACAGACTTTTAATGCGTGCGAAGGGTTTTTTACTCCTCCCAAAGAGGGGAGAGCCTGTTTTTTTAATGTTACGTCAAAAACACCCTCAATATTATTTATTATAAATTGCATGTAGGCCCCACTACCTCTAAATGATTGGCTGCATGTTTTTCTTGTCCTTCAATAAATTATATTAGAGATGGCTGTTGCTGGACAAAAGATGGGTTTTTTATGGTTCCAACTCTTCCCCCAAAATATTATCTTTCCTGCCGGCTCAAAGTTTCTTGTTCAAGAAGATAACTTTGAATATCATCGGGAATAAATTAAACTGTTGTTGGTCTCTCGGCCCGTCTCAGAAAATCTCACTACGAAATAGTCAATAACAACTGCAGTGGCGTCTCCACAGTTGGGGAGTTGCCGACGGCGAGGGGCGGATAGCTGCGGGGATGTTGATTTTGATTCTTCTGCTCATCAGATAATGATTTTTGACTATTTATACGTTAAAAACGGTGACAGGATGAGAGAGACGACTCATGTAAGGCGGAGGCATTCATATATATTTCTGTTCGGCTGAAGGAGACCCCCCTGTTAAATTTTTTGGATCCGCCCTTAGTTGGGGGGGGGGGGGGGATTTCATTGATCTAGGTTGGCGCACGGTGGAAAAAGTTATGTTCTCACCACCGTTGGTGCTGTTTGGTAGATGTTTGGTTTTTTGGTGGCGAAAAAGCACTTATGTCAAAAACATGTTTTTTTGGATAGCGGTGAATTCTCTCCCTTCTGAAAAAGCTAAAAGGAATTTTTCGTGTTTTTATACTGCTCTTTTTGTAACTTAACACCTTCATCTCCTCGTATTGTTTTTCCTATACTACTAAAGAGTGAACAAATGTACTTTACGATAAAGTGCACTGACCAACAATTCGAATAAATTAGTGCACGTATCATCTCAAAGTGCAGTGCACTAATCCATGTGAACCATTGCATTAATTAGTGCACTTTACACTAAGGCTTCATTTTGTTCGACGGTGGCGGGTCGATCCGGCGGGTGGAAACGAAGTGTTTGAACCGGAGGGGGGAGGACGTCGCTGCTCCAAACAGAGCTTTTTGGGGCGTTTCTCAAGGCGGGCGGGTGGAAACGAAGCAAACGCCGCCAGAGGTTCATTTGTTTACCCTCCTTCCGGCGGCGTTTGCCCAAAACGGAGCAACAAAACGCCAAACATAGAATAATCTCACAACTGCTGAAGGAGATCTCTCTCCTGGTTTCGTCGTGCCCACATGTCTAGAAGTATTTGACGTGATAACAATTATAACTTCCATCCTCGAAAAAAACAACAACATAATTTTTATCAGAAAAGTGAATGGAGTTCCTTAGGCGAGAACTGGCGTTGACGCCGCTACCGCATGCCAAATTAACAGGCCGTAAATGTTTATGTAATATGATTTATTGTGACCATATAATTGAAATAAAGTTTAATAATGATATAACTATGATTAGTTTCTTTATTCTTTTTATGAGTAAACAACTTTGTGTATTATTATCCATTTATACATGATTAAATAAGTGATCAAAAATAGCAGTTTTTTGGTTGTCATATACACATTAATCTATAGAACCAATATAAGATGCCAAAATCTTAGCCTTACCTTCTTCTGCTAGTTTCAGTTGGGGTCTAAGGTTCAGGAAAGTGCACGCTGAACTAGAGGGCTCACGGAGCACAGATTTATTGTGCACTGCAGGCCCCACAAAATAGTAGGATGCGAGTGCGTGTCATTGATCGCGGACAGCGTTCTTCGTCCGGGTCACGGACCTAATTATTTTTCCTATGTTCGAGGCCAAGGCCCCTAAAAAGTGATGATCAGCCTTCTGCTTTATGATCAAATGCTTGACAAGCATTTAGGATATCAGGATCCTCTCCATTTCTGACGACTCCATTTCTGACGAAATGGAGGGGATCCATTTCACGGTTTAGATTGAGTGGGCAAGCATCTAATGGCTTTAATTTATCTAGTCTTTTATATTTTATTTTTAAGCAAAATAATGATAGCCTTTAGATGTATTGCACTTTTTTTTAACCACCAGATCTTGAAATGGATCCCCTCCATTTCATTACAAATGGAGAGGATCCGGATCCGCATTTAGGAATCTAAAAGAGAATTGTTATATGCAAAGCAAAATTCTTCTCTATCTGCATATTGACAAGCATTTAAGATTTTCACTATCGGCAAACCAAACTTAATTATAACTAATAGTTTTAAGATTAAAATGTAATGCGAGCTTTCAATTTCTTTTTATGTTGTTATTTGGTCTTATTGTAGTTCAGTTCCTCGCGAACTTACAAAGAGTTTTTAATAACATTACTCTATTTATTTTAAAATTTTATGTGTGCGTGCTTATAATATTTAGTCTTTTATGCCGGAGATTTCTAACTAATTGTATATACTCATTAATTCGACAGAGAAAATTTAATATTAACACTACAAGAAAATTTTGATTTACCAAGGAAAATTAGGAAGGTTTGATAATCCTTCTTAATTATCATCAAACTGAGAGTTTTCGATCCGCTCCTCTGGTGCGGCGGAAGCACACGCCACCCGTTTGTTTTCCCGCCGTACGGCGGCGGCGATCTGCTCCCAAATTTGCGTGAAAAAGACTCCCAAAATGAAGCCTTAATTAAAAAACAAAATTTTAATTTTCTAATCCCTTTCTTATAAAATATTTTTTTTGTTTATATATTTTATAAATTATTTATATACATATATAAATGTATATAATGAAATAATCATATATTTACATAAATTATATAATACATATATATATTTATACTTATCTATGTAATTTTATAAATTATATAAATTTTATAATTATATAAACGTTTTTGTATGTGTATGTATATATTAACACTTCTTTACAACAGAATTGTTAAATAACTGAGTTGGCTAAGGCTCGATTTGCGGGGACTTGTTTTCACCGGTCAAGCGGTCACGATCGCATGAATCGGATCTTAGCCGTCGTGATCGCTTGACCGGTGAAAATAAGTCCCCCCAAACGGAGCCTAAATGTTGTTTATTGTTTATGTGAGTTTGAGGGTTCGATCCCCAGCAAACCTGTTAAAGGAATGATATAATAGCTTGCTAAAAAATCCTTACGAATTAGCAAGAAACTAATTCATAGTTAAAATTAGCAACGATCATATTAGTTAGACATTTTTTTTCTAAATTTCTTGCTAATTAAAATTTGTAACAAATTTATTAATTAATAAGGAATTTTGTTGCTTGCTAATCAAGATTTTTCTTGTAGTGTATTTTTGTTAAGTTAGAGTACTTGTAATTACATGACTGAATATCTTTTGATTTTGTTTTATTTTTATATTTTTTTATATTATTCTTCGGATAATAAAAATATTTATGAATAATAGTTTTTTTTTCTTTAGAATTATAAACATCCATGAATAAATGATTTTGCTCTCAATATAACAACTCCCATGAAAAACCATAGAAGGATCTTCACACATCTAAGCTGGGTGGTAGCTATAATATAAGCAATATCATATTTCAAAAATTATGATAATTTAGTAAATCTATGCTAGCTATATATAAGGGAAGGTATTACTTTGGTGTAATATTCAGATTTTTCAATTTACAAGCTTTTTTATTTTCTTACAAATAAAAGAAAATTATTACAAAATGGAAGAAAAAATGTGAATGATGTGAAGTTTAAAGTCAAAATGATTATCATTATTTATTTATATTATATTAAAAAGAAATAGAATGTCTAACAATAATTATGAATTAAAAATTCATTCAATTAATATGAACTGTGTGATTGTACAATCGTGAACAGCAAATAAAAAAAACCCTCAAAAACCTTCTCTTTTCATCACAAGAAGAGTCCGATGCCTGTTTCGGTAAAGAAAAACGCCCACCGGCCTCTTCTAAAAACTCCCGAAACCTAAATCCCTCTTAAGCCAATCCTCGCGAGTGGTGGTGACCAGAGAAGTTGGAGGCGTCCAGCGTCGACGAAGTTGGAGGTGTCTGGTGCCGGCGAAGCTGAAGGCGTCCAGCTTCCGTCGTCCGGAGAAGAAATCTAGGACCGCAGCAACATCTTTTCTAATCGCTCGCCTCCGCCAGTCTCAACATTGACCTAGAGCATCCTACTGTTAGGTTTTTGCCTCCATTAACTCCCCAACATCGTACCAAACCTCCGAGCGCGCAAAGAAATTTTTCAGGGGCGAATTTCTGCAATTTTCAAATTCTGGCAGAAAAATTGCCACCTCAAAAAGGCAGGTTGCAACCTCGCAATTCCTGACTTCATTCAGGAATTCTGAACCGGACTTTTTTTTATTTGGTTTAATTTATTAGATATATATATATATATCAGGTTCTTCCCCTGTTTTTCGGTGCAACCCTAGCCGTCTCCTCCCTTGTACCCCCCTTTTCTCCATTGGCCTCTCTCTCTCTCGTTGCCTCTCGCTGAAGGAGGACTGCCGCCGCCGCTGCTCTGACCGCCGCCGCCGCTGCTCTGACCGCCGCCGCCGCTGCTTTGAAGAGCCGTCGTCGCTGCTTTGGAGAGCCGCCGCCGCCGCTGTTTTGGAGGAGAGCGCCGCCGCTGTGCCGGGTTTGGAAAGGGGCTACTGCTTGCTGCAGTTTTTTGGAGGAGACGCGGTCGTCGTAGAGACGCCGTCGGAGTTTGGGTTGCCGTCGTGCTTGGCCGTGAGGAACTTCCTCTTTCTTTGGCCGTTTTGCCGCAAGGTATCCGGGAGTCACTTTTTATCTCATTTTGTATATGGGTAATTTAACCCAATTTGTAACACTGTGTATTTTGTGTTGAATGAGATTGTGACTGCCATTTTCGCCCGTGGACGTACCCATTCAGCGGGAACCACGTTATTCTGGTGTTCTTTTTTGTGCCTTTGTGTTTCCTATTATTATTACTTGTACTAGCATCATGTATTCTGCACTACAGCACCGCTTTGAATCCCAACAAGTGGTATCAGAGCGAGGTTCCGGGCTGACACTTTTGTTTAAAGGACGAGTTGTTTCCGATCTCGAGTGTACACTTGGGTGCGGTAGTTTACGACCGTTGGTCCGCTGACTATCCCCTTAGTTGTGCACTGCTGAGGTCGCCAACTCAAGTTTTGTGTTCCGTGCAGTTTCTGCGTTCTGTTCTCGATGGCTTCGTCTATTCCTGGTGTTGTGGCCAAGTTTGACGGGAAACAAAACTTTGGTCTATGGCAGGTCAAAGTTCACACACTACTTATAAAAGAAGGCTTACACCGTGCCCTACTGGGCAAGACCAGTAAGGATGTTGAGGTTTCTGATCGTATGTGGGAGGACATGGATCTCAAAGCGTTGTCCACCATACAGCTTTGCTTACATGATGACGTGCTATATGGAGTTCTTTCAGAGACGACTGCCTCTGGCATTTGGGCAAAGTTGGAGAGTACCTATATGACAAAGTCTCTCCCCAACCGGATCTACCTCAAGCAGCAGCTGTACAAGTTTAGCATGAAGGAGGGATCCTCTATTCATGGCCACCTGAACTGTTTCAACAGACTGTTATCGGAGTGTCTCAGCATGGATATTCAGGTGGATGAAGAAGACAAAGCAGTGATTCTTTTGAACTCTCTTCCAAAGCTCTATGAGAGCATGGTTACTACCCTTACCTACAGTAAGGACGTCTTGGACTTGGAAGAGGTGACTGCGGCCCTACTCTCAGATGACATCCGGAAGCGGTCTTCAGGTTCTCGTGTTACTGAAGACTCCGTTCTATACTCTCTGGGTCATTCTGGTTCTGATAGAGGGGGCAAGTCTAAGTCAAAGGACAGTTCAGATTTATACTGCAAATACTGCAAGAAGAAGGGTCACGTGATCAAGGACTGCTGGAAGCTTCAGAACAAAGAAAAAGGGAAGAGCACTGGTGATGAAAAGGGAAAGTCTGACATATCCCTGTGCTTTGAGGATGTGGGGGATAACCTCATCTAGGTCATCCTTCTCTCTGCTCTTCTACTTTCCGCTTATATGTTTGTGTTTCCTGTTCCGTTTGTTCCCTATGTTGCTTGCTTTCCTTTCCCTCATTATGTTCATGTTATTCCTGTTATCTTTCTTATAACATGTCTTTGGGTTATTTATTCCGTCATTACTCCGTTGTATGAATGCTTTTGTTTCACCCTAGTACCTAAGCTCTTTCATTGTTACTCCTTCGTCACATGAGCTTAGTGTGTGTGTCTAATCAACATTTCCTGATTAGCTCGTATACGGGTTCTCTTTATCCATGTTGAGATCAGTTTTGCCTGCATTCAATTGTTGATGTGTTTGCATTTATCCTTTTTCTCCCCGCGCACATCATTTCTGGAGTCTGTGATATTTTCTTTTTGCTTTGGGAGACCACCGCTGGAGGTGTAGCAGTTAGACCTTTGCTTCAGGTGGAGCATTTCTAGACTAGTTACGTCAGTCCAGTTTGTGTACTACTCAGATTGAAGGAGTTCACTTTATCTGCCCTTGGCGGGAGCAGATTCAGTTGATGTGATTTGCATCGTTTTTGGTGGCAACTTGGTTGGTTGGAGTTATCTCGGCAGGTGGAGTTTGTTAGGTTTTTGCCTCCATTAACTCTCCAACATCGTACCAAACCTCCGGGCGCGTAAGGAAATTTTTCAGCGGCGAATTTCTGCAATTTTCAAATTCTGGCAGAAAAGTTGTAACCTCAAAAAGGCAGGTTACAACCTCGCAATTTCTGACTTCATTCAGGAATTCTGAACCGGACTTTTTTTTATTTGGTTTAATTTATTAGATATATATATATATATCCGGTTCTTCCCCTGTTTTTCGGTGCAACCCTAGCCGTCTCCTCCCTTGTACCCCCTTTTTCTCCATTGGCCTCTCTCTCTCTCTCGTTGCCTCTCGCTGAAGGAGGACCGCCGCCGCCGCTGCTCTGACCGCCGTCGCCGCTGCTCTGACCGCCGCCGCCGCTGCTCTGACCGCCGTCGCCGCTGCTCTGACCGCCGCCGCCGCTGCTCTGACCGCCGTCGTCGCTGCTTTGAAGAGCCGCCGCTGCTTTGGAGAGCCGCCGCCGCCGCTGTTTTGGAGGAGAGCGCCGCCGCTGTGCTGGGTTTGGAAAGGGGCTACTGCTTGCTGCAGTTTTTTGGAGGAGACGCCGTCGGAGTTTGGGTTGCCGCCGTGCTTGGCCGTGAGGAACTTCCTCTTTCTTTGGCCGTTTTGCCGCAAGGTATCTGGGAGTCACTTTTTATCTCATTTTGTATTGGGGTAATTTAACCCCATTTGTAACACTGTGTATTTTGTGTTGGATGAGATTGTGACTGCCATTTCCGCCCGTGAATGTACCCATTCAGCGGGAACCACGTTATTATGGTGTTCTTTTTTGTGCCTTTGTGTTTCCTATTATTATTACTTGTGCTAGCATCAGGTATTCTGCACTACAGCACCGCTTCGAATCCCAACACCTACAACTAAGGTCTTGTTCATGCGATCGTAGCCGCTTGACCGGTGAAAATAAGTCCACCGAAACGGAGCCTAAGTTTCCACCTCTTATCTCCGCCTATTTACTCCTCTTTTCACACCTGTTTTGACCACCTGAAATCTCCGCAGCAGGAGTAGATCTCGACATTTTGAATCCCCCTCCAGGCATCTTCCTCGATCTCCGTAAGGCGCTGAAAATATCTAATCCTCCTCGCCTCCTTATTCGACTGGTAAGTAACCAGATCCCCTCCTATTGATTACTCTAATATTTTTTCCTTATTCACTTGCATCTTTTTTTAAACAATCAAGTCTCATTATATTGTTTTAAATTTTAATGACACTACAAGAAATTCCTTGATTTGATTAGCAAGGAACAAAATTCCTTGCTAATTAACAAAATTCGTTGCTAATTTTATTTAGCTATGAATTTAGAAACAAACAAAATACCTAACTAATATGCCCATAGCTAATTTTAACTAGAAATTTATTGCTTGCTAATTTGTAAGGATTTTTTAGCAAGGTATTACATCTTTCCTAAATTAGTTCCGAACGACGACGGCGTTCCGAGCGACGGCGGGCTAGAGGAACAGATCGAAAACTCTCATTTTAGAATCCATGCCTCCCCCACCAGTTCCGAACGACGACGACGTTTTTACACGCCCGTCTGCTCCCGCCGAACCAAATGAATTTAAAAAGAGATACAATTTTTTGAAAAAAAAATATTTTTTATTCTATAAATATTTTGTAAAAAAATAATTCGTTGTTATTTTGCAATAAAAGTTTTGCTACAAAAAAATTTATTGCTATTTTAGAAACAAAAATTTTGCAAAAAAAAATTTGTTGCTAATTTTGCAACAAAAAAATCCCTTGCTATTTTTGTAGGTAAAATAAAAAAATATTTTCCTAGCTAAATTTGATGATTAGGAAGGAATATAAAGTCTTTCTAATTTCCATTGCTAAATCAAGTTTTTCTTTTAGTGTGACAACCCTTCACAATGTTAAGAATACATTAATATTAAGATACGTCGGTGGGGGTATCGGAGGGGTACAGGCGAATTGCGCCGGAGGCAGGCAAAGCCCGCCGTCACGGCTGGATACTGTCACGCGGGGCACAAAGGCCAGATGCTGTCGAGCGGGGCACAAAGCCCTGCCTGTCACTATGTGTGTGTATATATCTTGTCTTATATATATAAGGGAATATAAATATTTGGAGGCACACCATATATTGAATATTGGTTATTGGATCATGAGAAAGAGCATGAGAGTAGGGGTGCAACTCGGATCGGTTCGGTTCGGTTCCACTCAGAACCAAGAACCAACCCGTATAGGTTCGGTTCCAAATTTTTGGAACCGGACCGACCCACGGTTCTAAATTGTAGAACCGGAACCGACCCGGAAATATCGGTTCGGTTCCGGTTCGGTTCTCGGTTCCTTAAAATTAGGGTGTAAATATGTTGCACTAGAAAAAATAAATGCAAAACCAATGATTATAAATCGAAGAAACTGGGAGACTTTAAGCTTGCATGACTCTAAAATCATCAAGATTTCTTACATTACTAAATACATTTAATAATCTCATTATACGATATTTCAAATTCAAAAATTGTAACAATTAAACAAAAATTCAACATTGTCAAATATAAGCAAATAGTTTATAAAATTACATATGAAATATCTTCATCAAACTAATTATTCATCAATCTTTTTCAAAAATCTCTTGCTCATTACAAATATATTTTTGATACATAAATTAAATAACTCGGTTCTCGGGTCGGTGTTGGGTACCCAAGTGTAAGAACCGAGAACCGAACCAAGTGGTCGGTTCTGAAAATTTTGGACCCAGAACCGAACCGAGACACATAAGAACCGACCCGAACCACTCAATTCGGTTCGGGTCCGGTCCGATTCTCGGTTCTTCGGTTATTTTTGCACACCCCTACATGAGAGGGAGGAGATTTGGGAGAGAGAAAGAGAGAGTGGAGGGAGAGGGAGAGAGGGGCGGGAGAGAGATAGAGGGGGAGTGATAAGGAGAGAGAGATTAATTAATTTTTATAGATTAAAATTTACAAAATTGTATAAAATAAAAAATTTGAATTGTACTTCATATTTTTTTACGGTCATTTTAAGTACGCCTATGTATATGTTTTGAAAAAAAAGATTTCGGGTGCGTGCGCAACTCGCTCATAGGGGGGCGCAGCCTGCAGCGACGCATCGAACACGGGCTCGGGCAGGCAAGCGAATCCCACCTTGATGCGGCTGTAGGCCGCTCGAGAGCACCGAGCACGGACATAGCCCTTATGAAGATGCTCCTGTGTGTATATATGAACAGAACTACACATACCTAATTCATACCTAAAAACCACAAAAAATGGGTCCAATACACAATAAAATATATTATTTGACCTTTTTACACACCTAAAACACAACAAAAAGTAGGGATCCGATTATTTTATTGTGTGTGAGACCCACTTTTTGTAGTTTTTAGGTATAATTTAGGTATGCATAGAATTATTCATATATTTAACATTTTACAAACGAATTATGGAATGATTTAAAGTCAAAGTAATATTGCATTTATTTATGATTTTGATTGTTCATAATTAATGTTGCATTAAATTGTTTTAAAATTGCATTTACACAACCTTAAGATTTTACCAAAAATTAGGATGCTGCCTGCAAAAGCATATAAAAGTTAAGATGAGTGGGTTATCAAAATGCAGAAAAAAAATTTATACACGGTGAGTTGGACATATTTTTACCCTCAATTTATTTGATTAACTACATTTAAAAAATAATAATTTACGGAATATAATTTATCCTATTTTTATGGGTGCTCATATATTTATATTTTGGAACAAAAAAAGGTAGATAAAATCGGGTTGCAATTTTTTTTAAAATGTAATTTTAAAATAGGAATTTATAACTGTAATTTATAGGAATTAAGAAAAGGGCAATGTTAATAGCACCTCTGAAGTCGCTATTAGCAGTCATTTCAATGTGTTATTTTGACTTTTTTGTGGTGCTATTAGCCAATAGAGGGGGTGCTATTAACATTGCCCTAAGAAAATATCCGCACACCAACCTCATGATACCTTGGAGGTAAAAAAAATATACCTAAGGCTCCGTTTGGCACGGTGATGGCGGTCGTAAACACATGGACTAAACCTTCGTTCATTAAAGAACATCTAACAAGCATCATCCGTTTGCTCGGGCCCGGTCCAGAAAAGCCCACCTAGGCTCGGCCCATAAAAAGCCTTGCCCGGGCCAAGGCCTGGCTTGGGGGTCTTACCGGGCCCCCATATTAGCCGGTTGCCCGGCCCGTTGCCAGACCCGGTGCCCGGGCCGGGCAAAGCTCAGGCGCCGGGCCCGGCAGGAAATACCGCCTCCTTGCGGGATTTCCTATTGAAATCCCAGTTTAGGCGGAATTTTAATCCTTCCTGATGGATTACACCACCATTTATAGGGAAAGTTCCCCCATGATCTTCTCCCAAAATGGGAATTATGGGGTTGACTAGTCAACCTCACCTCCCATGAACTCCCCATAATGAGGGAAACATGGGGGGTGGGGCCCACCCCCTCTCCCCATTAAGGAAAACCGCCCCCTTTGGGGGGAAACCGCCGGCCGGCTGCAGCCGCCGTCGGACAGGCTGCCGCCGCCGGCCGGGCGGCGGTTGCAGGCCGGCAACCTGCCGCCGGCCAGGCCGCGGCTGCGGCCGCCGGCAGGTCGCCACCGGCCAGGCTGCGACTGCGTCCGCCGGCAGGTCGCCACCGGCCAGGCCGCGGACCGCCTGGCCGCGGTCGGACAGGACGCGGCCGGCCAGGCCGCGGCTGCGGCCGCCGGCAGGTCGCCACCGGCCAGGCCGCAGACGGCCAGGCCTCGGACGACCAGGCCGCAGCCGGCCAGGCCGCGCCCGCCGGCCAGGTCGCCGCCGGCCCGGCCGCGGCCAGCGACCGGGCCGCGGCCAGCGACATGGCCCCGCCGGCCTGGCCGCAGTCCATGCCACCACCTGGCCGGCCGCCACCGACGCGCGGCCGCCCCATCGCCGTCGGCGACCTGCCCACCGTCCGATCGTGGTGGCTCACCTCACCGTTCGATCCGGTGGGTAACCACCCACTACGTTAGTGCTTGGACCCGCCATGAACCTCTCCTGGAGGCTATAAAAGGAGCCCCAGGGTCTCCTCATTCTTTACTTTTTGGCTTCCGGTCATCTTCTTCCTCAGGGAAAACTCTGCCGGACTCCTACCTCGGGTCACCCTCCAGTCACCTCGAGCCACCAACGGGCCACCAGCAAGAAAATGCCCAAGTCCCGAAACAAACGAAAGAAGGAGGAAGACGACCACTGCATGCGAACAAGCGCCAAAGACGCGCTCCAATTAAACTTCCAAGCACCAGAACCGCTCCTCAGATTCCAGTGTCCAAGTCGCTCCCGTGGTGCGGCCTGTCGCCCATTGGGAGCAGAAGTCTCTCTCTCACCCCCCAAGTTGTAACGGGGAGCGGTCTGTCGCCTCCGATTCTCCCTGCACATTGTAACCGCGAATAGCTAGTGGATTTTGACCGGCACAGATCCGGTCACGTGGTTTTTTACCCGATTGTGGGGTTTTTCCACATCATCACGTCTTGTGTCAACCTCTTATTTTCATTGACTGTGTGCGCGCTCGACCGCTCCGTAAGCTAAGACGGTCCAACTAAATCCGGTCCGACAGGGGCATCGAGTTAGTCCGCAACACCATCTAAATAGGCGGAAATTAAAATCCCGCTTATTTAGGCGGGATTAAAATCCCATCTAATCCAGGCGGGATTAAAATCCCGCTTATTTAGGCGGGATTTTAATACCGTCTGTTGGGAAATAAGCCCAGCCTAGAGGATTTTATCGGGCCCCTCTTTGAGAGGGAGTCTGAGCCCGACCCGGCCTGACTCAAGTTGGGCCCGACCCAAGCCTAATTGGTAAAAAACCCTGGCCCGATTGGCCTGATCCAAGCTAAGGGGAAGCCTAAGTGACAATTTAACCCCATGCTCACGACGGCCAACGTGCCAAACAGAGCCTAGGCAAATTCTGAAGGGGAAGCCCTTTCTACAAACTCTTGAATGTACCATCGTCCCTCACTTTCAATATTCTCGGCCATCAGACAGTAGGGTCAGCCTCGACCAGGGTCCAACAATATATTTTGGACTATTTTATTATATTCTTAAATAAATATATATTATTTAGTTTTTTGAAAAACTAATATATTATAACAAACATATCTTGAAACTCAAGATTATTTGTAAAACTTGAAAACAATAAGATGAAGAAATAAAAAATATAATAATATATACAGTTTAAAATTAAGTCTATGAAAGAAGTGTGATTGTTACGTTAAAGAAGTTGCATCGTCCTCCGACGAAGATTTGAACCGATGATCATTGAACCGATTAGATCCTGAAAACTCTGATATATGTGGGCACTGCAGAAGCACAAAACACTTAAACTCTCATTCGATGAAGCAAACGTCAATGAAAGCAGAAATGAGAGAAAGATCAAACAAGAACAACACTCAAGCATTTATCCCACTATAGTGGGGTCGGCTATATGAATCCTTTGTCGCCATTGTGCCATATCTTTTGTCATAATCTCACTAATGCCCAAGTACTATCATGTCTTTCCTTAAAGTTTCATTCAGTCTTTATTGGTCTACCGCTCCCTCGTTTAACATGTCTAGTGATTAGACTCTCACAATGCCCAACAGGTGCCTCTAATGGTCTCCTTTGTACGTGTCCAAACCATCTTAGACGAGCATCTCGCATCTTCTCTGCAATTGGTGCTACCCATGTCTTATCCCTGATTCTTTCATTCCTAATTTTATCCAATCTCGTGTGTCCACACATCCACCTAAGCATTCTCATCTCCGCAACTCTCATTTTTCGCTCATGTACATAATTCACTGCCAAACACTCAGAACCGTAAAACATCGTGGGTCTAATTGCAGTGCGGTAAAACTTGCCCCCAAATGAGAGAAAGATCGATGGCGAAAATCCAACGGCCACGATGGAAGGCGTTAAGAGTACCATTAATGGTTGAATGGGAAGCATGTAGATGAATGCTCCCATCATTATCCTCTTCATAAGAAGGGTTGGTAGGGACTTTAAGGCAGGGGATGAAAACGACTCAACCCTTATCGCCACAAAAAATCAATCCGACGCCACCGCTAGGATAATAATAATAATATTATTATTATTATTATTCTATTCTTCATAGATATTATTATGGTAGGGGGAAGATATTCTAATCCATGTGCAAGGAGTATTTCATTTTTGTTAAAATAAATGTTTATGTTGCGGGCAAGGGCGGATTTAGAGAGGGGCCCGAGGGACGCTGACCCTCTCTCCATTATTTTTAAAAATGTTTAGTGTATTTGGATTCCTCACGTCGAGACAATGAATTTTGACTATTTATACGTCAAAAACGGTGGTCAGATAAGGGAGAAACAGCTCCGATAAGATGAAAATGTTTAAAAAAAAATTTTGAAGGAAGTTGATGACTGACCCCCATGTTAAAAATTTTAGAACCCAATGATACATTCAAAAAAAAATTGTGTACACCCATTATCAATTTGTGCACCCTCATTATTAATTTTTTGATCCGTCACTGGTTGCGGGTTACTTGAGGCACCTTAAAATTGGTTTAGATTTGATCATCTTAATCAGAGAGCGGTTGAGCATGCAATTAGTCACAGAGAAATGAGATGGCCGACAAGAAAGGTTTTTTATGCATGAAAAACCTCGGAAGGAGGTGAAAAACCACACAGTCGGGACTTTGCCGACCGAATTTGACTATTCGTTGTTGTTGTACAGAGCTTTTAGAGAAGGAGAGAGCGACATGCCGCTCCTCATTACGATTTGCAGGGGGAGAGAGAGTTGCGCTTGGAGAGTGACATGACACCTCTCGCGGAGCTAAGTGAACTTTTTTTGTTGCTGCAGGAGTGTCGCGATTTGAGCGCAATGGAGGCTTTGGCTGTTGCTCGGAGGCTTGAACAGATGACTGGTTGTCTTCTTTAAGGCACGTTGCAAGTTGGAGATGTTGGGAGTGCTGAGTATGCTGCACGCGAAACGCTTGCGGAGGAATGCTTGCAGGTGGATGGAGATCTTTGAGTGATCTTCTAAGCACTTGAAGGTCTTCGCAGGGTGAAGGAGATTCCCTGTGGAGCTCTCACACGTGTTGGAGAAGAAATCTGAGGAGAATATGATGGAAATGAAGGAGACCCTAGGATCCTATTTATAGACCCAAGGGGTGGTTACGGTGGTTATACGGTTATCCGCAGACCGTAACCATCTTAATTATTATTCACGCACCGAAACTTCATAATTTATGACGAATATTTTTATAATATTACTACGTGCACACACATAAGGTTATTCGCACCCCATATTGGGTGGTTGTGTCGATGGTTATGCATGTGTTACTCATACATCAGAGGGTGAAGATTGTGTGGCGATGAACGGACAGCGAAGGTTCGACGGTGGCGGAGAGAGGGGGCCGACCTGTGGCAAAGCTCGGTCGATGGGAGGCCGGCTGCGGGCTCTCGCGATTATGCTCATGAGGTCGTGAGGAGCTGCGACGGTCGGCTGGGAGGTCAACCGCGGGTTCTGGCGACAACGCGGGTGCGACCACGATCAAGGGCGGCCGGCCGGGGGCCGGCCGCAATTAAGGGTGGCTGCCCGGCAGATGGTGTGGCGATCGGAGCGTGGATCGGGCGCGGATTGCATGAATGGTGGTTTCCTCCATATACCCCACTAAGGCTCCGTTTGGGAGGACTTATTTTCACCGGTCAAGCGGTCATGACCGCATGAATCGGGACTTAAATAAGTCCCGATTCATGCGGTCATGACCGCTTGACCGGTGAAAATAAGTCCTCCCAAACGGAGCCTAAGTTAGCGGGGGTTATTAGAATTTTGACTATTTGCAGTCTGGAATTCCTATAAACTCTGGAGGACCGTATCAATATATTTAAATAAAAAATTTGCAATAGTGGTGTTGTAAAAATTTGTGAACCCGAGAAAGGTCGCAGGAACACTAGCTCAATCAAACTAAGCAAAATAAACCAGAAGCAGTAGAAGAACAAAGACCACGATGGAATTAATAATCTTCTTTACAGTGTGAGACATACTTTGCGAGACATGATTTCGCAATACACCCGATGGAAGAAACAAAAAACAGACAAAACAAAAACGGTGGACCGAACTCAGTAACCGCCGAAGCCACCTATCCGCCAAGCCGCACAAGGTTAATCGCCAAGCTGTGCAAATAGCTTAGACCGCCAAGGCTAACTGCCAAGCCGCGTAGACTACTGCTTATTGAATGCTGAGAAAGATAGCCATGTCCGCACTTCTTGGTCACCTGACCGCAGAAGTCTGCCGCGAACAGATTGAATTAGAACTGAATTGTTGTTCAGTCTGCCAAAAACGAACTGAAAAACCAAGCTTGTTAAACTGCCAAGGAAGACCGCCTAGTCGCCTAACCGCGACCTGTTGCTAACCACTGCTACCAGTTATCTGTACTGACACCTCTGACCTGTCTGTCAGAAACAAGCGCTAGCCGCACAATCTGCAAAACACAACAATAAACCAATTACTTCTCTTTGCCTTGTGGTTACAAATTTCTAACCCGAGCTTCAGTTCTTACAGTTCTAGATAGATATGACGAGACTAGCAACCTATTTATAGTCGGGCAGACGGATACTGTCACCGCCTAGGTGGATAGAATAACTTCCAGTGACGTGGCAGTTAGTAGCACCAATCCGACTACCATGTGGATTGCCCACACCAGGCCACGTGTGGTTAACTAAACATTTTCGAATAGTTAAGCAGATAGCGACTTCAGTCCGCGTGGACTTAAGCAGTCATACAGACATCCATGCAAGTAGAAGTTTAACCACACCAATCTGTGGTATGTGAGTCTTCGCGGTCTCCCGATCCAAACCGTGTAGTCCGCGGTCAATCCAAGTTTAACTACACGGTTAACTCCCAAGGTCACTGCTGAGACAGACTGTCGAAAACAAAGAAAGGCCGAGAACAGGCCAGTCCGCTTACTCCTATTCGCACTACCTTCACGGTCTCTGCGGTCTGTACGGTTTGTACCTCCCAGACCGCCCACTTCCACTTCAATATTTTCAACACTCCCCCTTAAAGTGGCAAGTGGAAATTTGCCCAAAAAATCCTCGTAAGCGCACAAACGGTTCTTTCGATAGCAGTTTGTGAAGATGTTCACGACGTTGTCCTGACTCTGTACATACTCTACCATCAGAGATCCCTCCAGCACCTTCTCCCGAACAAAGTGATGCTCGATCTCGATGTGTTTTGTCCTCGCGTGGCAAATTGGATTATTAACCAGTTTGAGAGCACTCTCATTGTCACCACATAGCAAAGTAAGACCTCACGGTTTGGATACACGGATATCTGTTACCCGTAGTAACTCCTAGGGATTGCATATTTATACCCACCTAGGGGCAATGGGTAGGAGATTCCACTTTGATCTCCATCCGGATGCTTCGAGCAACATTATCAATATCTACCATGACTCAGAGCTAGGGGTGTGCATGAAAAACCGAGAACCGACCAAACCGTACCGAACCGCCCAAACCGAACCGATTTTACACCGAACCGAACGACTCGGTTCGGTTTTGATTTTCCTCTCTGAAAAACCGAACCGCACCGACTAATAATACATGTAAAAATATTACTAATAATGATCTTTTAACTATTTTTATTAACTAAATAATGTACACAAAATATATCAACTTAATATTTTTTATATCATTTAAGCCAAAATTAATTTTTTAATGCATATTTTATGCATCAAGAAGAATTAAATATTTTGTTTAACTAATTTTTTTATATCTTTTTTTATTTATTACTCGATTTCGCAATAAAAATATTTAATCATAAATTTTTTATGTAATATGAGTTATTAGTTGTAATATATCATATGTAAATAGAGCTTGATGATATTTACTTTTAATTATCATATTTTTTTAAAAAAATTCTTGAGATATTTAAGTACACAATTATTTTAAAATAGTGTAACTGAAAAACCGAAAACCGAACCGAGTAAACCGACCAAAAAACCGAACTGAACCGATAAACATCGGTTCGATTTCGGTTTGGGTCCAAACTGACCCAAACCGAACCGCTTGCACCCCTACTCAGAGCATGGGGGATTCAGGAGTGCATGTTGTTGATGTATATTAGGACATATAACAGATTCGGAGGCTTAACTGGTCGGTTCAAATACTGGGATATTCAATACCCGTATTAAACCTATGATTTGTCTATATAAACATAGCTGGGGCAACGGGTAGCTGATTCCACCTTGATCCACACCCGGATGCTTCGAGTAAACCTAACACATGTCACTCTATGGAAGATGAAACCTAACTTTTATTGGAAAAACAAGAAGGAGCATGTATAACAATACATCTAACATTGCGTGATATGCCAACAATGTAAGACTTTAAATAATCCGCCATTGGGGTTGCTACAACCTCTGCCAATTCCATAAAAAGTTTGGAGAGATCTTTCTATGAGTTCATTGAAGGATTACACACTAGAATGGCTATGCAACAATTATGGTGGTGGTGGATCGTCTAAGTAAGCATGCTCAATTTATGGCTAATAAAATACTTATAAGGCGGCTAGTATAGTAAAATTTTTAATGGACAATATTTTTAAAATTACACAGCATGCCACAATCCATAATATCAGATAGAGACGTAGTCTTTATAAGCGTGTTTTGGCAAGAGCTTTCCAAGCTCCTTGAAGGCCAAAATTATACCTCAACAACATATCACACTCACTTGGCAAACTAAAATGGTGAATTGATGTCTTAGAATTACTTGAGGTGTGTTTCCTTTAATAAACCAAAATCTTGGATTCATTTGTTGTCTCTAGCGGAATATTAGTATATAACATGTCATTTCATAGTGATTAGCAAATCAAATTTGCTAACAACATCTTTTAGGTTCTGTTTGAGACAACTTATGCTGATGAATAAGCTATTTTCTAAACGCAAATGCAATAATAATGTTGTTTGTTTATGCAGATTTTAAAAACATGGGTATTTTAAAGCAGCTTATAAGCTGATTTTTCATTTACATTATACCGGAGCCTCAGCTTTCGCTCCTATATAAGTGCACAACCCTAATCATGACTTGAAATTATTTCTTCCCAGATCTCTCCACCACTCGGCTGCCCCGATCTCTCTCTCCGCTCGACTGCCCCGATCTCTCTCGCCGCTCGACTGCCCCGATCTTTCTCGTCGCTCGACTGCTGCCAATCTTTCTCGCCGCTCTACCACGATTCCTCTCTGATCTCTCTCGAGGACAACGAAAGGGAGTTCCCATCAATGACGAGAACCCTTGATAAGAAGACGGCGACAAGAACCCCTGATTGGAAGACGTCGATGATCTTGGCTTTGAAGACGATGATGCCTCTTCTTCACTACATTTGATGGAGGCCTTCTTCTTCGCCGACGCCTAATTTCTGCTTTGCCGTGAGGTAGGAAAATTTCTTCAACTACTTATTAAGATAATTTCTTCAACGCTACATGATACGCCCAAAATAGATTTACGTAGTGACGCAAGTATACGTGCCGAATCAAGTAATAAAGTGATGAGATAAGTGATCGTTCCCACGAGGAAGTGATTGATTAGTGCTCACAATTACTAGCTCCTCCTATTCTTTAAATTCAAGTGAGATATTTAAGGTGATTTAATTGCGAGAATTTTAGAAACTATAATGATAATAATAATAATAATAACTAGTCTGATCTTACTTTGTTTACTTTTCTGAATTGGAGAATTAGTCTCATATGTTGTTTTCCTTAGACTATTGTGACGAATTTTTTTAGTGACCTCTCATGATTGGTTGATTACTATCCTGCAACGATTTTTAAGATGGATGACATTATCTCTCGATCTCTGAAATCCGCTTATCCTAATTCCCCTAGTTATCTCTAACTTAGACGGATTTAGGATAACATGAAGGTTCAAAATCGATGTTGCTAACACAAGACGAAATCTCTTCCTCTCTTGACGTTATATTAGGGTTTACGTTACACTTACACCGCTCCTCTCTCGAATTTTGCAGTGCAGTAAAAAGATGAAGTTTTGACTAAAAGAATTACGCGACTCCTCTCTCGAATTTTGTCGCATAAAATGAGGATTCAACCCTAGACTAGCGAGACTCCTCTCTCGAATCTTGCCTCACTATCTAGAAGAAGAACACTTACTCAAAGATTCCACAAATAAAGCACATAAACCTAATAAAAATAGATCATCAACCAAATATGAAAGTAGAATTGAAATCCAATCATCACAAAGAGTCTAAGTACTCACAACACACAAGACTTGTGAAATTAGTTCATAGCGGAAGGGAAGAACACCATAAAAATAGGAAAGATCTTACAGCACATGATGATAAAAGTGCAAAATATTGCAGGAAATGCTCTCTTATTCGCGTACAAGCAACCCTTCTCCAAGATCCGGCCTTGCCCTAGGTCTTCTCCTTTTTCCAAGATGATGACCTTCTCTCCTTTTTCTCCAAGGATGAATAATAATCTCTATGGTATGAGATTCTACTCATAAAAACGTACAGCCCTTTACCAAAAGTTGCCTCTTTTCATTTTTCATTTTGGCGTAAAATTCGAATTTGAACTTCAAAATCCGTCCAGCAGTTGTTGCAACAACTTTTTCTGGTTGTTGTAACAACCTGCGCAGCCCAAAAATAATTCCAGCTTTGCTTCTCCGGATCGATTTCTCCAGCATTTCTAGTAAGAAAACAATGAAAAATTAGACATATTAACCACAAATAAAGTAAATATGAATTTACTCATATTTTTCCTTATTTAATTCATTTATTTCCCAATATGATGATTATTAAATCAAAATAACGTACTGGATAACTTCTTTTGGGGAAGTTATCACACCTCCACACTTAAACGTTTGCTAGTCCCTAGCAAAGACATTTCATAACCATAGGATGAGTGAAGAAGTAATAAGATATAAACTCAAATGATCTTTAGTTTTTGAAAACAAATTAATCGAGGCATACTCAAGAAATACACTTTACTTAACTGATAAACTTATCAATCTATAGGAGCTCAAACATTCACAAATCCATTAGTTAGATGGAAGATAAAGCTCAAACAAGTATCTTAGTGCGGTGCGTGATTTTCTTTAAAAATAGTTTACTTCCATGCAAAGTTTTATATTGAACCTCCACACTTATTGAAGAGGATGAAAATAAGCTAAGTCTATGATTTAACCTCTACAAGAGTCAGTAGTTCAAATGAAATTCAGATAGTTTTGGCTTGGTTCAGAATTTATGGATAGCTTTGATAATAGTACGGCTACCTCTAGTTAGTATCCTTAATAATTCACCATGTTATGGGGTCGTGCATCATTTTTTTTAATCATACTCTATTCATAGTAGGGATCATTCTAAGTATAAGTGCACATACTCGGGCCACATATCACTATGATGTTTCAACCATTTTTTTTTCTTTTTTTTTTACATAGTTGGGATCATTCTAAGTATGCATTCACATACCTAGGCCGCATATCACTATAACGCAAATTTTTTTTTTCCATTTTTTTCATAGTTGGGATCATTCCAAGTATGTAGACATATACCTAGGCCGCATATCACTATGAAATTTAACCCTTTTAAGAGAAATTCGACACCCATAAATGGCTTACTCACTAAGGTACAACTAGTAGGAACAAATGACAGATAAGCATGAAATAATATGTATGACAAAGTTCAAGCTCAAATATTTTAGTGGATATTCAAAAGGAATACTACCTAAATTCATGTCTAGGCTTACATCATTAACTTAGTTCTTGCTCACCCCTCCCCATTATTTTTAAAGGCCAATATCAAATTATTGCATTGGAAGTAAACAAATATTTTGTATAAAAAAAAAATAAATGCTTGAGCGAGCTTTATCAGAAAAAATCTTACTAACTTCAAATTCATAGAATGAACTCTTTGGATTGTTCAGCCATACCAATTAATTATCATTGAATATGTCTAGAATAGCCTAATGATTAATTAAGACACGAATTAAGATCATTAAATTCATATTTAAATGAATTATTCTTCACTCAAGCGGTAGAGGTTATAACACCCTCACCTCCACACTTAAGACCTTTGCTAGTCTCTAGCAAAGATGTTTATTTTTTTCTTTTCTTAACATGAGGGTACGTTAATTTGGTGATAGTAATAAGCAAATTATTTGAAGGGATAAAGAAAATTGAAATTAGAGTACTCCCCTGCAGTAGATGTAGCGTAGTAATTGTCCATTGTTTCTTGTTGATGGCCTCATGGTACCCTCTTCATACGATAATTAACAGCAACACGGTCATTTAATCAAGCCTGCATAACTTTCATCCTCAAAGTGTACATAGTTATTATCATGAGATATATCTGTGTTAGAGTCAACGAGTAAAAGCAAAAACCACATAAATATATCACATGGGCACGATGAGTATTATAGGAACCATTATTAGAACGCAAGCCAAATATCATTCCATCATATTTAATTCAGAACATACTAATTGTAATAAGATAATCTGCATCTGAGATAAGAAACATTTTCACGTTAGTGAAAAGCAAGTGACATCAGAGTGCAGCTCACCACAAAATAAATGAGACGTAGCATTCTCGGTCAGTAATCGGATAATTTTCCTAGACACCTCTTTACTTTTTCCTTTCTCCTTTCTTTTTGATGTCGTGATCTAGAGTAAGCATAACACACACAAAATTGAATCTAAAATGGCTGGATATAAATTCAGTTTCTCAAGTTAGGTCTAGGGCCAAAAGGTATACCTTAAGAGTCTCAAATCCTTTAGTAAACGCTATTGTCCCCCTCACCGTTCACCGGAATTTGGTACTCCACTATGTTGTTGCAATTTGCCAGAGGTTCTTGCTTGAGTACCAACTCAAAATCCTGAACACAAGAACATGTCGGTGATAAACACCGTCCAGCTATTCGACCAGCACCGTCAAGGATGGGATTCAAGCTCTTCCTTCTGGGATCGCTGAAGTTGGTGCGCTGGAGCTCGTCTGGAACTCCCACAATGGACGAACTTGTTGTTGAACGCCGCCGATCTCGCCGCCTTTCTAACTTCGCTGCTCGCAACTTTGCTGGACGAGGAGGTGGTAAAGAGGGTAAAACTTTTCGGCCATGGAGGGGGATTCAAGCTCCTCCCTGAGTACTGACGTCGTTGCCGCTCACGTGACGCCGCCGATCTCCGCCTGGTTCGAGTTGCGGAGTTGTCTCCGTCGTTGTCGCGCGCTGGCGTGTGGAGCCGCCGCTATGCTGCGATTTTTTTTCTTTTGCCGTAACCTAGCGACGGGAGGGAAGAGCCGGAGGTTTTCTGCACTACCGTCGGGAGGATCGAGTCATCGTCGCCGCTCCCTTCCCTGCTGGAATGTCGGGATGCAGAGCCGCCGCCTGGAGCGATGTATAGGCAGGGTGCGGGTTTTAGAGATGAGGAAGATGAGCCGGGTTTAAAGTTAGGGCTTTAAAATTTATTATTTTAAATTTTATTTGTTATTATTTTATTACACTTTGGAGTTCCGGCTCAAACCGCATGCTTGCACTGGTTCAGTTGAACCGGAAATCCCTGCTCTACTCAAGAGGCGGACAGCAGCCGAAATGCTGCCACGGCCTTTTCAGGCGTTGCAACAATCTTTTCACTGCATATTTTAGACAAAATAAGCCCGGTTTTCTTCCTAAATTTTTTTTTTCTGCATATTTTGGATTATTTACGACAGTCAACTGATTCTCAAGGGGCCCTAATATGATTTATTATGTTTTTTTTTAAACTATATTAATAAAACAAATACACACATTTTTTTAATTATATATATATATAGATAGGATAAAAAGAGATGGGTTGCCTCCCACCCAGCGCCTCGTTTAAAACGTCTCGGCCGGACGTTTTTGTCTCAAAATTTCATTTTAAATGAATGAACGACACCTGTCGTTCATTATCACCGTTCCGATAAATTTTTAAACGCTCGCCATTTACTTTAAATTCAGAATTATCTTGCTCGTTAACTATGGTGATTGCGCCGTAAGGTTGTACCTCTTTAACTCGAAATGGTCCCGACCAACGACTCTTAAGTTTTCCGGGAAAGATTTTCAGTCGAGAGTTAAATAGTAATACCAATTGCCCGGGTTCGAATTGTTTTCCGCTCAAACGTTGGTCGTGCCATTTCTTAGTCCTTTCCTTGTATAACCTAGCATTTTCATAAGCGTTAGATCTAATCTCCTCCAACTCGTTCAGATGAAAAAGTCTATTCTTGCCCGCTTCTTGTAGATCGAAGTTCAATTTTTTTATTGCCCAGTACGCTTTATGCTCCAATTCCACGGGTAAGTGACAAGCTTTTCCATACACCATTCTAAATGGAGTCACACCCATGGGGGTTTTGTAGGCAGTCCTATAGGCCCATAATGCGTCGTTCAACCTAAATGTCCAATCCTTCCTAGTTGTACTCACAGTCTTTTCTAAGATAGACTTGATTTCTCTATTGGAGATTTCAGCTAACCCATTGGTTTGTGGGTGATATGCTAAGGCCACTTTATGTGTCACACCATATTTTTTTAGAAGTGATTTAAATTGTGTATTGCAAAAATGTGTGCCTCCATCACTAATTATCGACTTAGGCGTGCCGAATCTCGTAAATATGTTTGCTTTTAAAAACTTAAGTACAATCTTGGCGTCATTTTTCTGTGTGGCTATGGCCTCCACCCATTTTGACACATAGTCTACTGCCAATAAAATATAAAAATTTCCTCCCGAATTCACGAAGGGTCCCATGAAGTCAATGCCCCACACATCAAAAACTTCTACCTCCATAATATTGGTCATAGGCATACTTGCCCCTCGATGAATATTGCCCGTCTTTTGGCATCTATCGCACTCCTTAGCATACAAGTGAGCGTCCCTAAAAAGTGTTGGCCAATAGAAACCAGCCTCTAGTACCTTCATAGCAGTTCGCTTTCCCATGAAGTGTCCTCCGTAAGGAGATGCATGACACTTTTCTAGGATATCATGAACTTCTATTTCTGGTACACACCGACGAATCACTTGGTCAGCACATATCTTAAATACATATGGGGCATCCCATAGATAAAACTTAGCCTGATGAAGAAACCTTTTCTTCTGTTGATAATCTATATCTGGAGGCAAAATGTTACTCACAATGAAATTGACAAAATCAGCATACCATGGAATACTCGCCTCAGATATTGCCAGCAACCTCTCATCAGGAAAATTCTCTCTAATCTCTATGTCTACAACCTTCTCACGCTCATACTCTAGACGTGATAGGTGGTCTGCTACAGGATTCTCCGCCCCCTTACGATCCTTAATCTCCAAGTCGAACTCTTGTAAGAGGAGAACCCACCTAATCAGTCTAGGTTTAGCGTCCTTTTTCTCTACTAAAAATCGGATAGCTGCATGGTCCGTATAAACAATCACCTTAGAGTTTACCAAGTAGGAGCGAAATTTGTCAAATGCGAAAACGACTGCTAATAACTCCTTCTCAGTAGTTGTATAGTTTACTTGTGCATCAATCAGCGTCTTGCTAGCGTAGTAGATCGTGTGAAAGACCTTGTCGCGCACTTGTCCTAAAACTGCGCCCACAGCAAAGTTGCTAGCATCACACATAATGGTGAATGGTAAAGACCAATCGGGTGAGATAATAATGGGTGAAGAAACCAGACTTTGCTTCAAAGAATGAAAGGCGACTAGACATTCCCCATCAAAATTAAAGTGCGAATCTTTTTCTAATAAGTGACTTAACGGCTTAGAAATTTTAGAAAAATCTTTAATGAAATGACGATAGAATCCCGCATGTCCTAAAAAACTACGCACTCCCTTAACATTAGTTGGTGGGGGCAATTTCTCTATAACCTCTGTCTTCGCCCGATCTACTTCCAATCCCTTCTTCGACACCTTGTGTCCTAAAACAATTCCTTCTTTGACCATAAAGTGACATTTTTCCCAATTTAGGATCAAATTGGTTTGAATGCACCTATCCAAAGCCTTCTTCAACACTTCCAAACATGCTTCAAACGATCTCCCAAATACTGAAAAATCATCCATAAAGATCTCGATGCCCTCTTCAATCAGATCGGTAAAAATAGCGATCATGCAGCGCTGGAATGTGGCAGGGGCGTTACACAATCCAAACGGCATTTTCCTAAATGCGAATGTCTCAAAAGGACAGGTAAAAGTAGTCTTCTCCTGATCCTCGGGAGCTACCATGATCTGATTATATCCTGAGTAACCATCTAAGAAACAGAAATACTCATTCCCTGCTAACCTATCAAGAACCTGATCAAGGAATGGAAGTGGAAAATGATCTTTCCTAGTTGCTTTATTCAATTTTCGATAATCCATACAAATCCTCCATCCAGTTACCGTTCTGGTGGGAATCAACTCATTGCTCTCATTTTTAACTACCGTAATGCCCCCCTTCTTGGGCACGCATTGAACAGGACTTACCCACCGACTATCAGATATAGGATAAATAATACCCGCATCTAACCATTTGATTATCTCCTTCTTAACTACTTCTTTCATTGGTGGGCTAAGTCTTCGTTGGGGTTCGATTGATTCTTTTGCTTCTTCCTCTAAAAGAATTTTGTGCATACAAATTGAGGGACTTATCCCTCTAATGTCTGCAATGGTCCAACCCATTGCCCCCTTATACTCACGAAGAACTTCAAGCAATTTCTCTTCCTTCTCCTTTACTAAAGATGCATCAATGATGACCGGTAGTGTGTTATCCTCACCTAGAAAAACATATTTTAAGTTTTCAGGTAGCGGTTTTAATTCAAGCGTAGGTGGTTCTAAGATAGAAGGCTTAGTGACCTCAGAATCTCTTGGTCTACTTATTAATTCAAACATGTTAGCAGTTGATGTGTGCTCATATGTATTTAAAGTTTCTACAGTTTCCGTTAAGTCCGGGTCCTCTTCTATTTCTTCATTCGTTAACACACTAAGGATTTTATGCTCCCAATCATTCTCATTATACATCATATGTATAGGTGCATTCACTTCCTCAATGGAGAAACATTCCTCCTTATCATCCGGAAATTTCATAGCCTTGAGGATGTTGAATGTCACATTCTCATCATTAACTCTCATCGTAAGCTCACCCTTCTGGACATCAATGAGTGTTCGTCCGGTGGCTAAGAATGGTCTACCAAGAATGATGGGGACATCCTTGTCCTCATCCATATCAAGCACCACAAAATCAGCGGGGAAGATGAATTTATCCACCTTAACTAACACGTCCTCTACAATCCCCTTGGGAAATGCTAGAGACCTATCAGCTAACTGTAGAGTAAGAGATGTAGGTGTGATCTCCCCTAGACCCAACTTCTTATAGATGGATAATGGCATCAAGTTGATGCTGGCCCCAAGGTCACATAAAGCTCTCCCAATAAACTTTAATCCGATAGAACAAGGAATTGTGAAGCTACCGGGGTCCTTAAGCTTGGGTGGCAACTTCTTCTGCAATATAGCACTACACTCCTCAGTCAACGCCACTATCTCTTTATCAACAAACTTCCTTTTCTTTGCCAGGATATCCTTCATAAACTTGACATAACTAGGCATTTGCTCAAGAGCCTCAGCAAATGGGATATTTATAGTTAGTTTTCTGAAAATCTCCATAAACTTTTGGAATTGTATGTCAAGTTTGGATTTAGCAAGTCTAGCCGGAAATGGGGGGTGGTGGATAGACTACTTCTCTCTTTTGATTTAGTTTCTCTTTTTGTTTCTCTCCCACATCCTTTTTCTCACCCAACTCGTCTTTCTCTAATATGCTCGACTCACTTGGCTTCTTTCTCGTTTCTTCTTCCCTAATTTTCTCATGCAACCCCTCCCCACTTGGAATCTCTACACCACTCCTCAGTGCAATAGCTTTGCATTGATTATTATGATTATCTTTTGTTGGATTGGGTGTGGTATCAGAAGGTAGAGTTCCAATGGGTCTTTGACTTATTGAATTAGCAAGTTGTCCCATAGTCGTCTCTAGTGATCTTAACGATGATTCTATTCCTACCATTTTCGAGTCATACTTTTGGAACATGCCTAAGATGAATTCGTCAGTCATTTTCCTTTGATTTAATTGTTGAGGTTGAGAGTTGTTATTTATAGGTAGGGGATTTATATTTTGATTAAACCCTTGTGGTTGAGTCATCCCTTGATTATTTTTCCAGGAGAAGTTTGGATGATTCCGCCACTCGGGGTGATAATGATTGGCAATCCGGGTGGAATTTGCCTTTGTGCTCCTCCGACATAATTTGCCTCTTCAGAAATTTGATTTAATTGCTCCACCGTCAATGGAGCACTAGATGAAGGTTGTGATAATGAATCTAATCTCTTATTGATTAGATTAAACTGTGATGCCATTTGAGCGGCCAAGGATGTGATTTGGTCCACTTGGTGGATACCAACCGGATTGTTGTTCCCTTGACGCTCATAGGCTTGGTAATTATTTGCAGTGAGGTCTTCAAGGATTACATACGCATCCTCGGGATACTTCTTAAGCAACGATCCTCCAGCAGCACCGTCTACTAAAATCATGGTTGCAGTTTGCAAACCATTATAGAAGGTGGAAACTTGCTGATGTAGGGCTAGCCTATGATGGGGACATTTTCTTAACAGCTCCTTAAAACGCTCCCAGGCGTCGTACAGTGTCTCTCCGTTACCCTGTGTGAATGTGGTTATATCCCTTATCAGCTTTGCAGTTTTAGAAGGTGGAAAATATTTATGCAAGAATTTTTCCACTAACTGCTCCCATGTCGTGATAGAATCGTTAGGCAAAGAGTCTAACCAATCCTTCGCTCTCCCTTCTAAAGAGAATGGAAACAATCTTAACATTATTGCATCTTCTGATGCTCCGTTGAACTTAAACATATCGCAAATTGCTAAGAAAGTTCGTAAGTGAGAATTTGCATCTTCATGACCTAGACCCCCAAACTTATTATTTTGCACTTGTTGCATAATTAGTGGGTCCATTTTAAAATTATTAGCAGCAATTGTTGGTCGAGCAATGCTGAAGTGCACACCTCCCCTTAGAGGTGTATTATACTCGTGACAAGTCATACGTGGTGCCGCAGGTTGGCCATTTTGATCCACCTGACCATCATTATTATTAGCATTATTAGCATTATTTGGTGCAGGATTATCCATCGCAGGATGAATAATATTCACGTTTCTAGCTTCTCTTCTATTTTGTCTACAGGAGCGCTCGATTTCAGAATTCAAAGGCAATAATTCTACTTGCCTATACCTGGACATACACCGCACCAACTCCTAATGATTTAAAAATAAACAAACAACAAGCAAACAAACACTTGATCTCTAAATACTAAGGATTCACTAATATTATAAGAAATAACACTAAATCAAAAATACGCCTCCCCGGCAACGGCGCCAAAAACTTGATACGCCCAAAATAGATTTACGTAGTGACGCAAGTATACGTGCCGAATCAAGTAATAAAGTGATGAGATAAGTGATCGTTCCCACGAGGAAGTGATTGATTAGTGCTCACAATTACTAGCTCCTCCTATTCTTTAAATTCAAGTGAGATATTTAAGGTGATTTAATTGCGAGAATTTTAGAAACTATAATGATAATAATAATAATAATAACTAGTCTGATCTTACTTCGTTTACTTTTCTGAATTGGAGAATTAGTCTCATATGTTGTTTTCCTTAGACTATTGTGACGAATTTTTTTAGTGACCTCTCATGATTGGTTGATTACTATCCTGCAACGATTTTTAAGATGGATGACATTATCTCTCGATCTCTGAAATCCGCTTATCCTAATTCCCCTAGTTATCTCTAACTTAGACGGATTTAGGATAACATGAAGGTTCAAAATCGATGTTGCTAACACAAGACGAAATCTCTTCCTCTCTTGACGTTATATTAGGGTTTACGTTACACTTACACCGCTCCTCTCTCGAATTTTGCAGTGCAGTAAAAAGATGAAGTTTTGACTAAAAGAATTACGCGACTCCTCTCTCGAATTTTGTCGCATAAAATGAGGATTCAACCCTAGACTAGCGAGACTCCTCTCTCGAATCTTGCCTCACTATCTAGAAGAAGAACACTTACTCAAAGATTCCACAAATAAAGCACATAAACCTAATAAAAATAGATCATCAACCAAATATGAAAGTAGAATTGAAATCCAATCATCACAAAGAGTCTAAGTACTCACAACACACAAGACTTGTGAAATTAGTTCATAGCGGAAGGGAAGAACACCATAAAAATAGGAAAGATCTTACAGCACATGATGATAAAAGTGCAAAATATTGCAGGAAATGCTCTCTTATTCGCGTACAAGCAACCCTTCTCCAAGATCCGGCCTTGCCCTAGGTCTTCTCCTTTTTCCAAGATGATGACCTTCTCTCCTTTTTCTCCAAGGATGAATAATAATCTCTATGGTATGAGATTCTACTCATAAAAACGTACAGCCCTTTACCAAAAGTTGCCTCTTTTCATTTTTCATTTTGGCGTAAAATTCGAATTTGAACTTCAAAATCCGTCCAGCAGTTGTTGCAACAACTTTTTCTGGTTGTTGTAACAACCTGCGCAGCCCAAAAATAATTCCAGCTTTGCTTCTCCGGATCGATTTCTCCAGCATTTCTAGTAAGAAAACAATGAAAAATTAAACATATTAACCACAAATAAAGTAAATATGAATTTACTCATATTTTTCCTTATTTAATTCATTTATTTCCCAATATGATGATTATTAAATCAAAATAACGTACTGGATAACTTCTTTTGGGGAAGTTATCACTACATTTGATGAGAGGCTAGCCAACTTTGATCATATTTTTTCAAGCATGTGTTTCATGATAAGTGTGAAATGGAGTAGCCGTCATTGATCTTTGTTGAAGTATGAGATCGGACGGTCTGGCGGTTTGAGCCTGGCAGGTTGTAGACCGGGCGGTCTGGCGGTTTGTGTCCGGCAGCTTGATATCCAGACTGTTGCTGCGGTGTCTCGCGGTCTGACGGTTCATCTCCGGCGGCTTGGAAACCGGGCGGTCTAGCGGTCTCCAACCGCATCTCTCTCCTGCTTCTGGTATTGCCGGGCGGTTAGAATATTGTCTAACCGCGTGGCCTGTTCCGGTCTGTTATTCTAGCCGCTCGGAACTGTTGTATAGCTTTAGTCCCACATTGTTAGTTTGTATTCTATCCTCTCTCCTCCATTCTATAAAAGGGAGGTCATACCTTTGTAAATGATATCTTTTTGGATAATAAAAATTTCAATTATTCAAAGTTCTGGTTTGTTTTCTAGTCGTTTGTTTGCCCTCTAGTTGTTGGTTCGCTACTTTTAACATGGTATCAAAGGACTCGATCTTCTCCTGCTGATTCTCTGCGCCCTGTCCGCTCGGTTTGTCCCTTTCTTCTCGCGACCTGTTCTCGCGGCTTGTCTCTTCCGCCTGCTTGCGCCCTGTCCTGCCTCTCGGTCACAGCGACCTGTTACTTTGATCGCTGCGATCTGCTTCCTCATTCGCCTTGTTTGTTCCTCCCTTCTGTTTGAGCGGACTATCTTCTAGCCGTTCGACTTCTTTCCCTTCTTGGATCTGCGGCTTGGTCGTGGATTCTCTGGCCGCTGGTGTCTAACATCGTGACCGCCGCAGCCCCTCTTCTTCCTATCCGCGCGGCTTGTCTTTTTTTACCGCGCGGCTTCTCGCTGGTTTCTATCCGCACGGCTTGTCTTTTAACCGCGCGGCTTCTCGTTATTTTTCTCCTATGGCTCTTTCTGAAACCTCCACTACCACTACTCCTATCGCCACTCCGGCCCCGCATCCCACTTCCTCTGGCAACCTTGACACGGTTTCTAAACTTGTTGGCTCCAACTATCCGGATTGGAGTGTTTCTTTCACCTTTCTTCTTCGCTCTCAGCGCAAACGTCATCATCTCACCGATGACCCTCCTCCTCCAGACTCTGCTGAATTTGATGACTGGGATGCCAGTGATGCGCTTGTCCGCACGTGGTTGGCTAACAGCCTCTCTGATGAATGTCTTCCTGTCATACGCCATGATGAGACGGTTAAGACCGCGTGGCTTCACCTTGCTGCTCTCTACTCGAAGGGGGGTCAGACATCCCGCATTTATACTCTCTATGCGGATCTCTTCGCTCGCCCTTCCATATCTCCTGCTGCGGCTTATCAGCAAGTTCAGGCTCTTGGAGCTGAAATCCTCCAGAATCGCCCTTTCTCCGCGGACTTGGCCGAGCAACACAAACACTTCCAGGAACTCCTGGTTGTTAGTTATCTTCTACGACTCCCTGAGTCATTTGATATGATCTGCCAGCAGATCTTGGGCGAAGCAGAATCTCCCACCTTGGATGCCACCGCAGCTCGCATCGCCGCTGTCACTTCTCTGCTCCAACGTCCTTTGTTGTCCTCCCCTCCTCCACAGGACTCCTATGCTCACCAGGCTTAGCGGGGTGGCAATAGTGGCCGCAGCCAGTCTGGCACGCGCGGTCCGTCAAGGTTTCTCTGCTCTCACTGTGGTCGTACCGGCCACTCTGTTGACCGCTGCTGGCAGAAACATCCTCATCTTCGTCCTTCCGGTGATACGTCTTCCTCTACCTCCGCCTCCTCTCGGCCATCTGCTTCTGTGGCCACGACCTCAGGTAGTGCTCACGTCGTTACCCAAGGTAAATGGCTGATTGATTCTGGTGCTACAAATCACATGACCGGAAACCCTTATTGCTTCTCTCTCCTAGAGACGCATGATCGGTTACCCCCGGTTCTTGTTGTGGATGGTTTCCCTTCCCCGGTTCACGGGACGGGCATGGTTCAAGTCACCCCGTCACTTCGCTTAGTGGACACTCTCTATGTCCCTAAGTTCCCTTGCAATTTGCTCTCGGTTACTACTCTATGCAAGCAACTTCAGTGCTCTGTATTATTTACTCCTACTTCTTGTTGTTTTCAGGACCCGAGGACCCAACGGACGATTGCTACTGGGACTGAGAGTGGCGGTCTCTACTTCCTTGACAATGCTTCCGCTCTGTCCGCCTTCTCTTCCACGTCTACTGATCTGCTTCAATGACATCTTCGCCTTGGACATCCTCCTCCTCGGATTCTTCGTCAGCTTCTTCCTCACTTACCTCCGACCAGTCCTCCGCTCAACTGTGATGCGTGTCAGCTTGGCAAACATCACCGCTCCTCCTTCCCGCCGAAGCAAGGTCGTGGTTCCTCCCGCCCTTTTGATCTCATTCATTCTGATGTCTGGGGTCCTGCTCCTACTCTCACCGTTGGTCGGGGTAGTTCTTATTTTGTAACTTTTATTGATGATTTCTCTAGATGTACCTGGGTGTATCTTTTAAAGGATCGCTCTGAACTATTATCTGTATGGAAATCTTTTTATTATATGATTCAAACTCAGTTTTCTTTATCTATTAAAGTGTTGCGCTCCGATAATGCAAAAGAATATATTAGTCATGAGTTTTCCTTGTTTTGTATGCAACATGGTCTTATTCATCAGACCAGCTGTGTTTACACCTCCCAACAAAATGGGGTGGCGGAGCGTAAAAACCGTCACCTCCTTGATATCGCTCGCATTCTAATGACGCAGATGCAGGTGCCTCGCTCCTACTGGGGCTATGCTGTTCTTCTTGCCTGTTATCTCATCAATCGCATTCCTTCTTCGGTTCTCCACGGCCAGACCCCCTTCTCCATTCTCTACCCGGGCAAGGAACCCTTTCCTCTTCCTCTCCGTATCTTTGGGTGTACGGCCTTTGTGCATGCCCCGTCGACTACCCGTGACAAGCTTTCCCCTCGTTCCACAAAATGTGTCTTTTTGGGATATTCGACCACTCAAAAAGGCTATTGTTGCTTTGACCCCGTTCTGTGCAAACAGTTTGTTTCCGCGGACGTCACCTTCTTCGAAAATGCATCCTACTTTTCTTCTCCATCCCCGCTTCCTCCTGCGGTCTCTCACTCTCCACCATCTCTCAATAATCCTTCCATGCAGCTCGACGTCTCTCCTCCTATGTCCTCTCCTCCTCCGTCTCCTTCCCTCTCTATTATACCCCCACCTTCTTCTCCGCAGCCGTCTCTCTCTAGTCCCGGGCCAGCTTTCTCTGCCACGGACGCTCCGGTCCCTGAAGCACGAGACGACCTGGATCTTCCCATTGCTCTTCGCAAAGGGGTGCGGGCGTGTACCCAACACCCGCTTGCGGCTGTTGTTTCCTATGATCGGCTTACTCCCTCTCGCAGGTGTTTTGCTTTGGCTATCTCAGCTACTACAACTCCCCGCACTTACCAAGAGGCTCTTGTTATTCCTCATTGGAAATCTGTCATGGATGAGGAAATCGCCACTCTTAATGAAAGGGGTACCTGGACCCTTGTTCCTCCTCCGATCGGTACTGATGTGGTTGGCTGCCGCTGGGTGTTCGTTGTGAAGTTTCGCCCCGACGGCACTGTGGATCGTTACAAAGCCCGGCTGGTGGCCAAAGGCTTTACTCAGACCTATGGAGTTGACTACTTTGACACTTTCTCCCCGGTTGCTCGCCTCAGCACCATCCGGGTTCTTCTTTCAGTGGCCGTCAACAAGGAGTGGGCTATTTCCTAGCTTGATGTCAAGAATGCTTTTCTCTATGGGGATCTTCAGGAGGATGTCTATATGGAGCAACCTCCTGGGTATGTTGCTCAGGGGGAGACACGAGTATGCCAGTTGAAGAAGGCCATCTACGGCCTAAAACAAATCCCTCGGGCATGGTTCGACAAGTTTAGTGGCATTGTGGCTGCCATTGGCTTTACGAGAAGTTCAGCCGATCACTCATTGTTTATTCGCAAAACCGCATCGGGCCTTGTGGTTTTGGCGGTATATGTGGATGATATTCTTCTTACCGGCGATGACCAGGCTGGGGTGGACTTGACAAAGAAACATCTCCGTCAACACTTAGTCACGAAGGATATGGGCTCTCCGAAATATTTTTTGGGGATAGAAATCTCTCGGAAGCCTGACTCGTTGGTTCTCTCCCAACGGAAGTATGCTCTTGATCTTCTACAAGAGGCAGGATTGACCGGTGCCAAACCGGCCAGGTATCCCATGACCACTGGAGAGGACAAAACGTGGACAGATGACTCACCTCTTATATCTGATGCCACCAGGTATAGACGTCTGGTGGGCAAACTCATTTATCTCACAGTGACCAGACCTGACATCGCCTATGTTGTAGGAAAGGTCAGTCAGTTCATGCAAGCTCCCAGGGAATGTCATCTTCAGTCTGCCTTGAAGATACTAGAGTATGTCAAAGCAGCACCAGGAAAAGGGCTACTCTTTCAGAAGCGTGGACATCTGAGAGTGGAAGCCTACTCAGACTCAAGCTATGCGGATGATAAAGGTGATCGTAAATCTACATCGGGCTTTTGCACATTCGTTGGAGGTAATCTTGTGAGCTGGAAGAGCAAGAAGCAGTCTGTTGTCTCAAGGTCCAGTGCAGAAGCCGAATACCGGAGTATGGCGTCAACCACGTGTGAGTTAAAATGGTTGCGGGCTCTCATGCTTAACCTAGGAGAGGTCTACGACTATCCTCTGCATATGTTCTGTGACAACAAGGCCGCTATATACATATCCAAAAATCCGGTCTTCCATGAGAGAACGAAACATATAGAGGTCGACTGGCATTTCATCCGAGAAGAGGTCTTGAAGAGACAGATTTGCACTCCGTTCGTCACCTCCGACAAAGAGTTGGCAGATATCTTCACCAAGCCGGTTTCTACTTCCTTCTTCCATATCTGTGACAACCTGGGCATGATTGATATCTATGCTCCAGCTTGAGGGGGAGTGTCGAAGTATGAGACCGGACGGTCTGGCGGTTTGAGCCTGACAGGTTGTAGACCGGGCGATCTGGCGGTTTGTGTCCGGCGGCTTGATATCCAGACTGTTGCTGTGGTGTCTCGCGGTCTGACGGTTCATCTCCGGCGGCTTGGAAACCGGGCGGTCTAGCGGTCTCCAACCGTATCTCTCTCCTGCTTCTGGTATTGCCGGGCGGTTAGAATATTGTCTAACCGCGCGGCCTGTTCCGGTCTGTTATTCTAGCCGCTCGGAACTGTTGTATAGCTTTAGTCCCACATTGTTAGTTTGTATTCTATCTTCTCTCCTCCATTCTATAAAAGGGAGGCCATACCTTTGTAAATGATATCTTTTTGGATAATAAAAATTTCAATTATTCAAAGTTCTGGCTTGTTTTCTAGTCGTTTGTTCGCTCTCTAGTTGTTGGTTCGCTACTTTTAACAATCTTTAAACCAACATGTGTTTTTTGATCGAGGGAAGTTTCGTGGAAGCTTCATCCACATGTCATCTAACATCTCTACCCTCTTGGTTTTGGTTCTATAAATAGGGATGAAGGATGAAGGGTAAGGTATTCACTTCTCTCTAAACTCAAGCATTGAAAGATTTCTAGAGAGGCCTTTGTGGCAATCATCTTAGTTTGGGAGAGCTTTAGGAAGATGTTCTATGACGTTGATGAGGAATACCTACTTCACATACACGGATTAGATTTGGAGCAGATTTAGGCAAAGATTCGAAGAAGCATTTTGTAGAGAATTTGTGTAATCCGTCTCGTCCGCCACTATCGGTAACGTGTAGTTTTTTTTACTATTTATTGCATTGTGTAGTGCAAAGCTGATGAAGATCTTGTATGGATCAAGGAGGGAAAGAATTGTAATTGTCTATTGTTTCCATACATTTTTAGTAGCGGTTTTCCGGGTTGGACTCCGATCGTCCCGTTGTTTTCACCATATTGAGTTTTCACGTTAAATCTTGGTATCACTTCTATTGTTGTTATTTTTTGTTGTGTTTTGGTTGTGTATCGGCATACCGCTATGCGGTCGTGCAGGTATTTCTCGAACTAATTTGCAGGTGTTCTGATCGGGCTTGCGTGCTCTCTAGCCCAACATTGTTTTGTGCTTGAACTTGCCTGTGAACTCTGTGATTGGGTGTTAAATGTTAATTGTTGAAGAACCAATGCCACCTCCACAATTCATTGTTTTGTCGGGAGATGCATGTGAATTCTAAAGGCTTCCTTAGCACATTTCTTGGATGAATCTAATTTTATTTTTGTTACAAGTAAGGCTATGATGGTAAATTATAAATTTTAGGAGTCTAGAGTTTTCAACAGGCTCCAATCTCCTTTATTAGAGCTTTTCAAGCTGAGGTGTCTGCAACTTTTATGTAAAGGAGAAAAAACTGAGAAGCATTACCAAACGAGGCTGAAGTTTAACCTGATATAAAAAACTGCTCTAGGAGTGTTGTTTTATTTGTTGACCAGGGAAATATTAAAAGCGTTTGTTCCTCAGTGCTTGATAAATTTAAAAATGTTTTGATATAAATTTGTATTGTTGTGACTATACATAAAATTATTCATGTTTGATGCACCTTTCAATCTTACCACCATTTATATACTTGTTTATTCACCATGAGTTCTCCAGAAATGACTATTAGACAGGGAAACATGCCTATGTAGAACTGTGTAGGTTATGCACAAATTTGGTTGAAAATCCAAAGGAAAAGAAGTGATATTATAATTTTGTCATTTCTTTACCTCCACACAAAAAATGGAACTGGTTGTTAGTGGTTATTCTCTCAATTATTTGACTCATCTTGTATGATTGTAATTTTCAATGCTATTGATTATGTTTGCTTCTTAGATATCATTCCTTTCAACTCAAATAGGTTATTGTGTAGGTCAATGTTAGTATAAAGATGATAAAAACAGAAGGAATTTTGGCGTCATGAGACTCAAACAACATCACAATTTTTGTGACCTTATGCATTAGGGAGATCGAGTTGGGTAATCGGCCTACTACCCATTTTACTAAGGATGAGTTGAAAATTTTGGTTGCCTCATTTATACAATGCACAGGAAAAAATTATGATCTATTGTAGATGTAAAATAAGTGGGACCACTTAAAGAGAGAGTAAAAAATTTGGAAAAAACATAAACATGGTGAGAAAGGGCTAGATTGGGATCAAGAGAAGAAATCCATTGTAGCATCAGATGAATGGTGAGAGGAAAAACTAAAGGTCAGTATTTATTTTGTTTTAAGTATAATGCAGTCTCATTTTTTGAAATTTACATTGTTTCTGTGTAGTTGATTCCTGCTACAAAGAAGTTTCGATATGTCGGAATTACTTCTGAATTAGAAGAATAAAATAAATTAAATGTTCAGTGATGTGATCGCGACGAGTGAGGATTCATGAGGGCCATCACTAGGTAGCTTATCAGTTGATATGGAGAATGTTGGCAGGGAAGAGCATAATTTGGAAGATGATATGGAGAGTTTGAGGCGCAAGCTTATGGACATGAAGAGGTTGGTGGAAATACATCAACCATTATCGGAAATGCTTTGACCTCATCCGACAAAAGAAGATAGATCAGAAAGAAAAAAGGGATAGCTATATCATACATGAAGGAGTTACGGGAACCTGCTCTTGCAATAAAGCCTCCTCCAGTTGCCACTATCAGGGAGGCAGTGGAGTTGATCAACCATATTTCAGATATGTGTTCTGACCTCGACTTATACTACTTTGATGTGAACTACATCAGAGACAAGGACAACCGAGAGATTTTTATGAGCATTCCAGATGATTTACGAGTCTGGTGGATCAAAAATGCTTAGGAGAATAGGACGCAGTGATATATATATTATGATCTATGTTTTGATGTTTTTTTGAACTCTCATAAATTTAAATCATGAGTTTTGTATTATGTTTTATTTTAACCCATATTTAGTAACATTTGTTCTGTGTAATGTGATGTTTTTATCAATTTTATTCATATTATTTGTTGTGTTGTGCTTCGGCAAACTAATTTGTTCATGTTTTAAAACTTTATGATTATTTATATTTTAGGTAATGGATTCACATGGCTCTTTCGGTGAAAATTCTGAAGAATCAACTTGTCTTTCTCTATAACATGTACAAAATGTGGAGTACTACAGTATAATTGCTTCTACTATTGTTGCGATAAATAATAGCATACGCGAGACAAGACCATGCTGACGTCTGCGCAGACATGTGAGAAATGTGTGAGAGAATTACTTGAAGGGCATCCAGATAAGATTCATGACACATTTATAATGTCAAAGCATATATTTATTGATTTACTTCACAATCTTGAACAAGATCATGAGTTACAAGGATCGCAACGCACAATGTACCTCACGAGAGATCCTAAGAATTACATTGTATATATATCTTAGCATATTGAGACTCTGTGAGATGAACAAAAGAGCGATTCTAGCACTCAACTGAAAATATAAGTAAATGTTTTTCGAAAGGTCTTAAATTACTACTGTAATTGTTAATTAATATTATAAAACCAATTGATCGTCAGTTCAGAGATATACATGCGAAAATAATGTATGATAGGTGTTACATGTCATTCTTTAAGCACTATATTGGTGCAATTGATGGTTCGCATGTAGATGCTAGAATACCCGTTGAAAATCAAGTTAGATATATTGGACGCCATGACACAACAACAAAAAATATGATCGCTGCATCTTTGCATGCGCACTTACAGACGATAAACTGCATTTTTTGCATCCTCCTTAAGGTAAAATGCTGAATAAATAATCATATATTATTTTAGCATTCACCATTATTTTTAACATATCAATTGATAACAAGCAAATATTACTTAGTGGATGTTGGATACTCATTAAACAGAGTACTTGAAACCGTATCCAAAAACAACGTATTATTTGGTATATTATGCACGAGGTAGTCGTCCAGTCTAAGGTAGACATGAGCATTTTAATAAGGCACATTCATCTCTTCGAAGTGTGATAGAGCGGATGTTTGGAGTTTGAAAGAAAAATTGTGGTATTCTACAAATGATGCCGCAATATAGTTTTAAGAAACAATGTTCAATTGTTATAGCAACTATGAATTTGCACAACTTCATCCGTAAGCATCCATCTCAATGGGATCCAGAATTTAATGCTCATTCAGTCAATTAAATGATGCGGACTATACAACATATGACGCTATTGAACTGATATGTTGGATGTTGGGGGTGCTGATTAGATGTCTACACTACGAGATAATATTGTTGAGAAATTGTACAACGCGCGCAGGTAAAATTATCTAGACTCTTGTTTTTTGTGTAGATTTATAAAATGGTACCGTTTGATTAACATCGATTTTTAAAATGTCACGAGTGCAAATAAATGACTAGAGAAGGTGATGCGCTGCAATTATTAATATTTACTTTTGTTTAGTAAACATTATTAATCATTTAAGTATTATTACATGTTTAATTTTGTCCACAAATAGTTATTTCAATTTTTTTTAAAAAAAATTGCTTTCAGAATGTTGCTCTTCCGGACAGCCAGGGGCGGATCTAAGGGGGGGCGATGGGGGCCCGGGCCCCCCCCAAGGATTTTGGTAAAATAGATGATGAATTTGTGTTCCTCTCGTCGAGCAAATGGATTTTGACTACTTATACGTCAAAAACGGTGTCCGAATAAGGGAGAAAAGAGCCCGGAAAGATGAAGACATTTATTTATTTATTGTTGGAAGATGGGAAAGTTGATATGAGATGTAACTGGTTTAATTAATTTTTATGGAGATAACATTTATAAATCTAGTTAAGATAGCTACAAACAATTTTGACCCCGCGAAGTTCACCTTTTTCTTTACTCATAGCTTCTTTGAAATCTCTGAAAGAAACACTATCGTAATCTTCAGCGCGATATAACACGACGTCTTCTTTACTTAACTCCTGTAATCTTATTTATTTTCTCAGTGTCTCCTTTATTACACCCTAGGAGTACACGAGATCAAAATCAATGAATTTTGACTATGCAAGAGCATACGTCCACACTTTTACTTTGAGTTCATTTTAATATGAAGTTCTCTTACTTTAAAGAGGAACTTTCATATGTCCTTAGGGGTGTTGACGAATGATGACGACAATGTGGTCAGGCGAAAGTTTAAATACTAATGATAACACTTTACACTTTTATTGCAACTCATACTTTGTAGCAATGAAGTCATCTTAAACATTTTCATTCCAATCAACATATTTTTTCTTGGATTTATTTACTTCATCACACAAATATTTAACCTGAACACCTGAACAAATAATTCAAATTGGAATTGTTAATACTTTTTGAATTAACACATCTCAAATTATTGAAAAGTTATTCTTATGTATACTGCAACAAAGATCAGACAAACATCACACAATATTCCATTTATTCTAAAAACTGATAAAAGACCGAGCTCAGATGTCTCTAAATAGATAAGTTACAATAAGAAATAATTCTTTTTATGACCCAATTGTGATATCTCTGCATGTGCAAATTTTGGTATAGACGTTGATCATAAAAAAAAAATCGCCTTTTGATTGGGCCCCCCTAGTCAAATTTCCTGGATCCGCCCCTGCGGACAGCATAATTAAAAAATCTCTAATAAATCAACACTAATGCACAAACTGCCCAAAAAATCTACAACTTATTTATCATTACATTTATAAAATCTCTACTTAATCATCACTTTTCAATAAACATCTTATTCATCAACATAAACTGTCCAAAAAAGAACCTTAAAAATTGTTGGACAGTTTTTAAATGTGCACATATCTAAAGATAATATGCACATAACATTTCTCTAAATTTCTAAGCCTACCTTTTGGGATGTATTCACATGAGATGGACAATTTTAAATCCAAAAAAAAATATTAATGTCCAATAATAAATGGGAGATTTTTGCGTCCGAGAGGCGCCTGCAAAGGAGGTGAGGTCCACACATTTGCGTCATACACCTTTGCTCGGGGCCCACGTAGATCTGACCTCTCATTGGTCCCGGACGCCGTCCGGGACCCGGACCCAAGAAAAAAATCATATTAAATAAGATAATATAATCCATAACAAAAACAAGTTATTCTACGTCGGTTTCGTACGCCCCAACTCGCACGAAAACAATAAATAGTTCCTCCTCCGTCCCGAGACCGGCACCACGAAGATTAGCACCACGGAGCACGGCGGGACCCATACAGGTGGCATGCGTGCATCCTCGGCGGGGCCCACAACGGTCAACCCACTAATCCCCAATCATTAACACTAATGCTCGGCCAAAGCAGGGATTAACCACCAAGCCCACAATACAAAACAATGACATAAGAAAATGGAGAAGCTTACACGCAACCATGCAACAGCTAACACTAGAATTATTTTAAAAGAGACAGCTTTGGATGCGTGGTAACATAATCCAAATTTGGTTTGCTTAACGTGGACCATCATGCCCGACACGTAAGGAAAAATATTTTATAGAAGTTTTATGGGATCAGGATATGGCTAATTTTTTATGATCTGGCGGGCCCACTAGACGGGCACCACGGCATGCCGGGGTATGTCGGCGGCGCCTACCCGACAACCGGAGCGAAATTAAACTGATACTTCTTCGTTGAATCTCACATCAAAATTGAAGAAAATGTGACTAAGCATAAACAAATAGAGCTCATAACATCAAATATATAAAGTTCTGATAGGAATTTGACAGGATAAGAGTAGTTTTTAGACGAGCGAGCGGACTTCGGTGAAATACTTGTAGGCCGGACTTCGGTGAAATACTTGTAGGCCGGCTCAAGAAAAGAGCAAAACTACGAGTTCTTTAGCATAACGCTTGATGATTTAGGGTTTAGGGTTTGAACCCGAACATGTAACATCTCAAATATTGTAGGATATTTCTTCACAAACGAAGATTTTTTTTCTTTTAACATCAAGTATCGAAAGCAAGATTCGTGCTCACACAACCTCGCGCAAATTGCAAAATTACCCTCACCATATAAACTGCAGAACATTGTTTAGGCGTGGTGTGATTTTGAATTTTTTATAAACCGAGTGCGGTGCGGTGTGGTTTTAAGAACTTGTAAACCACAAAATGGCGCAGCATATATCTCTTGTTATCCCCTTTTAATTTAGTGGGACCATACATAAATAGAAATATTGTTCCAAAATATACTTTAGCTAAGGTAATAACTATATGCAGTCCCACTTTGGCTATGTGCAGACCGTGTATTTGAAAATGGTTATATGCAGGCCAATTTTTGAACGGGTTCATAGGTTTTATGAGGCAAATGGTGTTATGAAAATTTTATTATTATTTATTATTTTTAGATGTATAAATCCATTAATTGGCCCTTAGCAGTTGGACTTTGGGCTGTTCTTAAACTAAATAGATCCTGAACAACTCGAGAATCGATTCGATTAAAATTTATATTTTTTAAATTCGAAACATAATTCAGATTTGAGTGATCTGAATATGAATAATATTATCTATATCGAAAGGATTCACCAATAATTAATAAATAACAGAAAAAAATAATTTAATAAATATTATATAACAAATTAAACTTTTCCAAGCCCAAATTTGAATTTGAATCCTAAATTTCACGTCAAATTCGAATCCGAATTCAAATATTTGGACGAATCTGAATCTCCACTCTTTCCCAAATTTAGATTCAATTGATGTGATACGATTCGATTCTTGAACGCACCTACTTGTGCCCAACTTACTAATTCCAACATCAACACACGCAATGACGGAGATACCTCTCTAGGTATTTAGAGATCCCATAAATTACAACCACAGACTCGTAAATGCTAGATAACGAGCTCTCGGAGAGAACCGGAGAAGGGGCGAAGCCGAAGCGAGTGGCCCTAGCCAGCAACAACGCGGTTGCCGAAGGAGATAAGAGTTGGAAAAGAACTTGAATGTGAGACCGAAGCATAATGTGTGAGCCGAACCATGATGATGGCGATGGAAAAAAACTTGAATGTGAAGGCAAAACATAATTGCCAAAGGAACTATAACTCATGCTTTATTATGTAGTATTTGTATTTTGAAAATGTATGTACTATAAATTTTGAAAATGCATGTACTCAAATAACTATGTTTTTACTCAAATTTTACATCATATCTCACCTCACATCATCTTTTTAATCTATATAAACCGCATACTAAAATACAGCACCGAAACCAAAACAGGTGCGGTGTGCTTTTGCTCGAGCCAAAACTGCACCACTGCGGAACATTTCCGGTTTGGGCCCAAACCGCACCACGAACACCACTACCAAGTCACAAACTGCACAAACATGTCCGTAGCACACAGAACCTCCATTTCCAGCACCACTAATTAGCAAACAAAAATCAAAGACGGCCAAAATTGAGACATAACACTAGCATTCAAACTTAATGCTAATGTAGAGGATGTTATATAAACTGCTTCACATTGTAGGATTAGGAGTATTCAGAAATCTGAAATCCGCTCACATCTTGAGCGAATCACAAACGGACCGTCTTTGTTCTTGATCTAGTAACAAAACGGACCGTCATTTCCTGTGAAGATAACCCATCTTGAGCGAACCACAGACATCTGCATCTTTTCTGCGTTCTAATTTTCTGTTTGTTTGATCGTTCTCCACTCCTTTACATAAGGATTAACACAAAGGTTTAAATTGATAGGTGAGCAAAATCACAAGATTTTTCTGCCCACAGGTACCTGGAAACTGAAGGATGTATTTCGCACACAGAATTCCCCACAGAATACTTCAAACCACATGCCTGGTTTGGTCCTACTCTTATATTAAAAAAAAATAGAAAATGAGGAGAACATGTTGGTTGCTTGCTGTGAGAAACAATATGATTGAGTAATAGAACTCGTCAATAAAGAACTGGAAGCCAGCCAGCTAAGAATGAAGAATAAAAAGCTACAAAATGATAGCGGGAAACAGCAGGCAGATGCTAACAGTTGACAACTTGTCTGATAATGACAACAAATACAGAAGAAAATATTCCACAAATGTCATGTCTACAGAGGATTTACATAGAGAAAACCAACACACCCCAAAAAGCATAATACAGCATGTAACTTATGAAAAAAACTGAATTTTTTAAGGAAAAAAAGTGAAGAAAGGAGAAAAAAAATCAACATTTAATAGTAATAATCACTCCAGGAGAGAAAACAACGCATGCTTTACTTTCCTCTTGACAACAAATTTGAATTGTTTTAGATGCGGTTTAGAGCGGAAGGAAAGCAGTACCGGATTCATGCCGAATCAGTGGTGTTCTTGGTTTTTGACCTGTAGAGGAGCTTCTTCTTCTTGGTGGCGGCGTTGTCGATGGTTAGGACGATCTTCCCGGGCTCCCCAACCTTGAAATTGTTCTTTACGAAGGGCTCGTCGGCGGCTGTGAACTTCCTCGCCTTCTGCACGAGCACCGTGTAGGCATCCTCCGCGCTCGGAACGAACTCCGCGCTGTAGCTTACGTCCCATCCCAGCACTCGCAGCTCCCATATAAGAAGTGATGGCTGCGACGAGTAGAAAGACGTGTAAGTAAAAAAAATTATCCCCGAAAATAATCGAAGCCCTTGAATTCGAGCATTGCGGACCTCGGTGGCTGGTAATTCTATGGTGTGCTTGCTCGAGGGCTTGATGACGACCTCCGTGACGGCATCGGATGAGCTGAAGTCCGAATCATTCTCCTTGCTAAGGCCTCCATATTGAACTGGAACATGTTCTGGAGCTATGTATCTATAGAGAATCACGTAGCAAAAGATTGAAAATTCTTCAAAGAAATTCAACAATTAAGGCCAATGTAAGGAAGGATAGAAAATGGAAGTCATTCAGTTGAATGAACCTCAACATCCTTGAGGAGTTGAAGTGTTTATATTTAAATTATTTGGTTAATGTTTAGGATGAATGTAGCATCATTATTATATCTTGCATCTTATAATTGCAAGTGTTGGAGGTTGATCGAATGTACGGGTTGAGTTGAACTGGCACGTAAGCTTGATGAGCCAGATCGATAAAAGCTCGACTCTAGATCGAGATATGTGGTGGCATCGAGCTCACGTAATGTTGTTTATCAACTCGCAAGACATCTCATAAACTTTTTATGTGGATTTTAAAAAATTTAAAATACGAAGAAAATGAGACTCAGGAGCTCAAAAACTCGTGAGCGGCTCGAGCTCAATAAGTAGGCCTTGAGCTCGAGCTTGATAAGTAGGCCTTGAGCTCAAGCTTGATAAGTAAGAGCTCGAGCTCGAGGTAAGCAAAATGAGCTCGTCGAGCACAAGCTCGAGCATAGAAATTTTGCCAAGATCGACTTGTTTACACACATAATTGAATGTTTCGCCAAATAAATCTTTTGACTCTATAATATCATATTAATAAATAAAAACTTGCTCTAAAAGCAAACACTGGAGCTCTTTACCTGAAAAGGGTTTCAGCCGATTTGGACGGGCCGGCGAAAACAAACTTGCTCTTAGTCCTTTGTGTAAAGAATGGACTCATCACCCGATTGTACGCAAGATACCACCACGGCACATTTATAAAAACCTAACACCAAAATTTGAAGTTATCAATTACCATAATTCTACACTATTAATTACCCAAACCTCCCCTAGGGGTTAGCATAATTACAAGCTGCGCCGCTCTACCTTTTGAAATTACAAAAACTTCCCCTGTATGTTTAGATTTCATAACATGCATGCGCCCCTCAACCTTTGGTAATCTCAAAAGATAGAGGGGCACAACCTGTAATTTTGCAATCTTACAGAGGAGGTTCCGGTAAATAACCCCAATTCCAAACGAAAAAACATTTAGTTTCAAGTTTTCCAAAGATTTGAAAGCAAACACCTAACCCTCATATGAGATTGAAATTTCACAACCTATAAAAAGTTACCGTTAGTTAATTTGAAAATTACATGAGCTATTTACAGCTAGTTGAGTAATAAACAACAAGCATCTAACATCCATCAAATTACAAAGAAGACAAGCAAAAGCTCAATGCATAATCTACTACTTGCAAGAGAAATTAAGCTATCTAATCAACTTGCTTAAGAGAATTGAGATATGCTACTCTAATTTTTTTAGCTATTTTTGGACAAATTAGGGCTTCCAAATTGAAATTAGGGTGCATTCGATTGGTGGGCTAAATACGGAGGGAATTGGTTTTGTCTAAAACAAAAAAAATTGTGAGTTTTGGAAATGGGTCAAAATCAAATTTTCTTGATCGTTTGGAGTTGGTTCATCTTCTTCCATGAGCTTGCCTCGCTGGTTTTGATTTCTTCTTTTTCCTGTTCGCTTGCCGAGATCTACTGTCACAGAATTCTTTTTTCTTCCCGAGCTTGCCCGCGATCTTCTTTGTTCAAGATTCATCTTCCTGAGCTTTCAAGCTTCATTTTTCGTCCTTGAGCTTTGCCCGTGATCTTCTTTTTTTCTATTTGTTTGGATGCCTCCGAACTTCCGCCATTCCAGGAGTTCTCCTTCGAGCAGCTAAGGATCGCGACTTCTGGTTTTGCTGCGGAGAATATTGCGGATACGAACGAGCAAGTTAGGGTTTCCGCTGTCGGAGAAATGGAAGAGAGGAATAACGCAATATAGGCGAAGGAGATGATCGTGGGCGATTAAGATGATCACAAAACCCACTAAAACAGGTAAGTTTTGGGGATAGGCTGATTTTTGAAAACTCAAAACCTATGGCAATGGATTTTGGGAGAAAGTCAATCCCCTCCATAAAAAGCCCCAAACGAACATCAGAATTGGATTTCATCCCAAAACCATTTGGATCAATTCCATCCTCTAACAACACGAAACTAACACAAAAAAATGGTTTTGATATACCCAAAACCAATTCCTTCTCTCAAACACCACGAAACAAACACACCCTTAGAGGTCAATTTCAATGAAAATGGACCTTTAGTTCTAATTCAAGGGCCCCAATTCTACCCAAATGAATGGGCCTAAGAAAATCATGAAGTCTTCCATCTATGGTTTTAGCTTAATGAACAATAAACTTACTCCAAATTAGCAGATTTAACACCATGGTTCAATACAGCTACCTTATGAAGAAATCCATTGAGGGAGTGAAGTTCATCTTACCTGCTTCGCGACGAACTCGGGGTAGCTATCCTGCAACAGTGCTAAAGCCTTCTTCGTGGCTTGCCGGAGCTCCTTCTTTCCCGGTCCGGGGACATTCTTAAGATCAGTGACCTGCACCATACTACTAACTCCTTGTGGGCTGAAGTCCAGCTGCTGCCGGATTCCCTTCTCCAGGAACTGAATTCTCCACCGGAGAAACTTGTCTCTCTTCTCATCATCACTGAAGGCCTTTGCATACAGTTCCTGGTTTTGAAACTCACCGTAGACGTTATAGCAAACAGGGTGGCTCTCCTTGTCCTGACCGTGGTAGAACACCACCTTTTCCAGCTCCGGCAAGGCCAGATCCTCCTCCAGCAGCTTCTCGATCCCAAACTGCTTTCTCCAGATGACGGCGTTCTTGATCATGGCCAGGGCATCCTTCACCTTGAAGTCTCGGGCGCGGAGGAATTTCAGCAGGACGGTGTCGCTCTTCTCGTCTCCGACGAGCGGGACACCCCAGATGAATTCGGGCTCCGGCACAGGCTCCGGCGCCGCTTCGGTTTCTGTAACAGTTGCGGCAGGAGAAACCTCGCCGGCGGGAGGAGGTGCGGGGGTGACGGGGACGATGGTTTCTAGGATGGCTTCCACCGTCTTGGCCCCGTCCTCGTCGACAACCGCCTTTACCACCGTGGTGTCCTCCGGCGGCTCAACCACGGGGGCGAGTTCTTCGGCCTTGGGAGGATCTGCGGCGATTTCAACTGGTACGGGCTTCTCGACCTTGGGATCGGCTGAAGCGGGATGATCGGTGGTCGCGACGGGGGCTTCGGCCTTGGGATCCACGGCGGGAGTTTCATCGGGCTTGGATTCGACGGCGGGGGTTTCATCGGGTTTGGGATCGTCCGATTTAGGAGCAGGTGGAGCGGGAGGCGGCGGAGGAGGGTTGAATTCGTTCTTAGCAAGGGCGATTTGGATCAACTGCTTGAGCTCGTCGAGGGCTTTCTTCTCCGGCTCCTGAAGATCTCCGACGAGGTTGCTCTCTTCCTTGAAAGAGACGGATTGCTGGATTGCAGCGTCCGTCTCCGCCGCCGTCACTTCCTCCGTGCTGCTCACCTTCTTATCCACCCCCTCGATCACGGCCGCCGGATTCTTCGTCTTCTCCGCCTCCGGCGCGTCCTTCCCCTCTTTTTTCGCTTCCGTCACCACAACCTCCGCCGCTTCCGCCGCCTTCGTCTCCTTTTCCTCCGCCATAAGTGCCAATTCACGCGATAGAGGAGGAGAGAGATATAGTGAGAGAGGAGAGAGATTAGGTTTTCAAGCTGTGCGGGTGGGAAGGAGGAAAGAGAGGTATATATTTATATACAGAGAAGGTGCGGGGAAGATAAAGAAGGAAGAGCAGTCTGTCAAATGAGGCCAGCGCAGTTCTCGCGGGAGTGGGGCCCACTGCTGTGGAACAGTACAACTGTCGTTTTTTTGAATTTAAAACAATTATTAAAAGAGATTTAAATAAACTCCAAAAATGAATGATTAGGCTAATTGTACAAAATTAACAAAGTTATTAATTCGGGATTATGATTGGTGGGCGTATTAATTATTAAGTACGGGTGGAGTCCCATTTAAATGGCCGAATATCGGTTTTAACGATGCCGCCGCTGTCCCTGTAGCGATGCGGTCGCCGTCTCTGCGGCGGGCAAATGGCGGCTGCTGCGGAGCTGTGCAACGCTGTAATAATAATAATAATAATATAAAAATGCATAATATAATAATAATATTATAAGAACGTCTCCAATGAGATCTCTGGATCTCATTATACTAGTCTCTAGATCTCATTGTACTAGGTTCTCTAAATATAGAAAATAGAAAATTTGGTGGTTCAATTTCAATCTTGTTCTCTATATTTAGAGAATATAATTATCTTTATTAATATATTGATATATTATATGCTAAAAATATATAATAATATGTATATGTATATATATTATTTGTAAATTATATTTATATGATACGTAGAGCGAGAATTTTGGAGTTCTTCAATCAGAGTTTGTAATTATTAAGGGGGCATGTCGTTTTTTGGATAAACATGTGTTGCATGATATCATAACAGTTTGCATTATATTGCACAATATGACTGTCGAAGACTCGGGAGATGAAAAAAATGAAGATGTCGATATTTTTACACCACCATCAGCTCAGAATATTGAAGAGATGGACACAAGTGAAGCCGAAAGATTTCGCCAATTCCTAAATCGGCATAAAAAGATCAGAGACAGAGATGCACATTACGCACTTTGAGATGCGCTGATTGAACATTTGTGGAGATGACATGGTAATGAAGAAATGTAATTTTGAAAATTATAGACATATTAATTTGAATGTATTTTGATTTATGTGCAAGTTTTTTTAGTAAACATTTTCTCTTGCTCTTTATATAAATAATAATAATTAGAAAATATTCAATATTAATCTTATTTTGTAGGTCTCGAAAAAACAAATTTATTGATACATTATATGTCATATTTGAAAAAATATATTAATGACTATGAATAATATATTGAAGCCGATGAGTTTTATAAATGCCTAATTTAAACAAATAAAAAAATACATTGAATTTTTTTTGCAGGCGCTTTATTTTCTCTCGCCATTTTTTCAGGCGGGAATGCAAATGGTTGGAGGGAAAGGTGGCACCATTTTTGGAGAATGACAGACGATTGGAGTTACTTAAAAGAGAAATTATTTTTCAGACTGCGTAAAAATATATAATGTATATGAGAAATTTTGATTCCGGCTGTTCTCTGGAGTTAAATTTGGGTGGTTGTGACAGTGTTAGGGAGAGTTTTTTTAAAAAGTGTGTGTACATGGATGTAGGTGCGAGAAAAAAGATGGTCGCTCAATTTAAGATCTGATTGTCAGCAAAAATGGAGAAAAAATAGGCGAGTGCACTCTTGATTGAATGGCGGGTATGCTAGATCCAAAGGCGAGCAGGCAACCCGTGCACCTTCCACTTGTGCATCCGACGTACAAAGTTTTTTTTGGGGGGGGGGGGGGGGGGGGTAGTGAATTTGAGTTGTGATTTGTGAATGTCTAGTCTAGTCTTCATAATTACATTGACATTTAGGTTTTATTTGGTATTGTTTCGACAATAACCCTGATTTGAAAGTTTCCTGTGAACTAAGATGAATTGAGTTGTATTTGATAATGCTTTCAAGTTATGTGTTTGCATGATTAAATTGTCAAGTACACACCAATGTCAGATTACAACGGGTCATAAAACACAGGACTATGCAATATAATCTCTCATTATATAGGGTAAGGTGTTGACTCATGTGTAATCTCTCTATTGAGATGTACTTCATTTTCAAGTGCATAAGAGATTCAAGGAAAAGATAGTTGCTGAATTCAGGAAAAATCAAAAAAAATTCTAAGTAAAATTCATCGAGTATTTACGTGAAGTCTCATGTCATTCGTCGAGACATCACACGAACACTCGTGAAATTCGTCGAGTTTACTCGAGAAGTTTCTGACAGTTTCTTATAATTTATTCAAGAACGGCTAAGTCAAATTCGTTGAGTAATCACGTGTAATTCGTTGAGATGTCACATGAACACTCGTTGAATTCATCAAGTATTCTTGAGTTGCCTAGTGACTATTAACAGAAATTTTCTCCTAGTCCCATTTCCGACTAAGTAAAATTCGTCGAATGATCTTGTGTAATTCGTCGAATGATCTCGTGTAATTTGTCAAATGATTTCGTGGAATCCGTCGATTGTGTTGAAACCGAAAAATCGGTCCCTGAGGAGTTCGACCCTTGGGGAAGGGGTGGTCGCACACTTACTTCTCTCCTCACGAGTCCAAGTGACAAGGGAAAAGGACCAGAGACAGACCCAAGGCTCCAGCACGGAGGTCCCACCACACACCCGGAAGATCTTAGAGCGCTTCCCCTCCTTAGCCAAGTGCTGAAGCTAAGGTACCTCAGAAAGCGCTGGAAGACCGGGCACAAGAAAGCGTGCCTTCTGAAATACCCCTTGGGTCCTATTTATAGAAAAAGACGGCCTGCAAATATCTGAACTTTACTGTTTTCGAGGACTATAGACAGTCTGAAGGGGGTAACATGGTAAAAATACACCACAGCCGAAGGGCGAGCCGGCCCTGAGAAGAATGTCCCTTAAGCGGGGGCGGCGAGTACGGACGCGGGAAAACTTCCCCCCACGCCGAGGTGAAAGGCGGTGAGGGTGCTCGCCCCACTCAACGCCATGGGAGAAGGCTTTGAGTGAGCTTGCCTCTCTCAACGCCACGGCCTGGCTTGCCTCGCCTTGGGCCTGGGCGAGTCGGCTCTGAAGCCCCTGCTCGCGGGCGTGCTGGCACTCGCCCACCCCTTGGCTCTGGCGAGCTCGTCCTTGGCCAGATATGCTCGGCTCCACGAACTCTGAGCTCGGCTCGACGATTACCGAGCCCGTACTCGGCACGCTGAGCTCGACATGCCCTGTCGAACTCGCCTGGGGCTCTGGGGCGGTCTGAGCCGACCGGCTTGGCTCCTGTTAGCCCACTCGCTAGATACGGGGTTGTACAGATTGCTCTCGTGAAATTCGTCGAGTGACTAGATTATTTATCGAGTTTTCTGAGTATGACACGAGTCATCTCGAAGAATGGACTTAACGATTTTTCTGGTTTGTTTTTCGAACGGGTTTTATTTCAAAATGACGGTCATGTACAGTACACGTGGAGTTCATTTTGGAAAATAATTTCTAGTTGTTGGAGATGGATTCCTATATAAATATCAAGGATTTCATTTTAATCAATTATCACAAGAATCGTTAATTTTTCTTAACCTAAATTTTCAAAATCGTGAACGAACGAGAGTTTTCTTTCCTGATTTTTTGTGCTCGGAAACGTTCAACCCAACGACTTAAAATTCACGATCAGCGATTCTAAACAAGAAGAAATTCGACATATCATTGCTTTAAAAGTATACAATGGTTGTTCTTGAACTAGTCGGATTCCAAAGTTTTCAGGTAAAGGTTTTCAAGTCTTCTCCTCCAATCTTCATTTCAAGTTCTATTATATAAGAAGGAAGAAGATTGAATTCATTCAGATCTTAAGAAAAATATTGTTTTCAATCCAGAAAACCTATTTTATTATTGTAGGAAGTTTCTACTTATGAGTTTGTAAATCCGTGTTTATTGGATCGAGTTGTATGAGAGGTTGTTCTCCGAGTTGTAGGAGAGTTGTTTCCGAGTTTTAGGAGTTGAGGCTTCGAGGTGTAAGATTATTATAATATGAGTTTTGGTGAAGTCGCTGAGTCTACCCCGAAGTGTTAGATATGCAAGGCAGGACAGTGGACGTACTCATTCCGAGAAATCATTATAAATCCATGTGTCTGTGATGTGCTTCTGTGTGTTTGTTTGTTACTAATTTTTTATTTAGCTAAACGACGCAGAACTCACATATTCACCCCGCTCTAGGTGATTTAAGTAGACAACTAAATACTTTCATGTTTAAATTGAATTACATAGAGTTTTTCTAAGAAAAATAATAATATAATATAATAATATAAAAAAGAAATTATTTTTATGATCCATGTAAAAACATAAAGTGTATATGCTAATTGGAAAATATTGATTTTGGCTGCTCTCCTGAGCTGAATTTGGATGGTTGTGAGAGTGTTGGGGAGGGCAAATTATTGTGTCCGAGTCCCGGTTTCAAATCTGGATCCGGGAGCTCTGGATCACCATTAAAATACATGTGAGCCCCACACATTTTGGGAGTGTGACATACACTTTTGCGCGGCCCAATACATTCACCTCTTTCTATTGATTCCGGTTTCATCCGAAAACCCGGACAGAAAATTTCGCGTTGGGGAGACCTTTTTAGGTATGTCTGTGTACATAGATGTAGGTGCAAATAAAAAGGTGGCCACTCAATTTAAGATTTGATCCTCAGCAAAAAATGGAGAAAAAATAGGCGAGTGCACTCTTGATAGGGGCTAATTTTTAGGTCAGGACTCCTGACCTAAAGAAAGGTCAGGACAACCAATGCGGAGCTAGAAACTGTATGGGTCCCGCGCAAAAGTGTATGACACAAGTCACTAGTGCGTGGGCCCCACCTCCATTGCAAGCTCCTCATTGGTGGAGGACCATGAGAATGGTCAGGAGTCCTGACCTAAATATTACTCCTTGATAGGACGGCAGGCAAGTTAGATCCAATGATGAATAGGCAACCCGCGCACCTTCCACTTGTGCGACAGACGCACAAATTTTTTTCTTTTCTGTTGAGTGCAGTGAATTTGAATTGTGATTTGTGAGTGTCTGACCTTGTCTTCAGAATTACATTCACATTTAGTTTCAAATTAAATTACATTTAGTTTTTTTTAAATAACAATATTAATATAATAATAATAACAATAATAAGAAATTATTTTTCTGACCGCTATAAAAATATAAAGCGTAAATGCTATGTTAATATTAAATGTATTTTATTGTATTTTTAATTTAGTCTCACACCGCCTATAGTAATTTCTCTTTCTCTTCTTTTCCTATACGTAGACCCCAAGCGCCCTTCTTTCATACAGGAATACAAATTTTTTGTTACTTCTAACATGGTATCAGAAAGGTTCTCCTTAATATTTCTCCGCGCTCACACCTCTGCTCGTGCACACTGTCCGCGACCTCATCCCTTTGCCCGCGCGATCTCGTTCTCGCGATCTGCAGCCTGCTCTGTCCGCGACCTGTTCCTGAGAAGCCGCCGCACCCGCGCGATCTCGTTCTCGCGATCTGCAGCCCGCTCTGTCTGTGACATGTTCCCGAGAGGCCGCCGCAACCTGCTCCAGAGACATGTTCCCACTCTGTCCGCGACCTCTTCCCGCGAAGCTGCTGCGACCTGCTGTCGCAACCCGCTATCGCGACCTGCTGCCGCAACCCGTTGTCGCTCTCGCGACCTGCTGCCGCAACCCGCTCTCGCGACCTGCTGCCGCAACCCGCTCTCGCGACCTGCTGCCGCAACCCGCTGCTGTGAAACCATTGCGACCTGCTGCCGCAACCCGTTGCTGTGAAACCATCGCGACCTGCTCCAGCGACCTATTCCCGCTATATCCGCGACCTCTTCCCTCGAAGCCGCCGCGACCTAACAAGCGACTGTTCCCGCTGTATTCGCGACCTCTTCCCGCGAAGCAGCCGCGACCTGCCGTTGCGATCTGTCACCGCAACTTCCCGTCGCGATCTGCTAGTCCGCACCTTGTCGCCAACCAGCACCTTGTCGCTAGTCCGCACCTTGCCACCAGCTCGCTAGCCGGCGATTAGTTTGTCAGCCCACACCTTGCCGTTACGACCTACTCCTCAAAATCGACAACCCACACCTTGCCACCAGCTCGCCATCCAGCACTCAGTCCGCTAGTCGCATTTTGTCGTTGTGACCTGCTCCACAAGCTGCCAGTCTGCCTGGCTCCTAATCAGTCTGCCACCCAGCCAGCATCGATTTGCCGCTCCATCCGCTCTGTACGGCTCTTGTTCGTCATTCCGGCGTCATGGCCGACCCTTTGATCTCGCCACCTCTGAAAGCTACTTCCTTCCAACTGGCCACCGCCAACGACTAGTCGGACTGGGCTCTTTCTGTCGAAGTCGCCCTCTCCATACGTGATCTCTGAAATCACATCACCGGTGCCCCCCACATCAGCAAGCTCTACCCTTGCAAAGTCTACTGCTATCAGCTCTGACAACACCACCGACACCTCCACCACTTTAGATGACGTCACTCTTTGACAACGTCACGATCAGGCCATTCGGGCTTACATCCTGGAGTCTGTTGCTCGTCCGCTCCTCACCTCCATTAGCCGCCTCTCCTCAACCCGCACTATGTGGGAATATCTTCGGGATTGGTTTATCCTCCGCGCTGGAGCTCGACGTCATCGTCTCATCTACGACTCCCAGTCTGCACGACAAGAAGGGCGATCCATTCAGGATTTTTTCACCTTGATGAGCACCTTCCGCATGAATTGGACTCCATGATCCCTTTACCCCACGATTGTCCTCGTTCTTTGGAGTTTCAGCGCCATCTCTCCGAGGGCCATCTCTACTAGTTCCTCGCTGCCCTGCGACCCGAGTTTGCTCTTCTAGCAGCCCAGCTCCTTCATCGGGTTCCTCTTTCTAGCTTGGATGAAGCCTGATTGCATGCCCTACTTGATGAAGAGACTCGCCTTCGTCCTCCCGTGGACCTTCCACCTACTCCTGGGATCGATACTGCTCTTACAATTCGACCATGCAACGACACTATTACCTGAAACTACTGTAAAAAGGCAAGCCACATGAAGTTTGAATGCCCCACTCATCCCTCATGCCCTGATGTGCACAACCATCATGACAATCGTCGTAACAGTCATGGTCGGGGACCTGGTCGTGGCCCAAGCTCTCATCCCACTGCTGTTGCTGCTGCTGTAGATCAACTATAACGTCTCGAGGAGTTACTTCTTTAGTCGCCACTGCTTCAATCTGCCACCTCTGCCGCCCACAGCCTGTCCGTCGCTTCTGGTACTACTTGTACAACCCCGTATCCCGCGAGTGGTCGACAGGAGTTGAACCGGCCGGCTCAGACCAATGTGAACCCAGCAAGCCGAGCCCGAGCTCGGCAATAGCCGAGCCGAGCTCGGCGATAGTCGAGCCGAGCTCGACGATGGTCGAACGAAGCCCGGCATGCCGAGACCGAGCTCGGGTGCAGGAACAGGGCTCGACGGTAGTCGAGCCAAGCTCGACGATCCCCGTGCCGAGCTCAGTTTCTGTTGGAGCTCGGCGATCGTCGTGCCGAGTCCGAGCTCGGCGGTAGTCAAGCCGAGCTCAGCGATAGTCGAGCACAGTCCGCCGAGTACGTGCCCGCCTAGGCCCAGGGCGAGGCGAGTCAGGCCCCCTGCCGAGCGAGTGCCCCCTCAGGTCCAGCTCGCATCTTGGCCATGGCATACTTTTACTATGTTGCCCCTTTTGGTCTGCCTGTAGTCCTCGAAAATAGTGAAGGTTGTATACTGGCAGGCCATCTTTTCCTATAAATAGGACCCAAGGGGTACCTCAGAAGGCATGCTTACTAATTCTCCGGCCTACTAGCGCTTTCTGAGGTACCTTAGCCCGGCACTTGGCTAAGGAGGGGAAGCGCTCTAAGATCTTCCGGGTGTGTGGTGGGACCTCCACGTCGGGTCCTTGGTCTAGTCCTTGTTTCTTCTCTTTTCTTTATCATTCACTTGCAGGAGTGAAGTAGGTGCGCGACCACCCCTTCCCCAAGGGTCGAACTCCACAAGAGACCGGTTTTCCGGTTTCAACATTTTGGTGCGGTGAGCGTGGACAGTGGTCAGCAGAGAAAATCTTCTGCAGATGACTGGAGAAGAAGGACAAGGATCAGGCAGGGGCAACTCGCCACCCCCTCCCCCACCCCCAGCGGCGAGTGTGCCGGCAGAGCTTAGGTAGGAGATCCTCGGGCTCGTCAGGACCGCCCTCGGCATGCGAGCTGAGAGTGCGACACCGGCAGTCCTGGTGGTCGCCGCTCCCGCATTCGGCGACGACGCGCCGCTCAGGCGACCAGGGAAGGAACCCGCCGAGAGAGGCGAGCGCGAGTTCCAGGGGCGAGTTCTGTTCCCCGGCTCGGCCGCCGAGTACCACTTCGGCGAGACTGCAGGGAGGGAGTTCCCGTCTCGCCCGGCTGAGGGGGGGGGAGCCCCTTCAGCGAGTTCGTTTCTTCAGCCCCAGTTCCCGAGGGGTTTCGCGAGCCGGAGATGACTTACTACTCCGGGAGAGGAGACCCGGTCCACCACATCCAGTGGTTCGAGGACATGGTCTCTATTCGACAGATGTCAGACGGCTTCAAGTGCCGACTCTTCGCCATCACCCTCAGAGAAAAGGCGAGAGAGTGGTTCCACCAGCTCCCGACCAGGTCCATCTACTGCTTTGAGGATCTGCGACGGGGTTTCATGCTGAGATTCACCACTTCTAAGAAGAGGAAGAAGGAGGCGGAGTCTTTGTTCCGCATCAAGCAGAGGGTGGGAGAGACCCTGGGAAGCTATCTGGACAGGTTCCAAGAGGAACTGTGTAAGATCCTGTTCCTCAAATCCGAGGCAACCCGGATCTTATGCCCAGAACCGCCGCCTTACGGTGACACTAACGCACGAGTTAGTCGTCACCACAAGACGCCGATTCTGCCGGCTAGTACGATCATAACCTGTTCGGCCAATATGAGAATAATTGCATAATAAATCAGAGTAAAAGCAGAAGCAAGTCCACAGCCACAGTATATATATATCAAATGAAACATAAGACAGTCCATAATGAGTACAGAAAATGTATGAAAGAAGGGCTTATGCCCAGTACATCATATCTCTCTCTCACTCTCATACACAGCAGCGGAAAAACCATAACTCTCTCATCACCTGTAGACGTGCTCCAGTAGTAGAAGCAGGTATCTGCCCCTCAAGCCCTGCCTCCTCGACGTGCTGGTCCACCTCCTCGAGCTCCTAAAATAGTAAGGTCACCGACCATTAGTCAAAAAGACTAAGTCGTATCCTCAACACCTCCTCCTGCAACTCCTAGGCACCGTGCGGGAGGACGAAGCGGAGGACAACAAGGGGTGGCAAAGGCAAGCAGGTGACAGGAAACTAACAGAGTATATATAATCAAAATATAATGAAATGTAACCTCCACTTATGCGGGTACGCATAAGCAAGGGATCTTTTGCAAGGCTCCCATTGTATAGAATGTCCCATACCATTTATACAATGGGGTGTCAGAGTCACAAGCATATATATAAAGGAAAATAACCTTAACCTATAAACATGCCCACTCAGGCTTATAGGCTAAGGGATCGTATAGCAGGTCCTAATGTATAAGCGTCCCATACCACTTATACATTAGGTGACTTAAGTTGTTATGAAGGTTAATGTTATGCATCTATATGGTGGGTATGATATGAACATGCAGTGCGACACACACACACACAACTCCGTGATCACAGACCTTTAGTTCCCACTTTTCGAGAGCTAGCATCACTCTCAGGTACTACCGTTGTGGCTACGGCAGCAGCGGAGCGGGCGTCTCCGCCTTCTAGGCGGGTATACACACTACCAGGCCTAGACCTCTCTTGTACGCCTCTGTACACCTACAAGTGCACTCTAGAGCCTCTACGTACCACTTTGCTGACTACCTGTCAGTCTTGTTGGGTCGGGTGCGCGTTATTAGGAAAAGTCCTCCAGACTCCAGTATAAACATCCTACTGGTCCTTCTAACCCTCGCACCCGCCTGGTCCACCGTACTGCCGTCGGTGTGACGACCGGCCAGTACCGCATGGCCCGCCACTAGTATATGCACATGCAAGTATTATATATTGAGCCTCCAGCTCCAAGGACTATCCTGTCTCAAATCTCTCCAACCCGCCACGGGTGAGTATATGCTACAAACCCTCCAACCCTGGCCGGGTGAGTGTATATAAGCCAATTTCTTTCCTCCAACTCTGCACGGGTGAGCAAGTAGTCAAAAGACTCCAAGTCCCTCCAACCCGGCACGAGTGAGCACATGTCCAGTTCACTTAGCCTATTAGACTACTCTTATCTACAGATTATCATACTTAGAGTCTTAAGGTTAGTCCCAGGACTGCCCAAGGTACTCCCGGTGAAGGGCTCTCAGGGGCACTAGGAGCTACGATGGGCTGAATCCCAAAGCTCCCTTTCTCAAGGATATTTACTTTAGTTGATATCTACCCAGAATCCCTTTTTCTCTCTCCTGTTACATAGAGTGACCTAGTGACTTAAGGTATGGGTTAAGGAGTGACGGTCTTCCGTCAACTCTACCTAGGCATGATTAATGTTGCACTTTTACTCTCGCCTCCATAATGCACCTGCCACCCAGGGTTGTACTTCCGAACTTAGACTCTAACTCAGTTGTTGATTCATCCCCTGGCGGCCTATAGTCCAGCCTACCTTTACTATGCGCACCCCATGACCTAACACCACCCTGAGATCGAACTTCTAACTTCCTGGTCCAACTGACTCCAAATATTTATCCTAGGGTGGTATGGACTAATAAAATGAGTGTGTTGATTTTCGTAATTTTCCTAGGTCATTAAGGCCTTTAAATAAATCTTTTAAATTATTCCCTAGGTCATTTTACACAAGAAGTATTATCAATTAAAATCTTCTGACATAAGGGAATTTTCCTGAGTTGCATATGAATAAAATATTACTGTCTACAACATTTCATAATTTCTCTTTTTATATTTCTATTTTCCCATAATTAATACAAATTCTACCTATTTCTCACTTTCCAAATGAAGTACAAGAAATACATACACCAAAACTCCAGGAAAATTACTGAGCATTTATATTACTATTTTATGACTAATGGCAGAGTTTTATTAATTTCTACAGGGTAATGGTCTATCAAAATCCATTCCTAATTATTTACCAAAAATGCCATTATGCTAGTTAATAATTAACATTGTACCCAAAAATTCTGATATAAATCTACAAGACTAATATAACAATTATGCAACTCTAGGATTATTTTCACAATTTTCCAACAAGTATTTATACCAATTCATAAACATTTACAAAAAGGGTAAAATGGTCATTTCCATGAATTTTGCTCTAACAGTTGCCAAACAGAGATATGAAATTTTCCTAAGTCAATTAAAACACCATACTTTGACTTGGCTGAATCTGAAGGTTTTCTATAGCCAAAACCTATTCTTCCCATTTATTTTACAAAAGGACCTATAATTTGAAAAATTCCATTAAGTGGTATTTTTAATTCCAAAAATCCCAAAAACAATTCTAGGGGTGAAACATGCCCTAAAGTATCACTGGAATTTATTGCATGGTTTTTGGGTGCCTCAGTTAGGTTAAATACACAAAATATAAATTATTGCTAATTGCACACCAAGGCCTAAATTAGCCTACACAAACACATGGAATAACCCTTCATGCAGGGGTCCAATTGCCTTGAAATTTCTACCAGACACCAATAATGTCCCCAAGGACATACCACCAAAATTTGGGGTCATTTGGGTGCCTAAAATTACAATTATGCCCTTAATTTAATTTTTGATATTTTGATAAAAACTATAGAAAAAGTTCTTCCAAAAATTCCAAATTTTTGGCAGGGCATATGCATGCCCTAAATACACCCATGACCAAAATTTCAGGTCATGGTGATGCTTGGTTTGTCTTGGGCATCAAATTTGGTTTCTGCCCTAGTTTAGGGGCAGTCCTAGCAAAACAGCCCTACAGGGCAACCTACTGGTCCAAAAGTCATGATTTCTGTGGCATTTCAAAGTTAACCCATCTACCTAACTTTTTCATTCAGGGTTCATCCAATGGTGGGGCCTCTAAGTGCCTCAAAATTAACATGCATGTTTGTTGTTAAAGTGTGACATTTATTACACTATGCATACTATAGAAAATACAGAAATAATAAAATTCTGTTTGCACAGATCTTAAAGCCTAATCCAACGGCTGCTGTACTTCTTCCCCATGCAATGCATGCATGGGCAGCCGAGCCTATGGAACTTGCATGGCCGTTTCCGGCCATCACCGGCGGCGAGGCCTCCGGCCAATTGCTTCCCCGGCCTCACGGTGGCCGGAGCTTGATCTGGCCGGCGACTGGACGGCGGAGAGCGGCGGACGGCGGCGGCGCAACCAACCCGAAAAACCTCCAGGCCGCCATTTTTAAAGCTTTTTCCAAGCTTTTTGATTCCTATGTCGAGCTCGTTTGAGCTCGACCTCTAACCTAGATGATCTAGGATACTAGCACAGTAAGAGGGGAGGGGATACGGACTCTTGGTGGTTGTGGTTGAGGGTGGCGGCGGCTTCCCCTAGCATGCACATTCCGGCGAGCTCCACGGCCTTCCATGGCTTCCTTCCTCTCTCTCTCTCTCTCTCTGGGGTAGGGATGAATGGAATGAGAGAGGGGGAAGGGTTTGGGGCTGAGTTAAGAGAGTGGGCGACTTCACCTAGGTAGGGGCGGATTCACCAAGGAGGGGGGGTCGGGTTAGTGGATGTGGCCGGCTAGGTGGCTGGTGAGTGGGTCCCACTGGCCATGAAGGCTGCTTAGAGTCTAGTGGGTCGGGTTGCCAAGTGTTGGGCCGGGTTGGGTGAGTGAATAGGGAGGGTTGACTCCACCAAGTTGTTTAGGCTATGTTGGGCTTGGGTTGGGTTTGGGCTTGGCCCAAGGCAGCATGGTGGGGGTCCCACACCTCCTAATACCCATGCATGGTCAGCCAACCCATCATGGGTTGGTGGGATGAGCCCAAGTGGCCCAAAATAATTCCTAGGCACTTTCTCTCTCCTATTCTCTTCTTTTCTCTCTCCTAGGTAACTTTCCAAATTTACTATTGAGAGGCCCTATTTTTCTCTCCCCTAGGGTTTATAGGGTCACTTTAGGCCCACATGATGAATTTGGGTTGATTTGGGTGGTCCCAACCCAGTGAATTGGGCTAGGGCACCATTTTCACTATTTAGGTCAGAGGTGTTGACTTGACCCATCATGGTCAACTGGTTGACCCCCTGACCTACCTTGGGGTCTACTTAGATTGTATTTAGGGTTAGGGCATCATGAGGGGGTCATGGTGTGGCTAGGGTTCCTGTTTAGGCTAGTTTGACCTAGTTTGACTTTGGCCCCATAGTGGGCCCCACATGGCTACCACCCACTATCTAGGGTCAAACCTAGCTCATTACCCTAACACCCACCCCATGCCTAACCCAATCTAAGTTAAGGGGTCTAGAAGTAACATTGAGATGTTACAAATCCTATAAACAAAAGAAATAATTTCGTCCCCGAAATTTAAGTTTGGGTCTACGGGTTCCAGTTGCAGAAATTGTTAAGGAAATTTTGTAGAAAATAACATAAAAGTACCTGATGTAAATAGTTCTGGATGACGCTCCAGCATCAGATCCCTAGGTTCCCAGGTGTGCTCCTCCTGTCCATGGTTGGACCACAGCACCTTTACAAGTGGAACCTTCTTTTTCCTCAACGTTCGGACCGCTGAATCGTCGATCCGGATCGGCTCCAATCTAACCGAACGGTCAGGCTCTACCGGTCCAGCTGCAGTAGGGACATGCTGCTCAGGGCGAAGGAGAGCTCTTCGCAAAGAAGAGACATGGAACACATCGTGTAGGCTGCTCAGCTCCGGAGGTAGCTGCAGCCGATAGGCCAAGGGGCCCACACGCTCCAGAATCAGGTATGGTCCCATGTACCGGGGGCTGAGCTTCTTATGTCTCCGAATCCGAGAAATACCGTGTACCGGTCGGATTTTCAGGAAAACCCTGTCCCCAACTTGGAAGTCCACTTTCCGGTGTCGAGCATCATAATATTTCGCTTGTCTGCTCTGAGCCTCCAGAAGCCGATCCTTGATCAAATGAATCTGAGCCTCCGTATCCTCTACAAAGTCTGACCCAAGGGCTCGAGTATCCACATCTTGCACCCAGGATAGCGGAGTCCGGCATTTTCTCCCATAAAGCGCCTCGTAAGGAGCCATCCCGATGCTGGCCTGGTGGCTGTTGTTGTATGAGAATTCGATCAACGGCAGTAGCCTCTCCCAAGGTTTCCCTGTATCCAAAATACATAACCTGAGCAGGTCCTCCATAGTGCGTATCGTCCGCTCCGTCTGACCATCGGTCTGCGGGTGGAAGGCAGTGCTAAAGGAAAGTCTGGATCCCAAGTAAGCGTGCACTGCCCTCCATTCCCTGGAGGTGAAGCGACCATCCCTATCTGAAACAATAGACCTAGGTACTCCGTGATACCGGACGAACTGCTCTACAAACAACCTCACCAGTACAGCAATCGGGGCATCTTTTCTGACCGGGATAAACCGTGCCACCTTGGTCAACCTGTCTACAATGACCCAGATGGAGTCGTGCCCAGAATGAGAGCGAGGGAGTCCGTGAACAAAATCCATAGAGATATCCTCGAACTTCCACTCTGGGACTGGCAGTGGCTGTAATATACCGCCTGGGCTCTTGCATTCGGCCTTCACTCGCTGGCAAGTCTCGCAGTGTGTCACCAGGTATATAATCTCCCTCTTCATTCCTGGCCAGTACATGGTCCGCCGTAAGTCAGCCCACATCTTGGTGATACCGGGATGCACTGAATATCTGGAGTAGTGTGCCTCTCTGAGGATGTCATCCCGGATCTCACCACCTGCTGGAATGTACACTCGGCCACGGAATCGAAGAAGGTCGTCCTCCAGCGTATAATCCTCATGCTTGCCTCCTTTTAGAGCGTCAAAGATAGGCTCTAGATCAGTATCCAATCTCTGATGTGTAAGAATGCGTTTCTGTATATCATCATTGCTGACCAAAGAGTTCAGGTACTCTCGATAGAGCACTGGCTCGGCTTCCGAAACCATGGTAATCTGCATATCCTCCATCATGCGTAGTAGCTCCATAGACATCACCCGGGACTCCGGTCCAGAAGTGCCGGCTCTCCTGCTCAAAGCATCTGCTACAGTATTCGCCTTTCCCGGGTGATAGTGCATCTTATAGTCGTAATCGCAGAGGAACTCAAGCCACCTCCTCTGTCGCAGGTTCAGAACCTTCTGCGTGTCGATGTATTTGAGATTCTTATGATCGGAGTATATGTCACAATGAATCCCGTAGAGGTAATGTCTCCATGTCTTGAGGGCAAAGACTACGGCCCCGAGCTCGAGATCATGTACAGGATAGTTATGCTCATGCTTCTTCAGCTGTCGCGAAGCATAAGCGATAACATGTCCGTGCTGCATTAAGACTGCACCCATCCCCTGATAGGATGCATCTGTATATATCTGAAATCCTTCACTCCCCGAGGGAAGTGCAAGGATGGGGGACGAAGTGAGCCGATCCTTGAGCTCTTGAAATGCTGACTCGCACCGCTCTGTCCAGTCAAATGCGGCATCCTTTTTCGTCAAGGACGTGAGGGGGAGGGCTATCCTTGAAAACCCCTCCACGAACTTACGATAATAACCTGCCAGGCCCAAGAAGCTACGGATATCTGACGCTGTCTTTGGCCGTGGCCAATCCCGTACTGCCTCTATCTTAGCAGGATCCACAGCTAATCCAGCTCCGCTGATTGTGTGTCCTAGGAAGGCCACTTCCTGAAGCCAGAATTGACATTTTGAGAACTTCGCATACATCTGAAATTCTCTTAACTTCTGCAATACCAGTGCTAAATGCTCTGCGTGCTCCTCTCGAGATCGCGAATAAATCAGAATGTCGTCAATAAAGACTATAACAAACCGGTCCAGATAAGGCTCGAATACCCTGTTCATGAGCGTCATAAAGGCCGAGGGAGCATTCGTGAGCCCGAACGGCATCACCGTGAACTCATATAAGCCATAACGGGAGCTGAAGGCCGTCTTCGGTATATCTTCTTCTCTGATGCGGAGCTGATAATAACCCGAGCGCAAATCCAATTTTGAAAACCAGCAAGCTCCTTGAAGCTGATCGAAGAGCTCATCTATCCGTGGCAATGGATATGTATTCCGAACCGTCAATCGGTTCAGTTCTCTATAATCTATACATAGTCTCAGCGATCCGTCCTTCTTCTTCACAAATAGAACAGGTGCTCCCCAAGGCGAAGAACTCGGTCGTACAAAACCCGATTCCACCAGTTCCTGTAACTGTGTCCTGAATTCTGCCAATTCTCTAGGGGCCATTCTGTAGGGTGCTCGGGACACTGGTCTTGCCCCTGGCACCAACTGGATCCTGAAGTCTAAGTCCCGCGATGGTGGTAGCCCAGGTAACTTCTCCGGAAAGATATCAGCATAATCTCGTGCCACTGGAATATCAGCTATGGAACTCTCTACCACAGCCATCTCGAAACAAATGAGGTATACCTCTTCTCCCTGTTCATAGGCCTTAACGGCCTGTACTGAAGATAAAGAGAGTCGGGGAATGGAACGGATACCTTCAATGATGACGTGGGAGTCCCCGTGTCTGAGTGTGATCCTCTTCGAGGGGCAATCTATCTGCGCGTAGTTCCAATGAAGCCAATTCATGCCTAGGATCAGATCATAATCCGGTAGGCTCAGAACTGTTGCCGGGGCTTCGAACGCTTTGCCTCCTATCTCGACATCCATATTGCAGCAGTCTGTGGTTCGAAGTTCCGTACCATCAGGGAGTCGCACTCTCTTTTCCAAACCGGAAAACTTCTCCACTCCTTCTAATCCTTCAATAAACGAGTCCGATACGAAGGAGTGTGACGCACCCGTGTCGAAGAGGGTGTGAGCGGGCTTGCCGCTAATCATCACTATGCCTGGGTTCGTTTGAGTTCAAAGAATAGTATTACTATTAATGTCTAAGGTATTCTTAGAAAGAGAAAATTTAAAATTTATAAATCTTACAAAATTTTAAGTACCTGTAATCACCTCCTCTGGGTCCCTCTGTTCCGTGAGATCCAGCGCGTATACCTGCTCCCGGTCTCGGCCTCGGCCGTGATATCCTCGGCCTCGGCCTCGTCCCCGTCCTCGTCCTCGTCCTCGGCCTTGGTGAACTGGAGGGGCCACTGGAGGTGGAGGAGGAGGAAGAGGGTGGACCTGAAGCGGGCACTGCGTCCTGATGTGCCCAGGTTGGCCGCAACCAAAGCAGGTGATCTGCCTCTGACCTCGATCATCCTGTCTCATCGGTCCGGGAATCTGCATAGGTGGGGGAGCCAAAGGTGGAGGAGGCCCCTGATCCTGCCTATAGTTGGGACGACGACGTCCCCCACCTCTCCTGTATCCAATCGTCTTTCCCCTCTGAGACGATCTGCTGCTCTCCCCAAACGACTGTCCATCCAACGATCTCTTCCCCCTGCCTTGCACCAACAGCTGGTCAGCCTCCAGCTTCTTTGCCATCTCGATGATCTGCGCCATGGTACCGTGGGCAATGAACAGTAAGGGCTGCCTCAAGGAGTCGCGGAGCCCGTGATAGAATCTCTTCGCGTATTTCTGGTCGTCCCAGTCATGGAAGCCTGCAAACCTCGCCAGATGGGAGAACTCTCTCTGATATTCAATAACTGATCGGCTCCCCTGCTGGAGGCTCAGAAACCTCGCCTCCAAGGTATCTCGGTCTGTGGAAGATACAAAATGCTCCAAGAAGACGTCGCTGAACTCCTCCCAAGATATGTCCATCAGCTCCCGGTCGGCGAATGTAGAGTCCCGCACCGACTTCCACCACCTCTTTGCATGAGCGTCTAGTGCCGAGGTGGCAAGGGGAACTGCCTGTCTGACGGGGCAGCTGATGCCAGCTAGCAGCTCCTGGATGGTCTCCAACCACTCCTCTGTCTTCACGGCATCTTCTGTCCCGCGATACAGTGGCGGAGACAGACTTTTAAATGCACTCAACCAATTCGATCCTGGGTTGGGCAGCTGAACCGGGGCTTGCTGCGCTCTGAAGGCATCCAGGATAGCCGTCAGGGTTTGCCCCATCTCAGTCTGCATGAACGGAATGGCAGCCGGAGGGGGAGGAACCGTATCCTGCGGAGGCTGCATAAAGGAAAACTTAACGTCAAAATTGGCCTAACTCATTGTTTGATGGACTGATTATGTGGCTTTTTACGCATGGGCACACCACTGCTTCCGCTGCATAGTTTGTCCGCAAACTAATGCTGGAGCGGGGTGTTCCAGTGTGGTGGACTGTATTCTCATATGATCGTGGTTTCAAGTGATACCAGTTTGTAAGATCCTGTTCCTCAAATCCGAGGCAACCCGGATCTTATGCCCAGAACCGCCGCCTTATGGTGACACTAACGCACGAGTTAGTCGTCACCGCAAGAAGCCGATTCTGCCGGCTAGTACGATCATAACCTGTTCGGCCAATATGAGAATAATTGCATAATAAATCAGAGTAAAAGCAGAAGCAAGTCCACAGCCACAGTATATATATATCAAATGAAACATAAGACAGTCCATAATGAGTACAGAAAATGTATGAAAGAAGGGCTTATGCCCAGTACATCATATCTCTCTCTCACTCTCATACACAGCAGCGGAAAAACCATAACTCTCTCATCACCTGTAGACGTGCTCCAGTAGTAGAAGCAGGTATCTGCCCCTCAAGCCCTGCCTCCTCGACGTGCTGGTCCACCTCCTCGAGCTCCTAAAATAGTAAGGTCACCGACCATTAGTCAAAAAGACTAAGTCGTATCCTCAGCACCTCCTCCTGCAACTCCTAGGCACCGTGCGGGAGGACGAAGCGGAGGACAACAAGGGGTGGCAAAGGCAAGCAGGTGACAGGAAACTAACAGAGTATATATAATCAAAATATAATGAAATGTAACCTCCACTTATGCGGGTACGCATAAGCAAGGGATCTTTTGCAAGGCTCCCATTGTATAGAATGTCCCATACCATTTATACAATGGGGTGTCAGAGTCACAAGCATATATATAAAGGAAAATAACCTTAACCTATAAACATGCCCACTCAGGCTTATAGGCTAAGGGATCGTATAGCAGGTCCTAATGTATAAGCGTCCCATACTACTTATACATTAGGTGACTTAAGTTGTTATGAAGGTTAATGTTATGCATCTATATGGTGGGTATGATATGAACATGCAGTGCGACACACACACACACAACTCCGTGATCACAGACCTTTAGTTCCCACTTTTCGAGAGCTAGCATCACTCTCAGGTACTACCGTTGTGGCTACGGCAGCAGCGGAGCGGGCGTCTCCGCCTTCTAGGCGGGTATACACACTACCAGGCCTAGACCTCTCTTGTACACCTCTGTACACCTACAAGTGCACTCTAGAGCCTCTATGTACCACTTTGCTGACTACCTGTCAGTCTTGTTGGGTCGGGTGCGCGTTATTAGGAAAAGTCCTCCAGACTCCAGTATAAACATCCTACTGGTCCTTCTAACCCTCGCACCCGCCTGGTCCACCGTACTGCCGTCGGTGTGACGACCGGCCAGTACCGCATGGCCCGCCACTAGTATATGCACCTGCAAGTATTATATATTGAGCCTCCAGCTCCAAGGACTATCCTGTCTCAAATCTCTCCAACCCGCCACGGGTGAGTATATGCTACAAACCCTCCAACCCTGGCCGGGTGAGTGTATATAAGCCAATTTCTTTCCTCCAACTCTGCACGGGTGAGCAAGTAGTCAAAAGACTCCAAGTCCCTCCAACCCGGCACGAGTGAGCACATGTCCAGTTCACTTAGCCTATTAGACTACTCTTATCTACAGATTATCATACTTAGAGTCTTAAGGTTAGTCCCAGGACTGCCCAAGGTACTCCCGGTGAAGGGCTCTCAGGGGCACTAGGAGCTACGATGGGCTGAATCCCAAAGCTCCCTTTCTCAAGGATATTTACTTTAGTTGATATCTACCCAGAATCCCTTTTTCTCTCTCCTGTTACATAGAGTGACCTAGTGACTTAAGGTATGGGTTAAGGAGTGACGGTCTTCCGTCAACTCTACCTAGGCATGATTAATGTTGCACTTTTACTCTCGCCTCCATAATGCACCTGCCACCCAGGGTTGTACTTCCGAACTTAGACTCTAACTCAGTTGTTGATTCATCCCCTGGCGGCCTATAGTCCAGCCTACCTTTACTATGCGCACCCCATGACCTAACACCACCCTGAGATCGAACTTCTAACTTCCTGGTCCAACTGACTCCAAATATTTATCCTAGGGTGGTATGGACTAATAAAATGAGTGTGTTGATTTTCGTAATTTTCCTAGGTCATTAAGGCCTTTAAATAAATCTTTTAAATTATTCCCTAGGTCATTTTACACAAGAAGTATTATCAATTAAAATCTTCTGACCTAAGGGAATTTTCCTGAGTTGCATATGAATAAAATATTACTGTCTACAACATTTCATAATTTCTCTTTTTATATTTCTATTTTCCCATAATTAATACAAATTCTACCTATTTCTCACTTTCCAAATGAAGTACAAGAAATACATACACCAAAACTCCAGGAAAATTACTGAGCATTTATATTACTATTTTATGACTAATGGCAGAGTTTTATTAATTTCTACAGGGTAATGGTCTATCAAAATCCATTCCTAATTATTTACCAAAAATGCCATTATGCTAGTTAATAATTAACATTGTACCCAAAAATTCTGATATAAATCTACAAGACTAATATAACAATTATGCAACTCTAGGATTATTTTCACAATTTTCCAACAAGTATTTATACCAATTCATAAACATTTACAAAAAGGGTAAAATGGTCATTTCCATGAATTTTGCTCTAACAGTTGCCAAACAGAGATATGAAATTTTCCTAAGTCAATTAAAACACCATACTTTGACTTGGCTGAATCTGAAGGTTTTCTATAGCCAAAACCTATTCTTCCCATTTATTTTACAAAAGGACCTATAATTTGAAAAATTCCATTAAGTGGTATTTTTAATTCCAAAAATCCCAAAAACAATTCTAGGGGTGAAACATGCCCTAAAGTATCACTGGAATTTATTGCATGGTTTTTGGGTGCCTCAGTTAGGTTAAATACACAAAATATAAATTATTGCTAATTGCACACCAAGGCCTAAATTAGCCTACACAAACACATGGAATAACCCTTCATGCAGGGGTCCAATTGCCTTGAAATTTCTACCAGACACCAATAATGTCCCCAAGGACATACCACCAAAATTTGGGGTCATTTGGGTGCCTAAAATTACAATTATGCCCTTAATTTAATTTTTGATATTTTGATAAAAACTATAGAAAAAGTTCTTCCAAAAATTCCAAATTTTTGGCAGGGCATATGCATGCCCTAAATACACCCATGACCAAAATTTCAGGTCATGGTGATGCTTGGTTTGTCTTGGGCATCAAATTTGGTTTCTGCCCTAGTTTAGGGGCAGTCCTAGCAAAACAGCCCTACAGGGCAACCTACTGGTCCAAAAGTCATGATTTCTGTGGCATTTCAAAGTTAACCCATCTACCTAACTTTTTCATTCAGGGTTCATCCAATGGTGGGGCCTCTAAGTGCCTCAAAATTAACATGCATGTTTGTTGTTAAAGTGTGACATTTATTACACTATGCATACTATAGAAAATACAGAAATAATAAAATTCTGTTTGCACAGATCTTAAAGCCTAATCCAACGGCTGCTGTACTTCTTCCCCATGCAATGCATGCATGGGCAGCCGAGCCTATGGAACTTGCATGGCCGTTTCCGGCCATCACCGGCGGCGAGGCCTCCGGCCAATTGCTTCCCCGGCCTCACGGTGGCCGGAGCTTGATCTGGCCGGCGACTGGACGGCGGAGAGCGGCGGACGGCGGCGGCGCAACCAACCCGAAAAACCTCCAGGCCGCCATTTTTAAAGCTTTTTCCAAGCTTTTTGATTCCTATGTCGAGCTCGTTTGAGCTCGACCTCTAACCTAGATGATCTAGGATACTAGCACAGTAAGAGGGGAGGGGATACGGACTCTTGGTGGTTGTGGTTGAGGGTGGCGGCGGCTTCCCCTAGCATGCACATTCCGGCGAGCTCCACGGCCTTCCATGGCTTCCTTCCTCTCTCTCTCTCTCTCTCTCTGGGGTAGGGATGAATGGAATGAGAGAGGGGGAAGGGTTTGGGGCTGAGTTAAGAGAGTGGGCGACTTCACCTAGGTAGGGGCGGATTCACCAAGGAGGGGGGGTCGGGTTAGTGGATGTGGCCGGCTAGGTGGCTGGTGAGTGGGTCCCACTGGCCATGAAGGCTGCTTAGAGTCTAGTGGGTCGGGTTGCCAAGTGTTGGGCCGGGTTGGGTGAGTGAATAGGGAGGGTTGACTCCACCAAGTTGTTTAGGCTATGTTGGGCTTGGGTTGGGTTTGGGCTTGGCCCAAGGCAGCATGGTGGGGGTCCCACACCTCCTAATACCCATGCATGGTCAGCCAACCCATCATGGGTTGGTGGGATGAGCCCAAGTGGCCCAAAATAATTCCTAGGCACTTTCTCTCTCCTATTCTCTTCTTTTCTCTCTCCTAGGTAACTTTCCAAATTTACTATTGAGAGGCCCTATTTTTCTCTCCCCTAGGGTTTATAGGGTCACTTTAGGCCCACATGATGAATTTGGGTTGATTTGGGTGGTCCCAACCCAGTGAATTGGGCTAGGGCACCATTTTCACTATTTAGGTCAGAGGTGTTGACTTGACCCATCATGGTCAACTGGTTGACCCCCTGACCTACCTTGGGGTCTACTTAGATTGTATTTAGGGTTAGGGCATCATGAGGGGGTCATGGTGTGGCTAGGGTTCCTGTTTAGGCTAGTTTGACCTAGTTTGACTTTGGCCCCATAGTGGGCCCCACATGGCTACCACCCACTATCTAGGGTCAAACCTAGCTCATTACCCTAACACCCACCCCATGCCTAACCCAATCTAAGTTAAGGGGTCTAGAAGTAACATTGAGATGTTACAAACTGTCCCAAGTTCAGGAGATGCCGGGGCACACCATGATGGTGGCCTTCACCCTGGGTCTCCAATCCGGGTTCTTCGCAATGGAACTGAAGAGATCACCTCCAGTGTCTTTCGAAGCGCTCCTGGAGAGGGCGGCCAGGGAGGCCGATATGGAGGCAGCACACCCAGAATTTGCGCGAAGGTTGGCCAAGTGGGCCGTGGAGGAGGAGAGGCCAAGGGGTGGTCGAATTCAGGAGGAGAGGAGGGCCGAACCTCGGCAAAGGGAGCAGCCGCAGCAACAGCCGCAACCCAGGTGGGTGCGTCCGGAGCAGACCCACCGTTTGGGATGGAGGCCTGAGTGGCAAGACCAGGCACCACGAAGAGGTTATCAGGGAGGAGATAACCGCCAGGGTGGCCGAGGGCAGTACAACCCCCAGGGGGGTAGGCAGGGTCAGAGACCCCCTCTCCCCGACCAGGAGGAGGCAATGGCAATTGCCATGAGGGGGAGGAGGAGAGGACAGCCGAGGAGAAGGAGGGAGGTCAGGGTGGACCTGCCCTATTGTGACTTTCATCAGGAAGAGGGGCACCTCACATCCACGTGTCCGGAGTTCCTCGAGATGAGAGGGAGAAGGGAGCAGCAACAGCAAGACCATCAGGAAGTCCGGATAGAGGAGATCCGGCCTCGGGAGGAGGGGGACCGGTGCGAAGACCGGGTTGATGTGGGCACCCGAGGAAGGATCGGAGCGATCCACGGGGGGGCCGGGATCGAGGCCTCCCGTAAGTCAAGCCTCCATACTATGTACCGAAGGAGCGTTGGCTCCACATCCCAGTCCCCTCCCCCGGAGGAGAAAATCACCTTCTCCAGAGAGGACTTGCCGGGTCACGAGGACCCCTTTTGCGATGCGCTGGTTATCCAGACAGCCATCGAGGATTTCACTGTCTCCCGGATCCTTGTGGATAATGGGAGTTCGGTCAACGTCATCTTCAAGAAGGCGTTCGATGCGATGAAAGTAGAGGCCAGGAGGGTGTTAGCCTCGGATGGGCCTCTGTTCGGCTTTTCAGGAGAGAGGAAAGAAGTCGAGGGAGGAGTGGGACTCCATGTCACTCTAGGGGGGCAGTCGCGCAACTGCAAGTTTGTCATCGTGGACGCTCCTAGCAGCTACAGTGCCATCTTCGGGAGACCCCTCATCAGCGCCTTCCGCTGCGTCCCCTCGTCCTTCCACCAGTGTCTAAAGCTCAACGTTGAGGGGGTCCAGATCCGGGTCCGAGGGGACCCTAAGGAGGCGAGGGAGTGCTACGTCTCGGCGGTAAACTCCATCTCTTGGCTGGAGGGGGCCGAGGAGATGGGGCGGAGGTTGGAGGAGGAGAAGCAGGAAGCTGACAAAGAAATGGAGGTGGAGTGCCGCGCTCGGGAGGAGGTCACGGAAGAGACTCGGGAGTCGGCCGAGGCCATGGCCGTCAAGGAGGCTGAGGAAGAGGTCCTTGCCCCCGGAAGGGGAGGTATCGAGGAGCGGGAGGAGCAGTCCCGTCTGGAGGCAGTGGAAGAGGTGGAGGAGATGGAGGTCCTCACCATGGGAGGCAGGGTGGAGAAGGTCCGCGTCAGCGGAGGCCTGACCCCGGAAGCTCAAGGCAGGATGCTGGAGTGCATCCAGAGGAACGTGGACATCTTCGCCTGGAGCACCGCGGAGATGCCAGGGATCGACCCCGACGTAGCCTGCCATCGCCTCAACCTGGACCCGGAGGCTCCCCTCATCCAGCAGAAAAGAAGATCCATCACGGACAAGCTCGCCGAGCCAATCAGGGAGGAAGTCTCCAAGATCCTCGAGGCTGGCTTCATATCTGAAATCCAATACCCCGGCTGGGTCTCCAACGTTGTAATGGTTAAAAAAGGAGACGGCCGGTGGAGGATGTGTATTGACTTTTCTCTTCTTAATAAATCATGCCCGAAAGATTGTTATCTTTTGCCTCGGATCGACGCGCTGGTTGACTCAGCCGTCGGTTTCCCTGTAATGAGTTTTCTAGATGCTTTTTCAGGTTATCACCAAATCAGAATGCACCCCCCTGACGTCAAAGACGTCTCGTTCATCACGGGAGACGGATGTTATTGTTACAAAATGATGCCCTTCGGGCTAAAGAATGCAGGGGCCACCTATCAAAAAATGATGGATAGGGTCTTCCGAGAGCAGAAGGGGAGGAATCTCGAAGTGTACGTGGATGACCTCATGGTCAAGAGCTTGGATGTCGACTCCCACATCTAGGACTTGGAAGAGACTTTCGCCACTCTCCGCAAGTTTAAAATGAGGCTGAACCCCTTGAAGTGTGTCTTCGGGGCAAGCCGAGGAAAGTTCCTAGGGCATCTTCTCAGCCCCGCCGGTGTAGAACCTAATCCAGATAAGGTGAGGGCAATCATGGAGCTAAGGTCACCACAAAATACCAAGGAAGTACAGCAACTGACAGGGAAGTTGGCGGGGTTGAGTAGATTCCTCTCCCGGGCCGGGGAGAGATGCTCCTCGTTTTTCAAAACCTTGAGAGGGGGTCGAAAGTTTGAATGGACCTCGGAGTGCGAGGAGGCATTCCAGGCTTTAAAGAAACAGCTGACTCAGGCCCCTCTGCTCCAAGGGCCCAAGGAGGGGGAAGACTTATTCCTATATCTAGGGGTCGGGGCTGAAGCCTTGAGTTCGGTTTTGGTTCGGGAAGAAGGGAAGAGGCAACTCCCCGTCTATTATGTGAGTCGGATATTGAAGAGGGCCGAGCTCCGTTACCCCATCCTGGAAAAACTGGCCTTCGCCTTGATCATCTCAGCCCGGAGGCTTCGACCTTATTTCCAGGCACACTCAATTCGAGTAGTGACCGACCACTCCCTGCGCAACATCTTCAAGGGGGTAGAGCATTCAGGTAGGTTGGCCAAATGGTCAGTGGAACTGAGCGAGTTCGATATCTCCTTCGTCCCCCGCCTCTCAATCAAGGCCCAAGCTATGGCTGACTTCCTGGCAGAGTATGTGGTCGAGGTGGCGGAGGAGAGACTCACTCGCCCTCTCTCCTGGAAAGTCAGGGTTGACGGTGCCTCGGGGAAGCATTCTTTAGGGGTTGGGGTCATCTTAGAAAGCCCCCAGGGGATGAAGATCGAGCAGACTGTGGTAGTGCACTTTCCTATCACCAACAATCAAGCCGAATACGAAGCCGTAATCGCAGGTCTACGCCTGGCAAGAGACTTGGGGGTGCATGACGTGGAGGTCCTCACCGACTCCATGGTGGTGGCTTCCCAGGTCAAGGGAGAGTTTGAGGCGAGGGAGCCCACCCTGCAGCTCTATTTGATGAAGGTAAGGGGAGTCATTGGGACCTTCCAGACCTTCTCAATCAAGCACGTGCCGCGAGGGGAAAACGAGCCAGTCGACCAGCTAGCAAAGCACGGCCCCCGGATGGGAGGCACCATTACGGATCTCTTCCGACCTTCCATCGAGGAGGGGGAACTAATGGAAGTAGAACAGCACCCCTCATGGATGGATCCCTTCGTCACCTTTTTGTCCACCGGAGAATATCCGGAGGGAATGGACCGGAGAGGGCTCAAGCACAAGGCGGCATACTACCTCCTACGTGAGGGATAGTTGTACCGCAAGACCCTCTCAGGGATGTTGGCCCGTTGCGTGGCCGAAAGAGAGGTGCATAAAATTTTGGAGGAAGTCCATTCCGGTGAATGTGGAAGTCATTCGGGGAGTCAGACCCTGGAAGGGAGAATCGTCAGGCAAGGGTACTTCTGGCCCACCCTCGGTCAGGATGCAGCCGAATTCGCAAAAAAATGTCATAAGTACCAACTATATGCCCCGCTCCAGCTCCAGCCGGCTCAAAGGTTAAGAAGCATCATGGCACCATGGCCCTTCGCCATATGGGGGCTGGACCTCGTAGGACCTTTCCCTCAGGCCAGCGGACAGAGGAGGTTTTTGTTGGTCATGATCGATTATTTTTCTAAGTGGATGGAGGTGAAGGCTCTAGCCAAGGTAACCTCTCAGGTAGTCAGGAACTTTATCTGGGGAGAGATCATCTGCAGGCATGGGCTGCCACAGGCTATCGTCACGGACAACGGACCTCAGTTCGCCAGCACGGAGTTCATTCGCTTCTGCGAACAGCTAGGGATTGACCTTCGGTTTGCTTCTGTCCATCACCCCAGGAGCAACGGGCAGGTGGAAGCGGCCAACAAAATCATCGTGAACCTCTTAAAGAAGAAAGTGGAAAATTTGAGGGGAAGCTGGGTGGAACAGCTTCCATCAGTCCTCTGGGCCTTGAGGACCACCCCCAATACGGCCACAGAGGAGACACCTTTCAAACTCTCTCACGGCTGCGAGGCCGTTCTACCTATCGAATTCGAGGTCCAGACGCCTCGAGTCGTCGAGGCAGGAGCCGGAAGGGAAGAATGGAGGTCAGAGAATGAGCAGGAGCTTCGACTCTCCCTTGATATGATGGAAGAGCTACGCGACTTGTCCGTCGTCAGGCAGGAAGAGGCTAAGCGAAGGATGGCCAAGTATTTCGACAAACACGTCCGTGTCAAGCAGTTCGTGGAGGGGGACCTTGTTTTGAAAAAAGTGGACGCGGCAGGGAGATCCGCCGCTGTGGGAAAACTCCACCCCAATTGGGAGGGCCCCTACATTGTGTAGGAGGTCTTGAAATCAGGGGGGTATCGCCTCCAAGACGTGAGAGGGGACACCCTCAGCCACACTTGGAGTGGCGACGACCTGAAACGTTTCTACCCTTGAAAATATTGTAAATATCTTGGCCTTAAGAATAAAAACGAATCTCATTGTCGTAATTTATGCTCTGTCAAAATAGTGAGGGTAAAGGGGCTCGCAGCTTAAACCCCCAAGGGGCAAAAGTTTCTAAGTCTTCTCGCTCTGGGGTTAGGTCTCGTCATTCCCCTGCCAGGCTCCCACCTAGCTGGCACGGCCGAGTCTCGATGGACATCGCTATGACCCTGGGGCTGAGCCCGGAGGATGTTCAACACCCGCACTCAGGCTCTCACCTAGCTGACTGGCCCGGTGGAAGCACCCGGGAGAGGCAAAAGTTTCTAAGTCTTCTCGCTCTGGGGTTAGGTCTCGTCACTCCCCTGCCAGGCTCCCACCTAGCTGGCACGGCCGAGTCTCGATGGACATCGCTATGACCCTGGGGCTGAGCCCGGAGGATGTTCAACACCCGCCCTCAGGCTCTCACCTAGCTGACTGGCCCGGTGGAAGCACCCGGGAGAGGCAAAAGTTTCTAAGTCTTCTCGCTCTGGGGTTAGGTCTCGTCACTCCCCTGCCAGGCTCCCACCTAGCTGGCACGGCCGAGTCTCGATGGACATCGCTATGACCCTGAGGCTGAGCCCGGAGGATGTTCAACACCCGCCCTCAGGCTCTCACCTAGCTGACTGGCCCGGTGGAAGCACCCGGGAGTGGCAAAAGTTTCTAAGTCTTCTCGCTCTGGGGTTAGGTCTCGTCACTCCCCTGCCAGGCTCCCACCTAGCTGGCACGGCCGAGTCTCGATGGACATCGCTATGACCCTGGGGCTGAGCCTGGAGGATGTTCAACACCCGCCCTCAGGCTCTCACCTAGCTGACTGGCCCGGTGGAAGCACCCGGGAGAGGCAAAAGTTTCTAAGTCTTCTCGCTCTGGGGTTAGGTCTCGTCACTCCCCTGCCAGGCTCCCACCTAGCTGGCACGGCCGAGTCTCGATGGACATCGCTATGACCCTGGGGCTGAGCCCGGAGGATGTTCAACACCCGCCCTCAGGCTCTCACCTAGCTGACTGGCCCGGTGGAAGCACCCGGGAGAGGCAAAAGTTTCTAAGTCTTCTCGCTCTCGGGTTAGGTCTCGTCACTCCCCTGCCAGGCTCCCACCTAGCTGGCACGGCCGAGTCTCGATGGACATCGCTATGACCCTGGGGCTGATCCCGGAGGATGTTCAACACCCGCCCTCAGGCTCTCACCTAGCTGACTGGCCTGGTGGTAGCACCCGGGAGAGGCAAAAGTTTCTAAGTCTTCTCGCTCTAGGGTTAGGTCTCGTCACTCCCCTGCCAGGCTCCCACCTAGCTGGCACGGCCGAGTCTCGATGGACATCGCTATGACCCTGGGGCTGAGCCCGGAGGATGTTCAACACCCGCCCTCAGGCTCTCACCTAGCTGACTGGCCCGGTGGTAGCACCCGGGAGAGGCAAAAGTTTCTAAGTCTTCTCGCTCTGGGTTTAGGTCTCGTCACTCCCCTGCCAGGCTCCCACCTAGCTGGTACGGCCGAGTCTCGATGGACATCGCTATGACCCTGGGGCTGAGCCCGGAGGATGTTCAACACCCGCCCTCAGGCTCTCACCTAGCTGACTGGCCCGGTGGTAGCACCCGGGAGAGGCAAAAGTTTCTAAGTCTTCTCGCCCGAGGAAAACACCAGGACGCGAGCTCGCCAGTCAAGACGGCGAGCTCGGAATATCCCACCCCCCCTCTCTCCAGCTCGCTACTAAGGAAGCCCTGGTCCCGTCCCAGACCCAGGGGGAGGAAAGCGGCTCTCTCCAGCGAGCCTAGCCTCGCTCCAGTTAACTCGGTGAAAGACACGCCCTGATGTCTAAGGCGGATGCCGGCAGCATCTTGACCAAACATATTTTCATATTCTGAATTGTCGAAAAACTGAGGCGAGACATGGCGGGGGAAGGTGTGGCGCGAGTAGGATATGGCGCGAGCACGTGTCCTAGGGATTCGCCGCGAGCACCGCGGGGGCTGGTCCTAACTCAATACATTCTACGGGCGAGGTCGCTCTACCAAGCGCGCGGGTATAATATCGCAAGTAAGCTTAAAAAGAAGATAGTGAAATTGTGAAAAATGTCTTTGATTCATCATTACAAGTGTACAAGGCCCGCCTCGGCAGGATACAAAAAAAGAGAAGAAAACAAAAGCTAGCTCTCGTCCTCCCCCCTCGAATGACGGTCCTCCTCGCCACCAAGCCGAGCGTCCTTCTCCCCCACCCCCGCAAAGAGCGAGTCGAAGCTATCCTCCTTCTCGCTGAGCGGGCTGGGTGGGAACAGGGTTGGCAGGAGCTCCCGGACGGTGACCTCCTCACAGCCTTCCGCCAAAATCCCTGTTCCCCTCATGGCCTTCAGGAGACACTCGGCAGCCTCGACGGAGTTGACTCGCAGCCGCTCCGCGACATCAGACTCGCCAAACACCCGGGGCCTCTTGAAGGGGAAGGCCGGCTCGCTGGCGTCCGGGGGAAGGAGAGCGTCGGCTTGGCGGAGGACCTCTCCCAGGAGCCCCTTGTTCTTCTCTTTCAACTCCTCCACCTCCACCCCCAGCCGGGCGGCAACAGCCTCCTGCTCGCGGGAATATATCTTTTGCTCGGCAAGCTGGACTTCCCGCTCAGCGAGCTGAGCCTGCAACTGAGCCACCTCGCCTCGCATCGCGTCAGCGGCTTCGGCGTCCTGTAGGGTTAAAAGTTCAGAACACGCGCAGGAATAATCCTAAGCAAGGTAAATAGAGGTATCCAGTGATTACCAAGCCACCGACAGACTTCGCGAGTAGAGCGTCGGCAAGGCCGAACCGCCTTTCCGCATCGGCCGCGCTCTCCTTCGCCAGGTCGCGCTCCTGCTCGGCAGTCAGCAGGGCATTGCTGAGCTGGAAGCCGCGGCGGACCATCATGTGATGGAGCTCGAAGGCCCGCAGGTGGGCTTGCAACCCCTCGTAGCCGAGCTGACTGGGGGTAAGTTTCTTGTACGATTCGGCGCTGTCGCGGCTGTAGAGGCCGAAGCCGAAGGCGAAGGCGTGGGCGGTAGGCGGCCGGCGAGCTCCCCAGGAGGGGGCGCGAGTAGAAACAGAAACTCGGTGAGCCCCCTCGTCCCACTTCAAAATGGGCTCGCCAGCCGCATCTTTGCTTTTGCACCCCTTGCCGAAGTTGGGGTGATCCTTCGGCAGACTGGGCTCGCGGAGGGTGTCCTCTCCGGTAGAATCAGGGGACGGCCCGTTCTTCTTCTTCCCCTTTCGGGGGGAGGAGGCTTCTTTTAACGGACTCAAGGGCGGCTCGTCGGACAGAGCCTCCGGCGAGCTCATGAACTTGGTAGGCGACAGAGGAAGGTGCAGCCGTCCGCGCGAGACCACCTTTGCCCTCTTCTTCTTGGGGAGTGAAGGATCGGGGCGCGAGCTTGACCCCCCGGACTCCAAGCGCTTCCTGCCGGGGAGTTGGCCTCGCGCTTGCTCCTCGCGACAAGCCGCTGCCGCCGTCCGGGCCAGCTCCAGAGGATCTGAGAATATCCCCGAGTCGGCGAACGGCGGATGCTCCGGCAGAACCCGTTCCCCTGCAGAGAAAGACTTAGTCAAAAAAAGAGAGAGAAAAATATATGTAATTTAGAGATCCACCTTGATAAAGTTCGCGAGAGGGCAGAGCGAGATATACCTTCACCGGGGAGAACGGGTTGAAGCGAATCAAGGCCGCGGCGGAGGAAGGCGACCTCGAAGTCCTTGTGGAGGAAAAACTTGTGGAGGTCGGCATCGCTACCAGACAGGGAAGGAGGACGATATATGTCCTCGCTCTTCTGCAGGGGGCGAAAGGGGATGTTGCCGAGCTTGCCCTTAATGAAGACGAGCCGGGTCATCCAATTATGATTCTTGTTCGCTAGCTCGCGAACCTTGATGAAGGACCAGCCGAAGTAGACGACCCCGTCGGGGGTAGCCTTGTAAGAGAACAACTTACGGAACACCGCGAGGTTGAACTCAATTCGCTCCCGGCGGAGGAAGCAGGCGAACGCCACCATCATAGCAATGGCGTTGGAATTCAGCTGCGCGGGCACCGCGCCGTAGTACTTCAGGATCTGGCGGATCTCTGGCCAGAGGGGGAGGCGCAGTCCCACCTCGAAGTGCGAGATGGGGAAGGCGAGCTCACCCTCCGGGAAGGAATTGATGGCTTCATGCTCGGCGGGCCTGCGAGCCTGGAAGCCGGGGGGACGAATGCCGCCGCGAACTCGACGAGCTCCTCCTCGGTAATGTGCCCCTCGAAAAAGCAATGATCAACGAAGTGTTGGGCGCACTTAGACCGACCGTCCGCGTCAGGGTTGGTCTTGACCATAGTCGCAGAGGAAAGGAAAATCGCGAGCTCGGGAAGACAGAGACGAAGCAAGGATTTGAAAGCAATAAAAGCGTGCCCCGGGGGTAGGTGAGAAGGTCTATTTATAGAAGAAGGTAAAGAAGGGTGAGAGGGAGGGCGAGTCGGCCGATCGGCCCGGTCTCGCCACGCCACCTCACCACCCTCTCCTCGCAAATCCTGCGAGCCGGCCAGACCCCAGAAGAGGGAATTCGAAAAGACTCACCAGAATATTGAAAAAGCATCTACATATACAAAGTGGTAGAAAAGTTGTTCGAGTTATTACAAGCAGATCATTCAGAGCAAATAAAAAAATATATATATAAAATAATAAAATAAGGGCGCGAGGACCATGCGAGGGCGAGTACCGGTCGGCTGACAGAGGAGCCGTTTCATTCTCCCCGGTCTCGCCGGCCCGCCGTCGCAGGTCGCCGCGCATAAAGTTCGCGAAGTCGCCCCATGTTCCTATTTATCACCCGCAGGTTCTCGTCAATTTCATCCATCAGCACCAGGGAAGACGCCTCCTCGAACGCCAAGCTGACTCCAGCACCGTCCGCGAGACGCGAGCACTCCCACTGCAGCCTGTTGTTGTCCTTCCGCAGGTCGTGGAGCTCGCGCACCAGCTTCTTGAGAACCTTCCGCTCCCGTTTTGCACGTTCAGGGCTGCCCACCTCGGAGTCCAGGAAGGCGTCCAGGGCGCTTGGAGAAGGGAGGGGCGAGTAAGGAGGTCGATCCACGGACTCGCCGTCCTCCGTCCGGCCGGGAAATTCTGGATGAAGAACTGAAAGACGGTCAGAAAAACAAATATCCCCGGAACAGAAGAGCAAGGTTGGAAACTTACCGCGCGAGCCTGGCTCCTCTGGGTTGGCGCGAGGAGAGAAGTGGCGCAGGTCCTTGCCACGCCCCAGCAGTTCCTGAGGGGCAAGTTGGTAGCCGGGGATAGGGATAATCCCGACGCCTCTCCCCACGACTATGGATCCAGGGGAGGGTTGCCGGGAAGGGAGGTGACTCGGCGACGCCAGTTCTAGCGAGCCCGGCTCCTTGACCTCGGGATCCTGCCGTGGCGAGCTGACAGGAATACTTTTGGCCCGAGGGGTGGATGCTTCGCCACTGTTCTCCCGGTCAGAAGACAGTTCCACGAGATTTTTAGTGGAAGAACCAAGAACCGACTGGTTGGAGGAACCGGCCCCGTTCCCCAAGGCGGCAGTAAAGTCGGCCAGAATGGGTTCGGCCCCCGGTGGAAAGGGCTTCGCCCGCTTGGCCGAGCCAAAATCGGCAAAACGGCGAGCAGGGGCCTCAAGGTCGGTCAGCCCCGCGGCCTGAGCGGCGACCTCCTCGCGGGAACGTGCGAGTCGCTCTAAGACTTCCTTGGGGAGCGGCATCTTGACAGAATTTGGGGGAAGGGCAAAGGTCAGCTAGATGCGCAAGGGTACATATATATAGCTACCTGTGGGGCCTACCAGAAGATTCCTTTTTTCCCCTGTCGCACTCGCAGGATCCTATGGGGTTGGATGTTTCTTTCCGAGCTTGTCCCAACCTCGCAAAGAGCGGGGATTATGTACAACCCCGTATCCCGCGAGTGGTCGACAGGAGTTGAACCGGCCGGCTCAGACCAATGTGAACCCAGCATGCCGAGCCCGAGCTCGGCAATAGCCGAGCCGAGCTCGGCGATAGCCGAGCCGAGCTCGACGATGGTCGAACGAAGCCCGGCATGCCGAGACCGAGCTCGGGTGCAGGAACAGGGCTCGACGGTAGTCGAGCCAAGCTCGACGATCCCCGTGCCGAGCTCAGTTTCTGTTGGAGCTCGGCGATCGTCGTGCCGAGTCCGAGCTCGGCGGTAGTCAAGCCGAGCTCAGCGATAGTCGAGCACAGTCCGCCGAGTACGTGCCCGCCTAGGCCCAGGGCGAGGCGAGTCAGGCCCCCTGCCGAGCGAGTGCCCCCTCAGGTCCAGCTCGCATCTTGGCCATGGCATACTTTTACTATGTTGCCCCTTTTGGTCTGCCTGTAGTCATCGAAAACAGTGAAGGTTGTATACTGGCAGGCCATCTTTTCCTATAAATAGGACCCAAGGGGTACCTCAGAAGGCATGCTTACTAATTCTCTGGCCTACTAGCGCTTTCTGAGGTACCTTAGCCCGGCACTTGGCTAAGGAGGGGAAGCGCTCTAAGATCTTCCGGGTGTGTGGTGGGACCTCCACGCCGGGTCCTTGGTCTAGTCCTTGTTTCTTCTCTTTTCTTTGTCATTCACTTGCAGGAGTGAAGTAGGTGCGCGAGCACCCCTTCCCCAAGGGTCGAACTCCACAAGAGACCGGTTTTCCGGTTTCAACACTACTGTTGTTCGGGTTCCACCAACAACGCCTTGGTATTTTGTTATCCTATATGAGAATGAACACGTAGCACTAAATGCAATGAGGACATGACTTCTAAATTTAATATATATACACCCCAACACAAATCTCCGCGCATGTTTCTCAGCAGCGGTAGGTTGTTGTCAAGGGGTTTCGAACCCAAGATCTTGATAAGACTCTCATCCAACAAAGCTCACCTTTTGACCACTTAAAAATATAGAGCGTATATGATATTTGGGAACCGAGCGAAATTTGGGTGTTTGTAATGGTGTTGGGAAGAGCTTTTTAGGTATGTGCGTCCACATAAATGTAAGTGCGAGTAAAAAGGTGACCGCTCGCTTTAAGATCTCACCGTCAGCAAAAAAAAAACGGAGAAAAAAAATAGGCGAGTGCACTCTTGATCAAACGACGAGCAAGTTGGATCCAACGACGACGAGTAGGCAATTCACGCACCTTCCACTTACGAATTTTTTTTGGGTGTTGGGTGCAGAGAATTTGAATTGTCATTTGTGAGTGTCCAGCCTCGTCTTGAGAATTACATTGACATTTTGGTCTAAATTGAATTACATTAAGTTTTTCTAAGAATAATACTAATATTATACAAAATTATTTTTCTGACCGATAGTATGGTTGAAGATTGTCGGCCCTACAATTGACAAGGAAGGACACTTGGAGAACAGAGGATGATTGTGGACTCGCGTTGTCCGCAAATATGGTCCATGTGTTTCGCCATGCGTCGAGTGACGGAATTAAGAATTTTACGAAGTCTGGGTACGTTAAATTTAAACTTAGGTTCTGTTTGGGAGACATATTTTCACTCATCAAGCGGTTACGATCACATGAACCGGACCTTAACTGTTACGATCGCATGAATCGGATTTTAATTAAGGTCTGGTTCATGCGGTCATAACCGTTTGATCAGTGAAAATAAGTCCCCTCAAACGCAAACTCAAATTTAACATCTCCAACTAGAGATCTGGAACTGAACAACTAAAAATCTGGAATTGCTTAATGAGAAATGACATCAAATGGAATAAAATGGGGAATGGAGAAATAGGACCTGAAAATTAAGGCTCCGTTTGGGAGGACTTATTTTCAACGATCAAGCGGTTATAGGTCCGGTACATGCGATCGTAACCGTTTGATCGCTGAAAATAAGTTCTCCCAAACGGAGCCTAAAATGACAAGAGTTCCTCTGATCCTCTTTCTCCTTAAGTTTAGGGACACCTGAACTGCTGCCAGCTGCAAAAGCAAAATTAGAGCATACCTTGAAAATTGAAATGCCCTCCTAAGTAACATGAAGAATCTTACTAACATGAAATATTCTGATGAGTAACATTAGAATTGAACTACAGATCTGTAGCCATCAAGAAGATGATAAAATTATGAAGAGGATGAAGACAACAACTTGAAATGAGCTACTGAGCAAGGCTTGAGAATCAAAGAGCTTGCTTGAAATTCTGAGTAAAGCTGTGTTTGGCTCGGCTTATTTGCTTCGATCAGGCTGGACAAAAATGTCATTGTCATATCAAAATCTTATGCATCATGTTGAAATGTGAACCGGCGGTCCAGCCAGAGAAACGGCTCATCAATGCTCAGGCCCTTTGGAACTGTACAACAATGGCGGAAGACGAAGAGAAGTCAGATTTAACTGCAGGAGCATTGAAGAATTAGTTAGGAGATGAACTAATTAATGAATGTATTAGCTTCTATATATATGTCTACAACATATCTGAATGGTGTACTAATTATATTTGCAATTTCAATCAATGAATGAATGAAGCTTTCCCTTCCACTGTTCATCTTCTTCCCGTGGAACCATAAAATGTTTTTCTTCACTTTTATCTAACAGTGGTATCAGAGCCTTGCGAGGTATCTGAACTTTGTGCCTTTTATTGATCAAATGGCCTCATCATCTACCACTCTACCTTCGTTTCCTCATGCTGCCGCTCCCATATTCAATGGAGACCTGTATGATCAGTGGGCAATCAAAATGGAGACGCTGTTCGAGTTCCAGGACCTCTGGGAAATCGTCAGTCTCGGGCCTCAGTACTCTGAGAAGGCAGCAGCTGGTGAATCAGCACAAATGACCAAGGGAGACAAAACAAAGAACTCCCTGGCATTGTTGATCATCCAGCAAGCCGTTTCCTCTTCCATTTTCCCACGAATCATGAACACTAAAATTGCGAAGGATGCTTGGGACATCCTAAAGGAAATCTATCAAGGAGATAAGAAAGTTATCCATATTCGTCGACAGAATCTGCGTCGACAGTTTGACGATATAAACATGAAGGAGAATGAGGTGATATTCGATTACTTGTCTCGTATTACTACTATCACCAACCAGTTGAGCACTCTTGGAGCCCCAATACCAGATCAAGAAATTGTTCTCAAGATCCTTCGAAGCCTTCCCAGATCATATGAACATGCTGCAGCGGCGATCGAGGAAAGCAATGACCTTGACACTCTTTCTGTGGGTGTGTTGGTCGGAAAGATACAATCACATGAAGAAAGATTCAAGCGCCATTCATCTCCCTTGGATCATGCCCTCCAAGTGAAAATGCAGCTTGGCCGGGGCAACCAAGGAGGTAAATTTATTAAACAAAAGCAAGGTCCGAGAAATACCCAAACAAATCAAAATATGTGGCACAACAAAAATAAAGCACCTGAAACTACAGCAAGCACAGAAAATTTGTTCTGTGTGCTGTGCAAGAAAACAAATCATGATGCAGCAAAATGCTATCACAGGTGCAGACGCTGCAAGAAGCCTACACACTTCGACAGAGACTGCTGGTTCAAGGTAAAACAAGAAGCAAAATTCACAGAGGAAGTAGAAGAAGAAAAGATGTTAATGGCTTTCAACCAGGTTTCTGATGAAGTAGAGAGTGGGACTTCCTGGTTCATTGATTCAGGATGTTCATCACATATGACCAATGATAGATCAAATTTCCAGACCTTCGATGACACTTGTAAATCCCTTGTGTTTCTCGGAGATGGAAATACAAATAAGATAGAGGGAAAAGGAACTGTTCTAGCAACATTTCAGAATGGACACAGTGAAGAACTAAAAGGGGTGCACTTTGTGCCTAATCTGGCTCAGAATCTCCTTAGTGTGGGGCAGCTGGCCAAGGAGGGTTATCAAATAACTTTCAAGGATTTCAGTTGCTCCATTACAAACAACAAAAACCAAATCATCACATCTGCTGCAATAACCAAGAATAGAGTCTACCCTGTGACTCTAAGTGTCCAAAAGAACACAGCTCTAGCTACTCAAACAGAGCAACATGACATCATTGATACTTGGCACCATCGACTTGGGCACCTGAACTATGATGCCATGAAAACTCTGTTTGAAAACCAACTGGCAACTGGCGTACCTGCTCTTACAATTCCCCAACGCCAGTGTGGTGATTGTGCGTCTGGGAAGTCTCATCGACAGCTCTTCAAAACTACTTTGCATAGATCCCCTCAGGTCCTGGACTTAATTCACATGGACCTATGGGGACCATCAACAGAAGAATCATATGGAGGGAAGAAATACTTCTTGCTGCTCGTCGATGACCATTCCAGGTACATGTGGATCTATTTTCTCTCCTCTAAATCTGAAGTTTTCTCAATTTTCTGTGACTTTAAAAATGAATGGGAAAAGAAACTAGAGAAAAGAATAAGAGCCATTCGCAGTGACAATGGTGGGGAATTTATCACCCATGCATTTGAACACTTTTGCCGGCTTCATGGGATTCATCATGAAAAAACCGTGCCCGGGACACCTCAACAGAATGGGGTTGTCGAGAGGAGAAATAGGACTGTGGTAGAAATGGCAAGGACAATGCTTATACACAAGCAATTGCCCAAGAAATTCTGGGCAGAGGCAGCTAACACTGCCATTCATATTCTGAATCGATCACCAACTAAAGCATTAAAGTCAAGCACTCCATATGAAGTTCTACATCATCACAAACCCACTCTGGAGCATCTACGCACCTTTGGTTGTGTGGCCTATGCGCATCAGATGAGAGAGAAGAGAGATAATCTTGATCCAACTAGCATACAATGTATATTCCTTGGATACAGCTCAAGCAACAAAGGATACCGGCTGTTTGATCCAAAGGAAGGAAACTTCTTTGTGTCAAGAGATGTAAATTTCTTTGAAGACAGGTCATGGGACTGGGGCTCAGATAAAAGAAGCAACTCAACTACCAATTGTGCACCGGTTAATCTCATCCCACTAATGAGACCCATCCAGGAAACACAAATTGGAGATGAAACAGGATTCATCACAGAACCAAGCTCTCCTCAGCAATCATCAGCGCCCATCAAAATGAGATCACTAGAGGACATTTATGACAATGCACCTCTGGTCATGTTTCACTCTACCCCCTCTACCTTCCAAGAAGCCTCTCAAAACAAGAATTGGAAGTTAGCCATGGATGAAGAAATTAGACTTGTCGAGCTAAACAAAACATGGAGCTTGGTACCAAGGCCTCATCATAAGCCTGTAATAGGATTGAAATGGGTATATAAATTAAAAAGCAATGAAGCAGGAGAAGTTGTCAAACACAAGGCACGAATAGTGGCTAAGGGGTACAGTCAGCAGCCAGGGAGGGACTTTGAGGAGACCTATGCTCCAGTGGTAAGGATGAGCACAATCCGGCTACTAACTGCAATTGCTGTACATAATGCCTACCCTATTTACCAACTGGATGTTAAATCGGCCTTCCTCAATGGAACATTGGCTGAGGAAGTATACGTCGAACAACCAGAAGGGTATGAGAAAGCAGAAGGAAGAGACATGGTGTATCGGCTGCACAAAGCTCTCTACGGCCTGAAGCAGGCCCCTAGGGCGTGGCATGATAATATTTCTGGCTACCTGCAAGATGAAGGATTCACCACCAGCAAGTATGAGTCCACATTATTCCTAAAGAAGGATGATACAAGCAAGAAAATCTTCATCTCACTATATGTAGACGATTTGATTATCACAGGAGACTCTACCACTCTAATTGAGTCCTTCAGAAGTAAAATAAAGAAGAAGTATGAGATGACAGACATTGGATTAATGAAATATTTCCTGGGCATACAAATCCGTCAACTGCAAGGATCCATGTTCCTCTCACAAGAAGCTTATGCCAGTGAACTACTCTCTAAGTACAAAATGGAGCACTGCAATCCCTGTGTAACCCCAATTTGCAAAGATGAAAAACTGAAGAAGAGGGAAGTTGGAGAAGATGAGACTGATGAGAAGACATGTAGAAGTTTGGTTGGCTCACTTATATACCTCACATGTACTCGACCTGATATCGAGCATGCTGTGAATCAGGTAGCCAGATACGCGAGCTCTCCCTCTAAACATCATTTCAATGCTGCCAAAAGAATACTCCGATACATACAAGGGACTAAGAACTATGGAATTCACTATAAACAGAGCTGTGACCCCACTCTGTCAGGATATTGTGACGCAGATTGGGGAGGATCTCTGGATGATAGAAGAAGCACGACAGGGTACGTATTTTACTACGACGAGTCCCCAATTTCCTGGAAATCTCGCAAACAACCCTCTGTTGCCTTGTCAACCACGGAGGCAGAATATATGTCAATCAACTCCGCTGTCTGTGAGGGGATTTGGCTGCAGAGGCTTATATGCGAGCTCCTGGAAGAAGAGAAGGAGTTTACCATCTATTGTGACAATGCATCTGCAATCGCTATTTCTAACAACCCTGTCCTGCACAATAGAAGTAAACACATTGATATCCGTTTTCATTTCATCCGAGAGCAGATCGAGAAGAAAGAAGTAAGACTGATCCACTGCCCATCAGAAGCGCAGCGCACTGATGCTCTTACCAAACCGTTGGGAAGAACACAATTCTTAAACATGCGACTTAACCTAAAAGTTGAACCACCTCCGGTTCAAGGGAGGGTGTTGAAATGTGAACCGGCGGTCCAGCCAGAGAAACGGCTCATCAATGCTCAGGCCCTTTGGAACTGTACAATAATGGCGGAAGACGAAGAGAAGTCAGATTTAACTGCAGGAGCATTGAAGAATTAGTTAGGAGATGAACTAATTAATGAATGTATTAGCTTCTATATATATGTCTACAACATATCTGAATGGTGTACTAATTATCTTTGCAATTTCAATCAATGAATGAATGAAGCTTTCCCTTCCACTGTTCATCTTCTTCCCGTGGAACCATAAAATGTTTTTCTTCACTTTTATCTAACACATCAAACTAGTTTCTTTTTTTTTATATAACGGTAGTAACCTCACCGGAGCAAAAAAAACTGTGATAAGCCGTGACAAACGCAGCCTAAAGCTCGCTGGCATGGGGTTGAAAGGAGAAATTTAGAAAACCTTCGATTGAAGGTAGGAGCGGACTATTGGTGCTGGTGCTGAGGATGACGAGACCTGCACTTGCTTCTCGTTGCTCGGGATCGGAAGGAGAAAGGCTGAGCTTGCTTACTTTGGCTTGCCGCCTCGCCGGTGTTGCTGACAATGGAGTTTGCATGGGGGAATGCCAAAATAGGCAGAGCATGGGCCGCATAGCTTGTGATTGTAAACTTTGGGAAGGGCTCAACTGCCTGTTATGTGGTCTAGGATGGTTACTGAGGCGGTTTTCCGTTGTTTGCACACTCGGATATGTGTCTGGGTGTGTCTCTACATAGATCCGCCTACGCTCCCACCACATACAAGTGTATAAGAACTCCCTCTCTAGAACGAATGTCGAGTTGAGTTTGGCGAAGAGGCTGGTGGGCTCGAAGTCGATCGGCGAGTAAACTTGGGAGTCTCGAATGTCTCCTCTTTCCATGTATCATGGGGTCGTATTTATAGGCAGATGGGGGTATCAGGTCAACAGCCTCTGGGCCTGAACCCCCTGTAGGTTTGATTGGGCCACAGGGCAAGTTAATTCAAAGTCAGGCGAGGTGTTGCGAGTTGAAGAGGAACTGCTGATGAGTTGTTGGGGAGGGTCGAACGAGTATCTTGCGAGTTGTGAGTGTTGTTTAAGAGAGGGTATTTTGGTCGTTTTTGTAATCCCTAATTTTCCCTATAAATATAAAGGGCTTAGGGTTTTCTCTTTGATGAGAGATTTTGGAGAGAGTTGAGTTGTATTGTGTATTGACCTTTTCTTTTCTCCCCCACCAATGAGAGTGAACAGCCCCTTCCGGTGGACGTAGGCGTTTCTCGCCGAACCACGTAAATCGCATCGTGCTCTATTGTTTGTGGTTGTGTGATTTTATTTTTCCGCATCATTTTCGCATAACAAGTGGTATTAGATGCAGGTAATGGTGCGATTTTTGTTTGGAGGCGGCGAGATTCTTGGATTTTCAACCGGAAGAAGGTCGTTGCAGTTTTGGATCTCTTCTTCGTTTGGTGGAGGCGGCGGTGTAGACCTGTTCGCTTGATTCGGTGGAGGCGAGAAGCTGTTGTTTGGCGCGCTGATTTCAGAGGAGCAGGAGACCGACGTTGAAAGGTACTTGCAGGTCTGGTAGTGTTTATCGAAAGAGGGAGAGGAAGATTTCTTGTAGCACATGCGACGGTGGGCTTCCAATCTAGGGAAGCCAAATTGAAAAAAAAAAGATTTCTTAAGGCAAAGCAGTGTCATTCAAAAAAAGGATCATTTTTGGGATTTTTTGTTCACCTGCTTCAAACGGCAAGAAATCACAAACAAAAAAAGGAAATTTTTACTGGCCTTTTCTTTTTCCTGACAGAAGAGGCGCGTAAACAAAAAATATATATATATTTTTTGATTCAGTGCTCTCTCTCACCGGCGGCATAGTACGAGGGAAAATTTTTATGCACGGGTCCCGTTCCCAAAAGTAGGAACAGGTGTAAATAAAGGATGGCGGGCCCCACCATCCTTTTCCTTCTCTTCCCCGGTAACTAAAATATTTCTAGCATATCCTAAGCCTTTCCGCCATTATTTTTACCTCCATGGACCTTCAGTTTCCCGCCTATTTCACCGGATTCATCAACTAGGTCTCCATCGCCTCCAAGCTTCCGTCGCTTCATCCGTGATCAATAGAGCAGGGGAGTATGGGGGCCTGCAGCGGCGAAATGGATAAAGAAGAACATGTAAGTTTTTTATATTATAGTTTCTGCAACTAGGGTTAAATGTTGTGTGAAATAAGGTTGAGCGGCGGTGAAATGAATGTTGAATGTTCAGAAGTATTTCCTCAAGCTTGTTCCATGAACTGCATCTGTTGCCCAATTTTTCTGCGAGCATGTTGTCAGTTGTTGTGAGTTGTACATCTATACAACTGTATTTTAATGTGTGGTTCTTTTTTGAATGGCTTGTACTGTATGTAGTGTTTTTTAGGGTTGCTCTGCATCTGAATTATATCTGTATTTTAATATTGAATTTCAACTGTATTTTTAAAGTACGACTGTATTTTAATATTGAACTTCAACTGTATTTTTAAAGTACGACTGTATTTTAATATTGAACTTCAACTGTATTTTTAGGATACAACTGTATTTTAAAATTGAAATTCAACTGTATTTTTAAAGTACAACTGTATTTTAATATTGAATTTCAAATGTGGTTCTTTTCATATTTTTCTGCAGATTCCAAGTAAATATCCTACTTTTCCTGTTGTCTAGTCAGAAGAGGAGGCTTATGCTTTGTATTGTGAGTACGCCCACAAAACCGGATTTAGTGTTCGTAAGGAACACATTATTTATTGGACACACACTCGAATTATAAAAGTAAGGGAATATACCTGCTCAAAGGCTGGAAAGTAGCACATAAAACTGTCACCAATTAAGTATCGCAGGTTAGACAGTCGAACAGGTTGTCTTGCTTGTTGTCATTTTAGAACTGATACAAATGGACAGAATTGGACAGTTTCAAAGTTTGTGGAGGAGCACAATCACCCCCTTGTATTGGAGAAAGAGAACCATTTGCTGAGGTCAAATAGAAAGATATCAGATTTGCAGGGCGATCTTATAAAAAATATGACAGGGGCTGGTATTAAAACAGTGCATGCGTACAATTTTCTATCCGAAGAAGTTGGAGGTATTGAAAATCTCGGATTTAGCAAAGTTGATGCCTATAATTATGTTCATAGTTGTGGGCACAAGTCTAGGCAACATTTCTAACCTTAGCACAACTAACGATTCAGTTTTTTATTTCAGTTTTTAATATCATATGTAGTTTTTAATAATTTAATCATATGCACAGAGATATTTGGATCATTATGTTAGTACATTTATAAAAATAGTTAACGTACAAATTTAAAAACATATGCTCAATTTTACATTATCATGTTCAGGGTGGACTCTCGTGTTAGATTTGGTAGGAGGCGTATCCTCAGGATTTGACTGAGTATTTTGGTTTGATTTAGAAATAGTATTATCATTCTTGCAAGCTACAAAAATATTAAATAAAAAGTATTAGAATTTGCTAGAATATAACTACAATTTAAGAAAAAAAATTATAGGTGGACTGATCGAATATCAATTATACCTGATCGAATATCAATTTTACCAACATAATTGGCTATGTGATGTGTGTACTGCTTAGATCCCCAAAAGGATTGAAACCATCGGTAGCCAGGCCGAGGCGAATATTTCTAGGATCATTGGAGAACTCCTTGTGATTGCGATCAAACTCTTTCCATGCCAAATCATCTATAAGATGGTGCATTAAATTATCATGATTGGGCTCTTTGACATGCCATTGGATTATTTTGAGCATTACGTGATTGGCAAGAAGACGTGAGTATCTTTTGACACTGCCGTCCACAGTACAAAAGGTGTTTTAGATTATGTTCACACAGATGTTTGAGGCCCGACAAAGGCAAAATCTTTCACTGTGAGAAAATACTTTGTCTTCTTCATTGATGATTATTCCAGATATATTTGGGTGTACACCATAAAGAATAAAAGCGATGTTCTGGAGATATTTGTGACTTGGAAGAAGTGGATTGAGAACCCGACTGGCAAAAAATTCAATGTATCAGATCAGACAATGGAAGCGAATATACATCGAAAGCGTTTTTGCAAGACTTTCAGAGATCAGGTATAGAGCATCACTTCACAGTCAGGGAGACACCGCAACAGAACGGGATGACGGAGCGCATCAACCGGACTTTGGTGGAGAAGGTTCGATGTATGTTGTCTAATATTGGGTTAGGCAGGATTTTTTGGGCTGAGGCCATTGATTATGCTTGTCACTTGGTGAACCGTCTGCCTTTTATAACTATTGGGAAGAAGACACCAAAAGAGATATGGTCGGGACATCATGCTAGAGATTATATGCACATGAAAGTATTTGGGTGTCCAGCTTACTGTCACATAAAGAATGATAAGTTGGAACCATGGGCGAAGAAAACAATCTTCATTGCCTTCAGGCGTGGAGTCAAATACTACAAACTATATGATCAGGCAGAGATGAAGATTGTTATTAGTAGGGATGTTACATTTGACGAGGCGAGATTGCTAAAACCTCGGGACTCAAAACAGGTGGAGAGTTCGAAGCCGATCATTACTACTGATCAGAAGAAGGAGTTTGATTTGACTCCATTTATTCCACCAGTTCCTCACACTCCTGATGAGGTATATGATGAGACTGTTGATGAGGTACCAGATACTGATGATCAAGAGGTGAAGGAAGTTGAGGCAGAGAGTCAGGTTCAGGATTCTATTACCATAAGCCGGACCAGGAGGCAAAATGTCCTGAAGCTAGCTTGGTTGAGGGATCACATTGCATTTGCACTTTCAGCATCTGAGGCTGAAATCCCTTGTCACTTCAAGGAGGCTGTAGAGAGTCTTGAAGCAGATTTTTGGAGGGATACGATGGATAAAGAGATGACTTCTCTAAAGAAAAATGCTACATGGAGATTAGTGAAGTTACCTTCAGGTAGAAAAGCAATTGGGTACAAATGAGTGTATGTGAAGAAAGAAGGATCTCATGGAGCTGCTGATGTACGTTACAAGGCAAGATTGATGGCCAAAGGCTTTGCTCAGCGTGAAGGTATTGATTATGATGAGATGTTTTCCCCAGTTGTCAAGCATCCGTCGATCCGTGTTCTCTTGGCCCTAGTAGCGCAGTATGGTCTTATTTTGGAGCAGCTTGATGTGAAGATTGCATTTTTGCACGGAGATTTGCAGGAGGTGATCTATATGAAGCAGCCACCTGGATATGAGGCTCGGAGTGGCTTGGTATGCAAATTGGACAAGTCACTTTATGGTTTGAAGCAGTCACCGAGACAGTGGTACAGAAAGTTCGATCAGTTTATGCTGGGACAGAAGTACACACGGAGTCAGTATGATCACTGTGCATATTTCAAAAAATTGGCTACTGGTGAGTTCATCTATCTTCTATTGTATGTTGATAATATGTTGATTGCCGCTTCAAGTCAGTCAGAGATTGATAGAATGAAGAGGCAGCTCTCAAAGCAGTTTAAGATGAAGGAGTTAGGTGAGGCTCGTAAAATTCTCGGGATGAAAATCTATAGGGACAAAGAAGCTGGAAAGGTTTGGCTCACTCAAAGAACTTATATTGAGAAGGTGCTGAAGAGGTTTGGGATTGATGACACTACTAAGGCAGTGACTCTACCATTGGCAGCACATTTTCAATTAAGTGTTGACCTGTGTCCTAAAGACGACCATGAGAGGAAGGGAATGAAGCTAGTTTCGTATACCAGTGCAGTGGATAGTTTGATGTACCTCATGGTGTATACAAGGCCAGATATTACACAAGCTGTTGGCGCGGCGAGCAGATTCATGCATGATCTCGGTCAGGGTCATTGACAGGCAGTTAAGTGGATTCTGAGGTATCTCAAGGGTACAGTTGATGTTGGTTTAGTGTACGAGAGATAGCAGTCCAGTGTTGGGTTGTGTATGGGTTACACTGATTCAGACTATGCAGGTGATATAGATAGGCGCAGGTCTACGACTGGACATTTATTCACATTAGCAGGAGGTCCAGTGAGTTGGAGGTCGACTCTGCAGTCGACAGTGGATTTATCTATAATAGAGGCTGAATACATGGCAGTGATAGAAGCTATGAAGGAGGCCATCTGGATGCAAGGCCTATTGAATGATCGGAGTGTAGAGCATATGTCTTTAACCGTCTTTTGTGACAGTCAAAGCGCACTTTTCTTGGCGACTAATCCAGTGCATCATGCTCGTACCAAGCACATTGATGTCAGATATCATTTTGTTCGAGACTTGATCGAGATATGCGAGATTCTTTTTGAAGAAGATTAATACCAAGGAAAATCCAGCAGACATGCTCACGAAGGTGCTCTCAGTGCAGAAGTTCATATATTGCAAAGGATTGGTGAACGCTTGAGCTCAGAGGTGAGTGATTTGAAAGGCACTTTTGAAGAACTATGCGTGGCTTGATCCCATGGGAGGGGGTACGTAGACAGCCTACTTGGCGCAGCCATTTTTGGTGTGTTGTTTATTGTGTCATCTCATATTTATTTTGTGTCAAATAAGAGATGTGGTGGAGATTGTTGTTTAAGAGAGGGTATTTTGGTCTTTTTTGTAATCCCTAATTTCCCCTATAAATATAAAAGGGGTTAGGGTTTTCTCTTTGGTGAGAGATTTTGGAGAGAGTTGAGTTGTATTGTGTATTGGCCTCTTCTTTTCTCCCCCACCAGTGATAGTGAACAACCCCTCATCGTGGACATAGGCGTTTCTCACCGAACAACGTAAATCACATCGTGTTCTATTGTTTGTGGTTGTGTGATTTTATTTTTCCGCATCGTTTTCGCACAACAAGTGGTATCAGAGGCAGGGTGTTTGGAGGAACTGCTGATGAGCTGTTGAAGATGGCCGAACGAGTATCTTGCGAGTTGTGAGGGGTCTCCACAATGTTGTTTTAGGGTTAACGTTCAACTTTTTTGACTTGCATCGTACTCATCGACAAGACTGCCCCTACCAAAAATTTTGGTAGGACAAGGACCCCCGGTGTTTGAATGAGTAGGATCAAATAGACGAGCTGAACTGCATTCATTTGGGGGGGGGGGATAGCGATGGTGTTTTTTATATTGACAAACTTCACATTCGAGTGAGGAGGTGGCCTTATGGAGAAATGATATAAGCTAGTAGAACAAGTGGGGAGGATGATGAATAAGGCCAAGATACCATTTGATGAAGAGAGTTGGAGGTGGAAAGAGCAGAAATGGTGTCGAGGAATTAGAGACCCCCACTTTTAGTCTCAATATCAAACGTCTTTTTGGAGTGAAGATCCTGAAAATAACGAGTACACTTAAATGTAACAGTGCATTGTAGTTGTCATGAGAGGGATTAGACAGATAATAAATTGCACTGAAAATTGGGCACATAAAGATTGTCATTGAGGTGGAGAGTGGGAGTGACCTGAACCACACAAGTATCACAAGCCGAAGCAGGGGATCCATCTGCAACCAAAACATGGGCTGATTGTACCTCTCTAGCTAAGAAAATATGAGCTGATTTTTGCACATATAATCGGTGGAACCTGAGTCAATGAACCACTTACCCTAAGCAATAACCTGCGCGCTACTTGAAGAGGTGTCAACTAGGATGAAGGCTTGGTGTCAAGAAGAGGTGTCGTAACAGTTTGTTGGTGAAGCTGAAGGAAGATACTTAAAAAAGCAACGATCCACGTGATTACCAATTTTTCCACAATGAGAGAAGAGGCGTCGAGAAGAACCACGACCTCCAAAGTAACCACCCTGATCGCGGTAAATCCATGACCTGCAGAATGAGCAAATCTATCAGAAGATGGAACGGACGGGAGCGTAGGCCATTGAAGCAGGGCAGTAACCGCAGAGATGCGAGCAGCAATGACATCTAAGGATGGAGAGTTTGCTTCACTAAGAATTTGTTGACGAATCATTTCATATGAGTCTGGTAACCGAAGAAGGTAACAAATCACCGGGAGCTCTTGAAAATGTCTGTGATGAGTAGCTAGGTTGGCAGACAATAGCCGATATTGAATAAGCTCTGCGCCAAGAGCTTGAACTTCCTGGTAGACTGTTGTGGGAGACAATGTAGGGTTAGCATTGAAATCGGCATACAAAGTGTGGATCTGAAAGGTCCTTGCTACCTTGGAGTACAGAGAGGCAAGATGGTCCTAAGCAGCTTTCATGATTTTGTCATGATGAATGATGAGTATACATTCATCAAAAAGATTGTTAGCGAGCCAGGTGCGAACAAAAGCATCACTAGCATCATCACAATAGAAAAGTAAAGGATACACTCCAATCCGGGTAATTTGACTCGACTAACTTGGACGAAGTCCCAAGATTGCCAGAGGAGTTGGTAAAAACTGTGGGAGAATGAGCAGGGATGGTTGAAGCAAGACGGGTGTTGATATCTGTATAGATGAGTGGGCACAGAATCAGAAACTATACAAGCTGGCTGAGAAACCACTCAAGGTCCCAGGGAAGTCGGGGTGGAATCGATCACAGTTTGCGCACAGGAGCAAGTCTCAGGAGAGACTGGCGGGCGGTTAGAAAAATCATAGTCCACACAAACAACAAGCAAGAGAACGGGCAGAAGCACCGACAAACAGAATACGCAAAGCACACAACAACGAGCAGAAGGTAATATTGGCATGTGGTAAGGTACTGAAATTCATGCACGTTAAGTAGAGAGAGTGGGCAGTTAGATAACTGAAATCTGAGAACACAAAATGGAAAGAACTGTCGGTTAACAACAAAAGTCTGCAAGCGGCAACGAGGAGCAGCAATTGCAGAGTTCACATTTGTTGGATTTGTAGCTCTGACACCATGTGAGAGATTGAAAACAACTGAATATTAAAACTTTCAAATAATTTGAATATTACATTAGAACCCCTCTCTTTATATAGAACAAAGAAGGTGAAAGAATATACAATTGACGATGCGAGACTAAATACAGTTGACCAAATTACAGACAGCTCGGGCGGTTACACCCATAGTAACAACTCATACTATAGTACGAACATGCAAGGGCAGTTACACCTAGAGTAACCACCCATACTCAAGTATTTGTTCAAGCAAGAGAGGTTACACGGTTACACCATGAGTAAACCATCCAAAATTTCTCAAGCTAGCAACACCGAGCAATTACACAAGTGGTAACCACCCATCCTTTGGAGAAACCAAACTTGTGCTTTAACAAAAAATTAAAATGAGTTAGAGGAGCATACTACAAACACTCTATCACAGTTCATAAAAATATAGCTTAATCAGAGCGATGATAAAGACTACGCAATCCAAGAGACTCGACCTCACAATATGACCTGAAAGAGTCAAAATCCTAGCGACCTTGAAGAGCCTACAATCCACAAGGCATGAATACCACATAACAACGAAGGCCACTTGAACTATGGATGCCAAGACTGCACAACCCGGGCGGCGGGAAGGCCGTCCAACCTACAAATCACGAAGACTGCGCACAATCTGCCAATTCTAATGACCCCCTCAATCTGTGTAAAGATGAGCTCTCAATCTGAGCAACATCGGTGACCACACCCCCACTCTCTCTTGAAGATTGCTCTTGTCCTCCTATGAATATCACAACTCTGCATAATATTGATGACCGAGCCTACACATATCACCAACTGGGCGATCGGAACGCCCCTTTTGCTTCCTCTAAAAGAGAATTTTTTTGGTACGTATGCATGCGTACGACGTATCAATCACTTATGCGGGAGTAAATACTGCCGTAGGGTTCTTGATTTCAAAGACAGATTATTTTGGTTAGTACAACAATCACTTTTCAATACGCCTGTACTAGAGAAATACGGTCGTACTTTTGAGCGAATGATCCATGACGTTGAAATCCCAGATTATGCGGTTATATTTGCTTGCGCACGAGCGAAAATAGATGTGTACACGTACCAATTTTTGTTCTCATTTATCAAGTCCAGAATGCCTCAGACTAATGCTGTAATTCAAACAAAGTTTAACCGATCTTGCAACATAATGGTTAGTTTTTAAATTTTACTTCTCTGCTCATAAGAATGTTAATTACGGCTGATCAGGTTTCCTCCGAATTTTCTAAGTTCAACCAGGAAAAGTTCAATTAGGGATACGAAGGTCAGCAAATCCGGTCGAGCGTTTCACGCACACCAAGCCGCACTCGCCTCGAAGGCCCAAAAAAACCTTGAAAAGGGAGCAAACCAAACGCGCGCGCGAGCAACGGTTCTGCCACAGTCGTCGGGCACCTCGCCCGAGATTCCCAAGGGCATGTTCGTTTTTTTATGAAAATTGGCAATGCAGGTGACCGAAACAAAGCGATACCATTCACCAGCTCTGGATCCAGCCAGACACAATTACCAGCACAATCCTCTAGAAAACTGTAAAAAGGCCATCGGGTCTTCATTTGAAAACAAACAACTCAAGAGACTATAGAGCTCTGATGTTTTACGATGAGAACGTGTGGCTTAGATCGTTTTTTCGCTTGGAACTCGCTCTGCTCCCTCTCAAGCATGCACATCATCCGACGCTCACTAGGACGCTTTTGTGAGCTCAGGAAAAGGCATTGGAAAGCGCTCTCACAAATGCTCATGTGAAGACACTCCAAGCTTCAAGGACTTAACATTTTCTCCACAATGACGCCCTCACCCAGTTTCGTGAACTTAGTTTATTTTTCGGTCTTCCTGTATTCAAAATTTGTAGCCGAAATGTAGCTTGTCACCCTCCAAGGAAACTTCCAACACTTGTAAAATTAAAAGTTAAATAGTGGATTTTGATCCGACATAGATCAGACCATACGGTTTTTCACCATTCCAGAGTTTTCCACAGTAAAAAAGCTTCTTGTCATTGCTGTTGGATTTTCATTGACTGTTTGCGCGTCTGGTCCAAATCTAAGCTAAAGCGGTCTGATTTGCTAGACCGGAGGAAAACCGGGTGACCCGCAACAACGCCGCAATAATTTCAACTTAAATGATCAATTTAGGCTTCGTTTGACATGATGGCGACAGTCATGAACATGGTGATTATGAACCATCGTTCGTGAACGCCCGACCTCACCTAAGAAACATCATCCACTTTAATGCTTAAAAATAATTTTATTTTCTTAGTGGTGGTCATAACCGTTGTCATGCTGACGTTTTTGTCGAAACTCACCGAAGTAACAACGTTGCGCCAAACAGAGCCTTAATAAAATTGTTCAATGACATCCAGACTTCGTTTGACGCGACTTATTTGCTCCGATGAGTTTGGTCAAAAACACCATTACCATAAAAAAAATGTTTGGCAAGATAAAGGTTATGACCGCTATCGAGAAAATAAACTATTTTTGAGCGTAAAATGCCTGAATTTTTTAGGTGAGGTCGTGCGTTCATGAACGATGGTTCATGACCATCGCGTTCAGAACTGCCACCATCAGGGGCGGACCCACCTTGGGGCAAGTGTGGGCGGTTGCTCACACTCAATTTTGTTTTGAAAATTTTAATAGTATTAGTCATGATTTAAATCGTAATTAATACCCTATTCTTTAAGAATTAAATAGTATTAGTCATTACGGTCAATTTAATTGCTTTGAGCCCGCACGCTTCATGGGTAACGATCTCTTTTATTGAGTTGATTTTGCCCATCCCCGACATTAAATGACATTAGTTGCTTGCTTGAGGTAGACTTAGACATGCTGTGTGAAGCATATCCGTGACGATAGACCCGGATCAGTGTTCTAATGAGAGCTAGAAAGTAGATGATCATCCACAGTTAGAACTAAATGTAGATGATTTTCCTACAGACCCAGATTTACAGAAAAGTATTTATGAATATGATCCTAATGTTTTTATTTATTCAAGCATGCGCATGACGATCAAGGCAACAAAAATTCTCTTGTCAGTGTGGGATTCACAAATTGAAAGCATAAAAACAAATTAGATTTTCATGTTGGAAATCATAATAGCATCAATAACAAGTGCTTGAAGTCATGCCTTGATTTAGGCTCCTTTTGGGGGGACTTATTTTTACCGGTCAAGCGGCCATGACCGCATGAACCCGGACTTATTAAAGTCCTGATTAATGCGGTCATGACCACTTGACCGGTGAAAAAAGGCCTCTCAAACGGAGCCTTAATGAAACAAAAATAACACGTTAAATTTGCTTTGTGCACTCAATTTGACCAAGTTTGAACTGATTATCACACCCGCTTGAAAAGTTCAGTGGATTGCATTAGATTTCTTTTAAAACAAGGTTTAGCGTTTCGTGATCATGATGAAACTGATGAATCTGATAATTTTTAAGTCCACTCACACTGAAAAAATTAATGCGTCCGTCATTGACCACCACCGCACCAAACAAAGCCTCGACCAACTTAGGGTTCGTTTGACCATCATAAACACAATAATTATGAACCGTAGTCGTTCATGAATGTCTTACCTCGCCTATGAGGTGATAGTCGTTCATGACACGGAGTTTGGAGGTCACGTTTGCGGCAAATGCCGTTACAAGTGTAACCAAATGCCCGACGATGGTATTTGCTGCGTCTCCTCCCGCCGCACCCTAAGAAATGAAGCAAACCGTTCCATTTCAAATTGTGGCCACTCCCCTCCATTTTGAGCATTTGCCCGTCTCCTTGCGATTGCTCCAAAAAACAAACCAAACTAAGGCTCTGTTTGGTTAAGCTGTTGTTGATGGAAAGCTGCTAATGAACTGTTGCTGATAGAAAAAATGCTGATTCTGGAAAACAGAGTTTTGTTAAAAAACTGTTTGGGTGAAACAGAGTTTACAAAACGGAGTTTTCAAAAAGTTGTTTGGATACAAAACAGAGATTTGATTAAAATTTTTTTTCAAATATAACACAAAATAAAATTTCATTCATACATTTTTTCCAAATAAAATATTTTTCAATCATTAATATCTTCTACATAACATAACACCAAACGCAGAGTTTTTTTTTCATCCAGACAATTTTTAGGTCTATGCTCTAGCTTCAAACACCTGATCTGTTATAATATCACGCAGTGCGATCATCTCCTCTACACCAGCTGCAGTGTCAGAGCAATCTTCTTGCCGCCTTTGAGAGGTCATCCCAAGATATGGATCCCTTTGCTCAAACTCAATGAAATCTATATCTACACGCGAAGGGTTGGCGACGAATGAAATTATGCAGTGTCATCGTGGCGATCACTATACGTGCTTGTTTGTCGAAGCTATAGCTTGGCATGTCCCGTAGTATGACCCACTTCTTCTTCCAAACACTGAATGAGCTCTCTATCACACTTCTAAGCGATGAGTGTGCATGATTGAACATCTCCTGACGTCCTTCTGCTCGACGACCATCACGAGCATAGTCTGGTAGATGATATCGCGTGTCCTGATAAGGTTGTAAGTAACCCTTTTGCAGTGGATAACCATAGTCAACCAAGTAATATTTTCCTGCACATTAATAATAATTATTTAGTTGCCCAAATATTATTAGGAATAAATAGATAAAACAAATTTAATAGTTACCCAGAGGTGAATGAGGGGAATTATAACGTGGATCACTTAGGGCAAAATTGAATATACGGCTATCGTGTGTTGATCCTTCCCAACTAGCCATAACAAAAGTAAAGCACATATTAAAATCACAAGCTGCCATGACATTTTGAGTTGGACTACCACGCCTCCCAATGTACGGTACTTGACTTCCAACTGGCACGCACGCGAGAACATGTGTCCAATCTATCGCTCCAATGTAATTTCTAAAAAGGCATGTAACGTCTGTCATATAGAATCTCTGGTGGTGTTCCACTAAAATTTCTATCTGATGGTTGTATCACTTCCTTCGATAACTGCATCAATGCGCGAAGACCACAAGAAAAAAATCTGTTAATTGTCTCTGTTGAATGCTGAAATTGCTCTCACGTTTTTCTCATTGATTCATTATGTTGCAATATGTATACCGTCAATGCTAAGATTTCCCTTGATGCAGTTCTTCGAGATCCTTGGAAGCCACATTTCTCCTTTAGAGACAGTAATAAATCCATAAAAATTTCTTGACTCATCATAAAAGAGTCATGAAATCGAACTCAAGGCGCACGAAGAAGCTCGCCAACCCATTTGTCGCCTGTTTGTTTTGATGTCATTCGAGGAACTGGACCGGTTAACAGACCAGTATATTCTGATACTAAGCATACTGTCGATACCACATTTTGATGACTTGCAATAGCATAATTTCTTCTCATAGTCTCCTGCTCTTCCGTCGAATATTCAGAATCATCGGTAGACATTTCCTGTTAATATACACGAGAAATAATTACAGATAATGCAAAAAAAAGATAAACACAGACATGAGTACTATCATAATGATATCCACATCCACAAAAGAGATAAACAACACATAACAGATAAGATAACACGAGTCCACGCATAACAGACAATAGAGATAAACACAACCATGTGTACAAACAATAGATAATATAAGCTAACAAATAACAAAATCCAAAAACAGAACAACTAAGATAGTATCATAGGCTCCCTATTAACCCCCACGAAGGAAACGGTTACGCAGCCACTTGACGTTCTGGGAATCTGGAAGGCACAAAAAAAGTCTCTCTATGACTTTTATCCATAAAATATGTGATGACGAAGTTATTGAAGTCTTCATCAGCTACCACTTCCAGGTACATGACTGATTTGTCTAATGCTCGCTAAATGCTAAATTCAAAAGAAGCTTTTGGTGGTGGCTCTTGGATGCATCTGCTGATGGTCTTAGAAGACTCCGTGAAATCTTCTAATACAGAGCTAACAGGTTTGTTTTTCCATTTCCTTCTTTTTTGGAAACTTCTGATGTACCGTCATGAGTCTACCGTCATGAGTCGCAGGACCCTTGTTGACCTCAACGTCTACATGTTCACCATCTGACATCACTCTTTCACCAAAAGGCTATGGTGGATCATTGATGGTGTTGGAAGTACATGAATGATGTCCTGTCGCGACAACAACACTGAACATCAGGGTGAGTTCCTCCTCTAACTCTGGATGGATGCCTGAATACCGAAATTTCTTGGCGGCCGGTACAACCTGAAAAATTATACATTTTAGTAAACCTGAATTAAGAAAAATTTGTTTTACGAAATTAATGACTTTAAAAAAGAATACCTTCAATCGCTCATCCCACCACTCGTCGGAGGTGTCGATAGTTTTCCTTGACATATTCCAACCTAACCCGGTCTCACCGCGTTTCAACTCCATCCAGAGTTTCCATTCCTTCTTCAGATGATCACATTTATTTTTGAATTGGACCTTATCGTATTTTTTTCAGTTGACTATTCAAATTTCTTCATAATATTACTCCACCCCTCCTTATTAAAATGCATCGTTGTTCGATTCCTGAGTTCTATCTCCTTTATGCAAATATCGCAAAAGAGCAAAACATCGACATTATCCCACATTGCGGCAACACCACCATCTTTTGTTTTGCCCATCTTTATAAGTCAAACACACGCATATACAAACAACATTCAAAAACATTATAAATACTCAAAAACATTACAACACACACACACACACAATCACACACACATATATGTTAACCCCAAAATCGGCGATCTCTCCCAAGGTCTCTAGCTCGCAAGTCGCGGCCCACTCAGGGGAACCCCCCGAAGATCGCGATCTGCCTCGGCCTTCCCTTTTTTTTGGCCCAAGCGGTTTGGCCAGGCTAAACATGCAACATGCTTCCTTGCAGGGAGGCAACCTATATCAGCTCGCAGGATCGATCTGCTGGAGTCAACTCTCGGTCAGCGCCATCGTCGCGGACTCAGCAAGCCCCTCCAACACAGCTGACCGTCAACCCCAGGAGGGCGGTCTGCTCCTCAGGTCGCCAGCCTAAGAGGGCGGCCTGCTCCAGGCCGCCGCCGCCTTGGGCGGCCTGCCCCAGGCCGCCAGGTAAGTGGGCGGCCTGCTCCAGGCCGCCGCCGCCTTGGGCGGCCTGCCCAGGCCGCCAGGCATGTGGGCGGCCTGCTCCAGGCCGCCGCCGCCTTGGGCGGCCTGCCCAGGCCGCCAGGCATGTGGGCGGCCTGCTCCAGGCCGCCGCCGCCTTGGGCGGCCTGCCCAGGCCGCCAGGCATGTGGGCGGCCTGCTCCAGGCCGCCGCCGCCTTGGGCGGCCTGCCCAGGCCGCCAGGCATGTGGGCGGCCTGCTCCAGGCCGCCGCCGCCTTGGGCGGCCTGCTCCAGGCCGCCGCCGCCTTGGGCGGCCTGCTCATGTTGGAGGGCAGCCTGCTCCTCAGGCCGTACCCTTTGCTCGTTTCTTCCGCCGAGGTCGTCTCAGTCCGCCGAGGTCGTCTCAGTCCGCCGAGGTCGTCGAAGATGACGTCACTGGGCCCCGCTTCTAGAAGATTCTCCTCGGGCCTATAAATACCCCCCAAGACCTCTCATTCAGGGAGGGGCAAGAGGAGAACTGCCGCCTTGATCAAAGGCTGCGGACTAAGTTTTCCAGTCCGTCACAGCTTGATCAAGCAAGGTCGGCGGGCTCAAATCTCCAGTCCGCCCAGGTCGTCAAGAGCTGTGGACTTAGCTTTATCTGCCCTCAAGCAGCTTGCGCAGCCTCCGCAGCCTCCGATTTCCAGGTCTCCCAAGTCGTCAAGGTCTGGGGACTTAGTTTCTTCTGCCATCAGCAGGCAGCTTGAGCAGCTTCTGTAGTCTCAGTTCTCCAGTCCTCTGCAGCTTCTTTTACTTAGTTTCTGGCATCTCCTTCCTCAGCCGCCAGCTTCCCCCATTGTACCCTTTACTGCTCTTATATGTAATGGTGCAATAGCAAGTTGTAACCCTACTTGATTAAAGGAAAAGCCCGTCGCAAGAGTGGCATTCAAGCCGCGGCGGGCGAAGTCTGCTGTTGCCGCTGCTAGCGGCCTCCTCTCTTCTTCTCTCCTCTCTCGGCATCAACGTGCAAAGCTAACCGCCAAAGTAGCTGTCTGATCGACAGTTCCTGACCGAGTTTCTCCTCTGCTCAAGCAAGCTTCCTCTCTGCTTGAGCAAGCTTCTCCTCTGCTCAAGCAAGCTTCTCCTCTGCTCAAGCAAGCTTCCTCTCTGCTTGGGCAAGCTTCTCCTCTGCTCAAGCAAGCCTCTCCTTTATCCCCACAACCCTTCTTCCTTCACCCTTAGCTTGTGAGATCGAACACCCCGTTAATTGGAAGGCGCAATTCTTGCGTCAACAATATACATACAAACATATAACTCACATACATACACAAACACACACACATACAACTCACGCAAACACACACACATACAACTCTCACACACACAATCACATACACATATATCAAAAACTTAAAATGCAAGAGAGCAGAAAGCAAAAAAGAATATGTGGAGGATACCTTGCAGGTCCTGGAAGGAACGACGGTGTGATGCCTGTCGGATCTGGTGGTCGCCGCAGGGAAGGAACGAGAGGAGCTGGTGGTCGCCTCTCGGAAGGAATCAGGAAGAAAAGAAGAAGAGGAGGATTAGGGTTACGAGATTTTAGCGATGCGTAAAAAGAAATGGAAGAGGCGTGGGTTGGGGAGGATACCTTGTAGATTGGCGCAGGGAAGGAAGCAGGAAGAAGGGTCGGTGGTCGCCGTTGGGAAGGAATTGGGAAGAATGGCCGGTGGTCGCCGCTGGAAAGGAATCAGGAAGAAGAGGGAAGAATAAGTGGTCGCCGCTGGGAAGGATTCGGGAAGAAAGGTTACGGGATTTGACGATTGCGGAGGAACGCGAAATAAAATAGCGGCTGGAATTAGGTAATAAAAAGTTGATGCCAAAAAAAGAGTTTTTAAACTAAGCCGAACCAAACGTGACTTATGGAAAAAATGACGGTGAGTTTACACCGCACCGCAGGCGATAGCCGAACCAAACGCCACCTAAGCCTAAATATTCTCATATTTAGAAATTATAAACATATTTCGATAAATAATTTACAAATTATATCAGGTTTTTTGGCACTTTGCACCCTCAAATTATCGGGTTTTGGCACTTTGCACCCCCAAAGTTTAAAATTGGCGGATTGCACCCCCGAATTCATAAATTCTGGCACTTTGCACCCCATGGCCAATTTTTGAGGGGTATTTAGGTCCGGCTCCTCTCCAAAAAGCCATTTTGACGCTTTGCACCCCGGACTTTTTTTTTAGCTATTTGCACACCGTAATTGATCATTAATTTTTCCAACGGATTTATTATTAAGAAAAAGCGGTATGATGATTGACTACCATTTTCTATATAAAATTTTCTACTCATTTTTAGCATATTCTACTTGAACCTCACGACATTTCCCTTTTTGTATCTTGGATGATGATTGACTATCATGCTCCTTTAAATGTATTCTCACATTCGTACTCAAAGGTTGATTTGATTCGACTCTTTCACCAATCAATTCGATTGCTTCATCTATATTATCATCAAAATTCTAATCTTCTACCTCAAATTCACTATCATTCAAATAATCGTCCATGCTCTACGAGTCATCACTACTACCAAGAAGACCCCCCATCCCTTCAGAATAAATTTCGTCAACCAACATATTTCCCCACTCCATCATCTTCTGTTATCCAAAGAGCACCCACCGACATCACCGCGGCCGCCGCCGTTATCGTTGCCGCCATCGCCGAGACAACCGCCACCATCACTTTCATCACCGCCGTCATCGCCGTCATCGTCGCCGCGATCGCCGTCATCGCCACCACCATCACCGCCATCGTCGTCATCACCGCCGTCATCGACGTCATCGTTGCTGCCATCGCAGCGGCAACCGCCGCCATCACCGTTGGATCCGCTTTTCTTTTCATCAAAATTTGCAAATCTGTCATCATCCACCTTACTTTTATCTTAGACAGCCTCTAATCTAGTGATCGGTTTGCACATAGTTTGTATCTAAAAAATTGGTTTGCACTTAAAAATTATTGGTTTGCACGTAGCCAAAAGTGGTTTGCACTTAAAATTACTCTTTTAATAGCGTCAAAGTACATAAATACCCTCCTATGGGGTGTAAAGTGCAAGAATTTATGAATTCAGGGGTGCAATCTGCCAATTTTAAACTTTGGGAATGTAAAATGCCAAAACCCGATAATTGGGGGTGCAAAGTGCCAAAAAGCCTATTATATCATCATATTATATATTTATTAAACAAAATTTGAGAACGAGTGGCATCCATTTGTTGTACGACGATTCCAAACCTCTCTCTCTCTCTCTCTCTCGCCGGGCGCCTCTTCCCCCGCCGCTATCCTTTCTCTGACCATGGCCGCCGGCTCCTTCGCCGCCGTCGCAACATCAGCATCCTTTCACCTCTTTCTGTCGTCACGGCCAGGCATTCACCGGAAGCCCCGACCTCTTCCTCCCTCCCATCTCAATATTTCATCCTCTGTAAGATCTTGCCCGTCTCTCCCCTATTTTTCCGCATTCTTAAAGGAAATCCGTGTAAAACCAAGGTTTTTTTTTTGAATAGAACTTAAGTTCATGAATTGAAGTTCATACAGTTTGTAGATTGGTTACGAATTCGAAGTAGCCGGCCACTGCCGATCTGTATTTGCTCGTTTTACATGTTCAATTACTATATTTTTTCCCGGTAAAAGGATGATCTCTATCTTCAATAAGTTTATATGGATTTTACCGGTTTACTACTATGGCAATTTTAGATTAGTAAACTTTAACCATAGTTAATAGTAATAATATGTTAGCATAGAACCCTAATTTTTCAAATCTTACCATTGATTAGGTTGAGTCAGCTGCGGATAGTTCCTTGAGCTCATGCTTAGATCTTGTTGTAGGATTATCTAAAATTAAAGTTTGGTAACATGAGTTGAGTTGGTAGAATATTACTATAAATCTGTGTTTGTTTGGTCGGTTTTCGGAGAAAAGAATTGGAATTGGGCATTCTAATTCCAATGCTCTTGTTAGTTTGACACTTTTTTAGGATTGATTTGGCCAAAAACCAAAACCCGTGGCTTTTGAGTTAAAAAAACCTTTGTCTTCCCAAACCGAACACCCTTGATCGGTTTTGGGGTTGAGAAAAAAGTGAGGGAGACGGCGATTTCCGCGACCCGCTCCTTCTCCGTCCTCTCCAGCGACGACGGTAAAGGCCTCCTCCTCTAGTGTCGACAAGGCGGCGAGGGCCTCCTCCACCTCTAGTTTCTCCTCAAGTGTCGACAAGGCGGTGAGGGCCTCTTTCTCCACCTCCAGTTTCTCCATCAGTCGCTAAGATCCCAAGCCCTAGAGACAACATTGTCTTCTTGTTCTTTTGGTAATTGGTCACCCGAAAGAAAGGTATGTTGATAGAAGTAAATTTTTTTTGCAAAGTATATGGCCAAGAACAAAAGAATTTTTGTTGTTGTTGTTGAATAAATAGCAGCAAACACCTAAACTCTATATATCATGTACATATATTTCAAATTGTCCATGAAAAACAACAAAATAGTTTAAACAAAATGGTATCAACACACATAATCAAACTTTATCAAGTACACAAAGGTTGCAAAGATCAATACAGGAATCACAAACCAAATACAACAACACTCAAGCCTTTATCCCACTATAGTGGGGTCGGCTATATGGATCCTTTGTCGCCATTTTGCCCTATCTTTTATCATAATCCTAACTAATGCCTAAGTACAACATGTCTTTCCTTATAGTTTCATCCTAGTCTTTATTGGTCTACCCCTACCTCGTTCAACATGCCCATTGACTAGACTCTCACAACACCTAACAAGTGTCTTTAATAGTCTACTTTGTACGTGTCCAAACCATCTTAGTTGAGCTTCTCACATCTTCTCTGCAATTGGTGCTACTCCAGTCTTATCCTTGATACATTCATTCCTAATTTTATCCAGTCGTGTGTCCACACATCCACCTAAGCATTCTCATCTTAGCAACTCCCATTTTTTGCTCATGTACACAATTCACTGCCCAACACTCATAAACATAGAACATCGTTGGTCTAATTGTAACGGTAAAACTTGTCCTCAAATTTTAGTGGTACTTTACGATCACATAAGATCCCTGACGCGCCTCTCCACTTTAACCAACCCGCTCGGATTCTATGTGTCACATCTTTATCAATACCTCCATCCTTTTGAACTATCGATCCAATATATTTAAAACACTCCCTACGAGAAATATCTTGATCACCCAACTTAATAACGAAGTCATCCGTACTTCTCGCACTGCTAAACTTAAGCTCTATATACTCCGTCTTTGTCACGCTCAACCTAAAATACTTCTTTTCTACAGTGTCTCGTCAAGATTCAAGTTTTGCGTTTACACCCTCGCGCGTCTTATCGACCAAAACGGTATCATCCGCAAATAATAAACACCAAGGTATTGCTTGTTGGATATGTCCGGTGAGCTCATCTAAGATAAAGGTAAAAAGATAAGGGCTTAAAGCTGAACCTTGATGTAAGCCAACTGTGATAGAGAATTTTTATGTTAATCCTCCAGATGTCCTCACCCTTGCCTCTGAATTTGTATACATATCTTTGATTATGTCAATGTACGATACAATTACACCTTTATTTTCTAAGACTCTCCATAAGATCTCTCTTGGAACTCTATCATAAGCCTTCTCAAGATCGATAAATAGCATATGCAAATCTTTTTCTCTTTCTCGGTAGAGGAATCGCGAACCAAATAATCTACTAAAGGTTAGATTTGCTATTCATGATGAAGTGAGAAAGTAGATACAACAACAGAACAATTAGTTTATCAATTCAACTAAAATATCAAATTCTATCTTTGATTTCCATCCTACAACCAAAAAGAAAAATTGACAAATTCAATTCCCGTCTGAAAACCTTTCAGCAAACGAACAAAGGAATTAGTGTTGACCCAATTCTAAACCTACGCGTTGAAGGATTTTGGCCAAAACCGATCCCTTTCTCCCAATTCTTGCGAAACAAACGAGCCCTAAATGTATACATTATGATGGTCTGCCTCTGAGCTCCTGCTTATGTTCTGAAAGAGCCAAAATCCAAAAATTATATTGTAAAAGAAGTAAATGTTGGTACACTGCTTTAAATATTTTTTGATTAACACTCTAATTAAGGTTTAGGGAAGAAAAAGTTGATGTAGATTCTTTCCCTTTGATAAATATTTGAATGAAAAAGAAAATGATTATTTAATTTCTTGAATGGGTTATAAAGGGAACAATTGAGGGAGTAAAAAGTTTTGATGGATAAATATTTTTTTGGAAAAAATGATTAAAAATGATTACCCCTCTTCGCTTTATTTATGATGGCGATGATATTGAGTGAGAACTCTTACATTTCCTAATCAGTTTAATATATCCAAAGTGCAACTAATCCATACTATATGCGAAGGTAATCTTCATGTTTTGATGTGACGCCACCAAATTTATATCAAAATTGTCAGATTATTTACAACAACAACAACACTCAAGCCTTTATCCCATTATAGTGGGGTCGGTTATATGGATCCTTTGTCGCCATCGTGCTCTATCTTGTGTTATAATCTCACCAATGCCTAAGTACATCATGTCTTTCCTTATAGTTTCATTCCAAGTCTTTATTGGTGTCGAAGTATGAGATCGGGCGGTCTAGCAGTTTGAGCCTGACGAGTTATAGACCGGGCGGTCTGGCGGCTTGAGACCGGCGGGTTGGTTTCCAGGATGTTGCTGTGTGGTGTCCGGCGGTCTGGCGGTGTATCTCCGGCGGCTTGGAAACCGGGCGGTCTATCGGTCTCCTACCGCATCTCTCTCCTGCTTCTGGTATTGCCGTGCGGTTAAAATATTGTCTAACCGCACGGCCCGTTCCGGTCTGTTGTTCTAGCCGCTCGGATACCTTTGTATAGTTTTAGTCCCACATTGTTAGTTTGTATTCTATCCTCTCTCCTCCATTCTATAAAAGGGAGGTCATACCTTTGTAAAAGATATCTTTTTGGATAATAAAATTTCAATTATTCAAAGTTCTGTCTTGTTTTCTAGTCGTTTATTCGCTACTCTAGTCGTTTGCTAGCTACTTTTGACATGGTATCAGAGGACTCGATCTTCTCCTGCTGATTCTCTGCGCCCTGTCCGCGCGGCTTGTCCTTTCTTCCCGCGACCTGTTCTCGCGGTTTGTCTCTTCCGCCTGCTTGCGCCCTGTCCGCGCGGCTTGTCCCTTCCTCTCGCGTCTTATCTTTTTCTGCCTATCGGTCACAGCAACCTGTTACCTTAATCGCTGCGACCTGCTGTCTTCGCCTTGTTTGTTCCTCCCTTCTGTTCGCGCGGACTATCTTCTAGCCGTTCGACTTATTTCCCTGCTTGGATCTGCGGCTTGGTCGTGGCTTCTCTGGCCGCTGGTGTCTGACATCGTGACCGCCACAGCTCCTCTTCTTCCTATCCGCGCGACTTTTCTCTTAACCGCTCGGCCTCCCGCTGTTTTCTATCCGCGCGGCTTGTCTTTTAACCGCGCGACTTCTCGCTGTTTTCTCCTATGGCCCTTTCTGAGACCTCCACTACCACCACTCCTATCGCCACTCCGGCTCCGCATCCTACTTCCTCTGGCAACCTTGACACGGTTTTTAAACTTGTTGGCTCCAACTATCCGGATTGGAGCGTTTCTTTCACTTTTCTTCTTCGCTCTCAGCGCAAACGTCATCATCTCACCGATGACCCTCCTCCTCCAGACTCTGCTGAATTTGATGACTGGGATGCCAGTGATGCGCTTGTCCGCACGTGGTTGGCTAACAGCCTCTCCGATGAATGTCTTCCTGTCATACGCCATGATGAGACGGTTAAGACCGCGTGGCTTCACCTTGCTGCTCTCTACTCGAAGGGGGCCCAGACATCCCGCATTTATACTCTCTATGCGGATCTCTTCGCTCGCCTTTCCATGTCTCCTGCTGCGGCTTATCAGCAAGTTCAAGCTCTTGGAGCTGAAATCCTCCAGAATCGCCCTTTCTCCGCGGACTTGGCCGAGCAGCACAAACACTTCCAGGAACTCCTGGTTGTTTGTTATCTTCTACGGCTCCCTGAGTCTTTTGATATGATCCGCCAGCAGATCTTGGGCGAAGCAGAATCTCCCACCTTGGATGCCACCGCAGCTCGCATCGCCGCTGTTACTTCCCTGCTCCAACGTCCTCTATTGTCCTCCCCTCCTCCACAGGACTCCTATGCTCACCAAGCTCAGCGGGGTGACAATAGTGGCCGCAGCCAGTCTGGCACGCGCGGTCCGTCAAGGTTTCTCTGCTCTCACTGTGGTCGTACCGGCCACTCTGTTGACCGCTGCTGGCAGAAACATCCTCATCTTCGTCCCTCCGGTGATACTTCTTCCTCAACCTCCGCCTCCTCTCGGCCATCTGCTTCTGTGGCCACGACCTCAGGTAGTGCACACGTCGTTACCCAAGATAAATGGCTGATTGACTCTGGTGCTACAAATCACATGACCGGAAACCCTCATTCCTTCTCTCTCCTAGAGATGCATGATCGGTTACCCCCGTTTCTTGTTGCGGATGGTTCGCCTTCCCCGGTTCACGGAACGGGCATGGTTCAAGTCACCCCGTCGCTTCGCTTAGAGGACACTCTCTATGTCCCGAAGTTCCCTTGCAATTTGCTCTCGGTTACTACTTTATGCAAGCAACTTCAGTGTTCTGTATTATTTACTCCTACTTCTTGTTGTTTTCAGGACCCGAGGACCCAACGGACGATTGCTACTGGGACTGAGAGTGGCGGCCTCTACTTCCTCGACAATGTTTCCGCTCTGTCCGGCTTCTCTTCCACGTCTACTGATCTGCTTCAATGACATCTTCGCCTTGGACATCCTCCTCCTCGGATTTTTCGTCAGCTTCTTCCCCACTTACCTCAGACCAGTTCTCCGCTCAACTGTGATGCGTGTCAGCTTGGCAAACATCACCGCTCCTCCTTCCCGCCGAAGCAAGGCCGTGGTTCCTCCCGCCCTTTTGATCTCATTCATTCTGATGTCTGGGGACCTGCTCCTACTCTCACCGTTGGTCGGGGTAGTTCTTACTTTGTAACCTTTATTGATGATTTCTCTAGATGTACCTGAGTGTATCTTTTAAAAGATCGCTCTGAACTATTATCTGTATGACAATCTTTTTACTATATGATCAAAACTCAGTTTTCTATATCTATTAAAGTGCTACGCTTTGATAATGCAAAAGAATATCTCAGTCATGAGTTTTCCTCTTTTTGTATGCAACATGGTGTTATTCATCAGACCAGCTGTGTTTACACCTCCCAACAAAATGGGGTGGCGGAGCGTAAAAACCGTCATCTCCTTGACATCGCTCGCACTCTAATGACGCAGATGCAGGTGCCTCGCTCCTACTAGGGTTATGCTGTTCTTCTTGCCTGCTATCTCATCAATCACATTCCCTCTTCGGTTCTCCACGGCAAGACCCCCTTCTCAATCCTCTACCTGGGCAAGGAACCCTTTCCTCTTCCTCTTCGTATCTTTGGGTGTACGGCCTTTGTGCATGCTCCGTCTGCTATTCGTGACAAGCTGTCCCCCCGTTCCACCAAATGTGTCTTTTTGCGATATTCGACCACTCAAAAAGGCTATTGTTGCTTTGACCCCGTTCTGCGCAAACAGTTTGTTTCCGCGGACGTCACCTTCTTCGAAAATGCATCCTACTTTTCTTCTCCATCCCCGCTTCCTCCTGCGGTCTCTTACTCTCCACCATCTCTCAGTGATCCTTCCACGCAGATCGACGTCTCCCCTCCTATATCATCTCCTCCTCCGTCTCCTTCTCTCTCTATTATACCCCCTCCTTATCCGCAGCCGTCTCTCTCTAGTCCCGGGCCAGCTTTCTCCGCCACGGACGCTCCGGTCCCTGAGGCACAAGATGACCTGGATCTTCCCATTGCTCTTCGCAAAGGGGTGCGGGCGTGTACCCAACACCCGCTTGCGGCTGTTGTTTCCTATGATCGGCTTACTCCCTCTCGCAGGTGCTTTGCTTTGGCTATCTCGGCTACTACCACTCCCCGCACTTACCAGGAGGCTCTTGTTATTCCTCATTGGAAATCTGTCATGGATGAGGAAATCGCCACTCTTAATGACAGGGGTACCTGGACCCTTGTTCCTCCACCGGTAGGTACTGATGTGGTTGGTTGCCGCTGGGTGTTCGTTGTGAAGTTTCGCCCCGACGGCACTGTGGATCGTTACAAAGCCCGGCTGGTGGCCAAAGGCTTTACTCAGACTTATGGAGTTGACTACTTTGATACTTTCTCCCCGGTTGCTCGCCTTAGCACCATCCGGGTTCTTCTTTCAGTGACCGTCAACAGGGAGTGGGCTATTTCCCAGCTTGATGTCAAGAATGCTTTTCTGTATGGGGATCTTCAGGAGGATGTCTATATGGAGCAACCTTCTGGGTATGTTGCTCTGGGGGAGACACGAGTATGCCAGTTGAAGAAGGCTATCTACGGCCTTAAACAGAGCCCTCGGGCATGGTTCGACAAGTTTAGTGGCATTGTGGCTGCCATTGGCTTTACAAGAAGTTCAGCCGATCACTCATTGTTTATTCGCAAAACCACATCGGGCCTTGTGGTTTTGGCGGTGTATGTGGATGATATCCTTCTTACTGGCGATGACCAGGCTGGGGTGGATTTGACAAAGAAACACCTCCGTCAACACTTAGTCACGAAGGATATGGGCTCCCCGAAATATTTTTTGGGGATAAAAATCTCTCGGAAGCCCGACTCGTTGGTTCTCTCCCAACGGAAGTATGCTCTTGATCTTCTACAAGAGGCAGGATTGACCGGTGCCAAGCCAGCCAGGTATCCCATGACCACTGGAGAGGACAAAACGTGGACAGATGACTCACCTCTTATATCCGATGCCACAAGGTATAGACGTCTGGTGGACAAACTCATTTATCTCACGGTGACCAGACCCGACATCGCCTATGCTGTTGGCAAGGTCAGTCAGTTCATGCAAGCTCCCAGGGAATGTCATCTTCAGTCTGCCTTGAAGATACTAGAGTATGTCAAATCAACACCGGGAAAAGGGCTACTCTTTCAGAAGCATGGTCATCTGAGAGTTGAAGCTTACTCAGACTCAAGCTATGCTGATGATAAAGGTGACCGTAAATCTACATCGGGCTTTTGCACCTTTGTTGGAGGTAACCTTGTGAGCTGGAAGAGCAAGAAGCAGTCTGTTGTCTCAAAGTCCAGTGCAAAAGCCGAATATCGGAGTATGACGTCAACCACGTGTGAGTTGAAATGGTTGCGGGCTCTCATGCTTGACCTAGGAGAGGTCTATGACTATCCTCTGCCTATGTTCTGTGACAACAAGACCGCTATATACATATCCAAAAATCCGGTCTTCCATGAGAGAACGAAACATATAGAGGTCGACTGCCATTTCATCCGTGAAGAGGTCTTGAAGAGACAGATTTGCACTCTGTTCGTCACCTCCGACAAAGAGTTGGCAGATATCTTCACCAAGCCGGTTTCTACTTTCTTCTTCCACATTTGTGACAACCTGGGCATGATTGATATCTATGCTCCAGCTTGAGGGGGAGTGTCGAAGTATGAGACCGGGCGGTCTAGCGGTTTGAGCCTGGCGAGTTATAGACCGGGCGGTCTGGCGGCTTGAGACCGTCGGGTTGATTTCCAGGATGTTGCTGTGTGGTGTCCGGCGGTCTGGCGGTGTATCTCCGGCGGCTTGGAAACCGGGCGGTCTATCGGTCTCCTACCGCATCTCTCTCCTGCTTCTGGTATTGCCGTGCGGTTAAAATATTGTCTAACCGCACGGCCCGTTCCGGTCTGTTGTTCTAGCCGCTCGGATACCTTTGTATAGTTTTAGTCCCACATTGTTAGTTTGTATTCTATTCTCTCTCCTTCATTCTATAAAAGGGAGGTCATACCTTTGTAAAAGATATCTTTTTGGATAATAAAATTTCAATTATTCAAAGTTCTGTCTTGTTTTCTAGTCGTTTATTCGCTACTCTAGTCGTTTGCTCGCTACTTTTGACAATTGGTCTGCCCCCTCCCTCGTTTAACATGCCTAGTGACTAGACTCTCACAACGCCTAACAGGTGCCTCTAATGGTCTCCTTGTACGTGTCCAAACCATCTTAGTCGAGCTTCTCGCATCTTCTCTGCAATTGGTACTACTCCCGTCTTATCTCTGATACATTCATTCCTAATTCTATCCAGTCTCGTGTGTCCACACATCCACCTAAGCATTCTCATCTCTACAACTCCCATTTTTTGCTCATGTACACAATTCACTGCCCAATACTCAGAACCATAGAGCATCGTTGGTCTAATCCCAGTACGGTAGAACTTGCCCTTAAGTTTTAATGGCACTTTATGATCACACTAGATCCCTGACACGCCTCTCCACTTTAACCAACCCATTTGGATTCTATGTGTTAGTCTTTTTTAATACCTCTGTCTTTTTGAACTATCGACCCAAGATATTTAAAACATTCACCACGAGAAATATCTTGATCACCCAACTTAATAACGAAGTCATCCGTCCTTCTTGCATTGCTAAATTTAATCTCCATATACTCCATCTTTACCCCGCTCAACCTAAAACCCTTCTTTTCTAAAGTGTCTCGCCAAGATTCAAGTTTTGCGTTTACATCCTCGCGCGTCTCATCGACAAAAACTATATCGTTCGCAAATAATAAACTAGCCTATGCCAGTCCCAAGCCCAAATGAAAAATGGCGAGGGTTGTGTTAGGTAGATGATCGTAAAATTTAGTCACCCTTATGAAATTGTCAGATTATTTAATATAACAAAATCATTTTACTATCATCATTTGAGATTTTAGATTTTAGACACCTACATTTCACTTACTACTAAATCAAATAATAACCATTATGACTTTTTATTATGATTCTAGTGTACGACCCGTACTCGACGAAGTCAACAAAGGGTAGCTCAATAGAGGATGATTACTGATAAATCCCTATATGGGAGAGCTCACTACCAACTCACGACTAGTCTGCAGTCAGCCCACGGTCAATTCGCAGACACCTCGCCAGGAATCCTCATCGCCCAGCTGGAGGCCGAGATCATCTCTCCCTAGCTCGCCGAAGACCATATCAATCTTGCACAGGGGTGGGGTCCCACCTATGGATCTAGGGGCATACCCCCCTGTCGTCACCTATAAATACGACTCATCGTTGAATCAACCAACAAGTGTCCTCGCCTAGAATTTGTGATCTCTCTATTGCGCTCTGCGAGCCTGCCTAAACTCCCAACCTAGCACAACATTTTGTCTGAAAGGAGTTCTTATACACTTCTAGGTGTGAGGAGAGACCACCAAGATGTGAATAATCTCTTTTCTTGTTCACATTTCTATGTTTGTTATCTCTACTTCGATGGACAAATAACCTCTACCCATACCTCAAGTCCGAACATTGAAGCCGTATTCTCGATTTTAACATCTTGTTGTGGTGAGCATGAAATTTTGGGATAGGAAGAAAAACTTCGAAGTAAATGTCCATGGCATGAGAAAACGGACCAGCCAAGGATCACGAGACCTCGCAGGGCCAGGGAGAGTTTGTCACCGGGGCGGATATCGATGAATTTCGCAGGTCGATGAAAGGACTGTTTCGAGGACATCTCGCACCTAGAGCGGAGGTGTCAACGATGCCCCCCACCCATGGCCCGACGATGCCCCCCACCCATGGCTTCCCCCCCAAAACCTCTGAACCACCTCAGTGCCCCAAGAAGGATCCCACCGTAGAGGACCGCGAACGACTTGAACAGATCCACGTCGTGGGTGTGGTGGCCGCATGATGACCAGAATTCGAGCTGTAGGGCCATCTCTGCCCGCTTCGCCAACACACGGAAACAACCAACCCTTTTTGCGAGGAGATTTTGATGATACCCGTCCTAGACAAATTCCACAAGCTAGCTCTAAACTATTACTTCTGTTAGGACGCTCCCCTCGACCACCTCCGATGGTTCGAGAATGTGGTCTCAATTCGCAATGTGAATGACGCTATCAAATATTGGATTTTTGTGATCACCTTCAAGGGGAAGGCTCACGATTGGTTCCATCATCTCCCGATGAGTTCACACTGATGTGCGAGCTGTAAGAGGAGATATTTAAATTCGAAATCAGCCGCGACTCCCTTGTCTCCTTCGAAGAATTTTTCGATCGGGCCAATCGGTATATAAAGGGCAAGGCCACGAACCACTCCTTTTTGGTCTCGCCGACCAGGCTGACACGCGAGGACCCGCCAGAGGCTTCCCAGAGTCAGCAACCAGTAGAGGCGAGAGGGCTGGAGGGACAAGAATAAGAACTATGTTGGCTGCCTTTACATGAGCCGGGGCACGCGACCGATGGAGCACAGAGAGAAGACATCCTTTGCCAGTCTTTTGGCTGCCATGGAGGCCGTTGGGAGAACCTCGTCCGTTCTGGCGAGGGTGCTTCAACTTGCCTGAAAGGTGCCGAGCTTGCGAGGCATTGGCGATCGCTCGACGAGGTCACTGAGGCGGGCGAGCCAGGCAACAACAACACAGATGCCCGACGCCCAACTATGACTTCCATCGAGAGGAGGGTCATGACACGACGACTTGTTAGGGGTTCCGAAACTCAGTAGATCAGATGACTAAAGGAAGACTGTCGAGGGGAGATCCTAAAGGAGTTGATTCCAATCTTACCATAGTCGAAGCTCGGGTTCCATGTGGAGCACACGAGCGACGTCGCTGCGAGGATCGCGAGGACTTGGCATCTGAGGCGCGATCAACGCGATCCACCAGACGGGGGGAGGTCTTGAGAGTTGAGGCCTCACACAAATCCAGTATGCAGGCTTTCTACCAACAAGATATCGCCTTGACCTCGTGTGCCCCTCCTATCAGTAAGATCGTCTTGTTGGTTGATGTCATGACGACATATGACAACCCTTTCCATGATGCTGTGGTGATCAAGATGACGATCTAGAAATTCACGGTTTCCTGGATCCTGCTCGACAACAAGAGTTCCGTGAATGTGGTTTTCATGAAGGCCTTCCAGTCCATGGCTGTGGAGCCCTTAAGGGTCAAGTCTTCTGTCGACCCTCTTTTTAGTTTTTTTTGGCAAGAGAAAGGAGGTCGAGGGAAGAGCCGAATTGGTAGTTAATGCTGATGCTCCGAGAAGTTGCAATGCAATCTTCGGTAGGCCCCTCATGAACGTCTTCCAATCTGTAGCCTCTTCTTACTACTAATGCCTAAAATACAACGTCGGTGGGGTGCAGATCAAGGTCCTTAATGACCCCATGGTAGCTCGTGTGTGCTATCTTAGAACCATCAACGTTGTCACCTAGAAGGACGAGGCTTAAGTGGTTGACAAGGCTTTGGAGGGAACAGTGCACCTTGAGGATGCAGAAGAGACATATGAGATCGAGCTGGAGACCGGTAGAGGGGAGCCGGGGAGCATGCAAATCTACAGGGAGCTGTTGGAGGAAGAGAAAAATGAGTTGGTGACATGTCTTTAGGACAATGTCGACGTCTTCGCCCGAAGCGCAACAGATATGCCCGACATTGATGTCAATGTTGCCTGTTATGAAGCACGGGTACCGGTACGCGGTACGGGTACGGTACGGGTACCGGTACGTGGTACGACAAAATTATAAAATAGCACGGTACGTGTACGTTTGGGTATGTGAAAAAGAATTAAAAAATACATATAACAAGTTAATTTGCAGTAAGAATATATTCAATGAAATGTTATCAGTTATCACCATACATGCACAAGATGTTAAGATTGTCCACATAAATAAAGAAATTAGACTATTCTAAGGAATGATGAAAGTGAGAATCATACTAAAAATATCCTCTAGGAAAAGGAAAACACAGTAAAAGAAATCCATCTAAAAGAAGATATAGGATTATAGTTCACCAAACACAAAAGAAATCCAATAATGATACAGTCATATAGGGCATACATAGTTCAACAAAACAAATAAAAATCTTATAATGACTAAAGTTCTTGATTTTCAAGGTCATCGTTTTCTTCATCGTTAAATAATATTGCTTCCATCTCTGGCTCATCAAACGATATGTTAGCAACTTCAAGAATACCAGCACCCCCCGTAGAATCAAATGCATCTCCACTAATGTCCCATAGTTTGGTGTCTCCTTTAGTATAAAGTGGCGTCCTCCTTGAAAGAAGACGAATATTAGAATGAACAAAGACCAAATCTTCACATCGTTGTGGTGTCATCTTATTTCTCCTCATGGAATGAATGAAAGAGTAAGTACTCCAATTCCTTTCACAACATGAAGATGAACACGGTTGACTAAGCAGTTTTAGGGCTAATGATTGTAGCATAGGTGTTGAAGCACCATGAGCTGACTACCAAACTATTGGCTCCATTGCACCTCTATCAATCAATGAATCTGCATCCCCAAAATGTTCTAGACAGCCAGAAAATTTCGCATATTCAGTATTAACTAGCCTCCTTTCATCTTGATTTGGAAAATACTTCTTAAATCACTTTATTCGCATAGCAGAAATTTCTTCATCCATGTGAGGAGGAATATGATTTGCTACAAGCCATTCCTCACTATAGTACCTATATAATAGATTAATAGGAAAAAAGTAATATATTATTGATAAGCAATATAATTTAAGAAAACAAAATATCTTAAAAACAAAAAAATAGTACCTTGGATTCAATGCATGTGTAAGACAATGAAGGGGTGTGGTGCTTTTTGTCCACTTCTCAACTAAAATCTGATGTATCATATCATAGAAAATAGACTTCTCATTTTCCAACTTGCCTTCATGCCTATAAATAACTGCCTTTACCTTTTCAATCATTGTATCCCACATTTCATAAACCAAATGAAGACATGGTTTGTCGGTGTCACAAAATCTCAACATATCATAAATGGGTAATGTGAACGAGAGTATGTAATCTATTTTGTCCCACCAAATATCACTTAACAATTTTTCCTTCACTGTTGCCGCTTTCCCAACATCATCTTCTCTGTAGGAAGACCACCTTTCACTTATGACCATTGCTTGAAGGCCACGAGAAATAAGTTTAAATCTTTTCATCATAACAACCGAGGAAGCAAAACGTGTGTCAGCAACTGAAAGTAACTTTAATGGTACAAATTCATTGAAAATTGCTAGTCTCATTGAATGATTCATGATGAAATATTTAACAAACATGACATCATCAATCACAAGTTTAATCCAAATGCATTCATCATAAGCAAAACTAGCTATTCCTGTTTCTTTGGGAGCACAAATATTCTTGAGTGCAAGATTTAGTGTATGCACAACACATGGAGTCCAAAATATTTTTGGGAAAATGCCTTCTATAATAGATCCAGCAACAGCACAAGTAGCAGCATTGTCGGTGATAGCTTGAATAACTTTTTCATGTCCAACTTCATGAATAACTTCTCCAAGCAACTTAGCAATAAAAGTTTTATCTTTATATTCTCCCTCACAATTAACAGCTCTTATGAAAAGTGCTCCACCATCTGATGCTCCCATCAAATTGATAAGAGGTCTTCTTTGTGCATCACTCCATCCATCAACACAAATACTAAGACCTTTTTCATTCCATGATTTTTTAATAGGATCTAGCAATCTTTCAATATTTGCCTTTTCTTTTTGGAAAAGTGTTGTTCGTAGTAAATTATAGCCAGGAGGGACATACCCAGCTATATTACTCTCAGCAGCATATCTAAAAGCATCCACAAAGTAAGGATTTCGTGCTAAATGAAAAGGCAACCCAGCTGAATAAAACATGCGAGCAATCATAGAGTTTAAAGTTTCACGAGCACCAATATTCATCGCTTTCTCTAAGGGACTGTTGCCCAATGCCCTTCTCTTCCTTGGTTCATATCCTTGTAATCTAAAATCACCCATGCTATCAATAATTGATCTAGTTGAAGTGTTAAAGGGGGAAGGTGGTAGAGGAACCATTTTGGTCTTTGACAGTTTCTTTCGATTTTCAACTTGTTCGTGAGCTTTTCGTAACTCCGAAAGAATATCAACTTTGCTACTAACAACAGAACCTCTCTATTTGTGATAAGTAAGTGTCATGCAAGTTGAAGAAGATGATACAAAATACATAACATAATGACATGAAATACATGTCCGAGGGGGCGAAGATAACAATGAAAAGGGTGCAAATGCGTGCAAGAATAGAAACAAACACACACACACACACACACAAACAAACACACACAGACAAACACACACACACACATAAACACACACACACACAAACATAATTCAAACACACACACAAATAAACAAACAAACATAAACATACACACACACATATAAACACATACACACAAACACAATTCAAACATTTTTTTGAATCATAAAATTAGAGCTAACAATAAGGAACGACAATAACCTTTGTCTTATAATCTGTGGCCATCTTTACAATAACTTCACTGAAAAATCACCATTTCAATTTTTTAACACAACTTAACTGAAAATAAGACAGTAATGATTGAAATAGAGCTAACAATAACCAGTGCAAGCACCAGTCCATTCTCTCCAGTAGCCGAACCAGTGCAATAACTAGTGTGTGCAATAAGACAGTTATTAGGGATCCTTACCTCCAGTCGTCGATGCAGGAAGGAAATCAGGGACGGAGGATCTGGACAAGGAACCCCGGTGGGAGATGACTGCATGAAACAAAGGGAGCAAACAAATAATTAAACAGGAGAACATGTGGAAGAAATACCGTTGAACTGTTAAAGAGCAGATTAAGAAAAAACGAGCACGAAGAAGCAAACCTTATACTCCGAGAATGGAGGAAGAAGAATGGAGTGAAGATGGGGGCGGCCCTTGTCTCGATCGTCTGGGCAAATAACGCAGTGATCGCGAGGAGGAAGAGAAGGGAAGAAACGACGCCGTAGAGAAGAGATGCAGCACTCGCCGGAGTGAAGAGGAGGTGCAGCGCTCGCCGGAGTGAAGACGTGGTGCAGCGCTCGCCGATGATGGACGCGATGGACGCGATCGGCTCTGTCGTAGGAGCGAGGGTTAGGGCTGAGCCGAATCGCGTTATTTCGCGATTTTCGTGGTTTTGAAAGAGCGGTGAGGGGTTTTTTACTGGACCGAACCGGGAATGGGGTTTGGGAAGTACCAGGAAGTACCGGGACGTACCAAAAAACCAGTAAAAGTACCGGGTACGTATTTTGCCGTATCGGGGCGTACCGAGCCGTACCGGGCCGTACCAGTACCCGCAAACGTACCGTGTACGGGTAAGAGACATTTTTTGATGCAACCCGCGTCGCCTCGTTTTTTATTATTTTTATCGCACATGTCTTTCATTATTGTAGCGCACGTTTTCGCGCATTTTTTGGATTATTGTGTAGCGTAGAGTTGTATCGCGCACGTTATTTGCGCTTTTGTTGTAATTTTGTATCGCGCACGCTTTCGCGCAAAATGTTGTTTGGCTCGTTGGTGTGACCTGCCAACGAGACCCTAAATGCATAGGTCCAGTATTTTAGGAGGTAGATTAATTTAGGGCAAGCTTAAAATTAACTAGCTATTTTTAAACTATATTTTGTAAGCTCTTAAATTTTTCTCTCCTCTTGAAAGCCCAAGATAAGTTATCCTTTATTTATGTTCTCATTAAAATCCCATTCAAAAACGAGCCACTTAACTTCTGAGTCCTAACCCTAAACCAATCCCTTGAAAAGCAATGCTATAAAACCCCCCCAACCCTCCAGTGATCGGCAGCTGGGGAAAAAGAATCGATCGAACCTAATTTTTGGTTTCGATTGATTCCATCCAGCGCCGCTACCCTGTGCTCCCGACGGAATCGCTCGACGCCGCCTCTTCCTCCCTCCAAAGCTCCGGCGCCGCCTCTGGACTCCTCCCCAAGAGCCGGCGAGCCTTCCTCGGCCCGTTACAAAGTCGATCGAACCCTCCACAGCCGTCCGTCGCTCAAGCAGCCGCCGAACTTCCCGTCCCGATCCGTCGCCGCCTGGGACAGTTCTGTCCGCCGCCGTCGAGCTCGCCAGAGCCCTCCTAGGGCACTGTCGACGACCCCAGTTCCCTCCTCCGGCGAGTTCAGTGTACCTCCGACATGTCTCCTTCTCCCCGTGGACCTGTTTCTTGATCTCCAGCTTCAGTTAGCTGTTCCGGCCAGCAGTCAGTCCTCCCACACTTCCAGGCAGTCCGATTCCAGGCCATCCCGAGCCCTGCAGCCTCCTACAGCTTCCTCCTACATCTTGAGGGGATTTGGTAGACTCCGCCTCTCTTCCCCGTGGTATACCTCTCATATCTTCGCTTGCAAACGCTAGTAATTTTATGCTTACATGTTTAAAGGAATAGTAATTAATTTGAGCTTGCCCTAATGAATTCCATTTCCTGATTACCGTTATTCCTGTTACATGTGCAAGCCACCAATTAATTTTTGTGCCTGTGGATTTTTAGTTTCATGACGTTGGATATTCATGCGATAGCGTTTACGATTGTGTGCGACGCTTAGGTCGTTTATTTCGTTAGAAATAGTCCGTCAAAGTCTCCCGCGCCATTAAGTTTAAATAGGTCGTTATATTATATTTCAAAACTACAACCCCTAGATTTTAAATCACATCAGTTTGGTGTGGCTGCTGGGATATCTCACTCCTATCGTGGGATAGCCGAGCGCCGGTCGCCATCAAGTTCTTGGTTTAGATTTTTATTTTCGTTTAAAAAAAAAGATGAGTGACTTAAATGCGCGCATTAAAGCTTTGATGAAAGATGTTGAGTGCGTCACTGCTAACGTTCGACAGAATTTGCGTGGGTTGTGCACCTCTGTTCACAACCTGGAGGCGACAATGCACACGCATTATGTCGCTCCTGCATACCTCCACACATCCTATCACATAGTGGAGCCCGAGGTTCAGTGTCTCGTTAGTCCTCCACATCTCGTCAGTTGCACGACGAGCACTTTAGCTCCACCCACTCCCGCTGTGACGCTTACTTCAGTCGAGGAGTTTCTTTCGGAGCCCCTGCTCCAGGAAGAAAATTTTCCTCCTATCTTTGTTACCCCGACTGATGTCACGACTCCACGTATCTCCGCTACAGCTCCCCCTTCAGTCGAGGATGTTCTTCTTGAGCCCATGCTCCAGGAAGAAGAGCTTCTTCCTATTTTTACCACCTTGACTGAAGTCGTGTCTCCACCTGTCTCCGTTTTAGCACCCACTTCGATCGAGGAGGTTCTTCCCGAGCCCCTGCTCCAGGAAGATGAGTTCTTTCCCTCTCATTCTTTCCTCCTGATTGACATGGTGTGTCCACTTTCCCCCACTGACTCGCATCCTTCAGCCGCCGAGTTGTTTCCCGAGTCCCCACTCCAGGGAGAACTTACTAGTGATGTGTCACTCACCTCGGTTGACACTTCATCGCTTTCTCTTCTCCCAGCGGAGTTGGTTAATGATGAGACCCTCATCTTGGGTGACACAAACTCGTGCGTCTTTGGTCCTGACGTTCTTAGCACACTACCGCCACAAACCCTTGCGGCCACAGACATTGTGTTTGGTGATCCCTCACCAGTGTCCCTCGAGTTGCCACCCCATATTGATTTTGTTTTTGGCGAGCACGCATTTGGTCTACATCACTTGTCTTTAGATATAGGACAAAATGTTGCACCACCACGTTACTACCGTCTGCGTTCTGATGCTTATAAATTTAGAAGTCTCGAGAGAGTCGAGACAATACTTAGATTTTTTTCTCCTCATCGGGACACCCGCTTCAAAGGTTTTCTATGGAAAATTTTTCACGGTCTAATTGGGGCCTTCTTAAAATTTTGTGACTCGAGTGGGACGTTAGCAGGTGAAACTAGGACGATATTCGATCCGGGTCTAGCAGACGTTCGTAGGTGTCTATCGGATGAGAGCATGTTGCGTCATGAGTTGCTGATTCCACGGGTTGATTCCACTTGCTTCCTATTCCCCCTACTGCCACATGATTTTCCCCCACACACCGCCCCTGTCATCCTCTGAAAGCTCTAATAATTACTGTTTAGTTAAATATTTGGCATGAAATTTTGACTAATGGATTGCGAGCTTTGAGAATGAGAGGTTACTTGCAGGTTCTGGATCGCAACCACGGCATCAGCAGGACATCATGCAGCACCTCTTCGATCGACACTTGGACTTTCTACTTGCATGTTACATCGAGTCTCGTCGGGGTCGAGCTCTTTCAACCCCGGGAGAATTGATGCAACCCGCGTCGCCTCGTTTTTTATTATTTTTATCTCACATGTCTTTCATTATTGTAGCGCACGTTTTCGCGCATTTTTTGGATTATTGTGTAGCGTAGAGTTGTATCGCGCACGTTATTTGCGCTTTTGTTGTAATTTTGTATCGCGCACGCTTTCGCGCAAAATGTTGTTTGGCTCGTTGGTGTGACCGGCCAACGAGACCCTAAATGCATAGGTCCGGTATTTTAGGAGGTAGATTAATTTAGGGTAAGCTTAAAATTAACTAGCTATTTTTAAACTATATTTTGTAAGCTCTTAAATTTTTCTCTCCTCTTGAAAGCCCAAGATAAGTTATCCTTTATTTATGTTCTCATTAAAATCCCATTCAAAAACGAGCCACTTAACTTCTGAGTCCTAACCCTAAACCAATCCCTTGAAAAGCAATGCTATAAAACCCCCCCAACCCTCCAGTGATCGGCAGCTGGGGAAAAAGAATCGATCGAACCTAATTTTTGGTTTCGATTGATTCCATCCAGCGCCGTTACCCTGTGCTCCCGACGGAATCGCTCAACGCCTCCTCTTCCTCCCTCCAAAGCTCCAGCGCCGCCTCTGGACTCCTCCCCAAGAGCCGGCGAGCCTTCCTCGGCCCGTTACAAAGTCGATCGAACCCTCCACAGCCGTCCGTCGCTCAAGCAGCCGCCGAACTTCCCGTCCCGATCCGTCGCCGCCTGGGACAGTTCTGTCCGCCGCCGTCGAGCTCGCCAGAGCCCTCCTAGGGCACTGTCGACGACCCCAGTTCCCTCCTCCGGCGAGTTCAGTGTACCTCCGGCATGTCTCCTTCTCCCCGTGGACCTGTTTCTTGATCTCCAGCTTCAGTTAGCTGTTCCGGCCAGCAGTCAGTCCTCCCACACTTCCAGGCAGTCCGATTTCAGGCCATCCCGAGCCCTGCAGCCTCCTACAGCTTCCTCCTACATCTTGAGGGGATTTGGTAGACTCCGCCTCTCTTCCCCGTGGTATACCTCTCATATCTTCGCTTGCAAACGCTAGTAATTTTATGCTTACATGTTTAAAGGAATAGTAATTAATTTGAGCTTGCCCTAATGAATTCCATTTCCTGATTACCGTTATTCCTGTTACATGTGCATGCCACCAATTAATTTTTGTGCCTGTGGAATTTTAGTTTCATGACGTTGGATATTCATGCGATAGCGTTTACGATCGTGTGCGACGCTTAGGTCGTTTATTTCGTTAGAAATAGTCCGTCAAAGTCTCCTGCGCCATTAAGTTTAAATAGGTCGTTATATTATATTTCAAAACTACAACCCCTAGATTTTAAATCACATCATTTTTTGGAGTACCCGTGCTTCGTAGGTTGCCTGCCACCTCGACTTGAACCCCAACATCCGCCACATTCTCCATAAGTTAGCCATTACGTAACCCTGGCCAGCCAATTTGAGAATTTCAGAAGCTGCTGAAGGCCGAATTTATTTCTGAAGTTCAATTTTCGGGTTGAATGTCAAATGTTATAATGGTCAACAAATTTAGGGGAAATGATGAATGTGTATCAATTTTTCTCTTTTGAATAAAGCATGCGACAAAGATTGTTATCCCTTGTCTCAAATCATCGTGCTAGTTGATTCCGCAGCCGGTTTTTCTATTACGAGCTTTCTTGATGCTTTTTAGGCTACCATCAGATTCAGATGCACCCCCCAGATATCCTGAACACCTCTTTTGTCACAAACGACGATTGTTATTGCTACAAGATGATGTCGTTCATACTAAAGAACGCATGAGCGACATCAAAGAATGGTGAATCAAGTCTTCCAGGATTAGAAGGGGAGAAACCTGTAGGTGTACGTCGACGATCTGTTGGTGAAAAGCTAGAGCATAAGGGATCACCTGAGAGATTTTACAGATACCTTCACAACTTTGTGTAGATACAAAATGAAACTCAACCCGGCCAAGCACGTTTTTGGGGTTAGAAAGGAAAAGTTCATGGGACATCTCCTGACACTAAAAAGAGTCGAGTCAAACCCAGACATGGTGAATGCGATCCTGGATATGACATCACCGAGTGATGTCAAAGAAGTTTAAAGTATGACCGAGAGGATTGCCAACCTAAGTCTTTTTTTCTTTATGTCTGGAGAAATTATTTTTCTATTTTTTGAAACTCTCCAAGCTAACCAGAAGTTTGAATGGAGTCCAAAATACGAGGAAGTTTTCCGTAGCTTGAAGCAATAGCTGATCGGAGCACTGTTGTTGCAAAGTTCGCGAGGAGGGGAAGACCTCTTCCTATATTTGGGAGTTGGAGCAGAAGCCATAAGCTCCGTATTGGTTCGTGAGGAAACGTCAAAGAAGATGCCCATTTATTATGTGAGTTAGGTTTAAAAGAACGCGAAGACAAAGTATTTTATCCTCGAAAAGTTGGCATATGCATTGGTTATGTCAGCGATAAGGCTTAAGACGTATTTCAGAAAGGACAGACCATTAAGATGTTGGCATATCACCCCTCTGCAACATTTTAGAAAGGACTGAGCACTCGGGAAGGCTAGCCAAGAGGTTGGTGGAGCTTGAAGAGTTTGATGTGGTTTACCCCCCCAGGTTGGCGAACAAAGTGCAAACGGTGTTCGATTTGCTACCCGATTTCACAACGGCTCCCGATGTGGATGAAGCCCCGACACTGCCTTGAGGTGGAATATATTAATTGGCGGGTCCTCGAGGAAGAATTTCGTGCGGAGTAGGGGTGATCCTCGTCAACTCCAATGAGGACAAGATCAATGTTGTAAATATCGGATGTCGACGATATATCAGATTAAGTTTTTAAATGTCGGATGTTGAAAATCGGAGATATGTCAGAGATATTTCAAAATATCGGATTTCCATATTTTATAAATAAAATGTTATTTTTATGTATAATAACTATAATTATATGTATAAAAATAAATAAAAAATGAGTCATTTATATTACGAAATAAAACCAAATAGTATCTATTATAAAATATTATTAAAAATACTAAATGATACATTGTAAAATATATTTAATAATATATAATAATTTTAGTTTGATAGCAATAAGTTTATTACAAATAAAGAAAATTTAATAGTTTAAAATTCTTAATTGATTATAAGTCTTTTCAAACTTATAAATTTATATTTAAAACATGCAAACAATCAACTAATAAATGTATTAATGTTTTCACTTTTTTGTAATACAAAATTAAAAAATTATGAAATAATTATACAAAATTGGTTGCAGGATTAAAACGTTAAAAAATTGAAACAATAAGTCAAAGTGATTTAAACATACATAATATAATGTATATAGGAGATTTAAACATATGTTGCTAGTGCTAGTCTGCTAATATAAGATAAAATAAAATAATGGATGATATATTTAAAAGTCGTGTCAGCTGATATATCGGAAAAAATTTGACATCTCGGCCTATATTTTACAAAAGGACATATTTTTTTAAAAAAAAACATATCGTTGTGCCCCTAAAAATGACATGTCAGATGATATTTAAAACAATGGCTAAGATCAAACAAGTTGTGGAGTCACACTTCAAGGTCTCCAACAACCAAGCTGAATGCAAGGCTTTACTCGTTGGATTATAGATGGGAAAGGAGTTGTGAGGACAAGACATCCAGAAGTATACCGACTCGTTTGTGGTTGCCTCCCAGATTCACAGAGAATACGAGGCTCGGGGCCCGACCCTACAACAATACTTGAGGAAGGTAAAGGAGTTGATTGAGACATTTCGATAATTTTGGCATTCAACATTTGCCAAGAAGTGAAAATGGCGCAACAGATGTGCTCACAAAGTATAGACCAAAAATCGGAAGGACCCCGACAGAACTTTTCAGGTCGTTCGTTGAAGAAGGAGAATTGATGGAGATCGACTTAAAGCCTTCTTAGATCGATCTCTACGTCGAGTTCTTGACCATCCGGAAGTACCCAGAGGCAGTGAAGGATATGAGGCGGTTTCAATACAAGTCGACATACTAGATTTATGAGGGTGTCCTGCATCTGAGACCATCTCGGGATTGCTGTCAAGGTGCATTACGGAGGATGAGGTACCACAATTATTGTAAGAGATGCATGTTGACCGAGGGAGGGGTAGACCAATAAAGACTTTGAATGAAACTATAAGGAAAACATGATGTACTTAGGCATTAGTGAGATTATGACAAAAGATAAGGCACAATGGCGACAAAGGATCCATATAGCCGACCCCACTATAGTGGGATAAAGGCTTGAGTGTTGTTGTTGTTATCCATTTGAGAGAATGCGGGATTCAGGAAGCCACATGCCGGAGAAGAGGGTGCTGAGATTGTTATTTTCGGCCAACTATCCAGAAGGACACAATAGAGTTCGCTCGGAGGTGCTCAAAGTGTCAACTCTACTCACATCTCTAGCCGCAGTCGACACAACGCTTGAGATCTATCATGTCCCTTGGCCGTTCACAATATGAATTTCTTTAGGGAGGGGAGAATTGTAATGTCATATTTTTTTCTCTCGTGACATGTTATATACTTGTTTGATGACTAGAAGGAGTTAGTGTACGCTTGTGGCGAATTGTGAAGCTATTTAAAGTGATTTCGTAGCCTACACGCCCTGGTACATGACCGTGTACCCATACCTGGAGCTCCCCGCTTGAACAACCCATCCAGAGTCCTGCACAACCTAGGGACACAACTTGGAGAGGCTGCGTACCTGGCTGTGTCAGGGGAGATGGCTCACAAGCCATGCCCAGCTTTGGAACAGGTCCAGGGAGATGGAAGACGGGACATGGCTGTGTCCCAGGGCGTGTACGATATCGTTAAGTCGAATTTTAACGTGTTTTTGTCTGTGGATCTTTGGGATTTCTAATCCGATGGCCTAAGTTCTTTTCCTAACCCTTTTAGACCGGTTTAGGGCTAACAGAGGGCTCATTTTAAGTCATTTGGTGGGAGTTGGAGAGAGGAGAAGGAGGAGATGGAACTTAAAGAAGGAAGAAGGTAGTGTCGCCGGAGCTAAAGAGATTCGATCATAGATCTGTAGCCTCTAACGCATAGGGAATCTCACCACGCTTTTTAGCCACTGTTGTTCTTGAGGCTTTGATTCACTCACGGTTGCACCCGGTGGGATGAATGAAATACAAAAATAAAAATTTATGCAAATTTAAAATAAGAAAACGATGAGAGGATTAACAAGCAATTTGGAGCGCAACCTGTACAAAATTAGCAATTTAATTTATTTAGCGGTACCCTATCATCCGTTAAAGCAATCAATAAAACCAAAAGTTAACAAATACTCGTTGAGATGAAACAAATTTAGAGGGAAAAAAGATAAATAAAAACTAAAATAAACTTCCCTAAAAAACTAGGTTAATTGATATAAACTAAACAAAAACGAACCCAAAGATTAGGATAGATCTCACCGGGAGTGAAGAGGTATGGTGGTGGTGGTCGGCGGAAGGTTTGGCGGTGGTGGTCGGTGGAAGGTTTGGTGGTAAGCAAGAGATTCATCACGCAAACAGAGTAAAGGCGGTGGCTGCAGATTGCAAGGAAGACGGTGCAGTGACGGTGTGGAAGAAATATGGTGGTGTCAAAATCCGTGGAGAGATGAAGGAGGAAGAAGCCACAAAGAAAAAATGGAAGAAGAAAAGAAAAGATGAGGGAACTCACGGGAGAAGGAAAAATAATGGATCCATGACAGTTTCCTTTTTTCCCAAACAGCAAGAAAGACTTGCGGTTTTCTTCCCACACGGAATCAAATTCAGCAGTTTCCTTCTTTAATCTTCCAAGCAGCCACATATAAGCAACACAATAGTTGGCGGTTTGCCCAACGATTAAGTGGGCGGTTTGCCCAACGATTAAGTGGGCGGTTTGCCCAACGATTAAGTGGGCGGTTTGCCCAACGATTAAGTGGGCGGTTTGCCCACTTGAGAGTGATTTCATGGGAGAACATGGAGAGGTGGGAATATTTGGTTTCACAGTTTACTCTTTTTTTTCATTTTTTTATTTGCTTTTTCCCTTTTTTTGGCCTGCTTTATTTTATTTAAGCAAGTTTTTTTCCTTTTTTTATCAACCTTTTGTTAATAACACCAAACAACTTCTAATGAAGATTAAGGCTCAGTTTGGGAGGACTTATTTTCACCGGTCAAGCGGTCACGACCGCATGAATCGGGACTTAATTAAGACCCGGTTCATGCGGTCGTGACCGCTTGACCGGTGAAAATAAGTCCCCCCAAACGAAGCCTAAATGTGTATGATCAAAATTAAGGTTAAGGCTCAAAAGGGAAGTGAGAGGGAAAACAAGGTTTGGCCTTACCATATCAAAGGAGGATTACGCCACTGACTAATCTAAAGCAACTAAATGTACAACCTAATTAATTACATCATAGGGAATACACTACTACAACCTCTCCCTGTATTCTCATGAAGGTCCAAAGCCATAACCCATGGAGTTTGTGAAGGCTTATGATTACGCTCCTTGATGAGTGACCTATGCCTTTGTTACAAACAAGAATCTTCAATTAGCGGCCTACTCAATGCCGAATGAGCGATTCAAAACGACGAACATTGCATTGCATTCCTAAAAGAATGCATGCGTGAGAAGTAGAGAGGAGAATCCTAAGAGGAAAGAGAGAGGAAGAGAGAGAGTCCGTACAATAATGATCCTCTAGAATGCCAAATACTTAAGCATCTCTCTTACATAGATGAGTGAGGGCATACATAATACTATTAATTAATACTCATTAACTAATATTAACTAATTAATTACAACTTATTATATGAATTCATCACGACGGCTTTCGAATGCGCGTTTTATGAATTCCGACGATCAGAGTCTGCTTGGGTGAATGTGTGAGCGTAACACTATACCGCATTTAAAAATTGACCTTGTCCTTAAGGTCAAACATCCAATACGTCGCGGGGTCTCTAATAAGGGAAGAGGCGGAGACGATGTGGATGTAAGAAATGAAGAAGAAAAAGGTGTTAGGCGGCCTGCAGAGAAAAAAAGACAAAGGCAGGGCATGTAGGAAGTCTGGTGGGGCCCGGTGGGAGGGGGAGTAGGCAGTTGCTAAAAAAGTTGAGAGGTGCAGCTGGAAAAAAGACCGATGAAGAAATGATAGTAATATATGTGGAGGAAAGTGTGGGGGCAGCTGCCAGGAAAAAGAGATAAAGGAGTTTGGTGCATGCGGGTGGGTGTAATTGGATGGGATTTCAGTTGCATAAAAAAGCGGGGCAGTAGAAAATGGTGATGGCAGTAGTGATGACAGGAAGTAGGCGGGGGCGGTCGACTTGCAGATACTGTGGAAAGCTTCGAGGCGCTGAATGCCTGGAAAAAAATGTTATGCTGGAAGGAGGGCGTGGCTGATAGTCGGCCCATGGTGTCTGGAAGGGGGATCGAGGTTCTGAGGTGTTCCTATCACGCGAGGGAGAGGGAATCATGCAGAGGCGGTAGGGGAGGGAAGAAGTGATGGCCTGCCGTGGGAGGAAGTGGACAAGTGACAGGCTGCGCTATAGTAAATGAGGAAGGGGGTAGAGAAGGTGTGCTATGACGGAGGAGTCTGGCGTCCGGTGGAACGGATGGCTGGGTCGTCGACGAGATTGTTGCGGAAGTGGAAGTGATAGCTGAGAACGAGGACGCTGGAAAGTCGGGTCGCACCGCTGCTGACTTGGGGTGACTGGCGTCGGAAGCCTTAGCGTCGCCGACGGTGGCATCCTTTGGCATGCTATCGAGATCGAGAGCGACGACGGTGGCCCTAAGAAACGACTGGTGGAGGAACTGGGTTGTTGGTCCGTCGACGATAAGGGCCGGAGTTGCCGCGTCGAAGGCCTCCTGGCCTAGCGGAAGCTTCTCGTCCAAGGCATGCTGGCTGCCTAAACCTTCTTGTCGATGGAAAGGGCATAGTTTGTCGGCGTGGAGGCTTGCTGCCTACAAGGAATTCGACAACAGGGGCCTGTGGGATGATGGAGAGCACAAACGTGGCGGGGAGAGTTGGAAGCAACGTCAGTGACTCAGTGGGCTATGTCAGCGCGCTAATCCCATCCCAGTGAAGTTTGGGTGGAATTTGTGCACCATCGCGATGAAATTGGGGCAGAGTCATAGTGATTGAAGTGTGCGTGGAGAAATGTCGCAGTGGATGTCATGGAGGAAGCTGATGTAGGGGAAGGACAAATCTCTTACTAACGGTTGTAAGAACGGTTGGAGGGAATCTGACGGCGGAGATCACGTCAAGAAAATGACAGGTTGCACCAATTGCTACAAACAAAAATCTTCGATGAGCGATCACTAAATGTAATTTGCGCGTTAGAAAAAATGAGTGACTCAAAACGACGAACATTGCATTTCATTCATAAAAGAATACATGCATGAGATGCAGTGAGGAGAGTCCTAAGAGGGGAGCGGGAGATAGATGAAGAGAGAGAGACCATACAATAATGATCCTCCAAGATGCCAAACACTCGAGCCTTTCCCCCTTATATAGATGGGGGAGGGCATACATAATGCTATTGAATAATACTCATAAATTAATATTAATTAATTAATTGCGACTTTTTATATGAATTTTTCATGGAGGCTTCCATATGCGCGTTCCATGAATTCCGATGAGGGGGTCCGCTTGGGCGAATGTGTGAGTGTAACAGTCTTACTGAAGATAAACCCATTAGGTTATACTCTTACAATAAAACTGTTATCAACATCGCTCGCAACCCCTTCCGCATGACTACCCCATAACACATTGATATGAACCGACACTTTATCAAAGAGGACATTGAGACATGGGTCGTTTTTACACTCTTTGTTCCATCTGATAGATAGTTTGCGGATATTCTCACGAAGGGATTGAGTGAGTGTTTTTGGAAAGATTGTTGGCAAGTTGAGCATGATAAACATCTCGTGCCCAACTTGAGGGGGTGTTAGAATTTGTGTGTACATGTATATTTATGGGTCTTCTCTATTGCGTGTTTACCTCCCATATATCAAGGAGAGAGGGTTGGTACTTGGTAGTTAATTAAGTCATTTCATTTCTCCAACACAACATTTTTATAGGCATCTACTTACCTTTCTCTTGATGGCCTTCCATTTTTCACACATTAATTCACCAAACTTCCTTTATATGTTCCTCAACTCAATTTTTTGTGTTTCAACAATTAACCTCTTTTTTGGTAACTTGCTAACTAGAATACCTCCTCTCATCGGCAACCATGCTTTTATCACTTAGACTCCGTTTGGCATGGCAGTCGCGGTTGTGAACGCGGTAGTTATGAACCATCGTTCGTGAACTTCTGACGTCCCCTAAGGAACTTCAGTCACTTTTATGTTCAAAACTAGTTTTCTTTTCATGGTGGCAGTTGTAGCCATTATCTTGCCAAACATGCATTCTATGACGGTGGCATTTTTGTCCAAACTCACCGGAGCAAAAAAGTCACGCCAAACGTGGCCTTAGTATATATATTGGGAATGTGTGGAACGGACACAACTTTGTATGATGGCATGAAATAAGGAATTAAGCTATTGAGTAGCCATTCTATTTTTCCCCATTTTGACAGTCAGGATCTTAACCAAACGAGAAACTCCATATCTATAGATTCCCAATCTCCATGTAATTAATAATGATCAGTTTAAGTGGTTTCCACATAAATTTACTGATTGAACAATTGTCACCAGCATCATTAGTCTTATCCCAACTATTTGAGATTGACTTTATAAAATTCTTTGACTGCCCAATCAAACCATATTCATAATTATCTCCAACGTTAGTCCTCCATGAGTGTACTCTCGCTCTTCTTTTAACTGTGACCGCATATTTATATGAGCAACCTTTGATGGTGAAATGTGAAATTATTTTTTGTTGCAGCCCTCGCCGCATCTGAGGACGCGTGACTGCATCACGCGCCATTATTTATTTCATGCAGTTATTTATCTTCGATCGTTTCCTTTGCAGTTATTTATTTCATGTATTTCTCTTCCTTGCAATAGTTATTAGTCTCGGCTCATTGGTGTGACCGGCCGGTGAGACCCTTAATAAAAAGATCTGGTAATTTGAGTAGTTAGGATGTAAGGGGCAAACTTTATATATTTAGTAGCACATAAAACTAATCCCAAGAAAAGACAATTCAAAATATTTTGGAAACAATTTTTGGTAAGCCCGGCTCTACTCACGGGCTATTAGTTAGGAAAAATGTTATTGGGAAAAAAAATCAAGTGTATAAGCTTGCCCGACTCTGTTTTAAGTTTGGAAAGGAATAAAGGATATCAATTATTAAGTGTATATTTTTTTTTGGAAATAAATAAATGGACCTCAATTGCTCTTCACGGACTATAAAGAGTCATTGTTCCAAAGAGATTAGGCAGAACCAGAAGATTAGAGGGAACAAAACCATTTCCCTCTGATAATCGGTCCCCGCCTATGACGTTCCTGTCGTCCTCCCCGCCAGTCGCCCAACCGCCCAGAGAAGTTTCAGCACCGCCGTTCAGTCACGCCTCCCCGTCTCATCGCTCATTCGACCAACCCCTGCGGATAGCACCCGACGATCGCTGCCCCGCTCGCCCCTGATCGTTGCTTCTGCGACGGAATTGCCGACTCCAGAAGGGGCCCGTGGAGCCTGTTATTACGCCAGCGATCGTCTGTCGTCGACAACAGCGAGTGCTCCGACAGTCGGTGCGCCTCAGTCAGCTGTCGCAAACTATTTGTTGCCGAATTTGGGGAGCCATCCTCACTGGGTAACATTCACTCGATCTTTGCTTCAAAATATCAAATTAATTTTGCGCGTCTCAATTAAATATTGCTAAGCTTGCCTCGAACATTCAATCTACTCATATTGCCGTTATTTCATAAGTTGTTCTTATGATTCTTCTTGTGGTTGTATAAGTCACGCAAAATTTTCCACTCGGAAACGCTCGAGAGAACCGTCTCTAACGAAATTCAACGGTGTTATTAAAGTTCATTAAGACGAGATTAATTTTGCGTGCAAACTTCGATTTTGGCCACTCAACCACTTTTCAAACTTTAAAAAGATCAAATTATTTTCAAAACTTAAATTTTTTTTATAACAAAAATTATATTCGTTTAAAAAAATATTTATTTGTTATTTTTTTGTGTAAGAAAATTAAGATCAACTTATTTTTAAATGGAGAGCCGCATGGACCGCATTGACGCCAGCATAGGTGACTTAACCAACCGAATAGGTTAACTGATAAAAACAGTAGAAGCACTCACTGCCAATGTGAGAGACACGAACCACGTCGTAAACGACTTAAGGACCTCCGTCAATAACTTAGAAGCTAAACGTCACCTAGGATTAAATCAATCATCTCGCCAAAATCCTAAGCAAGAGGAACGCATCCCTAGACCACTAGAGCTTGCACAACTTGAATTACGTAATCACCCCCGTTGGGATGCAGGAATAAAATTAGATGTCGGCGATTTTGAGGGACAGATAGAGCCTGAGGGTTGCTTAGACTGGTGTGATAAAATGGATTGTTACTTAGTTTGGAAGCAATTGTCTCCAACTAGTCAAATAGAGTACGCCGTCTTTAGGCTAAAAGGATCTGCCTTAGTTTGGTGGGGACAGTTAGAGCGCTCCAGATTCAATTTAAGGATGCCTCCCATCACAACCTGGAATGAATTCAAGGCTCAACTTAGGAAGCGGTACGTTCCCTATGATTATCTACAAACCCTATATCGTAAATTCCATAATCTACGACAGGAGAAGTCCACGGTAGACGAGTACACTGATGAGTTCCTTGTCCTACAGTCGAGGCTAGATCTTTGTGAGGATGATGACATGACTGTATCCCGTTATCTTAATGAGTTACGCTATTCCATACGAGATCAACTGGAGTTGCACGACTATCGCGATTTAGGGGAAGTCTCTAGTAGAGCTCGTAGAGTGGAG